>JARDYH010000007.1:51202262-51944137 GCA_029215795.1 Anniella stebbinsi | reverse complement strand
TTTTAAACTGACCTTATCGTTGGAGCGCTAGAGCGCTCTGTTCTGCTCTGCCCAAACCATAAAATGACTGGCGTGACTGCACGATGGCCCGGGAGCAGCCCGGGTCGTCACACTTCTGATGAGAATTGAGAGCACCGTTCTGGAAGCAGCTACTTCCAGGATCGCCCGCCCTCCGCCCTCTACGTCCCTATGGTGTAGAAAGGGCCTCTGTGGACAGCCTAGCCTCAATTTTGCATCCCGCACAATGCCCCATACCTAGCATTGCTCCAGGGCAGTGTGTGGAGAGGGAAGCCAGCCACCATTAAAAAAAATGATGAAGAAAATGTGGAGAAAATTCCTCAAAATGACAACTTATTTCTAAGGGGGTGGAGGTAAGACAACAACAACAACAAAAACCCAGAGCTTTTCTGCAAAAACTGTCTCCTGAGGCAGCATTTTATAATTTATTTTGAATTGCTATTGGTGGTGCTTCTGAGCTTACCAAATCATGGTGCTGTGTGGACTTCCTGCTCTAAAAAAAGCCCTCTGGGAGGAATTACCTCACGTCTTCCCCTGGGCTTTCATTGACAGGTGGGAAGCCAAAGAGGCTGCCGGCTGCCAGAGCGATGATTGTACAAAGACAAAGAGGACACACACACACACCTCAGCCACTCCATAAGTCAGGAAAGCACAAGAACCCCAAAAGTTACCCATTAAGAATTTATCCTAAATTCTCTTCTCCTTTGAATTCCGTTTTCGTGAGCCATTTCTTTTCTGTGGAAAGATGGAGGAAAGTTGCGCAAATTAAGAAACCTGCACAAATTTGGGGCAACTGGCACACATCTCGTGTTCCATGACGTGAGAGGATGGGCAAATGGTCTCAGGGCACGGACTGCGAACCAGCCTTGATCCTTAGAAAAGGAGCCGATGTCTTCTGCCTTTGGACGTCGCTTTTGGCAATGTCACGGCGATCCAGACGCACACCGCAGAAGTGTCCATTTGTCATCCATGTCCTTGGCTGCATTTGCCTCTCCGTCGCTGACAGAATCGCTCACCCATGAGGTTTGCCACTTGCATCCCGGCTTCCCGGCTTCTCAAGGAGAGGATTGAATTGCTTTGGGAAAATAATAACTGCTACATCACAGGCCAAGTGGAAAGGGAAGTCGTGGAGAAGCAAATAATTAAACGAGAGAGAGAGAGAGAGAGAGAGAGAGAGAGAGAGAGAGAGGTTGTCCAAGTTCACTGGCCCATTATTTATCTTGTCTCTGTTATTGATGGCATTTTAACCACTGAAAGGATGGGTCATGAGCGCCACCATTTGCGATGCCCTCCATTTGGGTTTAAAGGCCCCCTGTGGGTTTGCTGCCTTCCTGGGCCAGATCCACACCAAGCAGGATATAGCACTATGAAAGCGGTATATCAGAGGCAGGAGCCACAGTACTGCTTTATAGCGGTATTGAAGTGCACCGATAACCGTTGGGGCCCATGACACATAGCACATGCTGCTTCCATAGTGCTATATCCTGCTTGGTGCGGCTCCTGCCTCTTATATACTGCTTTCATACCACTTTCATAGTGCTATATCCTGCCTGGTGTGGATCTGGCCCTGATCTCAGCTGAGCATTTGCAAAGGAGTTCCTGCCTGACAAATTGAGTTGAAAATGGGGAACCACTTTCAGCCCGAGGGCAGAATTCAATTTCAGAGATGCTTTCCCAGGCTGCAATACAGCAGTGGGCGGGGCTGTAGGCGAAAGAGCTGGGTTGGAAAATGCAAAAGACAACGGAGATCAGCATTTTGCAGCTTCAAGCTCTTACTGCCAGGAAGTAAGCCTTAGGAGAGGAATTTCGATCTTTTAGAATGGTGAAAAAAACCCTGCACCCAACACCAGCCAACCAGCAAATGATTTGTGGTTGACGGATATTAGGTGAGACCAGGGGAAAGGGGTATGTCCTTCTGGGGAATCTCAGCAGGCCAAATTTGGCCCTTGAGTCTGAGGTTCCCCATCCTTGTTTAAGAGGCTTTGGATTTGCATGCCTCTCAAGTGAAGTCCACAGGGGCATTTGTCTTCTTTCCCCAAAAACAAACAAATTGAAAAGCTGGATGAAATTGTCATATTTAAACAATATAGAAGGCAGCAGTTGAAGTAACCCAAAATAGAATAATGCTACTAGGCTGACCAGATAAAATCCAGGTCAGGGCTCGTGTAACTTTAACAGTTGTAGAGAAAAGGGAATTTCAGCCAGTGTCATTTGTATGCAATTAATTCCTGGTGATATTCCCTCTTCATCACAACAGTTAAAGGTGCAGGCACTATACTAGAGTGACCATATACAAAAGAAGGCAGGGCCCCTGCAACTTTAACTGTTGTGATGAAGAGGGAATTTCACCAGGAACTAATTGCATAGAAAAGACACTGGCTGAAATTCCCTTTTCTCTACAACTGTTAAAGTTACAGGAGCCCTGACCTGGATTTTATCTGGTCAGCCTAAACCAACCATAAATAGTTTACAATAGTTCGTAATAACTGAGCAGCGAGCAAAAATAGTTTGCAGTAACTAAGCAATACAATATCTACAGGCTCCGGATTCTTATCTTACACCTTTTTCGCAAATGCTTCTTCAGAATATCACAACTTGAATCCCAGCCAGAAAATGCAAATCTTCAAGGGCTGGTCAAGGTTTCACCACCCTTGAAGATTTGCGTTTTCTGGCTGGGAATTCAAGTCAATCATTTTTTGGAGGACAAATAAGTCTTTGTGAATCTGAGGAACAAACTCAATGAATCCTCTTCTTCCCCCACTCACAAACATTATGGCTAAGTGTGCTGTCTGAACAGGCCCATTTACTCATTTCCTTCCCTTAGTTCCCATATTGCTAAATGGCATCTCCTATGAAGCAGCACTTGCTGATGAACATAAGAACAACTGGATCATCTCATGGGAATTTGGGGAGGGGGGCTGTTCTCTGACAAAATCCCAGCTATCTGACAAACTGGCCCCATGGCATGCCCTGAAAACTCAGAATAAGAACAGCAAGCAAACCCTTGTATATGAGTTCAAGGCTGTAAGGGGTTTCGAGAAAAGACGGTGTTTATACACAGTACAGGACAATATGATCTCACTTGAATCATGATAAAGTCTCTAATGCACCGAGCAATATACAGACAAGTCACACTGAGCAGTAAATTCAGAATTTGCAGCGGTGAGAGACAACATCGGGAAATTGCTTTACTTACATGTAAGGTCACAGTTAAGCAGGGGAAGCTGGTTAAATGATGCTGGTATTTGCTGACATTTTGCTGGTTTCATTTTGCTAATTTTCCATGGGGGGGGGACGTCCCCACCCTGCCATTTCGAAGGCACGTGGCAAATAGCTTCCCCTAATGAATGTTTTCTCGGGACACAGCGAGATGATGCTTCTGTGGCGTATTGGCTGATACGCAATGATAAATCCAATCACACCCAAAGCTCAGTTCTTAGGTGGAAATTTGGTCGAGAGAGAGAGAGAGAGAGAGAGAGAGCAAAGAAGAAAGGAAAGTATTAAAAGCCATCTGAATTGGCCCCAACGTAACCTTCAAGAGCACCAGTCAACCAAAAATCATAATAAATAGACATTTATGGAAGTCTGTATGATAGATTTGAACCCAGCTCCCTGACCTTGCTGCTACCATATTGTTGACCATCACCACTGGAATAAGCCCTTGGACATATAGTTTCCAGAGCGCCTGAAGTCCCTGCTATGGACTCAGGTGCAATGGAGGTTGGTGGCTCCAATTATGGTGATTCCATTCTGGGTTTTAGTCGGAACCAGACAGAACTCTATGGGAGTCATCCCAGGCACTGAACCCTATCGCCAAACTGGTTCCAGCACCTTGGATAGCTCCATTAGAGTTCTGCCTGGTTTTGTTTGAAACCCAGCCCCATCAGAATTGGAGCCACTGTCCTCCACTGCTCAGGTGCCCTAGGAAAATTACTTTTTCCAAGGTCCCAGTCCCTGGGATGTTGACTTTGCATCATTTGTAGTCCCTGAAAAAAAGGGAGGGAGGAGCAGGCACTTACTGTTAAGCCGGAGACAAAAATGTTGGGAGGAAATCCTGCTTATTTTGTAATGCAGCCAAATAATTTCACAGCAGAGACAAGTAACCATAAAGTGTGGTGATGTTGCTGCAGGGAGGCTAGTTAGGCCAGCCCCTAACGCTGTGTAGGGATGAAGATTTCAGCCTGCCTAGGAGATATTTACAGGCTTAACCGCATCCTTAGTAAGCTATTCTTCTGTGATCTACTGAAGTATGCTTTTATGATGCACCAATGCCAAGTGAGCCATTGTAACGCTAAGCCAATGCTAACTGTTGTGCCTCCCAAATTTTTGAGTGTGTGTTTGTTGATTCTGGTGTCTGGAGTGTCTGTTTGCCCCAGCGCATCTTAGGCACGTGCTGAGTTCAGAGCTTGCTACACATTAGAAAAAGGGTGTTGTGTTGTTGTTGTTTGCAAGATGCTGAGAATTCCTAGCTCATGCTATGGAGGAATGATGACTCTCTGATTCACACACAGGGTCTTATTCCCACATATACATAGCTACAGGCCATCACCTTTGACGAAACGAGTTGAGGTCTTTACAAAAATGTCAGCTTTCATTGATCGCAGGTACCAGTAGATCTGGGACTTACTACCATATTAGAAAAATTAGCAAAGTCATCTATTAGTTGAAAAACAACCACAACACGGATGTCTCTTTATCGTGTGAACTGGCTAAATACGTTATGAAGCCAGCCTTCAGGATTAAAAGTAGGGATGTGTATCGTAAAAATGTACGATAACGATACGATAAGGTCGTTATCGTATATGTGTTTAACGATGACGATACGATAGAAAAACCTACGATAATCATCGGAGACGATAATTTTCGGGCGATTTTATCGTTTTATCGGACTGCCATATAAATATACCTATAACTTCTGTATTTTAAAAGTTAGAGGCTTGAAACTTGGTCACAATGCTTATGGGGCATGCCTACGTAAGGGTATGAAATTTGAGAACGATCCCTCCAACCCTTGATTTTATATGAATTTTTTAAAGATCGTTTCAGTTCTGACAGATCAGAATGAACGCACGTGGCGAGCTGTCATTCTGATCTGTCAGAACTGAAATTATATTTAATAAATTCATATAAAATCGAGGGTTGGAGGGATCGATCTCAAATTTGGCACATATGTGTAGCACATGTTGCTACACATATGTGCCAAATTTGAGATCGATCCCTCCAAACCTCAATTTTATATGAATTTATTAAAGATCGTTTCAGTTCTGACAGATCAGAATGATAGCTCACCACGTGCATTCATTCTGACCTGTCAGAACGGAAATGATCTTTTAAAAATTCATATAAAATCGAGGGTTGGAGGGATCGATCTCAAATTTCATACACATACTTAGGCATACCCCATAAGCACTGTGACCAAGTTTCAAGCCTCTAGTTTTTAAAATACAGAAGTTATAGGCATTTTTCTTTAAAAATAGGGTTGCAAAAAAATCATTTTTTTCACAATAATTATCACGAAGACGATACAGTTCACCTACGATATGAATGAAGACGATAATTTTTTTGGTCTGAAATGACAATAATGATAAATGACGATATTTTTTGGCGTGCACACCCCTAATTAAAAGCCTGTGTTCTGTTACTTCTGGATAACAAATTGCTGATCACGCCTGTCTTTTTATTTCAAGTACACACTGTTCCTACAAAGAGCTCCACTGTGATTTCACACACACAGTTCAACACAAAACTCCATTTTGAATTTCTCTTACACACAGTGCAATACAGACTCCATTTTAGATTTCTTCCATAATGCTACGTCCAAAATTTCTGACTCATACAATGTCCTCAGGAAAAAAAATGTGCATGTTCAAATGGGGGGGGGGGGGGGAGGGGATCAATTCAGACTTCAATTTTGAAGTTTGGAAAAGTTTCCGATTTGCTTTCGAATCTTTACTTTGTGAACATCAACTTACTGAAGTCGCAATCCTTTCACATCTCCCCCCCCCCCCCAAAGCCTATAAATCCGGCCAAATGAACAATAGAAAAGACATTCAAATTCACAGAATATAATTTCAGCTTTTAAGGAAAACGTGCTGTGGCCAGCCCCACTCCACCATTTTCCCCCTTAAGATTTGGGCAGGCTTATTTATTTATTTGTTTATTTATTTATTACATCTTTATACTTCCCATCAGCAGAATCTCTCTGGGCGTGCACAATTAAAAACCATAAAAAATAACAATATAAATTTAAACATTAAAAAGTTAAAAAGGCAATGTAAAATGAGCTACATTAAAAACCAGGGAAAGCCTGTGTAAAAAAAGGATGTCTTCAGGAGGCGTTTAAAAGATCTAATGTTTTCTGCCTCCCGAACTGCATAAGGGAGGGTTTTCCAGAGGGTGGGTGCCACTACAGAGAAGGCTCTGCCACCGAGGTTCTTCATGGCGGCATTCTGTTTGTCTCAGAATGGCCAGTAGGGCCTCCTCTGAGGATCGTAGTTGTCATCCAGGTATATATAAGGGAAGGTGGTCTGCTAGTTATGCTGGTCCCAAGTTGTTTAGGGCTTTGTAGGATAACAGCATAACCCTGTATGTGGCTCAGTAGCTAACAGGCAGCCAGTGCAGTTCTTTTAATACAGATTTTATATGAACAGAGCTAGGTGTCCCTGTGAGCACCCTAGCTTCTGCAGCTTCCGAACCACACACATGGGTAGCCCCACATAGAGCACATTACAGTAGTCTAGTCGTGAGGTTACCAGTGCATGAATGGCCATGGCATTCCACTTTCAACCCATCCCTAAAATCAATGCAAGATATGGCAGGGGGATGAGGGACATGTATTCTTCCGTCAAGCTCTGCATGACCTCGGTCTGCATTCCAAGAGTGGGTGTGGCCAGAGCCAAAAGTGGGTGGGGCCAGAAGTGAAGTGGGAGGGGTTTGCAAAATGGGCCAAAGTCCGCATGTGGCATTCAGGCCTTGATAGAGCAGGAGTCATATGGAGCGCGAGCGCGAGGATGGAGCAAAGGCATGCAAACAAGGTTATTGCAAATGTGTAAGAGTGCCCTGAGTTTCATCTATGAGATCATGGAGAGTGCAAATCAATGATCACTTTGGGCACACTTTTTTTTTTTAGGCCACGGCGATCATTCCAAACCCCTTCCAGCTGGTAAGTGTTTTATTTCCTCTTTTCTTTTCTCCTTGACACATCGGTCTCTGCCTTCAGACTTATAATTAGCCTTCACTGGCTCAAATCTTTGATTAAACACCTTTCAGGCTTTTATCTAGGAAGCCTCTTAGCTGGCCCTGGATTATTGCATGTACAGGATGCTGATTGATTGAACTGCATCTCTCTCCCTTTTCCATGTTTTCTTCTTTCTTTTCTTTTCTTTCCCTCCCCTTCACAGCCATTTCCTCGACAATTTTGCTCCTCCTGGCAAATAGGATGACATTATTGATTTGCTCTGCGCTGCAGGTCTCATCTGCAAAAGCTTGATTCTTTATTGCTTCAATAATTTCTCTTTAGGAGTACAGAGGACTCCTTCCTCCTCCCCCCCCTTTAGTATTTAGTGAGGCTTTAAATTTTTTATGTGCTCTCAAGTGAAATATCAGCTGTTTGCAGAAATGCAATAGGATTTATCAGAAACTCGAGACCTCTCTGTAAATTACCGACGGATTCCAGTCCTGGCATTCAGTTCATGGAACATTCTAGAATTTAAGAGACAAATATCTCCCAATGTATAGGGATGGAGGAATGGGGATATGTGAATCAGTCAAACTCAAGATCGCTGAAGTTCTCCATATTTTATCTCGAACCTTGTTTCGACTCGAGTCTGAATCAGGTCATGAGCTTTATTTATTTTTCTTTTGGCAGGAAAGTCCATACGTATCTTCATGTGTATTGTTCTGCATATGTAGAACATAACTTCTACACATCAGTGATGCACATCTTTGAACTGCATGCATTCTTCTCCCATTGATTAAAGTGTATGCGTGCAGATTTTTCAAAAGCATGCATTTTTTATCTGCATTTTCTCCATTGCAAATTCAGAAATGTATGGACTTTGACAGCAGATTGTTTCCTAATCCATGTTGAGTCCAAATGCATGTTTAGAATCCTATGCATATTTAGAGAGTGAAAAGTCCTACAACTCCTTGTATTTTCCAGCCTGGGCAGTACAGAGATAGAGAATTATTATTATTATTAGTAGTAGTAGTAGTGATGATGATGATGATGATGATGATGATGATGATAGGATAGGATGATGATCAGTGGATACTGGTAGCTCTGATTTTGGTGGGGTCCAATTCCATTCTAAGTTTCACTCCAAGCCAGCTCCATTAGAGTTCTGGCTGGTTATGATTGAAACCCAGAATGAAATCACAGCCAACCCAAAATCAGTGCCACCAGCCTGCACTGATGATGATGATGATGATGATGATGATGATGATGACATTTATATCCCACTTTTTTCTTCTTCTAGCATTATCCTCCTCTCTATTTCATTGTCACACTAACCCTGTGAGGTTGATTAGGCTGAGAGTCAATAACTGGACGAGTTTCTCCAGTTCCAGTCCAACACTCTAACCACTACACCACACCAGATTGCACCTTAAATTCCTTAATTTAATTTTGTAGGGCTTGTCTTCTGTTCTCCTGACCAGAGAGTAGGGCATACACATGAGGGGAGAGAGAGAGAGAGAGAGAGAGAGAGAGAGAGAGAGAGAGAGTCCTGCCCCCCTGTCCTCATTTCCATCACCCTGTACACATGGACTTTTAGAAGAGTTAAATAGGCATTGCACATGATTAGGGACTCTGTGAAACCAGTATTCAGGATCACGTGGAGAGCTGCCATGGATGTAGGAGTATCTCCCCTCCTGGGAGTTGCCCTGCACATGTAGAGGGTGATGGGAAAAGATGATGGGGGTGGGCAAAGCTAGAGCCCATCTCTTCCTCCTCACATGTTTACCCTAAAATGAATCACCTGAAGAGGGTTCAGACTCTGTTTTTCCTAAATGGTGTGTTTGATTATAGTAACCGTAGGGCTCTGGCAATTTAAAGTAACATTTAAGATTGTCACGATCACACAGGTGACAGCTGTTAAAACCACCGTGCTGGCTCTAACAGCAAGCGTCTTGCTTCTCATAAATTAGTTCTCGGAACTGCCACACCAGCAGGCACAAGGCAATTCTGGCAACTGGGGATGCTTTGGTAGCAGATAAACAAGTTGTCATGGGGAAAACCCAATCACTCTCTCTTCTTCTTTCTTCATCTACGGCTGCAAATCTAAGCATATTAATTTTGAAGTTGTTTCTCATTTAAATCAATGATGCGACTATAATATTGCTAATCCAACAGGGCTAGCCTTGAAGTATACATGCCTAGGGCAGTTGATAGAACATCTGCAGTACCAAGATGAACATTCCGTATTCATTTACTTCAATCCCGCTTCGGTCCTTTCCACACCAGGCAAAATGCCTGGGATGGCCCCCGACTGCTCCCTGTGTGTTCAAATGATGCACAGGGAGTCCGGGGGGGGGGGGGGACTGGATTTTTCCTGGTTCCCCAGAACCAGAAAAATCCTGAATTTTTCCACAGTCCCGGGAAGTTCCTGGGACCGCGGAAGATGTGGCCGGCTGCCCCGGTGCTGCCGCGCGACTAAGCACAGCAGCACCGATGGCACAGAGCTGCACTGTGCCGCTCCGTGGCCATCAAGGGAGGGGGGAGCCAAGTCTGCCACCCTCAGGATGGTGGGGGGAGGCCCCCCCGATCATGCACATGTTTTTTACTTACTTTTGCAGAGGAGAGCAGGAATACTCTTCCCAGTTGGAAAAAAAAAAAACCACAAAATGCCGGGCACAATGTCCAATGGCCAGGGACGTCGTGCCCATGATGTGGTTTGAGCACGCCAAACCCGGAAGTGGCTACTTCCGGGTTCACCCGCGCTGGGCCCTCTACACCCCCACGGTGTAGAAAGGCCCTTTGTATCACTTGCAAACACAACAGCAATGTGTAAATACATCAGAAAGCGACATTTGTCCTGCATAGTTACCATATCACGTGTATACACACATGGATGTGACATAGCAGGGGTGCAGAGGCGTGCGAGAAATTTGTTCAGCTTGCGAATTTAATGCAAATTGACGAAATGTTGCACTTTCGAACCTGTATGTGAACCCAAACTGTCATCCAGTTATGACAGAGTGTACCAAAATGCATATATTAGGGAAAACACTGTTTCAAAATGCATTGCACCAGGAACATTGCTTACCCAAACAGGGTCTATTAGACAACAATGCGTTCAAAAATGCAATGAGTAGAAGAAATCGGCACAATAATGCTTATGGATTTTTCATGCAAACTTAAAAAGAAAACATAGGAAGCTGCCTTATCCTGAGTGAGAACATGGGTAGACCTAGCCTAGTATTGCTGACACTGACTGGCAGATACTCTCCTGGGTTTCAGGAGGGATTCTTTCCATGCCCTTCTTGGAGATTCTGGAGATTTAAACCTGGGACATTCTGCGTGCCAAGCATATGCTCTGCCAATTAGCTATGGACCCTACTGCTGTACTTTGGATTCTCATAGGATGTTAGGAAATCTGCAGCAGAATCAACTAAGTTCAGATTTCTAAAATCCGACCTGCACATTCCACTGTGGACCACGGCCTGATCCACACCAAGCAGGATATAGCACCATGAAAGCGGAATACGGTATGAGTCAATGGGGCCCAACAGTTGTCAGTGGACTTCAAAACTGCTATAAGTGGTAGTGTGGATCCTGCCTCCATATACCACTTTCATAGTGTAGGGTGACCCTATGAAAAGGAGGACAGGGCTCCTGTATCTTTACCAGTTGTATTGAAAAAGGAATTTCAGCAGGTGTCATTTGTATGCATGCAGCACCTGGTGAAATTCCCTCTTCATCACAACAGTTAAGGCTGCAGGAGCCCTATTAGAGTGACCAGATACAAAAGAGGGCAGGGCCCCTGCAGCTTTAACTGTTGTGATGAAGAGGGAATTTCACCAGGTGCTGCATGCATACAAATGACACCTGCTGAAATTCCCTTTTCATTGCAACTGTTAAAGATACAGGAGCCCCGTCCTCCTTTTCATAGGGTCAGCCTACATAGTGCAGTATCTTTCTTGCTGCGGATTAAGTCCAGCTTTTCCCGAGTTCTACAGAGTCTGTGGACTTGCAATCCATTTCTTTCTTTTCTTTTCTGTTTTCTTTTCCAGAATTTTAAGTACATTTAATTGTAGAAAGCTTCAATAAAACACACACACACACACACACACACACACCCCAGTGGCTGAAAATATGCATTTGTGAATTCTGTTTTTTCCCCCACATTTTCACAAGTGAAATCTGGAAACAATCTGAATCCATCAATGAGCAAAAAATGGAATGAAAGGCACCGGACAATCTGTGAAATGCAGATGGAATAGATAGATTTTTTACAAAAATTAAATATCTGCATATCCCTATTCAAGATGAGTCAAGCCTCAGCTTGGAAAAATGAGAAACAGACAGAAACTGAAATTCATGAAATCGTCCATCTCTACACATGTCCGGTTAGGCAGTGGCTTATTGGAGGCTGTGAGCTTCCCTTGGGGTGCATCCCAAACTCCTTGGGAGCTGACCATCTGTCACAGCCTACCCCAGCTTGGTAGCCTCCAGCTACGTTGGACTACAAAACCCATCGCCTCCAACCAGCATGTTCATGCTGGCTGGAGCGGATCGTGGTTGTAATCCAGCACACCTGGAAGGCACCTGGCTGGGAAAGGCAGCAGCAGATGAGGATGACTTTGAAAGAACCAAAATTGCCTTGTTCTGGGCTAGCAGATATAATCTATGTTCAGAACAGGTTTTCTGGCTTGGGTTCTAAGCACTTTGTGTTAAAGATGTACAAAACCTGAGCTCACAGGAGATCTCCAAATTCCATCTCTAAGCTCACTAACGCATCAATTGTACACATCTTTGAGATGCATACATTCTTCTCCCATTGATTAAAGCGCATTTGTGTGCATTTTCTATCTGCATTTTTCAAAGATATGTATGCCATTGAATACATTTTTTTTAATGCTTTTTCCCTTTTTGCTCGTGAATCACATCGCAATTTATGGACTTCGATTGAAGGTTGCGTCTATGTTCAGTTCGGAGGGTGCAAACTGGGCAAAATCCTGATCAAAATGAATTGGAATCAAACTCTTATACGTCCCTACCCAGCATGTATTTTGTATGCACTGATAGAGGTGACATACATAATATATAAAAGCCAACTCCATTTACCTCAAGAAACTTCATCCCAGACAACTGCAATTTATTTATTTATTCATTTATTTACACCACTCCTTACCCAAAGATTTTGGAGTTGTGAACAAATAGAATAAAAGGATAAAAACAGAATAAAAACATCATTTAAAATAACATTTTTAAAAGAACAAGGTTCAGAAAAAACCATGGTGGGTCATTCAGGGAAAGCTTCCTGGGACAACAACATTTCAGGAGAAGCCAAACGTAATACAATGGTGGCACCTGCCTGACCTCCATAGGCAGGGAATTTGAAAGGAAGGGGGCCACCACACTGAAGGCTCTTCTCCTGGTGGAGTCCAGTCGAGCCACAGGTCCTTGTGGAACCACCAGGAACATGCCCTCAGATGATCTCAGTGCCTGGGCAGGTTGGCCAAGAAGAAGGCGCTCTCTCAGGCATCCTGGTCCCAAGTTGTTTAGGGCTTTGTACACCAGTACTAGAACCTTAAACCTGGCCCGGTGGCAAATAGGCAGGTGTATGAAGAATATGCCAAGTGAAAACAGTGACGATGTATTTGTATTCAATTATCATTGTCCACACAGGCCAATTCTGTTTTGTTTTGTAATAGTTCAAGCTTTGATTCTTCCCCATATCCAAATGGGGAAATCATAGCTCTGGCACTGACAAGGTTCTGTAGTACATCTCAGTACCTTTCTAGTTTTCCTTTCATTCAGAGCAGAAACACACACACACACACACAGAGTTCCTTTCTGACATCTAATTTAATTAAGCAGGCTGCTCAATAAACTGTGGAATGATCCCCCCAAAAAACCATTCTGGATGAAATTGCCAGCACAACTGGACCCCATCCAGCAGAGGAACAGCATCGGTCCATCTAGCCAGAGTTCCTCCCAAGCCTGATGTAGAGATGCCGAGGATTGAACCTGGGACCTTCTGCCTTCAAAACATCTGCTCTATCACTGAGACACAGACTTTCCCACCCCATCCAGATATGCTGGGCTAGGGTACTTGAATTTTTTTTAAAAAAATGCTCGTTAGCCCAGAAGGGAGAGAGGTCAGAAGGATTGCAATTAGATAAGACGATCTAAGAAATTGCAAAGCACTTTTCTCCATCCCTGTTCTGGTGGGCAAAAATATTAGCATGAAAGATCCAGCAAACCAGGGCCTGTTTCAGAAGGGGACAACTTGGAAATGACAACCAGCAAACGTCTTCTCAATACAGTTCTTAATCGGTGCAAGCTTCTGTGAAAAGTAATCATCTGGCCGTCACGGAAGAAATCACAGAACATGGAAGAAACATAATTAAGTTTCTTGAAAAGTGCAATATTTGATCCCTCTTTAGTGTGTTTGAAGAAATGGAATGGGATAGCTAGAGGATAAAGCGTCTGGATCAAACACAGCACCACATCAGAGGCATAAATAATGGAGAGGGACTTTTTTTTTTTTTAGGGGGGGACACCAAAAGCCAGATTATTTATTCATTGATTTGTTTATACATTGTTATACGTCTCAATAGCTGAAGCTTAATGGGCGGTTCACAGCAGCTAAAACCGTACAAGACAATAAAATGCAACGTAAACGTTTAAAAGTGCAATGTAAAAATAAAAATAACCAATCAGAGGCGGAGAGCAGTAGCCGCCCACCTCACTTCCTTCGGCAGGGGCTCTCAGAGAAGGGAATATGAAAGGAAGGGATGGGAGGCATTGATTTGGTTTGTATTTTAATGCAAACGCACCAAAATTCCATTTCTCGAACTAACACACCAACCAGAACACGATCAGTTTGTGCGGTTTTCCAAATTTTGTGATGTCCAACCAAGAAATGTGTACAAAAATGCATCCATTGGGGGAAATAGCTTGCAAAAATGAGTATATGAGTAAAAAAATAAATAAATCTATATTTGGAGTAACCTGCACAAAAATGTGCATGCATTGTTGCGCTGACTTTTTACTGTTGCACCCCCTGGGGGTCATTGCTATGGGCTCCCAGGTTATTCTTTAAGACTATCATGGAAACGATATGCCCAAAGACTAGGTTTACTTATAAGGAGATTTATTGAGCGACTTTCAACCTGACAGGCGTGCCCAAAGAGTGGTGTCAAATGGCGTAGCCTCTGCACAAAGCTGTCAACCCATCTGGACACCCATGTGGGTACGGAAGCAATCGTTTTACTGTTCTGAACTTGGCAGAGGTGTGAGTGTTACAATAACAAAGTGCGTGTTCTCTCCATAGAATACTATGGTGCATCAGATACTTCACTGACATAAGCAAGTGTATCTTCTTGGGAAGTAGCTGATTGATGGGGAAGCTTAGGCCTTGCTTCTTGACACAACAGCTTCGGAATGTCAGCTCATTATACTCTGTCCGGCTTGTTAGGCCGGACAGATAAAGTCTGGGTGTCTCTCGCATGAGACGTCCTTGGATTCATTGTTCACAGCTATCAGAAAGATGCTTATGCAGCAGTACAGCCAAACTAGCAGGCTGCAGTCAGAGACACAGAGATCACTCAGAAGCCTTTGGGAGCTACCGTGGCTCACAGGCTTCCAGGCCAATACATTTACCAAAATAAATAAACGACAAACGGATGCCAAAACAGGATGGCACAAACTTGTGCTTCAAAAAGTCTAACATTAAACATGGATGCCTATACTGTCCTCTTCCAATGTGATTAAAGTGCTAAGACTTGTTAGTTTCACTGGACTTCACTGGACTCATTGCTAAAATGGGAGAAGATTTAAAATTCTTCATTTAAAGTTCATCTGGGTAGGCCTGCCGGAAGAGGCTTGCCAGTTTCACTCACTGCTAAAAATGGGAGAAGGCTTGCCAGTTTCACTACTTGCCAGTTTCACCTTTGTATAGGCTGACCAGATAAAATCCAGGTCAGGGCTCATGTGACTTTAACAGCTGTAGAGAAAAGGGAATTTCAGCCAGTGTCATGTGTATGCAATTAGTTCCTGGTGAAATTCCCTCTTCATCACAACAGTTAAAGGTGCAGGCACTATACTAGAGTGACCATATACAAAAGAAGGCAGGGCCCCTGCAACTTTAACTGTTGCGATGAAGAGGGAATTTCACCAGGAACTAATTGCAGACAAATAACCCTGGTTGAAATTCCCTTTTCTCTACAACTGTTAAAGTTACAGGAGCCCTGACCTGGATTTTATCTAGTCACCCTACCTTTGTACACAATGTGGTGTGTCCTTTCCCATGCCAGTACACAGTGAAATTGATAAAACTCCCCTCCAAACGCCTGAAAAGATTGCATTAGGCTGGCACCTTATTTCCCGGTGTCTACTTTTCTCTGCTCAAGGATTTTACATTTTGTATCGAAAAGTATTCACATGCCTGCCACCTTAGCAGGGGCATGTTGACCACCCCAATGCACACGAGGCCTCAGACAACGGTCTGTCTGCAAAAATGCCCTCCGTCTCTCCTCTTTGACCAGGCAGACCCAGGAGAATGGAGCCACCGCCGTGCCCATCGCTCAACAGATGCATTTGCGATGCCTAAAATTAGATGGAGTCAATCAAGGACCAAGAAGGTTGTTTCTTCTCTAAATTAGATCCTTGGGATAACTTACCAGGGACTCAGATGAGAGCTCATTAACAATCCCTCCATCACGCCCTCCATGCACAACATCAAAAAGTCCTCTACGAAGCACGGCTTGATTAGATCTCCCGCATTCTCCCCAACCTTCATTGACTTTGGAACTCTCATTCCTGCTCCAAACAATATAATCAGATTATGGTAAGATATTGACTTATATTGCTTTACTAGCAAATGAACCTGGTTCCACTTGGGTTGCAACCAGCAGAGGCCAGCGGCTCTGATTTTTGGTGGGGCTGTGAATCAATGCTGGGTTTCAGTCGGAACTGGCCAGAACTCTAAAGAGGCTATCCGAGTGATGAACTCTGTCCCCCAAAATGGGTCCAGCATAAATGGCGATGGGGGGAATTGAGAAATTTCCTGGACTCCAGGAAACAGCCCGCATCTCAGCTTGCAAATGTGAGCCAAGCTAGGGGCTCTGGGGGAAATCTGTCGAGCATCCAAAGGGCCGGATCTCTCCATGATGGTTGTCCCGAATCATAAGCCTTGCCTGTGAGAAATTGTTGGAGAATTTCTCCTCCCCCTGGTTAAATTTGGTGAAATGGTTTACCCAAATTTCTCGGCTCACGAACGGTGCAGAGACTTTTCAGCGGCCATTTGCACCCGGCTTTAGATTAAAAAGTAACTGAAGTGATCGTATTTCTATTACTAGGGGTGTCCATCAGGGCTGGAGACTTGCCCTCTGCATTGTTTCATTTGTATTCAAACGATTTGCTCGTGACTCATCGGTCGTCTGGTTTCCATTCCCCTAAATTGGCAGAGACAAGAATCTCCCGCCTGCTGTATGCAGATGATGCCATGCTTTTGCCTCTAACCAAAGTGGTTCTGAAATGATTATTCTGGGCTTTGATGGATTATTGCACAAAGAACTTGCTGACAATTAATTTTAGTAAAATGGAGATTATGTTTCCCCCCGGATGCCTGACTTTGAGCAAGTGGGTTCTTGCAGGTCAGGCTGTTGAGCCAGTCAGACAGTTTAGATACTTCAATGTCACTCTTTCATGACCTTCTTGATATTGGACATCGAGTAAAACTTCTGCAGTTCAATTTGCATTAAATGGCGCTAAAACCTTAACGCGTTATTTTCACCAAAGGAAGGCAGTTTATTCCTGCTCCTCCTCGGGTGTTTCATGCCAAAGCTTTTGGCCAGTTGTTAGATGGTGTTCCTGTGTGGATACTGTGGTTTGACCCCATGTTGGGACATGCCCTTTCAATTTTTTATTTTGTCTTCTCTGTATGGTGTGCCTAGGGCCATTTCTACACCAGGCTTGTGGCCTGAGATGGCCCGTGGCTGGTCCCTGTGAGTCCAAATGATGCACAGGGAATCCCGGGAGCGGGGGGCAGCCATGGGATTTACCAGGGATAAGGGATCCCTGGAAAATCCAGAAACTTCCGTGATCCTGGGAAGTTTCCGGGACCATGGGAGATGTGGCTGCCCATCCCAGGTGCTGCCGCACTTACTCGTGAGTAAGCACGGCAGCACAAATGGGCATGGAGCCGCACCGCACAGCTCCATGCCCATCAGGGGAGGCAGACACCAATTTTGCCATCCCCAGGATGGCGGGGGAGGCCCCCCCCGATTTCCCACACATTTTTTAAAATTTACTTACATTTTTGTTGGAGCGCAGGATCATTGTGCTCCGATCACTAGGAAAAAATGGCACCCGCGACCGCGCAACAGCCTGGGAGGAACCCGGGACTTCGCGCCCATGATGTATATATTGAAGATGACGATCCTGGAAGCAGGTACTTCTGGGATCTTCTGCCCTCTGGCCCTCTACACCCCATGGCATAGAAGGGGCCTAGAAGTGTATCGTCAGCATTATTTTTTCACTTAGAAGTTGGGCTCTCTTCAGTTGAATGTCGAGCATGGTCTCTAGCTTTCAGTGTCTGGTTAAAGCTTACCTTCGCTGACACTTCTGTGGTCTATCTGGGCCTCCTTCAACAGGATCAATATGTCAGTTTATGGTGCAAAACCTTTAGCAAGAAATTACAACTCTTAGGCTAGTCAGTGAATTTTCTGCTCACGCAGCCCATCAGGCAAAAATCTATTGTTAAATGCCAGATTATGGATTTGGACAAAGAGTGCTCTAAATCTGCAGAACGGAAAATGTTCTCCACTCCATCTAAGTTTTCCTTTTGACCTTTCAAAGGGTCGTGCTCATTATCTGGAGAACAGAACTGTCCCTAAGTATTGTTTGATTCCCCCCTCCCCAAGGGCTGGGTTTAACTCTTTGCCTTCCACTGTATGGCCTTCTGCTGTATTTTCTCAAGTACATAGTAACACAGGAAGCTGCTTTATATGGGGTCAGACCATGGGTCCATCTAGGCCAGTATTGTTGACACTGGCTGGCAGCAGCCTTTTAACTAACAGTATTGCCCATGTGGGGATTTTTATTGTTTATTTATTAACTGAAATGCAAGTGATGCTATGCACGTGATACGGCACTCCAAAACCAAAACAAATGAACACACATCCAGTTTATAAATTTGTATAGATTTAAAATTTTAAAAAGTTCTAAAACCTTAAATGTTATAGTTTTAAAACATATACATATACAGGCACATTTTAAAATGTGAAATGTTTTGGTATAATACAAGAGTATGCTACAATAGGTTTCACATTTTAAAATCTGTTTATATATGACTATGCTTTAAATTTTCAAAACTGTAAAAAAATTAAATATATAAAAATTATAAACTGAATGTGCTACTAGTGGTCATTTGTTTTATTTGTTTATTAATATATTTATATCCTGCCTTTCCTCCTACTTCCAAGGAACCCAAGGTGGCTTGCAGAGTTCTCCTCTCCATTGTATGCCCACAACAACCCTGTCAGGTATGTTGGGCTGAGAGTCAGTGACCGGGCCAAAGTCACCTAGTGAGCTTCATCTTCCAGTCCAACACTCTAACCATTACAACACACTGTCTGACTCTCATGGGATAGGACTATAGTAACATTAGCTCATGTCTTTTTTGTATGTAGCTTCTATCAGGATGACCAGAATAGATTATTAACCTCAATCCTATTAAAATACCCAGGTAGGAATTTTGAACACTATCTGGTTTACTTACAGATGGATAAGAACAACAACAACAATACCGACCAGACATAACGGTCATAGACAAAAAAAGAAAAACACACATACCTCATCAACATAGCAATACCGAATGACAAAAATGTTGTTGAAAAGGAAGGAGAAAAGAGAGACAAATATACACCACTGGCCATGGAAGTCAAAGAACTATGGCAACAGGAAAAGGTCACAATTAGTCCATTATACAGAAAACCTCCAGAAACCGGGCCTACCAGAATACATCCACACCAACATCCAGAAAGCAGTCATAATTAAAACATGCTCAATTATCAGGAAATTCCTGAATTTGTAAAAGACAGTATGACTTGGCAAAGCCTGTCATGTCCATCTAGAAAAACCGCCATGAGCGAGAAAGAGATGAAAGAAGAAGAAGAAGAAGAAGAAGAAGAAGAAGAAGAAGAAGAAGAAGAAGAAGAATATAGAAACACTGGCCAGATTTCTTTTTTTGCATCTGCAAAGGCATGCAAAAGAATCCTCTCTGCTTAAATTCAACTTGCACTTTCCTAGCTTATATATGTAACATACATTTTAATTTTCATATTCTAATTTGCCATCCTATATATTTCAGTTCACATGTCTTAATTGTTTGCATCGTATATCATAGTCTGTAATTTAGCGTATTACATTTGTATCTTGGTGATTTTAAAGTGCTTTGCTATTTCTTCCAGTCTATATACTGTGATTTATCTTCTATTAAACTTCAGTGTTTCTAGTGCATCTTTGTTCCTTGAACAGGTCTGTGACTGCAGAATAAATTTTGATTGCGCTTTAGTTGGACGATCATGTCTTCCTGAGCTCACGTTTGATCCTTCATCCTGGATTGTTCTTCAATCCTGATGCCGGGATTGCTTCACTTCTCTGACTCTGTGTTTACCCTTTGTTTCTGACTGCTGACTTTATTCCATGGCTCCTGGCTCACCAGCCCCAAAAGTCGATAACCATATCTGCTTTTCAGCTCGGTATTTGTCGGTGGAAAGCTCTTAAATAAATAAATTACACCTTATCATTCACAGCATCACATTAAAATTGCCAAATATTTGCAGCCCATGCATTTTCATCTCTTTGTTCCCCTTCTAAGGCTGTTTGGGCAACAAGATATCATGTTGGATGATTAGAGAAAGGGCAGAAAAGGCTAGCAAAACTTGGACTAAAATGTTTCGAGGGTCAACTTCTTCACTTGCAATGTATTTGTTGACTTTATATCTCCACTTCCCAGCAAGGAGCTCAGAATGCCTGTTTAGTCTCAGAGCAACCTGGAGAAGTAGGCAAACCCAGAGATGGATCAGCATTCAAGGAAGCTGCCCAGCTAAGATTCAGTTTATATGGTAGCCATGTCTTAAAAGGCATCTCAAGAGTTTCTATCTGGCATAAAAGTGTGAGGGGAAGGTGTAGTTGTATTCTTTATTTATTACAACATTTATACCACACCCTATATCACAAGGATCTCAGGGCGGTGTACAAATAAAATCGTACATATAAAATACAATTAATATAGAATTCTAAAACAAATTAACCCATTAGTATATTAAAACCAATACAGATTTTTTTAAAAACATTAAATCCAATTAAAACAAGGCAGTGTGCAGGCTGGTAGATTTAGCCATCAAAGGCTTGATTAAAAAGCCATGTCTTAACCTGGTACCGAAATGAACCCAGTGCCAGGGCCAGTTGGCCCTCCAGGGAGAGGGCATTCCAGCACAAGGGTGCTGCAACAAAAAAAATTCCCTCCCATGCCCCACCACAGCCTATATCTCATGTTGGTGGGGCATGGAGAATAGGGTGACCAGATAAAATCCAGGTCAGGGCTCATGTAACTTTAACAGTTGTAGAGAAAAGGGAATTTCAGCCAGTGTCATTTGTATGCAATTAGTTCCTGGTGGAATTCCCTCTTCATCACAACAGTTAAAGGTGGAGGCACTATACTGGAGTGACCATATACAAAAGAAGGCAGGGTCCCTGCAACTTTAACATCTCCCCGCGACCTGATCCCCAGTGAGTACTCAGCACCTGCCCAAGGATCAATGGGGCATTTAAGGCCGCTATTGGCCATGGGAAGTGTGTAATTCTGGCGAGTGGGCAGGCAGCTGCTGAGTGCTCACCAGGCTAGGTTGAGCCTCAGAAGAGGCTCACACAGCCCAGTGAGCTCTCACAGGTGGCAGAAGCTGGGCAAGTGGAGATGAGTTTGCCCACCCCTGCCAGACAATCCTTGCAGGCTTCCTATTGAAAATACATGACGCAAATAGAAATGGGGATGAGGAGGGGAAGGGGAAGGGGAAGGGGAAGGGAGGGGAGGGGAAGTGAATACAGCTGTAATTTGCGCAAAATGTTATTGATGCAATTAAAAGCAAACACGCCTGAAAGCCGTGAACTGATCCGACTGGATGCCGATCGAGTTGTGCCAGCTCATGGGGAAAAGAGCCAAAGCCGGGGGCATCAGGCTGATGAGAACATGGTGAGCACCACCCCCTGGATGAAATCTTCCGGTCCCTACAAGTCATCCATGAAGGTTGTCCTCCAGGAAGCACAATCCATGATGCCTTCTTCTTCTTCTTCTTCTTCTTCTTCTTCTTCTTCTTCTTCTTCTCCTTCTTCTCCAAGCCCATCTCTAATCTATTCACATCAGAGCATCTTAAATAAAGCCATCTCACCTGCCCAGCACATCTCACCCGATAAACACTTTGATTTTCAACGCCAGGGGGGTTCATGAGTAGAAGCACAAATGCCACGGAAGAAAAAGGACTCGAGAACCCCACTCACCCCCAACCCCCCAAAACAAACAAAACTGTTTCCCTGGATGCGTTGCGGCACTGTGGTAGTGTTACTAAGCCTGCGCTTCCACTAAATCAACTGTGCCAGAGTTTTGGTTTGGCATTTCATACAAATCTTGTCGCCTGCAGGATTTAAAAATGAAACTAATTATGTTTAATAATTCAAGGGGAACTTGATATGCTTCATTGTGACTGAGAAGCTAATTACCTCTGTCCTGCCGCACAATCCTCCTTGACAATATAAATAAAGGGTGTTCAGGAACCTTCACTCAAGAGTAAAATGCATTAAGGGACTCGGCCATCAGTTGACGTCCCTTCAGAAACCAGGGTGTCATAGGTGCCTGTTACCGCAGCATGTCCCATGGTTCAGTTTTGAGGGGGGTACAGGCAAAGAGGTCTCTGGTGCTGTTTCCCCCCTCCTGGCTCAGTACGTGGTGTTCTCTATTAATAGGCTCCGGAAGACTTACCTGCTACTGATGGCCAATGGAAGCAGCACTCCCAACCCATAACCAGGCAGCGGGGTCTAATGGCTGTATCCATTCCCCAAGATGCCTCTGGGGCATTGGGAGAAATTGGTCAAGGGCACTGTGGGAAATTAAAATGGCAGCTAGACCCAGCTCCCCGGCAAACAGGGCCAGCTCTACCATCGGGTGATGCGAGGCAGCCAACTCTGGCTTCACAGAAAAGGTCAACTGGCTGTAAGTTCTTTAATTCATTATTACATTTCTACACCCAGGGAGAGGGATATGTAGGGTTTTCTGCCTCAGGCATCACATTGACCTGGTAGGAATCAGTGGCGGCCCCTGCCATAGTGCTGGGGCTCTGGCAGCTGCCCAAGGATGCTGCCTGCTGGTGCCAGCCTAGACAACCAAGCATCGTGTATTAATGTGACTCACTTTGGAACTAGGCTTCACAAACCCAGCTATTGTCCCCACTACCCAAATCAGACAATAGCTTGGGAGTATTCTGTTCCCTCCCCCCATGCTGATGTCCCAGAACTCCTTGTGATTCTACACATACTGAGTAGCTTGGTATAGTTTCGGAGCTAGAGAATGTCATCTAGGGGGCACACATTGCTCCATATGTAAAGTAGCTGAGCAGTACCCAGCCAGGTAATTATGGACTTCAGCGACATCTCTAATGATGCGTAGGACAAAGCTGATTCACACTATCAGGTGCAGGACCAGAGCCTGCCAGGTTTTAATGCAGAATGATCTGGATCAGCCAGCAGGCTAGTACTTTGAAAGGACCCCTTCATGCATTACATTTTTAGGTGTACACTACAGAGACATTAAGCCATAAGTGGGAAACTTATAACCTTCCAGGTATGGTTGGGCTCCCAACCCCCATCAGCCCCAGACAATGATCAGGGATGATGGGAGTTGTAATCCAATACCACAGATCAGACAAATACTCAACAGAATCAAATGAGTTCAGATTTCAATGAATCCGATCGGGTTCCCCAGCGGAATTTTACGCAAATTTCACCGCAGAAAAATAGGTAGAAAAACTTGCTTAAAATGTGCACCCCCCATCGGTTAAACCATGAAAATGCACATTTTGGGAAGATTTGTGCATTGGGGGGATTTGTGCATTTTTGCAAATGCAAATTAGTGCAAGTGTGAATTTGCCCAAATTTGGGCATTTCCCCAAATTGAGGGGGGAAATCTGATTCCTTCAATGAGCGGAAGACAGAATGAAAGAGACCAGTCAATTTGCTAAACTCAGATGGAACAGTTTCTAAAATCTGTACATCTCTAACCACAGATTCCTGACACCTGCGTTAAGGATGCCATAAACTTAGAAAACGTGAATGAAACAAGCATGTGTTTTTGCAAACACACATCTCATATATAGGTAGCTAGTGGGGGGGGGGGGCTGTGGCCGGCTACATTTCCCTATCAAGTGTACACTTGAATCTGAGTTCGCTTCTTAGCAAGTATGATAGGGTGACCACATAAAATCAGGTCAGGACTCATGTAACTTTAACAGTTGCAGAAAAAAGGGAATTTTAGCCAGTGTCATTTGTATGCAATTAGTTCCTGGTGAAATTCCCTCTTCATCACAACAGTGAAAGGTGCAGGCACTATCCTAGAGTGACCATATACAAAAGAAGGCAGGGCCCCTGCAACTTTAACTGTTGTGATGAAGAGGGAATATCACCAGGGACTAACTGCATACAAATGACCCTGGCTGAAATTCCCTTTTCTCTACAACTGTTAAAGTTACATGAGCCCTGACCTGGATTTTATCTGGTCACCCTAAAGTATGAAATAGTCCATATGTTGCTAGAGCAATGCAGTGTCCCCTCAGTTAGGTGCAGCCACCTGGCTGAAGCTAATGGTAATGGTATTGACTGGATGTGAGCCTGCCTTGAGCTCTATGAGGAAAGAGAAGTAGGATATAAATGTATCAGCGATGCAGTGGTAAATTCTGATTGCAAGCACTCATCATGACACTAGCCAGAACCAGGCCCCCAAGGAGAGGCATTCAACAAGGGAATCCTTTTCTGCCACATCTCCGAGCTAAGAGAATGTGTGCCTCTTGACTAGGGATGTAGAAGAATTTTGTTCATGTTCGCAAATCATGGGAACATGTCCCGTGCAGAGTCCCAAATAGGAGCACACATTCTCCAGAATTTGGGGAGGAAATTCCCAAACTTGCATCCACATTTTTTTTAAAATGTGCTATTTTGAAAAGGGCGCATTTTTTTGAAAAGGGCGCTTTTCTTTCCAAAATGCTTGTTTTCACGCTTTACTCTATGGAGAAAAGGGTACATTTGGATGCATTGTTTTAACAAATGTGCATTTTTTCTGTTCAATCCCCCCACCCACATCATTCAAACAAAACAACACCCCCAAAAAGAGCACAATTGTACACTGGGGACGAGGTGAGCGGAGTCTCAAGGTGATGTTCAGAGCATCTCAGCAATCACAAAAAACCCTTGTTCACCCATTACTACCTTGAACCAATGCCTGCCCTCAGCACAGTTTTGAATGGGGTCCTTCAAAAGGCTTTGATGCTGTAGAGGTTACTCTTCAGAGAATGACAAGTGAAGCGATAGTAATTGATGGTCAGGTGAAAAGTAACAAAATACAGCTGGCCATCAAGAAGGGAGGCACCTGCCAAAAACTTTCCAAGATCTACATAATGGCTGTGATGATGAGAATGACCTTCTCCTCTTCCACAAAACTTTACCATCTGTCCTTCCTCCTCTTCCACTAACTTCACTGTCTCAACTGCAGCAGTGAAAACCTGGCACCAGATTCTTGGCTTCGGATTGCCTGGATGTGCTCATACTAAAAGGTGGGACATAGGTTTTTAATACAGCTGAGCAAATCTGTAAGTTTTGCTTTCTCCTGGATTTTTTTTTTAAATCAAGTTTTTCAGACTCGGGGGAGTTCTTATCAAATGACAAACAGAAGAAAATATTCATTCACCTTTACTGGCCAAATGGGAACAGCTATTTCCAGAATACAAAGGACCTTGTGTGCAGTGTGGCAGAGTGGTCAGAGTGTTGGACTGGGACATGGGAGATCTGAGTTCTAGTCCCCATTCAGCCATGAAGTTCACAGGGCGACGTTGGGCCAGTCTCTTGGTCTAACCTACCTCACAGGGTTGTTGTGAAGATAAAATGGAGAGGAGGAGGAGGAAGAGGACCATTTAAGGCACTATGAGTTATTTGCAAGAGGTGGTAAACTGTAATAATAATAATTATTATTATAATAACAACAACAACAACAGACCTAAGCAGGAAATGCCATCAGTTCCAAGAAAAATAGACCACGTAACAGGAGGATGTAGAATTCTGGCAGGAATGGACTATACGGACAGACACAATGCAGCTGCAAAAATAATTCACCAACAACTGGCCATCAAATTCAACCTTATTAAACAACCTACACCATACTATACATATTCACCCAAAACAATCCTGGAAAATGCAGATAATAAAAAATATACTGGGACAGAACAATTCATACGGACAAGACAATACCTTGCAACCGACCAGACATAACATTCATAGACAAAAGAAGAAAAACACACATACCTCATCGACATACCGAATGACAAAAATGTTGTTGAAAAGGAAGAAGAAAAGAGAGACAAATATACACCACTGGCCATGGAAGTCAAAGAAGGCAACAGGAAAAGGTCACAATTATTCCATTAGTCACATCAGGCATCACAT
This sequence comes from Anniella stebbinsi, assembly GCA_029215795.1. Taxonomy (NCBI): domain Eukaryota; kingdom Metazoa; phylum Chordata; class Lepidosauria; order Squamata; family Anniellidae; genus Anniella; species Anniella stebbinsi. The sequence goes on along the minus strand of JARDYH010000007.1, from coordinate 51,918,186 downwards.
TAAAAAAAAAAAAACTATACAGAAAACCTCCAGAAACTCGGCCTACCAGAATACATCCACACCAACATCCAGAAAGCTGTCATAATTAAAACATGCTCAATCGTCAGGAAATTTCTGAATCAATAAAAGACAGCATGACTTGGCAAAGCCCATCACGTCAGTCTAGAAAAACCATCACGAGCGAGAAAGAGATTAATAATAATAATAATAATATATTATACCTGCCTGAAATCAATAGTACCTAAGTTAGTCATGACTAACTGATATCCCACTGATTTCCATGGGTCCCCAGTGATTTCAATGGACTTACTTTAACTCTGACTAAATCTGTATTCAAGCCAAGGAGGTGGTCAGATTAAAAAAAGTGATGGCAATGCTAATTCAGCACCATGGAAATGGCTGAATACACAGAGATTCAATCCAGATTTTTAGAGCTATGCACAGAATGCCCTCTAATTTTTAAAATCCCAAGTTATTTCTGTCCCAATCATTTAAGGAATTTGCAATTTTGTTTTGTTATGTTCTGATCGAAAAATGAGTTTTTAAATTTATTTGTATTTATTTTATTTATTATTGCATTTATATCCCGCCTTTTTTCCTCCAAGGAAACCAAGGCGGTGTACCTAGTCCTCGTCCTCTCCCTTTTGTCCTCACGACAACAACCCTGTGAGGTAGGTTGGGCTGAGAGTCTGTGACTGGCCCAAAGCCACCCAGTGAGCTTCCATGGCTATGTGGGGACTAGAACCCAGATCTCCCGATTCCCAGTCTGACACTTTAGCGGATACACCACACTGGCTTGAAATGTTTCAAGAGTCTCTTTTGAAGGTACTAGATGCAGCTGAAGTGTGTCTGATGAATCACAGTGGTGGAAGGACATAATTGTGCCAGTCAATATAAAATACTTGTTCTGATAGAAAGAATACCTATTCCCCCCCCCACGTTCTTAAACTCATGTTCTCCAAAAATGCGGTTGCTACTTTATCCCCCCCCCCCCAAATCAAAGCTTTACAATATTCAGCAACACTCTAGTCATTAGGTAGTGTATACCCAGAAAATATCAAAAGAGCAGATCTGGAATATAATTCTTTACAGTAAATCTTATGTGCAATTTGATCCCCACCCCATTTAATTACAGTCATCTCCCATTATACATTTCAACCATACATAGTAAGGAAGTTGTTATCATGCAATATGAGTGCTTCGTCACTCAAATGAGAAGCTTTCCACCGAAGGATTGAATCCAGATGTCAAGCTAAGCTCGCCAATTTTAATCGCACTCCGTTCTGTGAGGGTTTATTCCATAGCAAGCCATTTGTTGATTAGTCTGCCTCCTGGTTACAGAAAACAAACTGAACATGGTTTCCTTAAAAATGGAAAAAAATAAAAATGAACTGCACAATGAATACTGGCAACAACATATAGGGGATCATGGAGAGAAACCGGTGGATAGACAAAGCCGTCAGAAAGGGGAAACAGGATCAATATACTCTTAGACCGCTCATTCTTATTAAAGCCTTTGCATGCTTTTCTTCCACCTGTCTGTTTACAAAACAAAAAAACACACAAAAGCTCCCAGAGTAATTCACTTCTCTTCACTTCCACAGGAGTAGAGTCTTGACGGAAGGCCAAAAGCAGGTCAGGTATCATGGAAAGTCTTTCTTCTATCTTCAGCTAAAATCATCGCAGCAGGAGCTACGGCAGCCATGTGTAACTTACTATCATTGTCTGCTTAACAAAGCCTGTCCGGTGAAAGAACCCCAGATCTTCCTGAGCACGTTTGAAGGCCAATCCCCTCTTCCTTAAAAAAAAAATTAAAAGTGGAAAGTGGAAATGTAAACTTGAAATATATATTCTCAGAACATAGGAGGTTGCTTTTATTTATTTATTTCTAGCTTTATATCTCACATTTTTTTTCCTCTTCCAAGGAAACCGAAGGCAATAGCCAATGCTGCTCCTACACAAAGTAGACTCGTTGAAGTGAATGGGCCTGGTTTATGTAGGACTGCCACTGGATACTGCTTACGAAGTCCTTGTCCTCTCAGTTTGATCCTCACAATGACCCTGTGAGGTAGGCTAGGCTGAGAATCAGTGACTGGCCAAGCTTCATGGCCTGAGTCCCGGTATAACACTCTAACCACTATACCGCACTGGTTCTCACCAGTGCACTGTATTTAGCCACCCCATGCTAGTAGGCCTCAGGAATGGAATGAATGATGGAACGCCAGCAAAGTCTATGGAGATCTGAAAAATGCAGTCAGTTGCAGAATTTGGGCTTTCTTAGTGCAGAATTCCTCGCTTCCCACTTTTTAAATGCGATGTCCACAGCTCTGAAAAATAAGTACTCCCCCTCCCCTTCTGAAGTACTTCCACATCCTTCAGATGTTGTTGGACTATATCATTCATCCCCATGACCATTGCCTGTGCTACCAGGGGCTGATGAGAGTTGCAATCCAAAACATTTGGTGGGTGCCATGTTGGAGAAGGTTGAATATCTTTTTTTTTGTTTTAAAAAATCACCATGCCCCCATATGTTTGTGTCATCATCCAAATGGATCCTTCGAACACTCCGTAAATGATGGCATAATAAAAGCCAATGATCAAAGGGCTCCAACGTCTTGGCAGCTGGAATAAATTGGGCAAAGGAAACACATTTGTTCAAGTGGGTTTCGTTGGTTCAAACCGTCAAAGGCAAAGGCCAGAGGAGATTCACCTACTTAACACTCTCTGCGAGTTCAAGACAGCTATAAAGACTAGCTTCTTCCGGCAGGCCTACCCAGATGAATATATTAACCCAAGTAGTTTAAGATGTCTTGATTGTTTTATATGCTTTTTAAATCAATTTATGGATTTGATCTATATTGTATTGTACTAATGTTATTCCCCGCCTTGATCCAAAGGGAGAGGCAGGTAAGAAATAAAATTATTATTATTGTTATTGTTGTTATTATTATTATTATTATTATTATTATTATTATTATTATTGGCGGGAGGTGCAAACATGGACGTGGAAATCTTTTGCTGGCTAGATAATAAATTGTGTTCGTAAAACAACACGGGATCACAGTTGCTATTGAGACCAGCTGAGAAGAGGTCCAGAAATAATTCCATCAGGCTACATCAGGGACGGGGGCAATGTGTTAAACTCTATCCCCAAAATGGGTTCAGCACCCTGGATAGCCCCATATCCACCCTTACAATAAAGTTTCCCAGCATACGTGTTTGTATTTCATCTCAGCGACAGAACAATTACAGCAGTTATATAACCAGGACTTGCCCTCAATTTTCCTCTGCCTTTCATTCATTTCTCACTGCCTTGTTAAGATCGCAAGCAACTGAACAATTTTTTTTTAAAAAAATAAAGCTTTATTGCACCAGATTTCAGAGGACTGGAAAAGGTTGTTTCAAATCCACACAGGATAACATAAATTGGAGTTTTATTCTGGAAAGCAAAGAAAAATGGCTGATTATATATATCGGAAAAACACCAGAGGGCTACCCATTTAATTTGCATTCCTAATGTCTGCTTTGATAATACCCTGTACAGAATTTTGTAGGGGGGGGATTATGCTTTGCTGGAAACCTACAGTCTAAATGGTTTGGGGTTTGCTTCTGTTAATGAGGGGGATTTATATTCCTTAAGAAAATTAAGATTTGTGCAATTTAAGACAATGAAGAGATCATTTGCATCCACTGGAGGAAAGCACACAAATAACGCTTTGTTTTTTCATAGGTTCATAGGATTGTTGCAGGGGGCTTTGTGGGCCAGGTAGTCCGGCAGCCTGCTCCACCCGGGAAATCCAGAATGAAAGCATCTGTAACAAATGCCTATCCAGTGTCTGCTTGAAGGCATCCAGCAACTGCTGGCCCTGCTATGAGGCAGGATGAATCCTCTGCTCAGGGGCTGGATTGAGAAATGCAATGGATCATGTACACCGTTTCCATGAGGAGCCCCTATGGGCAGTGCTGCTGAATCCGACTCTCTCACCTGCTGTGGAAAATGCCATAGTGGGAGACTGGCCAGGAGGATTCCTGGGATCAGCTCCCCCCCCCCCCAGTGTCTCACTTGAAGGGTTCCCCCAGAGCTGGAGACTAGGCACGCATTCTCCAGGTGATTCGACGCAGAATTCGATCTGCTACCTACAGAATGGGAACTAGTCCAACTAAGAAATCTGGCAGACTCCTGCACCAAGCTGCCTTCCTCCTACACGGTGCTTCAGATTACAGAGTACAAATTGAGCCACAGAAAATCCCAACATGCCAGACATTACCCAAGAGGATTAGCAGCATTAGAAAGTGACTGACCAAGCATAGCAATAATGAAGAGGAAAACGACAACATTGCGGTTGTTTAGTGTTTTGCTTTAAAAAAAGAAAAAAAAACCATGCCTACTAATCCAGCCTTCGACAACCTAGCAGTCTCCACATGTCTCAACATTCTCAGCTGACAGTCTTCCTAAAACAGTGCATTTTTAACATCTTATTTTTATTTATTTATTGCTAGTAGATGCAGTTTTGGGTGAACTTTTCCTTGATCTGTGGAATTTTGTTTGCTTTAAAATAAAAATGAAGAACACCGTCGTACAATTTGGAGAAGGGCGGATTTCAAAAGAACACCTGATTTTCGTGTCTTGGTTCAAAAGTGCAAAATGCGGTAAAATTCGCATTTGGATGCCAACCGAAGGAATTTCTCCCCCATCGGGAAGAGATCTGCCTTCTGACCTGTCTCTTCCCCAGCAACCAAACTGCTGCCATTTTGACAGATGGAGTCAAGAGCAGCAAGTACTTGACTTCAGTTTAAGGGCCCCTCGGAGGAAGATAAAAACCGTGCGTCGCACCAGTTGCCAAGACTGAATGGTTTCCCTTGCCCGGAAAGAGCTTGGCATGTTTCGTTCTGTCCTTGTAAAATGGTTTAAAAAAAAAAAAATTATGCATGATGTTTAATTTGAAAAGCTCACTTTTTAAAAAAAACGTTTTAAGATGGAGCGGTTAATTCCAATGTAAGAACTGAAAACTAAATGTCTTCTTAGATCTGGCTTTTACCAGCGTTCTACGAGTGAGTCACGCTGTAGGAGAATGGGGCATTTAATAACTTTGCACCAGCCGTATCCAACCTCTCCAGATCTGGGATCCGGCTTCAACTCCAACCAATGTGTCCCAGTTCTGATTTTCATTTTGGTTATTATGTTGTTGTTCTGCAAGTACTTGAGGCACAAACAGAAAGACAAGGGGAAAGGGGAAAGTGTGTGCATGAGTAAATATACACCAGCTGTATACTAGTTTGAGCATCAGGTCTTTTCCCTCCAAACTGCATCCTGAGGGTTGTAGTTTTGTGTTGGCGCGTTAAAAAAATGTTACGCATCCTTGTCCCTTCCCCACAATTCCCAGAATTCCTTCCGGAGAAGGAATGAGTGTTATGCCAATATATCAGAAGTTAAATATTGTCCTGAGACAGAGAAGGGGCAGGGAACGGGAAAGAGGCAGTGTGTGCCTGGAAGGAGGGGCACATATATTTGTTTTGAAGAAGTAACTCTTAATCTTTTATGGGTTGATATTTATTTATTCATTCGTACCCCATCTTTCTACCATGAAAATGCCACTCAAGGTGGCTTATATGTGTCTCTGTGTGTCCGTCCCAGAGATCTGTTTCATATCAGAGAAAATTTAATGATCCCCTCCCCCAAATTATTCATTTGTTGGTTGATTAAAATATGTTTGAACTGCTTTCCACACTGAAAAGCCAGTGTGGCATAGCGGTTAGAGTGTTGGACTGGGACTACTTTGGGCCAGTCACTGACTCACGGCCTAACCTACCTCACAGGGTTGTTGTGAGGATAAAAAATGGAGTGCAGGAGGACCATGCCAGCTGCCTTGGGTTCCTTGCAAGGGGGGGGGGAATGGGATATACATTGTTATTGTTAATATTATTATTATTAATAATAATAATAATAATAATAATAATAATATATCAGGGCAGTATACAAGAGGCATTAAAATCCTAAAGATGCCACAACATGATTCATGAAACTACAAACTAACATAATAAAAACAAAACAGGGCAAGCTAAACACAAGCCCTGCAAACTATAAAAACACCAAAGTAAGCTAAATATAAGCCCTATGAACCAGAGAGACCCTCATTCAATTCCCTACTCAGGCATAAAACCATCATTTTCAGATGACACGCTAAGCCACCGTAGTTAATTCTGAGCTAAGCATTATGGCTTACCATGTTGTCTGAACCATGACTTAGTGTGTTATGCGAACCATTCCTAACCATGATAGCTACATAACCATGTTCACTAACTATTTGCTGCAAAAGGGTTAGCAGCCTAACCATGGTTTAACGTGTCGTCTGAACAGGGCCACTATCTTTCAGTTCAACCTAGCTGACAGGGTTGTTGTGAAGATATAAGGAAAACCATGTATGCCAACTTGGGACCCTTGGCGAAAAGGCGAGACATAAATGTAAGAAATTAAATATTTCTTAATGCAAGGCAAGGTAGACATATAATTAGTTATCTGACAGTTAAGGAAATGCATAAGAGGCAGTAGTTTTTCAGGGGAATTTCTTAAGGGAGTCATCATTGTCCATGCAGGTGGGCGAAGAAGAAAACTTTATGCTTATTTTTGGTCCTAAGGATTGGAAAAGTGGTAATTTTTTATGATGTGCTTGACAGACAATTATATCTGTCCCTTTGATGTGCTTAGTCTCTGCTTTATCTCGGCTGTTCCTGTGATATATTTCTTTGCAATGGCCTTCAGCTGAGAGCAATATTTTTATCGCTCCCTCTCCCACACTACCAAGGTCATCTGATGGAGCTGAATGGCGGGAGATTTGGGAGAAGTAAACAGAAGTCTTCCTTCACCTTGTGCATAGTTAAATGATGGAATTTGCTTCCACAAGCTATAGTGATGGCCTGGCCACCAACGTGGACAGCTTTAAAGGGGGGGTTAGATAAATTTGTAGAACATAAGCCTACCAATGGCTACTAGATATATTAACACCAGTACCGTATGCCTCTGTATACCATCTGCTGGGGAACATGAGCAGAAGGGTGTGACTGCACTCATGTTCTGTTTGTGGGCTTCCCATTGGGGCAACTCTTTGGTCATTGTAGGAACAGAATGCTGGTCTGCTATGCTATTGATCTAGTCCATTCACTCCAGCCAGCATTGCCAATGGTCAAGAATTCTGGGAGTTGTAGTCCAACAGATCTGGAGGACACTAGGTTGGGAAAGGGGGTGTAATCCGTCGTGGCTCTTCATAGGGTACAATCCTATGGCTGTCAATGGAATGCTGGGAGTTGTAGGACTTTTCTTCTGTTTAAACATGCATGGGATTAGAACATAAGAAGAGCCCTGCTGGATCAGACCAAGGGTCCATCTAGTCCAATACTCGGTTCACACAGTGGCTAATAGGCTGTTGACCAGGAACAGGGTGAAAAACCTGTGGTCCTCCAGATGTTGATGGACTCCTACTCCCATTATCCATCTTCATTGGCCAGGCTTGCTGAGGCTGATGAGGGATGGAACCCAACAATATCTTGGAGGTCCACAGGTTCCCCATCCCTGTTTTACAGGAGGCTTCTTGAACCTATGTGGTCCTAGCTAAGCTGGTGCTCCCTTCTTTTCCATTCCTTGGTGTGGTTGTATTGACGGGACTCATCTGGACTTGCCATTATTATTGTGCAAATCAGCAAAATTCAAGCTCACCAAAGGTCTTCAAATTCCACCATAAAACTTATTCTGACTTGCATCTGTATCAGACTGAGAGCTTTTCATGCAAAAGTCCATGCACACTTTCTTCTCCCATTTATTAAAATGTCTCTGTGCTAGGGATGTGCATGCCCCAAAATATCGTATTTTATCGTTTTTGGAATTTCAGACCCAAAAAAATTATAGTCTCCAATAATATTGTAGGCTAATTGTACCATCTTCATGATAATTATCGGAAATGTGATATTTAATTTGCAGCCCCATTGTGCCCTATAGAGCTGGCTTTTTAAAGAAAAAATGCCTTTAACTTCTGTATTTTCAAAGTTACAGGCTTGAAACTTGGTCACAGTGCTTATGGGGTATGCCTAAGTACGTGTATGAAATTTGAGATCGATCCTTCCAACCCTCGATTTTATATGAATTTATTAAAGAACGTTTAAGTTCTGACAGGTCAGAATGACACCTCGCCACGTGCGTTCATTCAGACCTGTCAAAAAGTTGCACGATCTTTCAAAAATTCATATAAAATCGAGGGTTGGAGGGATTGATCTCAAATTTCATACACATACTTAGGCATATCCCATAAGCACTGTGACCAAGTTTCAAGCCTCTAACTTTTAAAATACATAAGTTATAGGTTTATTTATATGGCAGTCCGATAATCCGATATAATCAGGCTGAAAATTTTGGGATCGGATATTTATCTGAGGTTTTTCTATCGTATTGTTATTGTTAATCATATATCATATCATATATATATCATATCATATGTCATATCATATAATTATCGGACATTTTAATGATATGATACACATCCCTACTCTGTGCATATTTTTCAAAAGCATGTTTTCTATTTGTGTCGATTTTTCAAATGTACACATGGTGCTGGACACATTGTTTTGGATCTGCCAATCGCAATTAAGAAATGTATGGTGTTTGATCTGGAAAATGAGAACTGGTTAAATCCTGATTTTAAAAATGACCCAAAACAAATTTCTCATGCATTCCTACTTGCCATAGAGCCTAGCTGGTTGTGTGGTGCTCACAGGAGTGTCCTTGAACTAGAGGAATTGTTTTCACTCAGATTTCTGGTATGTCACTGGCACAATGCACCTATTGAGAGGAGGAGCCACCAGGATTAGAACTAGGAACATTCAGCTCTGTGTGTGGCTGCCCCCATGTGGTGAGCCACAAGATGTATGGGTTGGAGCACCTTCTAGGGCAGTAAACAGTTCCCCAACACTGCACTGCCTCTGCCCTTCCAGGCTGGCCATTGGCTCCTCCTAGATAGAGAGGAGCATAATTGGGCTTCCTGTTTCAGTTGAGCCTTGCATAAGCAACAAGATCTTCCTGTGCTTTGGTGTATTCTTGGTTGCACATTGGTGTTGACCTCTGGCTTCTGGTTCCTGGCATGCCCATAACCTCTGACATCTTAGGACACTGCCCATGGCCCTTCAACTTCAGCAGGAGAAACTGAATTATGTCCCTTGCAGCAGAGGGGGGAGGTTTCCCCTTCCATGTGGCCCAGAACTGAACATGTGGCCCAGAACTGAACATACCGATGTCTGCATTTAGGTGAGAGATACATTCACACAACTCTGATGCTATGTCCAATTTGACCCTAAAACGGACCATGGGAAAACAACAGAGGGAGGAACAAAGCAGGGTAAAGAAGTCAAGGAGGCAAATGCCATTGGTTAGTTGTCTGTAGAAACATCGCCACAGTGGGGGGAAGTGTGGCCGATGTTCATATATGTTGCCATTGATTATTGAAAGCATTTGGTGGGCAGCATAGACTGAGTAGATGTTTGATGTCTGCCCAAAAGGAGACAATTGTCTGGAAAAGTGCACTTCTGTTATCAGCAGGGCCAATAAATGTGAAGACCTTGCATTTCCAACACGGATTTCTCACCTAATCTGTGACAGCAAAAATCAGTCATTGGGGATAATGCAACCTGTATCTTCAGGCACAGGAGAAGAACCTCGCTTGTGAAAGGTAGGAGGGCAGTCCCAAGGAGCAGTAATGAGACCTACGTCTCTCCAATGTGGTGGCAGGACTACTGCATGACTAGGCATTTAATAGTGTTTGTTAACTTCCATTTGTTAAGTCCCTAGATCGCATTTGTTGGAAGTTAACAAATGCAATAACTGTTCATTCCTGTTAAAAGCAAATTCAAGTGGTCAGTGCCAACAGGACTGGAGCCAATTTGGGCAACTGAGAAACAACCTGAAGGTATTATTATTATTATTATTATTATATATATATATATATATATATATATATATTATAATTTAATATTATATGATATAATATAATTTTATTATAATATTATATCATATTATTATATTGTTAGATGTTAGATATTATTATTATTATTATTATTAACATTTATATACCACCCCATAGCCGAAGCTCTCTGGGTGGTTTACAAAAATTAAAAGACTGAGCATTAAAAGTCAATATACAAAATTTAAAACCATAAAACATTAAAATAGCTAACATTTAAAACATTTTAAACTTTAAGCCAGACCAAAAAAACAGTGAAAAACTTCAAGTTAAACTGTTAAAAATGCCTGAGAGAAAAGAAAAGGTTTGACCTGGCGCGGAAAAGATAACGCTGGCGCCAGGTGGGCTTCGTTGGACAGATCATTCCATAATGGGGGGGGGGCACCACAGAGAAGGTCCTCCCCTTGTTGCCATCCTTCGAGCTTCCCTCGGAGTAGGCACCTGGAGGAGGACCTTAGATGTTGAACGTAGTGTATGGGTAGGTTCGTGTCGGGAGAGGTGTTCAGTCAGGTAGTGTGGTCCCAAGCCATGTAAGGCTTTATAGGTTAAAACTAGCACCTTGAATTGGGCTCAGAAATGTATCCATATGCTTAAGGATGGTTTGCAGACATACAAACAAAACCTTTTAGAAAAAAAATATTAAGGGGGAAACCCTTCCCACCCCACAAAAGAAACAGCCCAATGAGGATTGAGTAAGCTTGGTGCCCACAGAACATTGCTTATCCATTGGAAAAGAAAACCAGGAGAAATGCCGTGTGTGAGATTTTTGAACCTTGGAAGATGGCATTTCAGGCTAGTAGGAACCCTGAACAGAAACACCCAATGAGGATGGGAGGAAAACACTACAACACTTGGCTACCGATCACAGCCATATGTTTTTTAATATGGTTCTGTCTAAAAACTATAAAGTTGCAAACATAATAAGGATCAAATTGATAATATAATCATACAAAACAAACAACCTTCACTATCTTTCTGTGGTTGATTCAGGCTCAGTCCTGACACAACCTATAGAACAATTTGGCTCAAATGTCAGAGCAAGAACACAGGCAAACAGTCTGATACAAGCACAGTCCAAGAAAAAGAGTATTTTCATGAATTCAGTGATCAGCAACACAAGGGATCAGTCCAAAGCAACACAAGGTTTATCAGTACTAGAAACTGATATAAAATGTTGATCCTACATCCTTCCCTGCCTGGGACTGAGGCTTATGAGTTGGACTTTCTAGAGCCCCATCCAGGACTCAGCTGCAGTATATTAGAGGTTTCTAGAATAAGTCCTCTTACTGAGAGGGGCTACTCACAAGGAGTCCTTTACTCACAAGGAGCCTCCCTTTGCAAACAAGCACTCCACTTCACAGAAGTTGCTCTTGGCTGCCTCTTGAGATGCCACTGCACTTGTGGGGAAGGTGGTCACTCAGCCCCTGTCTGAGAGGTGGTGATCCCCTCCTCTTGCAAAGAAGGACCCATGGCCATTGCCCCTGAGGGATCAGGCTCTTCCTGATCTTCTGGCATGGGCTACTCCTCAATGTTGTTTGTTTCTGGGAGCCCCAGATCCACCCTGAAGAGGACTCCTCCACACAACACCCCCATAAGAATCAATAGTGGTGTGGTCAGGTCACCCACCTTTCTGTGTTACCTGGGTCACCAGAATTCACTTAATGGGGAGATCTATGGTCTCATTTCTGCTCATAAATAAGAACCACATGGACTCTTTGGTGGGAAGCACTCACCAGGGGAGATGAATTATACATTCCAAACAGGTGGCCCATTGAGGCGGCTGCTGCTTCTCTTGGTAACCTGAAACCTGAGCCACCTGCAGCCAGTTCTCCTCCCCAGATGTCCCTTAATCTTTCCCACATGAACAAATGCATGTATCATGGAGGGTACGTGATAAGCAGGAGCCGCTGTCAGAAAATCTGACTGCCCGTTTCTGGGAGAGCTTGCTGGAAAGAAACGTTTCACCAAAATGTTGCACACACGGGAAAAAAAAATCTAACGAGAAGCACACGATTCTGGGAAGCAGGAAAACAATATTGATCTTTGTTTTCTTGTTTATTATATTTTTAATCTGCCCCATCACAGATGTTCTCTGGGGAGAGAAGAAAAAGCTAAAAAGAAAAAGAAAGGCAATACAGAACAGCAAACGGCCCAGGAATAAATATAGAGTATATGAAAGACAGCCATCAAATCTGAAAACTAAATCAGGGGAGGGGAACCTCAAGCCTGGGGACCAAATCTGGCCCTCTGGGGTTCTCAACAGGGCCCCTCCCCCTCCCATGGCCCCTCCCCTTTTAATCATTTGGTTGTTTCCCAGCTTTTGTGCAATTTCCCCCAACTCTAAGATGTCGAATTGCCTCCCTTGAGGCGTGGGGTATATCTACATTAAGGGGGAAAAATGATAGCCTCACCAGGCTTTTCTTCTTCTAGAGTCTTTCCATGTTTACGAAGGGCTCCTTTAGATGGCAATCTCATGATTTTGAATTGTAAACTTCCATTGCACCAATGAAATAGAGCCATCTAATGATGGAATTATTGCACCACACTAGCTTTACTCACTGTGGGCTTTTTTTTTTTTTTTAATGAGGTTACCGAGGAAAAGCATGGGAGATGCCCTGGAAGTTGACAGTGGTGTGTAAAGGACCCACAGAGCTCTGTGAGTGGCCAATCTCCAGGCAAACCCCTGTGTCTCCAGGGGTTTTAACTACAACTCCCACCTTTCCCAGCCAGCTGGCTGAGAGCAATGGCAGTTGTAGTCTAACAGATCTGGAGAATAGGTTGGGGTCAACCATTCTAAGGCCTTGTCATATCACGGACGTGTATTCAGGGTGATGTTCAGTAAGACACGGACGTGTTTTGGTCAACTGTTCTGCACTCTTGCAATGTCCTCAGATAGATAGATAAAAAGGCCATTTTTATCCAAGAGGTTTGTTGAAATGTAAAAATAAATATCGATCTTCAAAAGTGCTTAAGCATAAGGTAAAAATGAGGCAAAGTTAAGAAAAAAATCAATATGGATAAATAAGAGCTGCTCTGGGCTCTGTGGAAACAAAGAGGACTATGAGCATTAAGAGCTTTTAAAGGGATATAAAAATCCAGCACAGCACATGACAAAAATAGTTTGAATTGGCCTTTTTTTAATGATAATTTTGATATGTGGAGTCAATGCACCCATTACGTGGTGTTCTAAATTTTGAAAGGCATGGGATATTATTCTCGTACAAAGCAAATACCCACCGCCATTCTCTTCCAGTACAAAAACAGCCGGCGCCAGATGACTGCTCCCATGTCCCAACTCTTCCTAGGTTCAGGCTAGGTAGCCTGCCTAACCCAAGCAAATAAATCTCTGGACACAGAGTGGACTAAGCAGCATGCTAGCCCTTAAGGGTCACTTCAATAAAGTCCCTCAACCAGGACCTCAGCAACCCAGATCCTTTATTGGCAGACACATGGCCAGGAACTGAAACTTGACTGAAACCATTCAAAATGTTCTCCCTTCCTCTCTCTCCCATCACCCTCTTGATTTGTTTATTTATGCATTTATTTTGCCACTATCACCTCCCCATCTAACTGTGTCATACATCGTCCTGGCATTACATCATCTTCCTACAATCATTGCAGTATTTCCTGTGAGGCAGAGCACAGGTGATAAGCATCAACATCAGTAAGTATCGGACTTATCCCAGGTCACTGCAGCTTCTCCCATGAACAGTCTGTTACCCAAGAACAGGAGCTCAACAGTTGTCATTGTGATGGATTCACCCTCCCTTTAAAAATGGAAGAATCCCTCCTTTGCAAGAATTGCTGAGCCGGTGAGCCTATCCACATTGCCTTTAAAACGACTTATATTCTGTTTAAAAATGTGGTTTTTTACGTCGTTTCATTACGTGGTAGGACACACTGAGCAGTACTTACGTTTCATAGTTACTGCTTCCTCCGTCCTCAAAGTGTTCAGTGGTGTATTACCGGATTCATTCCTTGACACTTCTTCTGTAGTTTCTGTTTTGCAGGCTGCTTGACCCACCCACTTCTGTCTCCATAACTCAAGCAGCCTGCAAAACAGAAACTAAAGAAGAGTCAAGGAATTAACCCTGTAATACACCATTGAACACTTTGAGGACGGAGGAAGTAGTCACTATGAAACGTAAGTATTGCTCAGTGTGTCCTACCACGTAATGAAATGACTTAAAAAACAATGTTTTTAAACAGCATATAAGTCGTTTTAAGGGCAATATGGATAGGCTCTCAGTGTCAAAGAAGCCTCACCACCTTCTGGATTGCATTTTGGATTGCTTCCGGATTGCATTCACACACCCTAGAGTCTTCTACTCTAGCCTTCAGCCTCTCTCAGTGCTATTGATGGACTACAACAGGCAGTTGTGTGATGTTCTACTGTTTAAAGATGTAAATATGTTGCAAAGGTTGTTATTATGAGATGCATTTAGTTATATGTCTTTAAAAAATAAGGATTATACTAGGCTGACCATATGAAAAGGAGGACAGGGCTCATGTAACTTTAACAGTTGTAGAGAAAAGGGAATTTCAGCCAGTGTCATTTGTATGCAATTAGTCCCTGGTGAAATTCCCTCTTCATCACAACAGTTAAAGGTGCAGGCACTATACTAGAGTGACATTATACAAAAGAAGGCAGGGCCCCTGCAACTTTAACTGTGGTGATGAAGAGGGAATTTCACCGGAACCTACTGCATACAAATGACAATGGCTGAAATTCCCTTTTCTCTACAACTGTTAACGTTACATGAGCCCTGTCCTCCTTTTCATATGGTCAGCCTATAAATTATAACTAGTAAAGTGAATGACTAGGCCGGAGTGTACTCACTGTTTGAAGTTGCAGGTCTGGGTAAGTATGGAATGAGTGGTAAGTGGGTGCTGATTGGCTAGTTGTTTGGAGTGCCTGGATTGGTGGGGGGTGGGAGAGTGGGAGGAGCTGGGGAGCGAATGAGATATATATGTGTCAGACAGAGTGAGTGAGCTGACAGGGGGTTGATTGTGGGTAGATATGGGAGAAGGTAGATAGAGAGAGTGAGAGAAAGAGTATTTGAGGAAATGTGAGGTGTTTGATTGATTGTGAGAAGAAAGTTTAGCTTTAAGAACAGTTTGAAACATATAAGCATTGTACTTGAAACCGCTACGCAAATGAACTGAGGAAACCAATAAGCTTACTGAGATGCAATGCACTTACGTTAATAAATCTTGTTAATTTCATCCAACTGGTGTGGTTGTTGAGGTGTACCTGAAGAAGGTACTGGTGGCAGCGGGAACAATAGAGGCTTGTCTGAGGCCAGGTTGCTGGGCTGTGGAGCTGTGGGGCCTAATAGTATAGGCTTAGGCTGACCAGATAAAATCCAGGTCAGGGCTCCTGTAACTTTAACAGTTGTAGAGAAAAGGGAATTTCAGCCAGGGTCATTTGTATGCAATTAGTTCCTGGTGAAATTCCCTCTTCATCACAACAGTTAAAGTTGCATGCACTATACTAGAGTAACCATATACAAAAAAAGGCAGGGCCCCTGCAACTTTAACTGTTGTGATGAAGAGGGAATTTCACCAGGAACTAATTGCATACAAATGACACTGGCTGAAATTCCCTTTTCTCTACAACTGTTAAAGTTACAGGAGCCCTGACCTGGATTTTATCTGGTCAGCCTATATAGGCTGGACAGGGGCAGCAGCAGCAAGAGGCTAGGATAAAGTGTCACAGCACTGTTCTCATGATGATATACTAGCCCAAGAATGGACAGCACGACATTTTTTTGGAATCCTCTGAGCACAGCTCAGAGCCATTATGCAGAATTCCTACTCTTTGGTCTCTGCACGGCCTTCATTAGTTGTATATCAACAAAGATCTCCCTTCATCTCTGAACACTCCCGATGCTACTTGTTTCTCATACAAACCAGGGGTGGCCACCTTGCAGCCCTTCAGATGTTTTGGCCTACAACTCTCATCAGCCCTTGCCAGCAGGGATGATGACGAAGGATGATGGGAAATGTAGGCCAAAGCATAAGCAGTTGGTAGTCATATTGGTCACACTGGGCCAGGAAAAAGAGTATTTAGATGATCTTCAAGGTTCCCTTCCAATTCAAAAATCCAATAAAATAATGAATATCGGCTGTGCAGGGAAATTGTGACTTGGATCTGGACTGCAGTGCATAGCAAGAGGGAGTTAACTGAATAACCAAAAATGTTTCCAGGTTAATCAAAAAGTGGGTATCTATGGCTAAAATTAGGGTGACCAGATAAAATCCAGGTCAGGGCTCATGTAACTTTAACAGTTGTAGAGAAAAGGGAATTTCAGCCAGTGTCATTTGTATGCAATTAGTTCCTGGTGAAATTCCCTCTTCATCACAACAGTTAAAGGTGCAGGCACTATACTAGAGTGACATTATACAAAAGAAGGCAGGGCCCCTGCAACTTTAACTGTTGTGATGAAGAGGGAATTTCACCAGGAACTAATTACATACAAATGACACTGGCTGAAATTCCCTTTGCTCCACAACTGTTAAAGTTACATGAGCCCTGACCTGGATTTTATCTGGTCACCCTAGCTAAAATCCAATACTCTGCTTAGAGTAGGCTTAATGAAAGGAATAGGGCTTGTTAGTCATGACTGACTTAAGTCCAGTTTATTTCAATGGGTCTACTCCAAATAGGACTTAAGTTGAATTTTATCTTATATCTTTATCTTAACGATTTGGTTAATGATACTGAACTTGAAGCTGTTGTAAACCTGCTTGCAGCCACCAGAATGCATAGAGCAGCAAATGTGTATATCTGAAATGGTATGGTAAGACATGGAATATTCCTATCTCACCCCAAATTACCATATAATAGAAGATCACGGAATGGACAACAGATCAACACATTTATTGGAAAATGGACTGGTTTTCCAGTGCCCTGGAATAGAAGGTTTCAGGACAATATTCAACCAGACATTTCCTTCTCTTTGATTGTTCTCTCTCTCTCTCTGTCTCTCTCTCTGTGTGTAAAATAATTTATATATGATATTTATGATATATTTGTAAGAAAATGTGTGTGTGGATTTTCAAGCAACTTTTTTTTGCCAGAAGTTCACCTTGAAAATCAAGTGTGTGTGTCTTTCCAGTCAGAAAGAGTTCACCCAGCCTCCCACATCAACAGGGTTCAGGTGGCAAATGACAGTTCCCTCCCCCCAAGGAATTTGTGAGGAAATACAAAAGCACTGCTCAATTAGGTTGGATCCCATCCACCCACTGTTGACAGGAGCATCTGGAACTGTAGCGCTTGACCTTACGCAAAGTGTAGGAGGCTTTGGTTCAAGTGACTTTTGTTCAGTCATCCTTTTGACGATACCACCAGAAAATATTGCAAGCACAAGCAAATGAAAATAAAATAAAATATGACCAATTAAATCCACTGGATGAAGGTTGGAGTGTCTGATTCGAGAAGACGAAGAACATTTTCCTTGGTGATAAGCCTGAAACAAAGACATTTCCTGAGGGGACATGGGAGGAATCTGAATATATTCCAAAAGTTTTATATAGCAGTAGAGGCTGGTGGCTCAAATGTTGGTGAGGCTCTGAATCCACTCTGGGGTTGAGTCAGAACCAGCCAGAATTCTAAGGGTGCTGGATCCAGTTTGGGGATACGGTTCAGTACTTTTGATAGCTCCTTTAGTGCTCTAGCTGGTTCTGACTGAAACCCAGAATGGTTTACAATATAATATACAATATACAATATATAATATAATATATACAATATAGTAGTATTACCATTTGCTATCTTGGGAGCCCACTCTGATATCGTCATCATCATCATCATCATCATCATCATCATCATCATCATCAGTTTCTTTCTTTGAAATGCAAGAGGAGGAAGACAAGATTGTATAAATGCTCTCCCACATTGTTTTTTTTTAATCAGCAAGAGACACCCTTGCTTTGGGAGCTAAATACGTGTCTTCCAAGAACTCCTAGAGGTTGTTAGGAGAGGATTCATCCTTGCTGATACGCTATGGCCATGGAACTGTTATCATTCCCCTCCATCAAAGCCAAAGAAGCAAGCTCAGCATTTATAACATCAGCAGAGCTCCTAAATGACCCCCCCCCTCCACCGACCCATCTCCGTTTACCTGCGAGAAAGCCAAGTCCTTCTAAGCTTCTAGGAGGGAATGGGGGATCAGCCTGTTACATGTTAATTTTTAGTTCTGACACATTGGTCAATGCCATCAATAGATGGGGCTTCCTGCTCACCAGAAGCCAGTTGTGGCCAGGGTATTTCATTCCGGGTAAACAAAGCTGTTTGCAAGCCTTAGTATCTTGTATAATCACTGCTGCGTTGGAGGCAAATGGTCCAGGAAGATAGCAAGAGTGCCAACCAGCCTTAGTCATAGACTGGGTTTTGTTTACACAAAGATGGACTCAGTTAGCTGACCAGTGACGTGCGCTCCAGAATTTCGCTGATGACAGTCATGGGAGGTAGTTCCCCAGCAGATATCTCTCAAGAAGCATCAGGCCATGAGATATACCAGCATTCCCTAATCCAGCACCCTCCAGATGTGTTGGACTACAAAGCCCAGCATCCCTTGACAGTATAGCTATGCCAGCTGAAAAGGATAGGAGATGTAAGCCAACATTTCTGGAGGGCACCCAGTTGAGGAAGCCTGAGATATACAGCATCCCTTGCACTTTATTTTACTTAGTAATATGCTGTTAGTCTAAATGACCCCTTATGGCTCAGCGGCTCTAACTGTAAAAAGATTCAGGGTTTTACTGAGAAGACTCTCTCCAACTCCCCGGACATGATTTGGCCTGAAATCAGGACCAAAAACCAACCAAAGATACTATGACACACCAGAATTAAGGAAGGCCATGTTGCTGAAGCAAGGCTTAGCAAAAACAGGAAGCCTCTTTATCCTCCTTCATGTCCAGGAGGATCCAACGATCACCATGGGTGGGTGGAATCAGTTCAGGACCAGAAGTTTCTTTAATGAAAAAGTTCAGTGGTTCACCAATGAGGGCAGCCAAACACAGATCCAACCGCTCCTGAAACCTGGGTCAGATCTACACCAAGCAGGATATGACACTTTGAAAACGTTTTGAAAATTGTATATGGAGTGTGTCCTGGGCCTTAACAGTTGTCACTACTGTCATAAAATGTTTTAAAAGCAATAGTGTAAATTCTGCCCTGGTCCCAGAAAGTGCGGGTCGTTCTTTTCTTTTCTTTTTAACACAATGCCACATAGGAAATTGAAAACAGTTCTTCCATGAGCAGAAGGCATCTTCCGTACACAGAAGAGCACCAACCCTTTCTTGTTTGTCCTACACAGAGGGCAACTCTTATCTTTGCAGCTGCCGATCAAGTTTCCGCGGATGTATTCCTCTCCCTTTTCACATTTATACACATTTCTTTGTAGCCCTCAGCAGCCAGAACAAAGACTTCCCCTCTCCCTACATCTATTTCCAGTAAAGGAAGTATTCAGAATGTATAATTCTTACATGAACTAAATTACATTGACTCTGACAGCTTTATAGCATTTTTAAGATTAGGACCGGCGAAGCCTCCAATTATTTGTGGAACGAATCCAAGCAAATTGATTCCTGACAACAGGAAGTTAACAAAATGAATGTCTTCAGTAGAATATAACTTACGGAGCATCTCCACTCTTCAGATTATTTTTGTGGTTTTAGTGTGGGAATGCATGCAATATTTGCGATGTTTCTTCCAGCATTTTCGAGCTGCTACTTTCTGACTTGCTTCCTTCAAGCAACGATCTCTCCTTTGCAAAAGCCCTTTAACTTGGTTTGGTCCCTATATTCTTAACACAATGAAGGGGCTCTTTAGAATCATGGAACAAAGCACCAGAAAGAGCCCCTGATTAACTAGAGGCTCCCACTTGGTTCATTAGCTTTAAGTCCAAATCTTGCAAACAGATGGGCATGACACCATCTCACTTGCAACATATCTGAGTCAGAGGGACCCACTGGTCACCTGCTGGAGCACCTGCCTATATCTTTATTCCGTGCCTCATTGCTCCTGCTTCTTCAAAAACAATACCAACACAACTCTCATAATGCTAAATGCAGCTCTTTACTCATCGCTTGTTTTATTTATTTTTAGCAATGTCAACATGGTTTGAATATTCTCTCCTCCACCTTGGCTTCATATTCTTACTGTAAACCTACATGGGGTCCTGAATATCTAAGCAATCAGGTAACACTGTTTAAAAGAGATTGTAGGCACAGAGTTGAAAATAAGAGGAAGATAAAGTCGGACTCTGAGTGAAAAGGGTTGCTCATGCTTTCTGCCAACTCAAATAGCATCCAGATGTTGGGGCAACCTTTTCATGCTTTTTTTTTCCTTCTGAAAAAAAGTGTTTTGATGCTGAGAGAAATCAGGCAGCATACTGAACAATGTGATGATTGCCCCTCACATCTGCAGAGTTATCTTTTCTATGTGAAAATATCTTCATCACTTTCCTTCTTTTCCATTGTTTGGGGAGGGTTTTTTTTTTTTTTACTATTACAAATAGAATCACGGCACAGATGAGAAGTCTCTCACCAAAGCTTGTATTTGGATAGCCCTTCTCTCAGCATCAAAACTCATTTTTAGGGAAGGGAGAAAAAGGCATGTTTACCTGATTGTTCTTAGCCACCCAGTTTCCTGATGTTTGAATTCTGCACATGTAGAAGACAAGATGATCTATCAGGAGCTGCCATGATCTTGTGGTGAACCACTGAATTGCAGTTTCTCTGTGATGTAGGCCCTGGGCTAACTCCGCCCATCCAGGCTAGTTACTGGATCCTCCTGTACAGGAAAGAGTATAAGAGATATTCCACTTGAGCCTTGCTTGAGCAAGGAGGTCTTCTTGAACTCTGGTGTGTCCCCACATCCTTGTTTGGTCCTAACCTCTAACTTACTTCTCAGCCCTTCTTTTCCTTTGGTCCCTACTCTTCAGTCCCAACCACCATCTTAGCTCCTGGCTTCCTTCTCAGGCTGCTGCCTATGGCCAAGCCCTGACACGTTATTGCACAGGGGGTGGTACACAAAGCTTGTGCCTGAACAAGAAGTCTTCCTAGCTCTGGGTTCTTTCAGTGTGTTCTTTTAGGCTGACCAGATAAAATCCAGGTCAGGGCTCATGTAACTTTAAGAGTTGTAGAGAAAAGGGAATTTCAGCCAGTGTCATTTGTATGCAATTAGCTCCTGGTGAAATTCCCTCTTCATCACCACAGTTAAAGTTGCAGGCACTATACTAGAGTGACCATATACAAAAGAAGGCAGGGCCCCTGCAATTTTAACTGGTGTGATGAAGAGGGAATTTCACCAGGAACTAATTGCATACTAATGGCACTGGCTGAAATTCCCTTTTCTCTACAACTGTTAAAGTTACATGAGCCCTGACCTGGATTTTATCTGGTCACTCTATGTTCTTTGGCTCTGGTTTCATCCCTTGTCTCCAACTCCCTGCCACAACTCCTGGTTCCCTTAACGCTCAACCCCAGGGAGATGAGCCTGAAAGTCCTTTTTCTCAAGAGTTAAAGTGGCATTATCACATTTCCTTCGAAAAGAAAAGGGTCAAGCCAACTCACCCAATGCATGTGCAGAAATGGCGTAGTTACAGACTGTGATGCGGACTGTGCCTGCTCCAACGCTTGCGATCACTTCCAAAGTTTGTGTCACAAACTTTGTGCACAAATGAGTTGTGTAGAAACAGCCTCTCAAAATTATCCACCCTATTTGCGGGCAGGGAAATTGGGGTGGGGGGAGGCAATTTCACCAAATTTCTCCAGGGAATGGAGAAATTCTCAGCAGTGTCTCACAGGCAGGGGAGGTTGTTACACAGATACATTCTGTACTGGAACAACCTTTAATATTCACCAACGTACAGGTTCTTTTAAATGATTTCCCTGTTTCATGGAAATTAACAAATGGTCGGCATAGCTGGATTCTCTGCACCCTTTCGATGGCTAAAAGACTGACGTTACAACATTGGGAGGATAAACATGGATTGAGGACCTTACAATGCTTCCAACATTTGAATGGGTGGAATATACACGCCACCTTCAAATGGATACTAATTTATTTGGATATTTGGTCGGCTTTTATTGAAGCCTATGTATAATTGCTAGAACATTGTATACATTTCATACAAATCCATGTAGTTATATCTAAAAGTGGGGGGGGGAATGGGAGTCCATGGGCCAAATTGTAGATCCCTTCACAGTCACCGTTGGAGCGGCCTGCAGGCACCATGGTAGCCATGACTGCTGTGTTGCGGACCTCTGACGTATGACACCAATCTAGGCTTGCTACAAAGGTAAGCATTCAATCAACGAGCTGGCTAATAAAATGTGTGAGTGACATTAATTTGAATTGATGCATAGCGGTATGGGACAATTAAAAATACATTGTAGACCTAGAAATGACTACCTGTCATGTTTCCCAAAACCTCTTGCTTTATTGGGAGACAATAAAGAGGTCTGCCACATAAATATCTCTTCCCACCTGAAGGGACTTTAATTTGTAAGAACTTCTCTCTAGGCAAAATTATGCAAACTAAGCGAGACAATTGTCCTTTCAAGAAAAAGGGAAAGCCTGTTCCCAGTACGCTTTAACTTCAGGGCGACTGGTTCTGAAGAAGCCTTTGGTGAGGAGCTAGCTGGTCCGACCTTCTCTCACCTTACTTTAGCTCTGCCCATTTGAGTCTGTGGCAAATTCTACGATCAGTGAACTTTGAAGTGCTCTCCCCTTCTGAAGAAGAATGATTTCCCATGGACTGTATGTTGTTAACGTTTTCAGCGATAAGATCTGGCAAAGGTTCATCCCCAGGTGGTGAAGAGCCTGTGAGAGTCACCTCCCCTACACCCTGGATAGGCTGGTATGTTTCTGGAGCAGTCTTTTCTGCTTCAGAATCTGATTCTGATTGATCATCCAAAACTCCTTCTTCCAGCCTAAGGGGAACAGGCCTAGTCATGACACCACCAAGGGAACAATTGTCTGAGGAATGCCAAAGCTATGGCACAATGCTGTAAACGCACGCCTCACCCTCCCCGCTGTTGCAGTTAGATGACACATCTTTTAGCCCTCTAGAATACTGAAGTACAAAGTACCATCAAATAGCTAAATACTGGCTTTGGCAGCAGGTCATTAGTTATCATTGGTTCGACACTACATAAATTATTTGTGGCAGGTCCCTGCTTTTAAGAATAATGATAAAATAGCCTGTCAGTACAAATAAGCCTCAAATGGTATCTTAGGATGAGAAACGTGAAAATACATTACTTCATAAGCTTGGCGGGCCAGATTGAAAGTGGAATGCGTCTGAACACAATGCAAAAGGGCATAATTGATCAAAGAAATAATAATTCCCAACTTCCCCCAGCATTGGGATAGAGCTGTGAACACAGCGACATGGTAAAATTGGAATATAATTCAGAAACCTGACTGCTCACACTACCAAAAGCTTTAACTAGGTGGCTCAGACTGGCCAACTGGAGGGTAATTCCCATGTCCCTTTGAGATTGTGCTCATAGTCAATCTGGGATGTCCGCCATGAGGTTAGCCAAAGTTGAGCAGACTGAAGTGATGGGCTGAAAACTTTGACCTTCTGAGCACCAATGTCAGGGCTGGGCCATGGACTGCAACCTGAGGTAAGCCAAGAACTGGAAACCAGGAACTGTGGGAACCAGGAAACCAGGACCAGCTAATCATAAGAACTGAAGAGCAAGAGAGACCTGGAGAAGAAACCAAGAAACCAACCATATTGAAGGTAAGGTGACCATATGAAAAGGAGAACTTGGCTCCTGTATCTTTAACAGTTGAATTGAAAAGGAAATTTCAGTAGGTGTCATTTGTATGCACGCAGCACCTGGTGAAATTCCCTCTTCATCACAACAGTTAAAGCTGCAGGAGCCCTGTCTAGCATAACCAGATACAAAAGAGGGCAGGGTTCCTGCATCTTTAACTGTTGTGATGAAGAGGGAATTTCCCCAGGTACTGCATACAAATGACACTTGCTGAAATTCCCCTTTCAATACAACTGTAGATACAGGAGTTTTGTCCTCCTTTTCATATGGTCACCCTAGTTGAAGGAGCAAACCAGAAACCAGAACTGAAGTACAATCAAGGGATACAGAAATGCACCAGAGTCCAATATAACCTTGTTGATCAACCAAGGCCTAATCCACACCAAGCAGGATGTAGCACTATGAAGTGAAAGTGGTATATAGCATGTGTCAATGGGCCTCAATAATTGTCAATGGACTTCAATACTGCTATAACGCAGTAGTGTGGCTCCTGCCTTTCATATACTGCTTTCATACTGCTTTCATAATGCAATATCCAGCATGGTGTGGATTAGGCCCGAGGCTCAAGTGGAACAGGAAGTCCTCTCATACTCCTTCCTGTCCAGGAGGTTGCAATAGCCAGCCTGTGTGGGCTGACCATTTCCATCAATTTCAGTTTCTCTCAATTTCTCATTTGTCCATATCACATTCACTTTATAGCAAACCTTGAGAATTTCTCCAGTCTCAGGTTTGCTTTGTCCCAAATGTTGAGATGCCTTCTTATTAATGTGAAATTTCATAAGCGTTTTGTGCACATTTCCCGCTAACAGGTACATTTTGCCTACTATAAACATCTTTAGCAAGCAATTTTCCTAAGGCAGGGCCCATGGAGGGTACACTGCTTGCCAGACTGAAATCCTCAGCAGGCCAGAATAGGCTCATAGGCAGATATAGCTGAACCTACATGAACAACTTTGGAACATAGTTTTATGCCGCGGAGGCTGGTGGCTCTGATTTAGGTGAGGCTGTGAATCCATTCTGCGCATCAGGGAGTTGAAGCGAGTAGGACCAGCACTGATGGCAGAAAGCTCAACTTATATCTGACAAGACACGACATAGGCTCAATTCGGATGAAACGATAGTCAATGGTGGGGTAATAATCAACATTACAGTTGTTCATCTAGGGAGTACTCCCCACACAACATGCTAATAAATAATCAACTGTGGTGTGGACAAGGAGCAGCGCTGAGTTGACTATGGCAGCATTCGGATGACACAATAGTTAAAACAACTGACGATTGTTTCCCCCACACCAGTTGTTTATTGTGTCGTCCGAATTGAACCATATAGAACATCTCCATTCCTATGGAGTGGCAATACGTACAGCGAAGAAAGCTTTCTTCTCTGCACGCATTGCGTCTGCGAACTCGCATCCAGCAGAACTGTTCAGGGTGGTGAGGGGTCTAACCCAGGCACCTTCCCCCTTGAATTCGATCTTAGAGCCTTCGGTAGTTTGCTGTGATGCCTTTAACGATCATTTCACAGATAAAATCTCTCGGATAAGAGAAAACTTAGATGCCGTCGTTATAGCAGAGGCTGACGATGGAGTGTCCAGCGACTCCGCAAGTAGGATTACACTGGATCAGTTTCAGTTGGTGAGTATCGAGGACGTGGACAAGCTGCTTGGACGAGTGAGGAAGATGACTTGCCCTCTCGATCCCTGTCCTTCTTGGCTGGTCATCCAGGAAGAAGATGCAGTTAGATCATATCTACAACATATTATTAATACATCTCTCAAGGAGGGGTGTTTTCCATCCTGTTTAAAAGAAGCGGTGGTACTGCCGCTTCTAAAAAAGCCCTCCCTGGATCCCCTGGACCTTAATAACTACAGGCCGGTATCAAACCTCCAAGTAGTTTTGGATGATACAGATTTTCCAGACCCATTTCAAACTGGCTTCAGGGCAGGATACGGAGTTGAGACTGCTAAGGTCATCTTATTGGATGATCTACGCTTAAGTATTGACAGGGGGAGTGTGTCCCTGTTGGTACTCCTGGACCTCTCAGCTGCTTTTGATACCATTGACCATGGTATCCTTCTGGAATGCCTGAGGGGATTGGGAATCAGGGGCACTGTGCTTCAGTGGTTCCGGTCCTCCCTCTTGGGCAGGTTCCAGATGGTGATGCTTGGGGATAGCTGCTCTTCAAAGAAGGAGCTACTAAGTGGTGTACCACAAGGTGCCATCCTCTCCGCAATGGGAGAGATCATCCGGAGACATGGGGTGGGGTGCTATCAGTATGCTGATGACACCCAAATATATTTCTCTATGCCTTTGACAACATCGCCAGCTAAGGATAGTGTGTCTCCTCTGAATGAATGCTTGGAGGCGGTAATGGGCTGGATGAGGAAAAACAAACTGAAGCAGAACCCAGACAAGACGGAGGTGCTTGCTGTCAAAGGCCACAACCTGGGTTTGGAGGTGTGTCAACCAATTCTGGAGGTGTGTCAACACAGTTCTGAAAGACTGTATTCGCAGCTTGGGGGTACTCCAGGATCCGTCGCTCCAAATGACAGCCCAGATAGATGCGATGGCCAGGAGCGCCTACTATCAGCTTCAACTGATAACGCCAGCTGCGCCCCTTCCTAGAGTTGGAAGACCTAAAGACGGTAGTGCATGTGCTGGTAACTTCGAGGCTCGACTTCTGCAATGTGCTGTACATAGGGCTACCTTTGTGCCTAGTCCGGAAACTTCAACTAGTTCAGAATATGGCAGCCAGGTTGGTCACCGGTACACCTAGGGGTGACTACATTACACCAGTCTTAAAATCACTCCACTGGCTGCCAATTAATTTCCGGGTGAAGTATAAAGTGTTGGTTATTACCTTTAATGCCCTACATGGGACCAGGTTACCTACAGGATCACCTTTTCCTGTATAAGCTGCCTCGCACACTCAGGTCCTCTGGGAATAATTTACTTCAATCAGCCAGAACTAGGCTGACGAGTGTGACCCAGAGGACCTTCTCTTCCGCCGCTCCCAGACTGTGGAATGGCCTGCCGGGAGAGATTCGACAACTTAGTAGTCTTTTTGAATTTAAGAGAGCCATGAAGACTGATCTCTTCCAGCAGGCCTACCTAGTTGAATTTTAAGATGTTTTAATAATGTATTAGTTTGATTTTTTTTAACGTTTTATCTATTTTGTGGTCTTTGTATTAATATTTATTGTTGTTTCCCGCCTCGATCCAGAGGGAGAGACAGGTTAGAAATAATAATAATAATAATAATAATAATAATAATAATTTTAGTTAGAAGTTCCAGACAGAACCCTAAAGGAGCTGTCTAAAGTACTGAACTTTGTCCCCAAAAGAGGTTCAGCACCTTAGATAGCTTCTCTAGAGTTCTGGCTGGTTCTGACTAAAACCCGAAATGGATTCATAGTCCCACTGAAATCAGAACCATCAGCCTCTACTGTTTTATGGATGGACATCAAATGTGGAATGGGCTGTGTGATGGATACGTGCTACTGTTGATTGTGTTGTTAACCATTTCTTTCAGTCAGATCTAGCGGAAAAGTCACGTTAGCTAGATTCAGAACTTGACCCTTCTGTTGTCTTCACTTACTTTGATTTCCTGTAAGCAATTTTGCAAGAGCTGTAAAAACGTACATGTCCAATGGCTAGTTAAACCAGTTAAGCTCTTGCCAGAGAAAATCAATAGTTTCCTTTCACCTTTAAGTGCTGTGCCATTCAGCTGCTGTAGATGTGTGCCATTGATGAATCCATCTTTTCCTACCTCCATTCCAAAGTGGAGCCTGTATGAACCACGATACCTGGAAACTGAGCCATTTCAAAGGAGGCACAATGGCGGGCCCCAAGGAGTTGCAGAATGTGAGCCGTCAAATGGGAGGGGCATGGAATGGAGGAGAAAGAAGAGTAGGGTGTCACTTAAGGACAGGCTGTAGGAACAGGGCAAGAGGCAGAGGAAGAGGGCTCAAGAGCACAGTTACATAATGCTGTTAGATAAGAGCTGCTGTTGTTAACTGTCCTGCATGCAGGGTGACAATAGGCATAGTCCAATGAAATGGCCACGCCACTCACAGTGTCTTAGGATCTGATCATTCACATTGGTCGATTATGATGAGTTGTGTGTGGGTGTGGGTGTAGCCATTTTGTGAGAGTGTCCATGACAATCTCTCGAAGCTCCAAATATTCCCTCCGACCCATAAAGGCTATGGACCTCTCATGTGTGTATTACCTGGCTCTTCCTCAATGAAGGAGGCGGAACAGGAAGTGGGAGGAAGTAAGGCTTCCCTGTGGGTATTTAATAGGGATGTGCACTGGATCGGACCCGATCCACGATCCGAGTCCGGTCCAGTGGGAAATTGGATAAATTATCCGATTTCCGATCCCGCAGCTGGATCGGCCGATCCAATCCGAACCGGTCCGAAAAAGCTCCGAACCGGTTCGGCGGATCGGCGGATCGGCGGGCGCCCACTGGTGCCCACCGCCGCTTCCATTGGCGGGCGCCAGCGGGCGCCCGCCGATGAAAGTGGACAGCGGGGGGGGGAGGAGGGGGGCACTTACCTTCTCGGCCCGGTGGCTCCCGTCCGGCGCCGGCGCCTACTACTACTAGCAGGCTCCGCGGCCTGCTCTAGGGTGGCGCGCCGGGTGATGTCATCACCCGGCGCGCTACTCTAGAGCAGGCCGCGGAGCCTGCTGGAAGTAGTAGGTGCCGGCGCCGGACGGGAGCCGCCGGGCCAGAAAGGTAAGGAGGGGGTGCGTGGAGGGGAGGAGGGGGCGCGCGGAGGGGGGAGGGGGGCCCTTACCTTTCCGGCCCGGCGGCTCCCGTCCGGCGCCGACGCCTACTACTCCCAGCAGGCTCCGCGGCCTGCTCTAGGATGGCGCGCCGGGTGATGTCATCACCCGGCGCGCTACTCTAGAGCAGGCCGCGGAGCCTGCTGGAAGTAGTAGGCGCCGGCGCCGGACGGGAGCCGCCGGGCCGGAAAGGTAAGGAGGGGGTGCGTGGAGGGGAGGAGGGGGCGCGCGGAGGGGGGAGGTGGGCCCTTACCTTTCCGGCCCGGCGGCTCCCGTCCGGCGCCGGCGCCTACTACTCCCAGCAGGCTCCGCGGCCTGCTCTAGGATGGCGCGCCGGGTGATGTCATCACCCGGCGCGCTACTCGAGAGTAGGCCGCGGAGCCCGCTGGTAGTAGCCGCCGGCGCCGGACGGGCCGAGAAGGTAAGCAGTGGCGGGGAAGGGGGCTTACCCCCCCCCGGAGCCGTCCGCTTCTATCCGCTGGCGCCCGCGGGCGCCAGCGGATGGAAGCGGGCGGCCCCAGGGGGGGTAGGGAGCGCGGGGGAGGGGGTTTACCTGCCGGGGCCGTCCACAGCGGACGGCCCCGGGGGGGGAGGGAGTTAGGCCCCCCCTTACCCACCCGCCGCCATTTTTTCCTCATAGACTTGCATTGCAATGCAAGTCTATGGGGAAAAAAATGGCGGCCGATCCAAAAATGTACGATTTTTGGGTCGGGATCGGACTCGATCCGGTCCGGGGGGCCTCCGATTTTGTCCGAACCGGTCCGGGACAAAATTGGAGGTCCCGATCCGGGTCCCGATCCGATCCGGGGGGTCCGTGCACACCCCTAGTATTTAAAGGCATAGATCTGTGGCATACAGGGAGAGGGAAGTCCGATTGAATTACCTTCTTTCCTGCTGAGGTTGGGGAGAGCAAGGTCTTGGTTGTGGAGACCACACCATTGTTCCAGCAGCCAGGACTAGTGATGGGCGATCTTACCCTGAGTGAATTTGTCATTTACTCAGAAAGTTACGGAATCGTCCATGTGAGCTCAAACCAGAGTTCTCCTATAATATGACATCTCATTCCTTGCATATGGGTTTTTGTGCCTGCCCAATATCCAGGTGCATCGTGGGAGCTGTAGTTTGGAATCACCTAGTACAACATGATGTGCTTCGTCACCATATTATGTCCCCCCCCCCTTCTTGATTGGTTGTTTTCATATGTGGCCTGCCGGTGTGATGATTTCATATGATACTTATTCACCGTCACCAATCGCTGGTATGAAGACAGAACTGATTAGCCTTCCTCCTTCTCCCGGGATCCAGAGATGCAGTGGTGTTGATGAATCAAACAGTTTGTGGTGCTGCTTCAAATAGGTGTGTGGGAGAGATCTAAGTACTAGGATAACTGAACATTTAGGGGGATTTGTATAGGGATGTACAGATTTTGTAAAATCTGTTCTGTGTGCATTTTGCAAATTGTCATTGATGGAATCAGGTTTCTTCCAATTTTGCAAATTTGCACAAATTCACATTTGCAAAAATGCATAATCCTCCCCAAAATGTGCAAATCCCTCCAAATGCACAATTTCCCCCTAAATGTGCATTTTCATGCTTCAGCTTATGAGAGAAATGTTCATACTCGGTTGGTATTTTTTTAAAAATATTTTACCTATTTTTCTATAACTAAATTTGCATAAAAAACCAGAAAGAAAGAAAAAAATCTGGTCCACCAATCCACGGAATCTGTGCAACTCAGGAAAAGCCACTCTACTGCTGAATCCAATCCACGGATTCCTAGCAACCGAAACTCATTTGATTCTGTTGCAAGATTATCTGGCATCCCTAAATCTGTGTTATTATTCACTTATTTATTACATTTCTGTACCTCCCCATAGCGGAAGCTCTCTGGGCAGTTCACAAAAAAATGTGACTACTTTAATGTGCATGCAGCAAAGCTCCAATAAATTCTGACATTAATAGTGAATCCCCAATAACTGTATAATTTTAGTTGTAACTGTATTCAATGTTTTTATTTGCTTGGTCATATTGAGTATATTTGCATTAAGATTTCATTTGGATCCTGGACAGTTTATTGACTGTTTTATGTTTGATGATGTATACTTTTATGAACACTGTTATAAATTGCAATGGTCATTGGCTTGGTGCAGATAAAATTTGATTTGATATGAATTCCCATTATATTGATCCAGGCTTGCTGCAAAAAATGAGCATTATGAATGCATGAGTTTGGACCAATGAGCTGACCCGTTATGAAATTCAACAACATCACTAGTCAAGGCTATGCACACTTGACCAGTAAACAGAGGTTGGCAGGGAAAGACAACAGAAAAGCTAAAGGCATAAAGCTACTGTACTGAAGAAAATCCAATTAAGGGGCTATCACACTGAGGTGTTCATTTATTCATAAAGCTCAGGGTTCTCCCTGTATTTTCAGCATGTTGTCTCTTCATTGGGGAAACTATAAAAACATGGAACATCTATATAATTGCCTGCATCCAAGGACAATCTTGCTACAGGATAACAAGCTTTCCTTTTGCACTTTTGTATTCCCTTTGTTGAATTTTTAACACAACGCAAATGATCGAGTTTTCCACACGTGAGAATTGTTATGATCTATATCATTATAAAATTATATTTGATTTTGTTATTAAAGCGGTTTAAAAAATAAAATTAACATTAAAATCCATGTTAAAGCAGATCTGTTGCTCAGGAGTGGGGAAAGGTCAGGAATGGGGAAGGGAGGGTAGAACTCAGAATGCAGTCCTATTCCCCCATCCAGAAGCATATAAGTGGTTGGTTGGTTGGTTGGTTGGTTTGTACATGTTTACAAGGCAATGTCATTTATATAGTGCAACTTTTGTGCTGTCAACAGAAACAATGAAAAGGCTAGGCTTCTCTGCCCCAAGGAGCTTACAGTCTAACATTTAAATGCACAGAAAGCAGCAGAGGAAAGGGATGAAGATGAAGGTAACGATGGAAGATGATACATTCAGTTCTATCATTCAATCTTAATTAAAGCAGTCTTGGGGAGGGGCAGCAAGGGTTGGGGAACAAAGTTATGTATGTCATGTGTGCACAATGGCCTCACAGACAGTGGAGGATGTTGTCCCATCATCAGTGTTGAAGTGCTGTGCTTCAGTTTGAGGGATGAAGCAGAAATGAGGAACAGCTGAGCCTGGGAATGTTTGGGGAGTGGCCCTTCACAGGAACAGGTAGAAGCCAGCTGCAGGCCAGCACAGCTGACAGCAATTCCCAATCACCATCTTCCCCATAAAAGACATGCCAGAAGCTAGAAGCGATGCTGGAAGCAACTATTGTTCATGGTGCTTCATCTTTGTCTCTTGCATACCAGCTCCTTGATCTTGCCTGGACATATCCTGACCTTGGACCAGACTCTGGCTACTCTTTGGCGCTTTCCTGAACCCAGTATTGTTTGACCTGGTTTCTGATGGATACTTTGGCTTTTGACCAAGGACTGTTAATTGATGTTTCCCTCCTGCTTATTGAGTTTAAATCCAGTGATTTATGACATGAAGCAAGATTCAACTGCTGTTCCAGCTAACATCTGAAATGTTGAATGAGGGTGGAGGCATCTTGTTGTTTGCCTTAATGTCATGGAAAAGGACTCCAACCCCTCTTCCTAAGAGGAACTCAACCCCTTGTCCTCAGAAGAAGAAGATTCAAAGTTAATGGGAGAGGACTTGGCTGTAGAGAGGTAGCATGAGGCTTCTATCTCCCCTGGATACAGTTCACCATGAACAATGCAGGGATCTGCTCCCCTATGTCCAGAGGAGGCCACATTGTCATCATCAGACTCTGTGGATTCAAACCATGAGGACACCAATATATGCCAAGACGCTCTCGCAATGTCGCAGCCTGAGATTTCTAAAACAGGTCAGATCCTTTTAAGAGACCATAACTCAGTCAGTATGGGGTGGAGCCAACTAGCCTAAATCCAGCAACACTTATATTTAAACCCCAGTCTTGCTCTGCTCCTTGTTGGAGCATCATACAGACAAGCATGTTTGGCTTCCAGCTCCAACACCACATGGAGCTTTGGT
Organism: Anniella stebbinsi; assembly: GCA_029215795.1. Taxonomy (NCBI): domain Eukaryota; kingdom Metazoa; phylum Chordata; class Lepidosauria; order Squamata; family Anniellidae; genus Anniella; species Anniella stebbinsi. Next base: position 51,885,531 of record JARDYH010000007.1, on the reverse strand, counting down.
ACCGATCTATTCCTGTTCCTGAAACCTGATCTTGTTGAACATTCCTGGAACCTGACTTTGCCGGGGGGAGGGGGGAGGGAATCCCAATTTGTAGATGAACCCTGCAACCAAGGCCTCACCAGCACCTAAACAACACTAAGTTCTCATAGCAGAGGCAGAACACTCAGGCCCCAAAAATGTATTAGAGCAAATTTGTCAACAGAGAATCCTTAATTGCAGGGGTGTTGTACATCTTACAGCCTGAGGTCTGAATTCCAGTTTGGAGAACTTCTTGGGGGTGGCATTCCAGTTGTGGACTGTATGTGGCCAAAAGTAAAGGGGGCAATACCCAAAATACCCAAAATTACCAGCATGGTTTAGCTTAAAGCTGTTTCTTCCATAACTAAGTCTTAGGAGAGGCATTTCAACCTCTTAGACTGGAGGGAAATATGCGAAAGCTGGAAAGCACCAAACAATAGATAGTCAGGTGAAAGGGGTGTGGCATCTGAGGAGTCCCTGGTTTGGCCTGCAGGTGAAAGGTTCTGCACCGCTGCTTTGCAGCCCAGGTCCTGTGTATCCTCTGTTGGATCAGGTTCACAGTACTTCCCAGGAACCATATGCATGCTAAAATGCATTTTGCATACAGTGTTACCGTATGGAGAAATTTCTTACCCCTGCAAAGAAAGTCACATTTATTATTGCTGAATATAGTGGCTGTTGTTGGACCGCGATCTAAATCTGTGTCTCTCATTGAACGTATCACACTCCACGTACAACAAAGATCAGCAATCCGCTGAATGAACACACACAAAACCCCAAATGTTGTTGTTGATGATGATGATGTTGTTGAACAAACAGGAACCGGAGTGATTGTAAATGAGCTTTTATGAACCAAGAATGGGTTTTTGCGGCTGCTGCTACAAATGAAGTCACTGTCTGAGTCTTTCTGGGCTGCTTATTACTGAGTAAATAAGGAATTATTCAGGGAGCATTTTTTGGAATATTCAATATGTCTAGCAAGGTCTACAAAAGAGACACTCTCTCCTTGGCAACATAGAATAGGTATATTCATGCGATGCACTACTAACATTAACCACTTGCTTGCTTGCTCTCCCTAATGCTGGAATGGCATCTTTGTGACCCTTCCTTCCTTCCTTCCTTCCTTCCTTCCTTCCTTCCTTCCTTTGGAGTCCTCCTCAATACTCACTTTTTCAGGAATCCTTTGAAAGAGAGGTGGTCAACTTGTGGTCCTCCAGTTGTTTTGGTCTATGACTCCCATTAGCCCTAGGGATGTGCGAATCAGCAAACTTTGGGCTCAGCAATGTTCTCCATATTCCAACTCAAAGCTCATTCTGAGCTGAGTCTGTTTTCTTTTCCCCTGAAAATCCATGCATATTTTTCTGCCTATTTTTTTTTTTCAAATGTATGCATCGATTGTGCACGTGTTTGAAATGCAGGCCTCGTTTCCCCATTGATTGAAGCATCTTTGTGTGCATTTGTCAAAAGTACGTCATTGTCGTCCCGTTCCCGCCCCCCCCTCCCTGCACGCTCATGCTGTTGAATTTTGTTTGGTCTCTTTGAATCACACTGCAAGCTCAGAAATGTATGGACTTAAATTGCAGATTGCGTCTGAGTCCGCATTTGGTCCAGAAGGTTCAAATTCAGTAAATCCTGATCAGAAATGAACGGAAATGAATTTCTCATACACCTCAAGCCCTAGCCAGGATAGCCAATGGTGAGGGATCTTCAAATACTTGAAAGGTTGTCACATGGAGGAGGGCCAGGATCTCTTCTCGATCATCCCAGAGTGCAGGACGCGGAATAATGGGCTCAAGTTACAGGAAGGCAGATTCCGGCTGGACGTCAGGAAAAACTTCCTGACTGTTAGAGCAGTATGACAATGGAACCAATGACCCAGGGAGGTCATGGGCTCTCCCACACTAGAGGCATTCAAGAGGCAGCTGGACAGCCGTCTGTCAGGGATGCTTTAAGGTGGATTCCTGCATTGAGCAGGGGGTTGGACTCCATGGCCTTACAGGCCCCTTCCAACTCTACTATTTTATGTTTCTATGATTCTGTTCTATGGATTGTAGGCCAAATAGGGATGTCCATCATGGGAAATCCAGCCCTTTCTGGGCCTCAAGAACCCCTACTACACCCCTGACTTGATTGAAACTTGTGAGCTGAACTGGGAGTAGTTCCCAAAATCTGGGATGTTTTCTGTGTTGGGGGGGGGGGGGTTATTTACACAGATAGCCATTTATGTACAAAAAAATAGCCATAAACATGATTGCAATTCATGCAAATTACACCATTTCTGGCTGCGATGTTGTGCAAATTGTGTTATTTACGGCCACATTTTTATGGAGATGGATTTTTTGCATGAATATAAAAATAGGGAGGGGGAATCCACAGCTGGCCCCACTCATTGCACACTAAATCCAGGGAGCTGAGCTAGCCAAAACCCACTGAGCTGCACCCCCCCCCCAATGGATTTTACTGACATTCCTAAGGCCAAAAGGATAGGAGAGAGTTTTTTTTTCAATTTTGCACTGAGGATTGCAATCCCAGGACTTGACATAAGAGTGTTGATAGCCCATGCTTTACTGCTGCTGGTTCTCCATGGGATCTGAGAAAGCAGGTGATAATCATAAGAGACGACACATCTGGATTGCCTCCCCTCTTATCCTCCCCCCCAACCAGGGGGAGGGAACAAGGTGACCCTGTGTGAGAAAACTCACTTTGGAGAGAAACACAGGGAAGCGGACTGCTGAGTAAGAGGGAGGAGGAGAAATTAATTTGTTTCGCGTTTCAATTTGAACCAACCTCATTTGCATTTCCTGAACTAATATGCAGATTATGATGCAATCATCCTTCTGTTTTTGCACTTATCTAATTTCCAATGCAGTTCTACCATTAAAAAAAAGTACGTACAAAAACGCAAACGTTAGAGAATGTTGCACACCAAAATCCATACTTATGGAAAATGACATCTAAAAGCCACATATTAGGAGAAATTCCTTGCAAAAACGCATATACAAAATGTGATGAATTTTCATGGAAACTTCTTTAAAAAAAATCATTTGCAAACTGATGGGGAAATGGGATGGAACGAAGTTGTGCTTGAAAAATAGTGAACATTAGAGGAATCTTCATCTTTGTTGCCAAGGGTGGGCTGTGTAAACATTTTAAGGTACTGACTGTCGCCCTAGAGATTTGAAGTGGGAACATTTGGCCGTCTGCTGGAGTGTTTAAATTGTTTCTCCACCTCTGCTCGACTTGTATGTCGGTAATAATTAAATGCAAATGTAACAAAAAAGGATGGACAAATAAGCAATATCCAAGATAGCTAGGATTCTCCCAATAGCATCTCACCAGTCATATTGTGCCCAATCCCTGTCAGTGATCGTTGCTCGCTCTGCGCAAATGAGAAAACTGTGCAAATCAAGCAGCGACTGGACATGAAATTCCCACCAATTCCACCAAATATGCACAAATATCCTGAATCGCAGAATTTTCCTCCGTGGGCGAAAACGAGTCTTTCAGTCTGCAGGGGAAATTTGCACAAAATCAGACTTGGAAAAGTGGCACAAATCCATCGTGAGCACATGTCCAGCAATTTGCAAACATTTTCGGTGGACACATGCTCACGAACGTTCATGGGACTCCAAACAAGACATGTTTTGTGAGCAAAAACGAAATCCTCACACATCCCAATTGCAAAATGCCAAAAGGCCTCTAGTGGCCTCTTTCCAAAAGGAACCAAACATCGGCTAAGCAGTGCACTCCAGGAATGGATCGCCGCTCAGAGAAGGAGAGGGAGAGGGATGCTCACTGCATTTTTCTGGATGTGGTTCATGTCCTGAGTGAGGTCTTGATATCAGAAAGTGGCTATTCCTGATGTGTATGTGGAGACTGAAATATTTATATCACCTACCCCAGGAGCGTTCTTGGACTCCCAACCTATCCGTCAAGGGTCCCCCGGAGGGCTACACTCCTTTCCCATGTTCCATCTGCTTCTCCCATCCACTGACCATTTTGTGTTTTTCCAACTTTAGTGCAGTTTTCCCCCCAACCCATTCTAAAAGGTTGAAATGCGTTCCCTGTTAGTAAGAGCTTGAAGCTAAAACACGCTGGTATTGTTGGTATTTTGGCCCCGCCGCCTTTGCCTTTGGCTCCACCCACCACTGGGATGCGGCCCCCCAAGAGCTTCTCTGAGATGAAATTCAGCCCTCAGGCCAAAACGTTCCCCACTCCTGTCCCTTAGGTCAAAACCAAAGCATGCTGTTCAAATCATGAAACATATCTGAAGGAGTCTTGAAATCTCATAGTAACTGCCCCCATCACACACAATGTTTGTTGTGTTGTTGAGTTGTTGTTGTTGTTGCTGGTGCTGTTGTTTTACAGCGATTCAGCAAAAACGGAAACTTATGCAGAAGCAGCCACAACCGAAGAGTAAATGCACAGAAAATCGGAATCTGATCTTCAGGCATTGCCATTTTAATGGACTAGAGGCTACAAATCAAAGCTATGGCAGACAAGTTAGGGCTTGAAATGTTCTCTGAAGCCTTATTTAAGGCTTTCTTAAATGGTGGCCAAATTACTTCTTCACTTACCTCCCGAAATTCCATTCCACCCCTCTCTTAGGCATGTTATTACTCTATCCAAACACCGCTCCAAAAAAGGACTGTGCATGGATGTGTGATTGCTTTTCGGTGTCTAGGATTGTCTATGCATGTAGCCAGAAATGACCCCTTCCCATATGGGGTCAGTGGAGGCTGGTGGTTCCGATTTCGCTAGGGCTGTGAATCCATTGTGGCTTTTAGTTAGAAGTAATCAGAACTCTGAAGGAGCTATCTAAGGTGCTGAAACTATTCTGAAATTAGGGATCAGCACCTTTGACAGCTTCTTTCGAATTTTAGCTGGTTCTGATTAAAACCCAGAATGGATTCACAGCCCCACCGAAACTGGAGCTATTGGTGCCTGTATACATGGTGAGACCTAACCCATCAAGGTGGATTACAAATTGGAAAACCCACAAGCATAGTTGGCTCTGCAAATGCTCTGTATACATTGCCTTTTTTAAGAAGAAGGAAAAAAAAGCAAGTTCTTAATTGCTTGGTAACTTGATACTTTGTTTTCTCCTTCACTGGGTGCAGCTGATCATTCTGAAGTTTTCTGTTTCAAAATATAATTATGGTGTGCATTTCGCTGCTTATTCTTTATGTGTCACATGTGAGTAATCTGGCAAAGGTGACATTTTATCCACCCACATGTACCAGCAGGTACCAAATGAATAAATGTTTTACCTACAATGCCACTTACACCAAGTTCCTTTACAGTGGCAAACACCCCAATTGAAACACCCTTGAAAAGGGTCATCTCTGTATAGCCTGGACAGAGAATAATAATGGCATTCTGTAGAAATAAAATGTACAAGATTTAAACAATCATGGATTTCAAAAAATTAAAACCATAAAGTACAATCATAAAGTCAGTGAAGCACAACAATAATATGATCCTGTTCCATCAGGCCTTGGAAACGACAAGAAAAGAGGTAAGCTGAGTTAAATAAATTCAGGTTAAAGTAAGGAAGGCCTAGTCCTGCCAGTTAGCTCAGGTCAAAGTAAGTCTGGCTGACAAAAGTTAAGTAAGGTGACAGCAAGTTCCATTCAGCAGGAATCAGGACTCTGGATAGCTCCCAGTGCACTCTCCTAGAGGAACTGTAGAAAGATGTTGTCTCAGCAAAGGACTCGAGTCACAGAAAGACTTAAGAAGGCTGGTAGGATCTCATACTCAAGTGGCTCTACCCCCTGGAAGAGCTGTCTGAAATCCTTAAAGCAAGGCTCAAGAACCTCAGGCCTGTGGGCCAGATCCAACCCTCTGGGTTTCTCCAAATAGTCAGGCCCCCTTCCTCTAAACCCAACGCCTTTCCACCAACCATTGGCCATTTGGTGGTTTCATGGCTTTTGTGCCACCACCCCAATTCTAAATTTATATTTGTTTAAAACATCTCTTGGATGCCTTTCAGGGCAGAAGCCCTCACAAGACGGCTTGCAACAACACAGCATGTATTATTGGAGGCAATGAATGCAGGCTACAGCCAGTTGAAAAGAAGTTCAAATCAACTTACTCAGTGCTTTGATATTAGGGATGTGCACAGCCCTGAAAATAGTATCGGAATCAGAATCATGACGTCCAGTTTTGACCTGTATCGTATCGGATAAAATTGGACATCCCTCAAATCGCTTCAGATCTGATTCTGTCAAAGCCAGAAACACGATCTTTCAAAAATTCATAGCCATGACGCGCTTGCACAGATTTTTCTGGAATTTGGCACACATGACTAGCAACATCACGTCTGCAATGTCACCGTTTTATGTCTCTATCTTTTAAAATGAAGAAATTATAGCCATTTCTTTCCCCCAATGCAAGCCTATGGGGAAAACTCCAAAAATGGCAGTCCAACGCTCCGATTCTCTCCGATTAAAATCAGATCGAAAAAAATCAGTTTGGATAACATCGGAGCTCATCGGACCAGCATCGAAATTGGAAATTGGATGTCTGATTTCCCCCGATTCGCTTCAGAATCAGACATCAGATCCAATGCGATGCACATCCCTATTTGATATATATAGAGAATGCTTTCCATCACTGTTTAAGTACAAGCTGGGTGTGTGGGTGTAAATAAGTGAAGGCATGAGATATGGTTACTTGCTTCCTTCTGGGAGAGTCCACATGGTGCTTGCTTGTTGCAGAGGCAGGAGGAAGAAGAAGAAGGAAGAGGAAGGGGAGACTGAAGGAAATAGAAACTGATCAAGCTACCGGACATTCTCTATCACCCCCTAGTGTTCCTATTAGTCAACACCCCTGAGGGCCATGTCCCCTTTTCTTGGTCCAGCCCTCTTTCCCCAATCAATTCTCATGTGGTGATTTGTTAGGTTTTGTACAGTGTTTTCCTCCATTCCAAAAATGTGGGACGCTTCTCCTAAGGCTTAGCTACTGGCACTAAGATCTCTAAGCTACAATATGTTGTTATTTGGCTCCACCTTTTTGCCATTGGCCACACCCTCTTTGCCACCCCCCACCCCCCACAGGAACGCAGCCCCTAAGAGCTTCTCTGAAATGGAATTTGGCCCCCGGGCTAAAAGACCCCCCTGGGTAGACAATACTCAAATGGGCAGGCACAGTATAAGGAAATGTCCTGTGTTCCTATGAAAGGAGCCATTGTTGAAGGGTCTTCACTACTTCCTGTATTATCGATTCATTATTTACTTTCCAATAACCCTGGCCTCTACTGGTTGAAATGCGAAGAAGTCGATGGTTTTTCGGGTGTGACGAAACATGCTCGGAAAACATCCCTGTCCTGCCATCTCCTATTGACGGCTCAAAATAGACCCCCCCTCCAAAGCAGCCACAGTATGCGAAATTGCACATTCCTGAGCACTCTAGGGTGCCTTAGTGTTCATCCATGTGCATTTATCTGCATGCGCATTGGAGACAAGATGCATCTACTCAAAGATTTTCAATTGGGGGAAATGAGCTGAACCTGGAAGGATGACAATATTGTCACCTTTTTCAGTGCCAGGTTAAGACTGTCCTCAGCTACCAGGCATTTGATAAAGCATGATGGGGCGTTTAAGTCAGTTGCTTTTCTCAGGTCCAGTATCTTACTGTGGCTATTTTAGGTCTTTAATTTTTTTGGGTGGTGTGTGATTTTAGTGAGCCACCAAGAGTGCTTCAGCTATTTGGCAGTATAGAAATGACAATAAGAATAAGAGGAAGAGGAAGACAGAGGAGGAGGAGGCTATTTATGGCTACTACTTTTGAGGGTTATGTGCTACCTCCAGTAGCAGGGGCAATAAGCCTATTATACACCAGTTGCCAATGAACATGGGTGGGAGGGTGCTGTTGCACCCGTGTCCTGCTTGTGGTTCCCTGGTCGACATTTAGTTGGCCACCGTGTGAACAGAGTGCTGGACTAGATGGACCCTCAATCTGATCCAGTATGGCTCTTCTCATGCTTTTATGTAACAGTGGGACTTATTTCCATGCCCAGAATTGTTCCAAGTGGCTGAAAAGTCCTAAGGGTTTTTAAAAGATATATACATTAGTTTCAAATTATTAATCTCTCTACAGCCAGGAAGCCCATTTCCATATTTTCCAGATGTCACCAACCTGCCCACCCACCCCCTTTTTAACTTCCATACAACATCGCATTCCCAAAATACTAAACATTTTCAGAAATGTCAAAATTGAGCATAAGCTAGCATAGCTGTAAATTCCAGTTCCCAAGACAGACAGACAGCATTTTGCCACTAAACAAACAGGGGTTGCAAGTAAATGTCAGCATCAGATACGGATTCATTGCAGAAACACCAAGAAAATGGATATTGCATGTACAAAGCAGGCACATCAAAATGTGATTTCCATAGGGTGTACTCATGACAAATCTTTGGTATATGAACCATGTGTGTTTGGAATGTGCACCTCCCACAGAAATCTACTGCCTGACATGCATTTCCCCACACGGAATGCAAACAATTGCTGCAGGACTTTCTTGGCTCACATCACTTTCTCAGAACAGCACTGAGGCTACAAAGAACGAACAGGAAGAGAATGAGATGCATCATCATTTGCTTCTTCTGGCATTCATGGAATCAATCATCTTCATTTGCTTGGAAGTGTGAAAGAAGGGAGGATGCATCTTTAAATGCCAGAGGTCGGCATCATAGGCACACACTGAGGCCCAGAACCCAGCAAGCCCACTGTTCACCCAGGAGCCCCTTAGCTCACCTCCTCATTGTTATTGCTGACTGTTCACTTGCACTCTCCAAATGTGCAGGCAGTGACTGGAGGATGCATCTTCGGTGCCATGGAATGTATTTTTCAGTGCCAGCGGATGCATCTTCTGTGCCAGGGATGCATCTTCAGTGACAGGGATGCATCTTTGGGTGACTAGAGGATGCATCTTCAGTGCCATGGAATGTATTTTTCAGTGTCAAGGATGCATCTTCTGTGCCAGGGATGCATCTTCAGTGACAGGGATGCATCTTTGGGTGACCAGAGGATGCATCTTTGGGTGACTAGAGGATGCATCTTCAGTGCCATGGAATGTATTTTTCAGTGTCAAGGATGCATTTTTTTAGTGCTAGAGGATGCATCTTCAGTGCCAGGGGACGTATTTTCCAGTTCCAAAGGATGCATCTTTTAGTGCCAGAGGATGCATCTTCAGTGTCAGGGATGCATCTTTGGGTGACCAGAGGATGCATCTTCAGTGCCAGAGATGCATCTTCAGTGACAGGGATGCATCTTCAGTGACAGGGATGCATCTTTAGGTGACTAGAGGATGCATCTTCAGTGCCATGGAATGTATTTTTCAGTGTCAAGGATGCATTTTTTTAGTGCTAGAGGATGCATCTTCGGTGCCAGGGATGCATCTTTGGGTGACCAGAGGATGCATCTTTAGTGCCAGGAATGTATCTTTGGGTGACTAGAGGATGCATCTTCAGTGCCAGGGGACGTATTTTCCAGTTCCAAAGGATGCATCTTTTAGTGCCAGAGGATGCATCTTCAGTGTCAGGGATGCATCTTTGGGTGACCAGAGGATGCATCTTCAGTGCCAGAGATGCATCTTCAGTGACAGGGATGCATCTTCAGTGACAGGGATGCATCTTTAGGTGACTAGAGGATGCATCTTCAGTGCCATGGAATGTATTTTTCAGTGTCAAGGATGCATTTTTTTAGTGCTAGAGGATGCATCTTCGGTGCCAGGGATGCATCTTTGGGTGACCAGAGGATGCATCTTTAGTGCCAGGAATGTATCTTTGGGTGACTAGAGGATGCATCTTCAGTGCCAGGGGACGTATTTTCCAGTTCCAAAGGATGCATCTTTTAGTGCCAGAGGATGCATCTTCAGTGTCAGGGATGCATCTTTGGGTGACCAGAGGATGCATCTTCAGTGCCAGAGATGCATCTTTGGGTGATTAGAGGATGCATCTTTCAGTGACTGGAATCGGCATCATGGGGCACTCATTGAAGCTCAGATCCCAGCAGGCCCACTGTTCACCCCGGAGCCCCCTAGCCCACCTTCTCATTGTTATTGCTGACTTTGCACTTGCACTCTTCAAGGATGCAGACAGTGACAAGAGCAAGGAGAAAGAGCAGCAGTGACCACTTTCCCTGTCCTCTCCTTCTGGGCAATTGTACTCTCATGTATGTGGTGGCCGTGTGTCCTAATTTACGAAGTCCAGCCCTCTGTTTAAAGATGTCCTCTGTGTGAAGGGCTGTCCAGTCCAAGCACAGTTGAAGGATCAAGAAGGGAGAGCAGGGGCCTTCAAACTGCCCATTCATTGTTCGCGCTCGTGCCGAAAATTGAGTAGATACGTAAGTCACCCGGTCACAGGGCTCCCTATTATGGGGAGATGTATTGCACAGGGATGTTGAATCTCTTTCAGCCTGAGGGCTAAATTCTATTTCAGTGAAGCTTTCAGGGGTCAGATTCCAGTGATGGGCAGAGCTGAAAGGAACAGGGGTGGAACCAAAGGAGAAGCCCCAAAATTAACCCCCCCCAAAAGAATACTAGCACATTTTAGCTTAAAGCTTTTACTGCCGGTAATCAAGCCTTAGGAGAGGCAGTTCAACTTTTAAAATTAGGGGAGGGGGCAAAAAGATGGGAAGTCATGAAACGATTGGTGGTTTAAAAGAGGGGGAGTGGCCTAGGGAAGGAGTAATGCCAGAAGGCCAATTGGGGACCCAGTACTTGCCCCCTCGGCTGGGGCATATTAGGCCAAGGATTGCTCTGAATGCCAACCGTGAGCTCTAACCAAAGGAAAGAATTACCACAACAGTAGCTAGGCCTACAGGTGCCACTTGGATCCCCCATAGGCCAGAGCAGGTCACATGACTCACTCTGGGGTCTATAAAAGGCCTCCCAGGTCGGGCCTCTTGCTTTGATCTGAGGATGGGTCTAACGTGAACACGTGTCTTCTTGTCTGTTGGGCCTACGGTGGCCATGTGTCCTCTTTTACGGAGGGCAGTCCTGTGTTTGAAGGGCTGCAAGAGGGCTGTCCTCTATTTGAAGAGCTGTCTGATTCAAATCTGGTTTAGAGATCAAAGAACCATGAGAAGGAAGAGATGGGTCAAAGCTGCCCATGAACAGCACCTGGACAGCAGGCTGGGCAAGTCACACTGGTAAGCTGGTCACAGTCTTGCACGCTCCGGTGAGACGTACTGTATTTCTATTTAAACTGTAATCGTTCTTTCTAAATTCTCAATGCATGTAAATGAGCGTGTGTACATTTTATGCAAACTGCTGTCCCCTGCTTTGGTGCATGCGTGTCCATTCCCAAGGGGCTGTCTTAGCCTCATCTTTTGCCTGCCCAGCCTGCCTAAGCTGCCCGATTCTGGCAGTAGCCGGACCTTGATCCTTCCATTTGGAAAACGGAGCTGATCCTCTTATGGCACGCTTTTCACGGAAAGTTGTATTTATGAGGCGCGCTAAAGCATAGAAGTGCCTCAGAGAAAAATGACTTCATTAAAGAAAAGGCTGGGTGATGGGGGAAAAGAGAGCCGGATGTTGTCCTCAGATGAACTTGGAGAATGGTACTGGGAGACTTGAGGACCAGTACTGAACTCTCATTCTCCTGCGGCTCTATTTCTGTGGTTTTTAGCTCCTGTAATGTGTATATTAGCTTTTGTGCTGGCAATTATGTGTTCTTCTGGAATATATATATATATATATATATATGATTTGTTTGTTGGTTTTTTTTATCAGATTATGTTTTATTTGATTTTGCAATTGGGACGATGCCTCAAAAACCTGTTTTGTAGGGTATCAATGTGAATAAATATTTTTTTAAAAAAATGATCTGGCAGTTGGTTTTTCAACCAAACATCTCGGTGAAACAAATTCACTGCATCTTCTAGGTGGCCACTTAAACATCACCCCAAAAATGAGGGAGACAATGCAGAGATGAAAAAATGAGAAAGGAAATGAGAGAGGCCTTCTCTGTAGTGGCACCAGCCCTCTGGAAAACCCTCCCTCGTGCAGTTCGGGAAGCAGAAAACGTAACATCCTTTAAACACCTCCTGAAAACATACCTTTTCACACAGGCTTTTCCTGGACTTTAACTTATCTGGTTTCATATTGCCTTTTTAAAATAATAATAATAATAATAATATAATAATAATAATAATAATAATAATAATAATTTATATGATACTTGCTGTATTTTCGAGTTTTAACTGTGCACTGCCCAGAGAGCCTCGGCTAATGGGCAGTATACAAATGTAATAAATAATAATAATAATAATAATAAATAAATAATCCCCAAAATACAGGACAAAAGGGGACACAGATTTATGTCAATGTACACATGCCATATTTATATGTAGTGCTTTTTTAGTGGGGATGTGCTTTTTTAGTCATTGTTTCAGTGATTTCAATGGAGCTGTGAATCCATTCTGGGTTTCAGACAGAACCAGCCGGAACTCTAAAGGAGCTATGCCAAATGCTAAACCCTATCCCCCAAAATTGGTCCAGAACCTCAGACAATACCTTTGGAGTTCTGGCTGGTTCTGGCTGAAATCCAGAATGGATTCACATCTCCAGTGAAATTGGAGCCACAAGCCTCGACTGCTCTGTACCTTTAATAATAATAATAATAATAATAATAATAATAATAATAAGTATTATTATTATTTTATTTCTTACCCGCCTCTCCCTTTGGATCGAGGCAGGGAACAACATTTGTACAATAACAATATTAAAAGAGCCTATAAAACAATCAACACATTTTAAAATCCTTGATTTAAAGTTCATCTGGGTAGGCCTGCCAGAAGAGGCTAGTTTTTATAGCTGCTTTAAACTCAGTGTTAAATTGACAAATCTCCTCCGGCAGGCCATTCCAGAGTACCTTTGCTGAGACAGGTATTTGCCCTGAAGTACTGACCATCTAAAGAAAAGAAAGTACCTTAGGCCACATTGGAATTGTATTGCTTTTTTCGCCTCCCCTGATTAATTTTTTTTAATGGGAAGACCCGCGTTGAATACAGAGGAACCTGTTGCATTAGATTTCAGGCCTTCTTTCTAGATTAATAGTGCAGCGTATTATGTGACTTACAGCTGAAGTAATTGGATGTCTTTGATAGAAGGGGTTCTGTTGTTAAGGAGGATTTCTTCTAGCTGCGAGAAGGCCGGAAAACAACAAAATATAATGTCCCAGGAGGTCTTTTCCCTCCCATTGTTGTTTGAATCATCAGGCTGCCCAGATATCTCCAAGTGGCTGTATTTTTTTTTTACCCTTATAAGCCCCTTCCAGGATGAAAGGATACCTAGCAAGGTAAACAAGCATTACTGGGGTGGGCGAGGGGAGAGAAGCAACCGTCGTGTGTGCTTAGAAGCATCCTTTTTACAGGTATCACTGACACAAAGCATAGGTGGACTTCAACAGTTGTGCCACTGCTAAGCAACCACACATCAAACTCCTGGAGAAAGCCGGGACGAGGAGTCCCAGCCAAAGATGAGAGATGGCAAAGCATGGCCATATTGCAGCGGGCAGGAACGGAGACTGCAAAGGACTGAGCAAACAGACAGACGTATCCCTTCTTCATGGACCACGATGGCCTTATCTTAACTGTCTTGGGCGATTTTGCCAGATTTAGACCGGAAGGTGAACCACACGTATAGCCTAGACAGAGAGCAGGGATGTAAGGATCTCGTATCACCTATGGATGGTCAGGCTAGGCATCATCCACTCTATTGTCCTCTCATTGATGAATGCAGATTATTTTCTCCCTCTGGGAAAGGACACACAAAAACCCATCAGAATTAATGGAATATTCCCCCATACATTTTCATACTTTTCTTAGGTCAGTGCAAAATCAACGTTCAGAGCACACACATATACACAAGACTGCTACACTACAGAGACTGAAGAGAGATCAGAGATACATAAAACAATGGCTGAATTCGGACGACACAATAATCAACTGGGGGTGGGGAAATAATCGTCAGTTGTTTTGACTATTGTGTCATCCGAATGCTGCCATGGTCAACTCAGCGCTGATCCTAATCCACATCACAGTTGATTATTTATTACCATGTTGTGCAGGGAGTACCCCCTAGATGAACAACTGTAAAGTTGATTATTACCCCAACATTGACTATTGTGTTGTCCGAATTCAGCCAATGTGTGTGCGTGGATATGTGATTTAATGACATATTCATTGCTGTATTTTTATGCAACTTCCTTAGTTAAGTTTAAAAACTGGTACACAACTCTGAGAAATGCGCACAAATTTCCAAGCCATTCATGCAAAATTATTATTATTATTATTATTATTATTATTATTATTATCCCACCTTTTCCCCAATACTGGGACTCAAGGCGGCTCACAAATTAAAACATGTACAATTAAAACAAATAGTGATATACAAAAATTAAAAATATAATTAAACATAGTATGATTTAAATACAAATAATTTGTTTAAAAAATCCAAAATATAAACAACACATCCACAGAGGTCTAAACTACTCCCCAAAGATCTGCTGAAACAGATGGTTTAGCCTACCTCTGAAAGCACACCAAGGAGGGAGCCAAATTGAGTTGTAGTTCATGCAAATTCAGCCATAAATTGAACCAGTTGTTCAGAAATGCTATGCATGTCTGTGAAATGCAGATTCCACAGGATGGATCCATAGAAATTTGGTGTCATTTTGAGCCATTGTGGATTTCTCCTACATCCCTAACAGAGGGATTCTCTCACTTAGAGATGGCTCAGAATTCCATTTCAGTTTTTGTTTTAATAAGAATTTATCAACATTCCCAAAGTTCTCCATATTTTGGACTAAAATATGGCAGTGTAGAGATGTCTGTTGCTGGGAAATCCAGTTCTTTTTTTTTCTTTCTTGATTGAATTCCATGGAATGTATGACTCCATCTGTTTATGTGAGCTGTGTGCTTTCCCCCAAAACACCAGGAACTTTTGTGCATTTTTGCAGGTTCTGCAATTTGCACACATTTTTGAGCAATTCATACAGATTTCCAAACAACTCACACAAACATTCAGCTGTAGTTCATGCAAATGCAGCTATCAGTTTTGCAAATTGCCTAGAATTTTTGCAGACTGCCCTACGGGGTGAGGGAAGGCACAAAATGCTTGGGGAATCCACCAATTGGCCCTGCTTCCTGCAGATGTGTTAGGCATCAGAGCAGGAACTGAAACAAAGTCCAGGGAGCCAACCCTAAAAAAACACATTGAACTCCACATCAAAAATGGACTTCTTTGACATACTTTGCATCAAGTGGGGAAAATGGAAACAGCTCTGAACATTTTATTTTTCCACAAAAATCTGTCAAATTTCTGTTGAGAGACAGTGTTGTGTAGTGGCTAGAGTGTTGTACTGGGAGTCAGGAAATCTGGGTTCTAGTCCCCACTCAGCCATGGATACTCACTGGGTGACTTTGGGCCAATCACAGACTCTCAGCCCAACCTACCTTACAGGGTTGTTGTTGTGAGGATAAAATAGAGAGGAGGATTGTGTACACTGCCATGGGATCCTTAAGGAGGAAAATCGGTAGGATATAAATGAATGAATGAATAAATAAATAAATAAATAAATAATCATAGTTGTGAAGAAAATGCCAATATCTGGATGATGACAATGATGATGATGATGATGATGATGATGATGATGATGATTGGTAAAGCATGATAAGCCAAGGCAGCCCTTCTTCTTGCTTGCACTGAACATTCCAGCATTGGCTTTGACCTGGACATGTGAATTAATTTCCTCACCCTAGAATTGTTTAGATGAACTGCTCTAATTACAGACTCACTTAAAGAGGCACGTTGAAAAGCCGACAGGAATTCTTGGAGTAATGAGTTCTAAGATGTTCTTCCAGCCTGAACATCTGTCACCGGCACTCATTAAAGACAAGTTAAGATGTAAGCCCTCTAAGGTGAAATCAATGCCAGTTTTATATTTTATTTTGAGGGCCATTTTTTTAAATTATTTTTTTTTTAATTGAAATGTTCTGTAAATGAATTGGTTAAACTGTGTATAGCAGAGCAGGCACATTCACTATCTTGAAACACCTGGATAGCTAAAAGTAATTTTTTACTACAGAAATATGGGCTCAATGCAGATGTCCTTCTTGCCCCTGGAATCTATTCTAGCAGACACTGAATCAAAGTGCATCTCCGAGAGCTATTTGCAAAAAAAAGATATGGATATTATCTGTCTCTCCAGATTTTCTAATACCTACCCTTTTTTAAAATGGCACCACAGGATAGAGAAAGACTTGTCTGAACTAAATCCACCTCTTCGTAGGGTACTCACTGCCCTGCGCTGCCAGACAATGAAATCTAACTTTTTGGAGGGCAGATTCAAGAAAATCCCCAGAGACCAGCGTCTATGCATCTGTGGCAGCCAACTGGTAGAGGACACCATAAAACTATACGCTAGGGTGACCAGATAAAATCCAGGTCAGGGCTCATGTAACTTTAACAGTTGTAGAGAAAAGGGAATTTCAGCCAGTGTCATTTGTATGCAATTAGTTCCTGGTGATATTCCCTCGTCATCACAACAGTTAAAGGTGCAGGCACTATACTAGAGTGACCGTATACAAAAGAAGGCAGGGCCTCTGCAACTTTAACAGTTGTGATGAAGAGGGAATTTCACCAGGAACTAATTGCATACAAATGACACGGGCTGAAATTCCCTTTTCTCTACAACTGTTAAAGTTACATGAGCCCTGACCTGGATTTTATCTGGTCACCCTACTATACGCTTCACTGTAAATTGTATGAAACACCCAGGAAAAAATACCTAGAGCAGCTCTTAAGGGTGACTCCTACCATCAGTGATATGGATAAGGTCAAATATCTACTGTCCAGTACAGACAGGTTTGTAATGTTTCACACAGCCAAATTTGCCATGAAGGCTGCCGAGCTTAGACAAACTCATGTGACCTGCCTTGAGATGTAAGGTTTTAGTTGAATGTGCATGGATGTTTTAACATTTTCTAACATTTTATCTATCTCTTCTATACGTCACGTTGTTATATTCTGTGTAGAACTTTTGTGTACTTGCTTGGCTAAAACCTGTATTTGGTTGCCTTCAATAAAACTGTATGTATTGTGTGCTTCCCTACTGGGCCTAAGGAGCTCAAAAGCGAAAGGGCCCTGGGATAGGATGCAAACTGGGTCTGTTCTGCCTACAGCAGGTTGAGTAAAATAGTGCTAGTGTGAATGTAACTTCTCATCATGGTAGGATTAATCCTTGGGATCTTGGCCTATGGAACAACAAGAGCTAATTCATCTATTGAGTCTTGTCCATCACTCAAGATGAACAAGACTTCATGGATAAAAGGAAGGACTTCTTCACACCACACATAGTTCAACTGTGGAATTCACTACCACATGATGTGGTGATGGCCACCAAATTGGATGGCTTTAAAAGGGAGTTGGAGAAATTCTGGAGCAGAAGGCTATCAATAGCTCCTAGTCCTCATGGCTATATGCTACCTCCACTATCAGAGGCAGTAAGCCAGTATGCACCAGTTGCTGGGGAACAGGGGCAGGAGGGTGCTGTTGCACCGTGTCCTGCTTGTAAGTTTCTGGTCAACAGTTGGTTGGCCACTGTGTAAACAGAGTGCTGGATTAGATGGACCCTTGGTCTGATCCAGCATGGCTCTTATGTTCTTATGACATCCTAAAACTCTGTATGGAGCTCCATGTCACACTGTGAGAATCATTGTTCTAAAAAGACTGCATCAGTCAAAGGCTTTGTCACATTTAGTCTCTCCTTCCTCCCTATTTTCCCTGAAGGAACAGCCATCGTTCACCAGAAAATCCATTTTCAAAAGAACATGGAGTCTGGTGCCCTTATTACCAGGTAAACGCCAGGTGGACTCACTTCCGGGAGCTCAAAATGACACTGGGAATGACATGTAGATGTAAGATCAGTGGTGTGAATCCTTTGGAAATGAGAGGTGGCTGCCAGCTACATACTTAAGGGGGTACGTGGTATAGTCCCAGGACTTCCTTGGAATGTACCACATTGGAGTGCCAGAATGCCCAGGCATGGACTATGACTCATAAGTATAGTTTAAAGAGAAATACAAGACATCTCACTATAGTGGAGAAACTGACCAGGTGACCTGTGTGTCTGCTCCTTCCGCTGTCCATGATGCTGGCTGTTGATGGGCAACTTCAAGGCTCTTGCTTTCTCTCCTGATGGTTCTTCAGCTTTCAACAAGCCATCAAACAGAGGACACCAAATAGAGGAGCATCCAAAACAGAGGACTGTCTTCCGATCAGCCTCTGTATAAAAGGAAACTTCTGGCCAGGCCTGGGGCCAAGGGTAGGGATGGTCAGGCACCCGCCAAGGGCCCACACCCAGTAGGGGCCCATAACCAAGAGGCTCTTGGAGATGTTCCTCCTCTTCACCTGTTTATTCACCTGCCTCCCATTCTGGCCCAGACAATGATGGTGATGAGAAGGAGGAGCAGGAGATGCCACTGCCTACTTCCCCACTGACTCTGTCGTGGAAGCAAGTGAAGGGAATGATGAGAAAGAAGAGGAGGAGCAAGAGCAGCTGGTTTTGGAAACCATGGCAGCAAGAAGGTAGACTTATGGAGGGAAGAAGGCCATTGAGGGTGTCCTGCCCACAGACCCTCAAAAGACATGGAGATGGGTACTGATAGATCTTCCTAGCATCTGATCCCCATATCCTTAAGGAACCTCTCCTTGGATTGTTTGAGCGATGTGACCTCGAGACTTCTTGCCATTGATTTTCTTGCTGTTTTATTTTCCCCACTCTCTCTCCCTCCCTCCCTCTCTCTCTCTCTCTCTCTCTCTCTCTCTCTCATGCATTTTTGCTTTCTTGCCAAAAATGCCTTTGCAATCTGCGAGGACGCAGAGCTCAGGGGTAGAACACGTACTCCACATGCAGCAGGTCCCGGGCTGATTCCCAGGTGCTTCTGGCCAAAAGGATCAGGTAGCTGCTAACGGGAAAGTGCTTTTTCCTGAAACCCCACTGGGCCGCTACCAGTCGGAGAGGATGCAGTGGAGGCTGAGGGCTCCGATTTCGGTGCAGCTGAGATTCCATTCTGGCTTTCAGACAGAACCAGCCAGAATGTTAGGTGAGCTATCCAATGTGCTGAATCCATTTTGTCTGCGGGGGGGGGGGGGATCAGCACTTTGCATAGCTCCTTTAGTGTTCTGGCTGGTTCTGACTGAAACCCAGAATGGATTCAGAGCCACACTGAAATTGGAGCCACAGGCATCCACTGAGCGGATGCTACTGGTCTGCATAGACTGATAGCCTGTACCCAGTTTGGCAGCTTTGTACATTCAATTCCCAGAGGAAGCACCAAAGCTCTGAACAGAAGCAGGTATTATTATGTTAAGGGCGAACTGGCGGAATCACATTCTGCCATTATGCTCAGAACTTGGAATGGGGCAGTCGATTCTATGGCTTATAATGAGAAACTGGTTTTACACACTAATCTGAAACTTGGCAGTGTAGGAAAGATGGGTGTGAGGATGGTCTATGCCAATTTTGAGGTGGAATGGGCAAGAAATTGCTTATTCATAGGAATTTAATGTTTGATGAGTGCCCACCAGCAGTTTGACAGGCATTCTCTTTCTGTGTCCCCCCCCCCAAACATGGGGTCACTACAATTTCTCCATTTGTACAGAGTCTTTTCGAAAACAGTTTGTCATCTTAGGTAAGGGAGAACATTTTTCTCCCTCTCTGTCATAATACTAGAACCCAATGGGGTCATCCCATGAAGCTGATTGGTGGGTGATTCAGGGCAGATAAAAGGAAGGACTTTGTCACACAGTGCATAGTTAAATGATGGAATTCAGTACCACGGGGCATTTGGATGGCTTTAAAAAGGGGGTAGACAAATTCCTGGAGGAGAAGGCTATCAATGGCTACTAGTCCAGATGGTTATATGCTACCTCCAGTATTAGAGGTGGTATGTTATGTACACCAGTTGCTGGGGAACATAAGAAAGGGGGTGTTATTGGACTCAGGCTCTGCTTGTGGGTTTCCTGTGAGCAGCTGGTTGGCCACTGTGAGAACAGAATGCTGGACTAGATGAATCTTTGGCCTAATCCAGCAGGGCTCTTCCTATGTTCTTATGTGCCCCAGAAGAAGTATAAGATATTTGTGGGGTGTTTAATTATTATTATTATTATTTAGCTTCTAAAACGTCCCCATTTATCTTTGTGGACAGATGAATCAGGGAGAAAACATTTTACGAAACATCTCCAGGGTGAGGACAAACTCTCCCGTGTCCTTTTCTCTTTTTTTCCCCTAGTGTATTTTTTTGGGTGTGTTTGTGGGGGGTGTATTTTGCCAGTGCAATTCACAGCAGAAGCAGCTGCAACTGTGTCAGCAGCTTGCTCACGGCTGTACGCCATCCACGATGCCCCAGACTCAGACGCATTCTGGGGCACTGTACAAGGAGGGAAAGGACATGGCAGATGCCACAAAAACTAGGGTGGCAAATATCCAAACGAAATTCTGCAAAGAGGCGTGGTTTTTTTGGTGGGATGGAAGGAGAAAAGGAGACGGGAAAGTGTCCAAAATATTCCCAGAAATCTTGCCTGCTGTTGGTATCACACTAAGAGTCCAAGATGTCTGCCCTAATCATGGTGTTGCCTCTAGCACAACTTAGACAAGGACAAATTACAATAATTCCACCCGTCCACCCAATGAGTCTGGCAAAAAAGTTAGGAAAATGACTTTTCTCATCATCTGATGCCTCCTTCTTAATCAGCATAGCATCCTTTGTTGCTGTTACAGCTCCTGCATCACCATAGTACAAATATACAAAGTTGCCCATAATGCACTTCACGGAGATCACAGACAAAAGGTCACGGTGTGTTCGCCGCTGGTCTCTAGAACCCTGGCACATCGCAGCTGGGATTGCAGTTGACTCTGATATTCTTCCACTTAATTCAGTCTGATGCTTTATTGACAGGACAAGTTGTACAAGCATGACCAAAGCCGAATAAAATGATGGGCTCCCTTATATCCTCGAAGGGTCAGCGTGAACTGCCTAGCCTCCAGGAGATAAGAGTGATGGCAATGGCACATGAACCATTGCCTGCAGATTGCATCCTAATAGAATTATGGAGTCTGAAAGGGTGTTGGAGGTCATCTAGTCCAACCCCCAAGGTAGGATCTCCAGACGAGGGAAGGATGGAGGGACTGGAACACTGGGGGAAAGCACCCCAGAAGTCTAGAGGAAAACCATGAAACACCGAACAGCAGGGAAAACCAGGGCAGAGGAAGCAAGGGGTTACAGGTAAGGAGACAAGGTTTTAAAAGGGCGTGTTGAACAAGAAAGGCTTGGCAAGTCAGATTTCAGAGCCTTGTGGGCCAGCTTATCTCCATGGGTTGGAGATTGCCCACCTTTGTCCTGCATCTCTGCCTCCCAGCCTGAGAAACCTGAGAAATATGTTAGAAAACCCAATGCGGTCCATGCCAAACAAGCAAAGGTATGCTCCTGTTCCTTCCCCCTCTTTTTTTGAATGATCCTCTGAATGAAAGATTCTGTATTCAAATCCTCCAAATATGAAATCTCTTTCCATTTGCCGCGGGAAATACAGGCTTGCATTGTTAATCCCTGTCAACCTCAAAATGCATCCCTGCTACCCATCTCAACCCCAACATCACCCCTTTCTTGTGTGAACTAAAGTCCTGTTGTGGTGGTTGTTGTTGTCGTCTTAATGTTCTAGAACAGACACAGGGTCCTTCAAGCATCTGAACGGGAAAATGCCCTGAAAAGTTTGGACCAGGCCTCCTAGCAGCTGTAAATTGAATTAATGTAATTAGAGTCAACAGGCACAGAGCCCATCTACAGATGCAACAAGACCATCCTGTTCTCTTCCACCAAGGGGGAATGTTCTGTGCTATAGATGAGGGTTACATTGGAGAGGGAGAATAGATTCCTGGTGTAGGGTGAGAGAGTTCTGTCTGTCTTACATAGGAGCATGTAAGGTCCCTTCGAACTCTGAGGTTCTATGGTTTTACGTTAGCTCCCTTTGGCAGAGCATTCAAATATTTGGCCTCTCCCCCTGAGAAAAGAAAGTGGTACAGCCTTAGGGATACGATCCCAGTGAGGCTGTCCAACCTGATATTTCGGAACATGTAAGTCATCCCTGAAATGGCTGTAGCCCTGTGTTTGGAGTCTCCCTCTCCTGAGAAATTAATGTATTGTCATCCCTTCCTCTTTGTGCATTTCTTTAGCTGATAAAGCGGGTTTCTATTAGAATGGTGAGTCATGCTTTTCGTACCCTTCTGTGCTGTTATCCGGACGGAGACAATTCCAGGAACCTCCTTGTGCCTTTCCAGAGGCTAAATGAGAGCCATCGCTCCCCGCCGGTTTCTTTGCTGTAACGCAAAGAGCAATAGGATGCTTGCTGAGAATCATGTTCAAGGGACAGATACTTGCATGACATAATGAGACAGCATTTTGAGCAGGTTGTCCTCTGGATTTATCGTGTACAAAGGGTTCATATCATGCCCCCTTTGGAGGAATCCACCCGGAGCTCCTGACGTTGAACGTCTCAGAGGAGGAGGTACCTGTTTCAAGGGCCTCAGGGGAAGATCCGGGATGGGTGGGGGTGTCTTGGGCAGTGAAGGCTGGTGGCTCCGATTTCAGTAGGGCTGTAAATCCACTCTGGGTTTATATATAACCCCATTTCACATACCCAGTTCCCCATACAGCTAGGATTCAGCACCTTGGACAGAGCTCCTTTAGTGCTCTGGCTGGTTCTGACGACAACCCAGAATGGCCTCCATTGGTCCTGGGCCTTTGGGAAAGACAACATCTGAATTGTCCGCTTGAGATGCAGAGACCCCACCCCGCTTCTGATCCAAAGGCACCGTTTGAGGGAGCCTAGGCACCTCATGGTGTAGGCTCAGCCAGGTGAAGAAGTGCCCAGCTCAGTAATAGGACTCCTTGTGAGTAAGGCAGTGAGCCATGACTTTGACTCTCCTCATGAGTAAGACCTTTCCTCAAGTGGATCCGACGAGCTGGCACCAGGCCTTGGGTGTTGCTCTGAATGTCCAGGCTTAAAAGCCTTCTGTTCCAGACTGTCTTGCTTTCAGTTGGTGCCAAGTCAGAAAAGCTAGCAACCAGCACAGTCCCACCCAGATGGGGACGTCCCATCACCTCCAACTCTGAGAGGTGCATAACTTTGCTGTATCAAACTAAGGTCTATTCCAAACTTAGGACAGAGCCGGGCGTGAAACCGAATCTGTTCACTAGTGTGCTAATAAATTAAATACGTAGCATGAAGACAGCTCATTTCTCAAAGAGAAAGCAAAACTTTGCTTTGGCTACGCCACACGTGAGTTATGGGTTCCACCCTTACCTCTTAGAGGAAATGACTTGCCCCCTCCCAGCTGAGCCGCGTGGCTCATATTTCATTGGTCAGGGAACACAGGAGAGCTAGCAGAATTACAGATCGACTCCCCATTTTTATTTCACATCACAGGAGAAACCTGCTGGGGTGGCATTGTTGCTGTTCTCAGATTTATTACCTCGTCCTCAGACCTGTTTGGAACCATAACTTACATGTGGGCTTTGACGATCAGCCTGATGGGTAGTAAATCCCTTAATGTGGCCTTCTGCTTGTATAGACTTTAAATCACTCCTGCCATCACTGACTCGTTCGGAGCGTTTAGGGAGGGGTGTGTGAAAATCCCTCCTTTTCGTTCCTTCCTTCGCAGCAGAGCGTAGGCAGCAGGTTGGACAGGATCCGCTGGTAGATATCTGGGTGATTTGCAGTAGATCAGCAAATTCCCAATTGTCTAACAGTAGCACAACAACAACAGCAACAACAACAACAACTATACACCCTGAATGAATGTGGTAACAAGGTTGGTCCTGGCCTGACCATGCTCTCCTAGGCACCTCGTCCTTGATTCTAAGCATTTCTCTCCCTCCTGAGACTGGGCTGTTCTGACAACATGCTAACCCACACTCAGTGGTTGAGTGTGGGTTACTGTTGAACCATGGGTTGTTTGTGGGTTAGTGTGTCATCTGAACCCAGGACATTTTCCGCAGTGCGGCTTGTTAACCACCCTGAATAACCCAACAACAAACCATGGGTTCTCAAGGTGGCTTGTTTGAGAAACATAAGCCACACTGCATGGTTAACAAGACACCCTGCGGGAAAATGTCCTGGGTTCAGACGCTAAGCCCCGGTTCATCAAATAACCCAGAGTTGAACACTCAACTACTGAGCATGTTGACAATGTAATGTACTTGGCTCCAGTTGGTGGACTTCATGTTGGGTGTAGGGTGTCCATGTGTCCTCTTTTACAGGGGACTGTCTTCTATTTGAAAGTGTCCTCACTTTGAAGGGTTGTCCAGTCCAAATCCAGTTGAAAGATAAAGAACCATCGGAAGGAAGAGCTCAGAGGCCTGGAAGTTGCCCATCAAAAGCACCTGGACAGCCGACTCAGCAAGCTACACAGGTCACCTGGTCACAGTCTCCCATGTTATGTTGATATGAACTGTATTTCTGCATAAATAAGAATAATTATTTCTAAATCTGCATCTATACATATATATCTATACACATGCACTGTTTATGCAGCTCAGAGCTCTTTTTTTGTTTTTCTTTCTTTTTTTGGTGATGCATTTCCTCTTTTTCAGTGATTCTTAAATAGCCTCCCTAACTGGGAAGTGGGGATTAAGTAGATCCTACAATTCAAAGGTAATAGTAGTAGTCGTTTAGTTGTAAAGTGAAGTGGACTTTTAGTAATATATATATTATTATTAGTATTGGTGTTTTTCTTTACTAGGACAGATTAAAATACTACTAGTATTAGTATTTTAAAAATACTGCTCTACAACTAAAGCCATAGTAGTAGTAATGCTTTAGTAGTGCAGTAGTCTCTACCTATCCAAAGAAACTGTCTGAAACCGGCTGCGCTTAGGATCCCAAAGAAAGCCAGGCTAACAGTGTGTAATTCGTGAGTATTCGAAGGTGGGCAGAGCAGCCGGCAACTCGCTGCCTGGCGAAGCGATGAGGAGCGCGTTAACCCGTTGCGCGCCGTTGCCTGAAGAAGAGCCCTCCCTCTCTCCCGCCTTCCCTCCCTCCCCCGGAGACCGACTAGGTAAACCATGTGCTGCTGCTGCTGCCGCTGCCGGTGCCGCCTCCGCCTCCTCGCCGGGGCTGCGTGAGGCTGCCGGCTTCCTTCCTTCCTCGCCTGTGAAAGGTGCGGACTCTCCGGCGCGCAGCGGATGCGGGGATGCCGAGCGGCGCTCACAGGAGGAGGAAGAGTCTGCTGCTGCCCTCCGTCCTTCCAGCCAGGCTCTGCCAGGGAACCCCGCCGGAGAACGTCGATGGAGCAAGATTACATCCACACGCACAACACCAGCTCTTTGCACGGCTGTGGCTTAGGATATGTGCCTGTCATCTACTACAGCTTGCTTCTCTGCCTGGGGCTGCCAGGTAAGGATTTGGGGGGGGGGGGAGGGGGGCATTGGAACGTATGGAGATAAGAAATCGGCAGCGCGGGGGGGGGGTTCATTCGTGTGTAAGGTACTGCCTGGAGCAGTGGAGGCTGGTGACTCCGATTTCAGTGGGGCTCTGATCCAACCCTGGCTTTCAGTCCGAACCAACCCGAACTCTACAGGAGCTACCTGAGGTGCCGGACCCATTTTGCGGATAGGGTTCAGCACCTTGGGTAGCTCCTTTAGAGTTCTGGCTGGTTCTGACTAAAACCCAGAATGGGAACATAGCCGCGCCAAAATTGGAGCCACCAGCCTCCACCAGCCTGGGCAACTATAGAACCAGCAATCTGCCCATCAAAACTTGATGCGTGTCGGTTTGCTCTCTGTAAGTTCCTCTGTGACCGATGGACTGCTTGGATTTATGCTCAGCTCTCCGCCACCACCCCAGTTCCTATTGACTTTAGATGTTTGAGACTACAACTCCCCTCAACCCCAGCCAGCATGGCTCAATGGTCGGGGATCCTGGGTGTTGTAATCCAAAAGATCTGCAGGGCAGCAGGTTGCCTACCTCTGGGCAACCCTTTCAGGATGCATTTACGGAGGGGGGGGGGTGATCAGTGCACATTAGTATAGGCGGTAGGACCTATTTCCAAATAGAGGAGCCTTGTTGGGGTGAAAGTTTGCTAAGACATTTTGACACATAACCCCCCACTCCCCAGCAAAATAATAATTAAAAAAAACACACACACACAAAAGTCTGGATTTGGTGAACAGGTTGCTAGATTTCCACACCAAAAGGGAAGGGAAGTTTCCAAGTCAGTCATCTTCTGACTTGGACATCTTAACACATCTCCCCTCCCATTGCAAAAAATAAGTATTATAAAAGTCTGGGGTTTTGAACGAGGGATGCACCTGTGATCAAGGCACCATGGTAGGATGATACTTTCACATGATCCAAGACAGAGTCCTGGCATTACCACAGGTTATGGGACTTAGCCCAAATTATGCCCTATTGGGGAGTATACGATCCATGTTAGATCCACAAGGCAGGTTGGGGTTGTGGGGGGTGGGGGTGGGGGGTGAGGATTCAGGGATAAATGAGGTCAGGCATTTCAGAAAGTTGGAGTTGGTGAAGTCTGCTTGTGAAGTCTTTCGCCCAATGCCCTGCTAGAGCGGGCCAAAATTGCCTCTCCTCCGGCATCCTCTCTCCCAACAGTGGCTGGCCCAATGGACAACTAAAGGGAAGACTTGGAGGCAAGAGTCCTCCCTTGCTGTTCCCCACCCCACCCCACCCCCAGCAACTAGTGCTCAGTGACAAGCCACCTCTGAACCTGGAGGATCTAATCCATGCACACTCGCACCCCTTTATTTTAAAGTATCTGCTTCTAGAATCTCCCCCAAACCATGTCACAACATGGATCAAGGAAGTGGCTTGTAGCGGCGCCGTGTTAGATAGAGATTCGTGGAAATGAATGCTTTTGGAGGAGACACGTTGGCCACAAATACAGCCTGGGATGGGTTTTTAAGCAAATGAGCTGTCCGTGGTGCTGACGCAGCATGCTTAATGCTGGCCAGAGCACTCTGCCACTCGTGGTTCAACGTACTCCACACCCTATTGGTCAGAGGAGCGAGAGGGGTGGGGGGGGGCACATCTGAAGAATAGACTGGAGCCGTGATATCGCTTTATCCACACTACAGCTGAAAGCTAAAGCTCAGTGAGGCTGGTGGCTCCGATGTCCATGGGGCGGCAAATCCACTCCAGGTTTCAGTAAAAACCAATCAGGACTCTAAAGCAGCTTTCCAAGGTGCTTTGCTCCTTTAGAGTTCTGCTCCTTAGAGTTCGGATTGGTCCCGATTGAAACCCTGAGCGGATTCACTGCCCCACTGACATCGGAGTTGCCAGCCCCCCATTGCTAAAGATGTGTTTAAGGATGGACTCTTGCTGGCCTCTGAGCAAAGTCTTCTGGGAGCATTATAGCTAGAGTTTTAAAGCCTCATGTCCCTAAGAGTAAGTCTTCGTAGATGTGAAAAGGGGAGCCTTTAAGACATTTGGTAGGAGATATTCCCTCTCTTTTGAATAAAGACCCCCAGATTCCTCTCCAGCCAAATGTACTAGACGCTTCAGTTTTCCCAATAGAATCAGAGAGTTGGAAGGTACCTCAACGGTCATCTAGTCCTATCCCATGCTGATGCAGGAAATGGTACAGGGATAAAAGGCTGAAACCGATGCATGTTTCGACAGAAAAAAAGTCCCACAACTCCCAGCATTCCCCAGCCCTTTTTCTGTCTAAACATGCATCGGATTGCACCCTTAGTCTCTTCAAAATCCTGAAATGAAGAGGGATTAAAATTCTCTTCAGAATTAGACTTAATGGAACACAGGTTTTCAGTGCCAAAAATGAGCAGGTACCAAGACCTGGCAAAACATTTTGCACACATTCATCAATGAGGGTTTTTATTTTTATTGTTATTATGACATTCATGACCTGCTTTTTCTCCAAGGAGGGCAGGGTAGCTTGCATGGCTTTCCCTTTTTTAAAAATCCTCACAACAACCCTATGATGTAGGCTAAGCTAAGAAGGACAGCCCCAAGGTCAACCAGTGGGCCTCATAAGTGAGTGGGGATCAAAATCTAAGTCTCTGCTATTCTGCTTCAGCAATTTATCCACTACACCACACTACCTCTCCACTTAGTTTGTTGACCAAGGGTTCTCATTATTACCGAAAATCACGTACTCCACTTTCCTTCACTGCGGTTTTTATACTCAAATCACGGGTCTTCTAAAAATAACCCGAATGGGTGTAAATCATCTGCCACTGAAGTCAATAGTAGAGCACCTGATGGTTCTGATATGGCTGGAATACACCCAAAGTAACAGTTGGGAAAAACGAACTTGTACAAATCAGCTTCAAAATTGGAACTTGACCAGGGAAGGTCCAAGCCAGGCTTGCCCAACATAGCAGCCTTGGACTACAACACCTATTATCCTCAACCTGGGGATGATGGAATTATAGTCCAACACATCTGGAGGGTGTCATGTTGGAGAAGGTTGTTCCAGACATTGAATGGAGTATGGAATTTATCCGTCTGAAAGGACTTAAATGGGAATGTGATTCCTTAAAACGTGTGCGGCTGCAAACTCCAAGGAATTTGAAGTGCGAGGGTTTTCCATCTGTTTGGTGCCTTTTCTTGCCTCTCAACATCTTTCTTTCTCAACCCCCCCCCCCCATGATGCCCTCTACCTCTGTTATTTAACTAGCATTATCTAGATTAATAGGGCATTCATATACACATCTACTCAGCAATAAGTCTTACTGCGTTTAGTTTGGCTTATCGCCAGATAAGTGGGTATAGGATTGCAGTCTAAATGGTCATTCTGGATGGGATTGTGGTGTGAATGTGTTGGCCAGATTTCACCCCATCCCAAGCCTGAGGCTCCCCATCCTTATCATAAGAGTTGAGATTTGGAGAAACAAAGGAGAGGGCCTTTTCTGTGGTGGCTCCCTAATTCTGGAACAATCTCCCCCATGAGGCCCACCTGGCGCCAACATTGCTGTCTTTTCGGTGCCAGGTCAAGGCCTTTCTTTTTCCCTAGGCATATAACAGCTTATGTTGAGGTTTCAACCTGAGTTTTCGACCTGCCTGAGAGTTTAAAATTGTTTTAAATGTTAGCTGTTTCTGTGTTTTTATGGTTTGAAATTTTGTGTACTGATTTTTAACGTTCGGTCTTTTAATCTTCGCAAACCGCCCAGAGAGCTTCAGCTATGGGGCAGTATATAAATGTAATAAATAAATAAATACCGTAAATAAATAAACAAACATCTTGTGCCAAGCATGCAACAAGGAAGCAAGGTCTTTAATCAAAGTCTCTGCATCTTCGTGGAATCCAGAGTTAGTGTGCAAGCAGGGCTGTGCATCAGAAGTAGGCATGGTTGGGCACCGGCCGAGGGCCCACACCTCAACAGGGACCCCACTGACAAGAGCCGCCTGGAGTTGTTCCTCCTCTTTACCCTCACAACCTGCTTGTTCAGCTGCCTATCTCTCTGGCCCAATCCATGGTGGTGGAGAGGAGAAGGAGCAGGAGATGCCCCTGCCTATTTGCTCATTGGGTCTTCACCTGTCCAGCAAGCAAGCAAGCTGTAGCAAAGATGAGGATGAGGAGCAGCTGGTGACCATGATGCTGAGAAGGTAGACTTTGGCCACCATCACACCTAATTTTTGCCCTCTGTTTGCCTCCGTGTTTTTTTACCAGCGTGTCAAGCTTATGATCCCTTTCACCTGAATAGCTGCTCCTTCGCTCTTCGGCTCCATGCCACTCCACTCCACTCCACTCCACCCCTTCCCTTCTCTTCCTCCTTCCAGTTAGGTCCTGTCAGATGAGCACTTCAACCAGACCACCTTACTGCCAGGCAAAACTGGAATGACCCTTTTGTCTGGCTCTTTGGGGGCATTGAGGGAGTACAATCTTGTCTCTGCAGAGATTAGGGTGCTGTATGGTTTCAAAAAATGCTTTTGAGCCTGAGATGCAAGGTTTGGGTCTTATATTGAGGCTTGGAGCCGGCTGCTGGGAGAAATTGCTTTTCCCTGCCAGGACCTGATGCAATCCATTCAAGCCCCCCATTCCTTTAACACTACACAGAGGCTTAAGGGTGCATTCAATGCACGTAGGGAAAATAATCCAGACTTTGAGCATTCTAGGAAAGGCTGGGGAAGAGGCGGGGTGTCAGTGGGACAGGCACTGCATCATGTGAATACTGTACTGCAAATCCGCACATCCTCAACAACCTTGGGCTGGCATTCTGTGTTTAGGGAAAAGCATATGGTATAGTCCTCCCATAACAGTGGAGAATATGATCATATTGTGCCAGTGCATTGTGGACTACATTGATTAAAATGTCTTGGGGCAGGTTAGTTGATGGATCTTTTCCTCCGATCTATGCCTAAGATCATTCTCAGAAGTCCTCTGGGTGCCTCTGTCAATTGAAGTTTTTTTCAGTGGTGATGGCCCACATTAAAAAAATGCCCTGCCCAGAGGGGATTGCCTAGGGTGACCATATGGAAAGGAGGACTGGGATCCTGTATCTTTAACAGTTGTATATAAAAGAGAATTTCAGCAGGTGCCATTTATATGCATGCAGCACCTGGTGAAAGTCCCTCTTCATCACAACAGTTAAAGCTGCAGGAGCCCTGCCTTCTTGACCAGATACAAAAGAGAGCTTAGTGTTCAAGATTGTGAATGGGGCAAGCTCATTTCATGTCATTCATTTTATTTATTACACTTCTATAACACCCAATAGCTGAAGCCCTCTGGGCAGTTTACAAAAGTAAAGCCCATTAAAAATACATCATGCAAGGTATAAGATACATACTAAGATAGAGTGAGACAGCGCAGACACACATATATCTAAAATTATTTTGAACAATCGACAATAATTAAAAAAATGTCCAGGACTGGAATAAAACCTCATTTTATGTTGCCAAATACCTGGGAGAAGAGAAGGGTCTTAACCTGGTGCCGAAAAGATAAAAATGTTGGCTCCAGGTGGGCCTTGTTGGGGAGATTATTCCATAATTGGGGGGGGCACCACTGAGAAGACCTACTCCCTTGTTGCAACCTTCTGAGCCTCCCTGAGAGAAAGCACCTGGAAGAGGGCCTCAGATGCTGTAGTATATGGGTAGGTTCCTGCCAGGAGATGATTTGCAAACTGAAAGAAAGCTCTTGTATGATATCTCATGGGGAGACATTAGCTGCTCCCTCCAGAAATGGACCATCAAGGTCATCATCAGGCACAACTTCATTTTCCATTCTCGAGCAGTTTTGTGGTTCATAGTGGGTTTCATTATGTCAAGTGCTGCCAAATGGACCGGAAGAGGTAAACTATGTGGTGTTAAAATGCCATTATTGTTCTTATTTTAAAGAAATTGTTGCTTATTGATCTTGGACAAGCAAGGCTATGAAAGTGGGTTGTCATTGCAGCTTCTTTATTTGTCAAGATGAATATATATATTTGAGAAAGAATCTATACAGAGCGCAAATGCTACACTAGCCTAATACAATATCCTCTAAAGCAGTCTTTCCCAGCCTGGCACCCTCCAGATGTTTGGGACTACAACTCCCTTCATTCCAGACAATCACCTGGGAATCATGGGCTTGTAGTACAAAACATCTGCAGGGTGCCAGGCTGGGTCAGGCTGTGGTCTAAACGCAATTGACCCGAGGGGATGCATACTGACTTCGAAAGCCTTTCTTTTTGATGCCGTCACAAACCATACCATCCGTGCCTCTTCGGCGCCCAATTGCTCTCTTTGGAAGGAGGCATTACACGCTCCATGTGGCTGGGTAGTTAATCATACCATTGTTACTCTGCATGTAGAAGCTGAAATATTAAGTTTCTCGTCTTTCCCCCACGCCTCCCGCCTTTCCCATCTGGATTTGTGTGGCAGGACTGCAGATGAAATGTTCCTGAAAGGGGACGCAGGAAAGACAGCTGGCTGGAGGTACACACTGCGGGTTCATGTGGACAAAATCATGACTTTCTTTAGCCTCGTTCACAGTGTTGGTGAAGATGGGAGGCAGGGAAGGGACCCCGGGTGCCAGAGAGGGCCTGGCTCTGCTTCTTAGGTAAACAGACAGGGGAGCCAGGATAGCACTGAACAGCATTTATCCGATCCACCTTAAGAACCTGAGCGCTGGGAGTTAATAGAAAGCAGGAAGGTAGCCATCTGCATCTCTCTGAAAAGAGGGAGATCTCTTGAAAAGGGCGGCAGGGGGGCTGTAAAATGCCCCTCAGTTGCTACAGCAAACATGAGGTTGGTAGCTCAGGCCGCCTTGGCACCTTTGCGGCCTCACAGACTGATTTGTCAAATCCATGTGTGCAAAAAGATGTAGGCATGCACATGCAAATCAGCGTCCTCTCCGTGGACCGAAGGCCGTTGTGTTGTATGACACAGGCGACCCGCGTTTCCCTGGGGAGAGGCAGAATTAATTCCATCAGGAGCGAGGGCACCGGGGACAGCCGTGATCAGAAAAGAAGCTAGGATTCCTTCCCCCTCCCCCAACCTTCTGCCCCCCCTCCCCCCGCTCCCGCCAGAACCTTCACCGCATTCAACTCCACTGCCTTGATTCAGGGGATGTCATCTGAGGACAATATTTCCAATCCCATCTGTGGCGGCAATGACTGTACGTGTACAGTATGCTGAGCACATAAGAAATGTGTAGATTTCATTTTGGCATTGCGATAAGACGTTGAGGACAGCTCGAGCCGCTGAGTTATACTGGCGGGGAGCGTTTGAGCAGATGTGCTGGAGGAACAGGGCATTGACTTAAAGCAGCCTTCCCCAACATGGTGACCTCCAGGCGTGTTAGATTGCAACTCCCGTCATTCCCAAGGCCCTCCTGCTCATTCGGTTGAGGGGAGTGCACCTCTGCCCCAAGGCCCTTGGCATAAATGTTCTGGCTGTGAACAGAAGCCCTATGCAGGAGTGGAGGAATGCCGAAAGGCATTCGATCATTCCTTCACCTGCCCCAGAAGGTTGTAATCTGATGCTGAGGATTAATCCCCGCTCTTCTCATTTTGAGACATCAAGCAAGGATTGGATAGCTAGCTTGTAAAAATGGGAATACATCAATGCTCAGAAAGAACAACAAATGTCGGCCTATATGGTTAAAGTGAGTTCTTGTCTATTTTTGTTCTGAGATGAAAACGATCCACACCAATGACTCGGAGGGGTGGAGATGGGAATGAAAGCAAAGGGGCAGGAAAGTTGTATGGATTGAAGACACTTAGCCCTGGTCAATGCCGTGTATTTAGCGAAAGTGTCTGCTAAGCTGTCGCGGTTTGAAAATATAATTTACAAGGGATGGAAGGGCCGTGGTGGCAGCTGCTGTTCAATTTCAGGAGGCGGGGTAGACATGGCGCATCAGGCACATCTTGGAGCAAGACCACCATCTAGAGCGGCAAGCCGCTGCAAGGAAACACCCGCCGATTGTTTTGCAGAGTCAAGGTCGGCGCGCTGATGCATCGGCTGCCAAAACGGGGTGGGCATTGGAGGGAAGGCCGTTGACATGCCGACACCACCTGAGAAGTTCCATACCTAAAGGGGTCTCTTGAAAGGGTTCAGGAGAAGGCAGAGGGGTGCGCTTGGATCTGTCGGTTCCACCCGCGCAAGCCCCGCATGGTGCATGAGATCTGCGCATCGCCGGCACCGGTCCTCAAAATGTGCATGTAGCTATCGGTGCCTGAGGCCCAATGCGCATGAGGAAAACATGCACTAAAACACTGGGGGAAGCTGGTCAAACAACCCAGGCACATCAAGAACATCAGGACAGCACTGCTGAATCAGATGTATGCAATATTCTGTTCCCATGGTGACCAACCAGATTCCACGGAAAGCCCAGGAGCAGGACATCAAGTGCAACATCACCCTCTTACGCATGTTCCCCATTAACTACCTCTGATACTGGGGGGGGGGGAATATATAGCCATCATGATTAGTAGCCATTGATATCCCCCCTCCCCCAGAAAGAGAAGGCCACTTTTAGAATTCTATCCAAATATTCTCTATTATTATTATTATTATTATTATTATTGGCTACCATTTTCACCCCACAAAGTCCTAGAATGATGCAATGCCCAGGGCATTTTGGGGAGTACAGAATATCGATACAGTTGCAGCCAAACAAAACAAACATGAAGCCAATGTAGAAAGGAACTGAGCCACTACAAATGACGAAAGGAGCTCAAGAGACTGTTGGAGAATTTATCCAACCCACGATGCAACAACGGGTACAATCTTGCGCATGTTCAGACAGGGGGAAAAAAGCCTTACAGCTTCCAGCATAGCTGGCTGGAGAATGTTGGGAGTCGTAGGACTGTTTTTCTGACTACAGTCGCATAGGATTACACCTTAAGTAATTTTCTTATTTCTTCCCCCCTACCTCCAGCCACCACCACTCCATCCTCACCATCCCATGCTCTGATTTTTGGGCCCCCAAGATGCATAGCACATCATGCGTCCATTTGAAAAAATGTGCATGGAAAAAAATGCGTACTTTCTAAAAATGTGCACAGACATGTTTTTATCCATGAGAGAAGAATGCATACATTTTCAAAGATGTGCATGACTGATGCACGCAGGAGGAAAACTATGCACAAAAATACAGACGGATTTTCATGTAAAAAGGTAAAACAGCGTTGGCATTCTGTTACGGTCATGCGATGAAACAAACTCCTAGTGGAGATTTGGAAAGCATCAGAGTTTTGCTTGGATGCAGGATGAAGAATTCCAAGAGGCCGTATGGGCTGGGCTCCATGCATCTCTTTGACTTGCATCCAGAATCAAGTGCAGTCATTATTCGTAAATCTGCTGTATACAATCTCATCTCCCTGTTCCCCCATCAGAAATGGGCAGCTACCATTCTGTCCAGCGGTCAAAAAGCGGCTATCAGGCCAGGTAGATAATTGGTCCGACTTTGTAAAATGTGTTAGTTTCAATGCTGAGAGATTATCCCACGTCCAGATTTCCATTTAGCGAACCTGCAGTGGTGTGCGCTCAGCTACCAAGTCATGTGGAGTTTTATTGGCAATTTACGGTGCGATCCGTTTACACACTCAGGGCATTTTTGGAAACATAGTGTGATCTGCTTTTTTGTGTGTGTGCAGCAGAAAATGCCCTGAATGAGTAAATGAATGATAGTTCAGCCCTATGAATGTTTACTTAGAAGTAAGTCCCACTGTGTTCAAGGGGGCTTATCTCTGTGTAAGTGTCCTTTCAAAGACTCCCACATTGCTACTTTGAGCTGTCTCATGCGGTGATAAAGGGCCCGGCTGAAAAGCCCACAGCATCGCGAAAGAACTGTAAGCCACAAAAGCGAAGAAAACGAGAAACCAGAAGTGCCATTTTAAATAGTGCTGTGTCGAAAATTTCTTCCACTATTTCTTTTTAATTGTTCTCATTCAATTTGATAGAAAATCAATGGCTTTTGAAAGGAAAGGAGGAGAAAGTTTTGGAGAAATTCTTAGGGGTTAGGGTAAAGTTTCTTGTGATTACCTTACTTAGGAGTAAGCATGTCGCAGAAATCTGCAATGGAAACAAATGAGTTCAGATTGCTACATGACCAGCCCATGGACTAGCATTTCCTGAGTCACACAGTTTGCAAGGTCTTGTGGCCCAGGGGTGGCCCAGGGGTTTCCCCCCCCCCTGAATTTTACACAAATTTAGTCTTAGAAAAATACATCAAATAAATAAATAAAAAAATAACAGCCAAAAGTGTGCATTTCCCCCATAGGCTAAAGCATGAAAATGCACATTTGAGGTGGATTTGCGCATTTTGGGGGAAGGGAGGTTTTGCACATTTTTGCAAGTGTGATTTTGCGCAAATTCACATTGGAAAATCCAATTCTGCCAATGAGTGGACCAGAGAATGACCCTGTTCAGACAACATGCTAAACCACGGTGGTTAAGCATTTTGAGCTAAACATTATGGCTGAGCGTATCATGTGAACCATTCCTAACCATGATGGCTATGTAACCATGGTTTAAATATGCTCACTAACCATTTGCTGCAAAAGGGTTAGTGCTAACCTTGGCTTAGCATGTTGTTTGAACAGGTCCAGTGAAAGGCATCTGACAATCCATGGGAAGCAGAGAGAACTGATGTTACAAAAACCATATATCCCTACTTAGGAAGTGGCCATGACGTGTGTGGATCTGTCCTGTTTTTCTTTGTATCAGTCATCTCTCTGGCAGCGAGCAGCATCCTTTGCATCCTGCACTTCAATTAAAGTGCAGACAAGCTGGAGTGTGTTCAGAGGAGGGCAACGAGGATGATCAGGGGTTTAGAAACAAAGCCCTATGAGGAGAGATTGAAAGGACTGGGCATGTTTAGCCTGGAGAAGACTGAGAGGAGACATGGTAGCACTCTTCAAGTACTTGAAAGGTTGTCACACAGAAGAAGGCCAGGATCTCTTCTCAATCATCCCAGAGGGCAGGACACGGAATTATGGGCTCAAGATACAGGAAGCCAGATTCTGGCTGGACATCAGGAAAAACTTCCTGACTGTTAGAGCAGTGTGACAATGGAACCAATGACCTAGGGAGGTCATGGGCTCTCCCACACTAGAGGCCTTCAAGAGGCAAGCTGGACAGCCACCTGTCAGGGATGCTTTAAGATGGATTCCTGCATTGAGCAGGAGGTTGGACTCAATGGCCTTATAGGCCCCTTCCAACTCTACTATTCTATGATCCTATGATAAAGCCCGCAGATTGGGAAATGCACCTCTTTAAAGAAGCCATTCTAGAACCTTGATGCCACCACCAAGGAAGCCCTGTCCTTTACTACTACATGGCAGATTTCTGATAAGGAAGATGCTTGGAACAGAGCTCAAAATATGGGCAGTTAATTCTCCTTTCTCATTCCCCCCCCCATTCTCCCTCTGTATCCAAAGATAACTTGAGCATTCCAAGAGGAAATTCCCTAAATTAATCTGACTGATGAAAATGATGGTGGCAGATACTTGTGCTGCTCATATTTCATCAGTTCTACCCCCTCCCACCTCCTCCAAAGTTAAAACATTCTTCTGGAGGGGGGAGGGATCCCTAGGAAATCAAACTTAAACAGAATTGTATAAATCCAAGAGAGCAGCAGTAAATGTCAGGCAGTAAATGGTAAATAATATGCAGTCCTGCTTTGCAAGTTGAGGCATATAATTTCTTTCGCTTCCTTGCTTCTTATTTAGAGGGATCCTCCTAATTATTCTTGATTGGCCTTGAAAAGGCAATTGGCAGGATCAGGAGCTGAACACAGAACGCGGTGCATTAGCTCTGCGGGAGGAGTAATTATCGAATGCATATGAAAATGTCAATACTTGGCAACCCACGCTGTCGGCAGGCCAAACGTCTGTGCTTTGTTCATGAACTAATTAAATGGGTTGGCGGAGTGCAGTGGGTGGGGATATGCGGATGAGATTGGGACAGCACATTTTGCAGTGAGTGTGGAATCTCATTGGGGTCCAATTGTAGCGGCAGTGTGGAACATCCGAGGTGGGGTCACCAATCCAGCCCACAGCATTTAGAATCATAGAATAGTAGAATTGTAGAGTTGGAAGGGACCCATAAGGCCATCTAGTCCAACCCCCTGCTCAATGCAGGAATCCACCTTAAGGCATCCCTGACAGATGGCTGTCCAGCTGCCTCTTGAAGGCCTCTAGTGTGGGAGAGCCCACCACCTCCCTAGGTCATTGGTTCCATTGTCGTACTGTTCTAACAGTCAGGAAGTTTTTCCTGATGTCCAGCCGGAATCTGGCTTCCTGTAACTTGAGCCCATTATTCCACGTCCTGCACTCTGGAATGATCGAGAAGAGATCCTGGCCCTCCTCTGTGTGACAACCTTTCAAGTATGTGAAGAGTGCTATCATGTCTCCCCTCAATCTTCTCTTCTCCAGGCTAAACGTGCCCAGATCTTTCAGTCTCTTCTCAAAAGGCTTCGTTTTCAGACCCCTGATCCTCCTCATGGCCCTCCTCTGAACCCGCTCCAGTTTGTCTGCATCCTTCTTAAAGTGTGGTGCCCAGAACTGGACACAATACTCAAGATGAGGCCTAACCAGTGCCGAATAGAGGGGAACCAGTACCTCACGCGATTTGGAAGCTATACTTCTTTAATGCAGCCCAAAAGAGCATTTGCTTTTTTTGCAGCCACGTTACACTGTTGGCTCATATTCAGCTTGTGATCTACAACAATTCCAAGGTCCTTCTCGGAGTTCCTCCAGGGGGAAAGCTTAGATTACAAGACCTGACTCTTAGAGGAAACCTCTCAAAGGGTGCCAGCAACAGAACTGTTAACTCCACCCTCTAATCAGGGAGAACACATACTCGTCCTCCTGGATAGAGAGACCTTTTTCTCCCTCTCTCAAAATACTTGAACCCAATGGGGTCATCCCACTGAGCTGATGGGTGGGAGATTCAGGACCGATGAAAGGAAGGACTTCTTCACATAGCACCTAGTGAAACTGATTACTCCAAGTCGATTTCAGATGCATGTCATCTTTTCCTATACTGTTTGTTGTATGTTTTTTATGGTTTAAAATTTTGTATTATCATTTTTTAAGGTTTTAATCTTTTGGTAAGCACCCAGAGAGCTTTGGCTATGGGGCGGTATAGAATCAATAATAATAATAATAATAATAATAATAATAATAATAATAATAATAACAACAACAACGGAATTCGCTACGAGAACACCTTGTGATGGCCATTGTGAGATTACATGCACATATATTATGAATTGTAGTTGTGTATTCATGTTATAGCTCTACATGTTTATGGTGAGTATATTTAAGGTGAGAGTGGGGTACATGGCAGGAAGAATGGTGGATTGCATGAGTGGCATGAGTGACTCAGTGGCTGAATTCGGACGACACGATAGTCAATGGTGGAGTAATAATCAACTTTACAGTTGTTCGTCTAGGGGATACTCCCCACACAACATGGTAATAAATAATCAAGTGTGGTCTGGATTAGGATCAGCGCTGAGTTGATTATGGCAGCATTCGGATGACACGATAATCAATCCAACTGACGATTGTTTCCCCCACCCCAGTTGCTTAATGTGTCGTCCGAATTCAGCCACTGAGTGAAGGGGGGTTAAAGGGGGTGGGATATATAAACTGGATGCTGTGCTTGTGTGAGATGGGGTGTGTTTGGGGCCTGTGAACAGTTAAATCGAAGAGAGCCTGGAGAGGGGGTGTGATTGAGATTTAGGTATATGAGTGGACTTACACAGATAGAAGCATTAAAAGTTACTGATTCACTGTTGGACTTCTTAACATTTTAATTCATAAAGATGTCTTTGTTTCATGAAATCCTAAGCCTTCCGCCTTTGGCTACGGAAGGGTTAAGGGAATAAAGGGTATAATGCAGGTTATGATAAAGCCAGTGTGTCCTCACAGCTCGAACATAGAGTAAAAAGGGTTGGACCTGTGCCTAAAGGCCCTGGGGGCAGCTTTACTGTGTGGGAAGAAGGTTTTGTCTGCTGTGGAAAAGGCCTTATTGCAGAGGTATTCACCCAAGGAATAGGCAGGAATTCCACGGCCACCCATTTGGATGTTTTTAAAAGAAGGTCGGCAAATTCCTGGAGGAAAAGGCGATGAATGGCTACTAGCCCTGATGGCTAAGTGCTACCTCCAGGATGAGGCAGTCCGTCTATGGACACCAGTTGCTGGGAAACGTGGGCAAGAGGGTACTGTTGCATTCATGCCCTGCTTATGGGTTTCTCATGAACAGCTGGTTGGCCACCATGTGAACAGAATGGTGGACTAGATGGACCCTTGGTCTGATCCAGCATGATTCTTCCTATGTCCATATGTTCATTCATCACATTGAGGAGCTTCCAGGTATTTATTTATTTATTTATTCATTGCATTTACATCCCGCCTTTTTTCCTCCAAGGAACCCAAGGTGGCATACATAATCCTCCTCCTCTCTATTTTAGCCTCACAACAACAACCCTGTGAGGTCGGTTGGGCTGAGAGCTTATGACAGGGCCAGAGTCACCTGTGGGTTTCCATGGCTGAGTGGGGACTAGAACCCGGATCTCCTGACTCCCAGTCTGACATTTTAGCCACTACACCACACTGGCTCTCAAATGGTGTTTATTACATTGATACCCTATCTAATGTTGGAAACTATGGAAACACTGAAGGGCCATTTCCATAGTTTCTCACATTACTTTTACAGCAATAGACAGCCCCCATCTTCATTAAAGATGGAGGCTCTGAGGGAGGACAGATTGCTGTGGGGCATGAGCAAATGGGTCAAGTTAGTCCAGCCACTCACCAGCTCAGCAGGTGGGGAAGAACAGGTCACGATCTCCCCTGATCAGGTCAAAGCACTCTGAAGTGCTTCCAGCCCAATCCGACCCTCTCCAGGCTGCTTTGGCCTAATCCTATACCAATCGGTGCACAGCCCTGTTTGTTATTATGAAGAACCATAATGAAAACCTCCAAGCAGCCAATGGAGCCCACCTCCATTGTTGTCTATCCTCCGTCAACAACACAATTTACATTTGTTATGTTTCTTTCTTTGATGTGCTTCTTTCCGCCCTATAACTGAACTACATCAAAGGCCCTCGTTTGTCCAGAACCCTGTTCTTTTCTGAAGAGTTCATTGCATAATAAATTAATATAGCCATGAATCTAATGAGGGAAAGAGTGATAACCTCCCCTACAAAACTAGTGCTTTAGGGAAATAGGAGAGGGATAGCAGATCTTTCACCATTTCAGCAAGATGTTTACCAATTGCCAATTTGCCACCTGGTTACATAAGGGCCATGCTAAGTTTCCACTTAGTAAATGAGCACACACACATAAACAGGTGATGTACTCATCATAGAATCATAGAATTGTGGAGTTGGAAGGGACCACAAAGGTCATTTAGTCCAACCCTCTTCAATGTGGAGGAAAACCAATTCAACCATCCATGAGAGGTGGCTGTCCATCCTCTTCTTAAAAACCTTGAGAGATGGAGAACCCACAACCTCCATAGGTAAACTGTTCCACTCTTGTACAGATCTTACCATCATGAAGTTTTTCCTTATATTTAATCAAAACTTCCTTATATTTAATTGAAACTTGTACCCATTATTTCGGGTCCTAATTTCTGTGGCAATGGAAAATGGTTTTTGACCATTCTCCCTGTGGCACAGTTTCATGTACCTGAAGCACCTATTTAGAGATCCATACTAGGGGTTTAGATCCAACTCAGTCATGCTTGGAGTAGACCAGTTGAAATCTATGGGATTTAAGTTCCTCCTGACTGAGTCCCATTAATTTCAGTGGGTCGACTCGAAGTGCAACTGCATTTGGATCCAGTCCTACGGCACTATGTTTACTAGGCCAACTCAAGGTCCCCAAATAGTGTGCAAACCTTCGAGTTCTCCAGAATACTGTCAAGCAAGATGGTAAACCAGGCAAAAAGGGGAGGGGGAACATTGCTGAGGTACAAACCAGAGAATCTTCCTTCAGCTAAAACAAAGCTGGGAGGTCTCTTTCGGTCAGAGAGCCAAATTTGATTCTGGAGGATCTCTGGTGCATTCCAGAGTGGGCAAGGCGGAAGGCTATGAGGATAGGGCAAAGAATACCAAATGTACAAACAAAACTGTGCAATTGCACATAAGAACATAAGGAGAGCCCTGCTGGATCAGACCAAGGGTTCATCTAGTCCAGCACTCTGTTCACACAGTGGCCAACCAGGGACCAACAAAGCAGGACATGGTGCAATAGCATCTTCTCACCCATGTTCCCCAGCAACTGCTGCTCATAGGCTTACTGCTTCAGATACTGTAGGTAGCACATAGCCATCAGGACTAGTAGCCATGGATAGCCTTCTCCTCCAGGAATTTAGCCAACCCCCTTTTAAAGCCATTCAAATCTTGTAGTATCTTGTGGCCAGCACTACATCTTGTGGCAGTGAATTCCATAGTTTAACTATGTTCTGCATGAAGAAGTCCTTCCTCTAATTTGTCCTGAATCTCCAGGATACCACCAAATGACTGGTTGCTGCAGGAAAGGGGGTGGAGCCAGGAGAAAGGGTTGTGGCCCTCTGAGGAACCCCACATTGCTAGATTTAGACCCCTGGGCCTATAGCGCCCCGTTCCTGATTTAAAGTCTTAAGATGGAAACTGGGAGGAGGCCACAGACAATCAAATTAAACTCTACCTGGTGATGTGGTGGTTGCACCTAGGGCTCTCCAAAGGCCAGCTGGGATGAAGGAACAAATAAACCCTGGTTGCTTTCTCCCTCGTTTTTGATCATGTACAATGTAGCCATTGCTCAGAGCTATCTGCTTCCCAATGCAGATTCCTTAGCAGATGGGAAACACAAGAACAAAGAAGAAAGCCCCAAACTATGTACCAGAGAAAGTTAGAGAGATTCTCCAGCTGAACCCTTTAAATAAACACAGCACTTAATTTCTCACTCTCCCTGTGCATTCCGGTTACCACGATGCATTCAGAGCGTAGCAAATAATGGAATATATATATATATATATATATACCCTCGAAATGTACTCAATTGGCTGGTCAGATTCAAGCTTTCTCAATTTGGTACAGGATCTAACATGGCCATTACAGGAACAGCTGGGAAGAGAATGTATTCCCCCCTCCCCGCTCAAAATTTGGAAGTGGGAAGATACCATTAAGTGCATCCCTCCCAGGCACAGAAATTCGCTCACTGGATGTGCTTTGTGCATGTATGGGGACAGGAAAGAAATCTGCCAGCATCATTCTCCACTGTAAAACAGCTGCCAGCTGGTTTTGTTATCCTACTGCAGCTTCCAATGCAGGGCTAAGCTAGATGTAGCAATTGTCACATAGTTCGCCCTGAGGTGTTGGCAAGGATGGCCATATGGAAAGGAGGACAGGGCTCCTGTATCTTTAACAGTTGTAATGAAAAGGGAATTTCAGCAGGTGTCGTTGGTATGCACGAAGGACCTGGTGAAATTCCCTCTTCATCGCAACAGTTAAAGCTGCAGGAGCTATGCTAGAGTGACCAGATACAAAAGAGGGAAGGGCTCCTGCAGATTTAACTGTTGCGATGAAGAGGGAATTTCAGCAGGTGCTGCATGCCTACAAATGACACCTGCTGAAATTCCCTTTTCATTACAACTGTTAAAGATACAGGAGCCCTGTCCTCTTTTGCATATGGTCACCCTAACTGCATTGAAAAGTAAAGCCGGGGGGGTGAAGCCAGACTGGGATCATTGTGTAGGCGGAGAGAGTTTTAAGTCATTACCCCACTGTAGTATCAGTCAGAACCAGTGAAGGTCGGTGGCTCCGATATCAGTAGAGCTGTGCCTCCGTTCTGGTTTTCAGTCAGAACCAGCCAGAACTCTGAAGGAGCTACCTCCTAGAAAGCTAACACAACTCTTATCCCTTTCTCTCACCTACAGCTAACATTCTGACAGTCATCATCCTCTCCCAGTTGGTGGCTCGGCGGCAAAAGTCCTCCTACAATTACCTTTTAGCTCTGGCCGCCGCTGACTTGCTGGTGCTGTTCTTCATTGTCTTCGTCGACTTCCTGTTGGAAGACTTCATCTTGGAAAAGCAAATGCCAGAGATCCTGGACAAAATCATCAAGGTCTTGGAATTTTCGTCTATCCACACATCCATTTGGATTACGGTGCCGCTAACCA
Source organism: Anniella stebbinsi (assembly GCA_029215795.1). Lineage (NCBI taxonomy): Eukaryota > Metazoa > Chordata > Lepidosauria > Squamata > Anniellidae > Anniella > Anniella stebbinsi. The sequence goes on along the minus strand of JARDYH010000007.1, from coordinate 51,841,865 downwards.
TCGACCGGTACATCGCCGTCTGCCACCCTCTCAAATATCACATGGTTTCTTACCCGGCTCGTACTCGAAAAGTCATCGTAAGTGTCTATATCATTTGCTTCCTGACCAGCGTTCCTTACTATTGGTGGCCCGACATTTGGAAAGAAGACTATACGAGTATGCTGGTGCACCATGTCCTCATCTGGATCCATTGCTTCACCATCTACTTAGTCCCCTGCTCTATTTTTTTCATCTTGAATTCAATCATCGTCTACAAGCTTCGACAGAAGTGCAACTTCCGGCTGAGAGGGTATTCCACGGGGAAAACGACGGCCATCTTGTTTACAATCACCTCCATTTTCGCCATACTTTGGGCCCCGAGGATTATCATGATATTATACCACCTTTATGTCTCGCCGATAAACAACAGCTGGTCCGTCCATATTGTCTCCGACGTTGCCAACATGCTGGCGCTGTTGAACACCACCATCAACTTCTTCCTATACTGTTTCATTAGCAAACGGTTTCGCACCATGGCCGCCGCGACCCTCAAGGCCTTCTTTAAGTGTCAGAAGCAGCCCGTCCAGTTCTATACCAACCACAACTTCTCCATAACTAGCAGCCCCTGGATATCGCCTGCCAACTCGCACTGCATCAAAATGCTTGTTTACCAATACGATAAGAATGGGAAGCCTATCAAAATATCTCCGTGAGAGCCGCCCGGAAGGTTGCCGACGGCTGTGAGTTCTTTTCAAACCGTTACATCAATGGGATGTAATTGCCAAGGCTGTCACTGCAAGGAGCAGCGGATTTCGTTTCTCTCCGGGAGCTGCAAGGTAGTTCAGCTAGAACTGTTAAAAAGAGCCTTTGCTATCAGGAAGAAAGAAGAAGACGGTAGGTGCAGGAGCTTCGCCTCCTGCAGGGCACATTGAATAGCCCTGACACCAGGCTCCTTCAGGATTGACCATTTCTTATCCAAGAGTTGGTGCCATTCAAAATTCAGGGTGAAAAGCTACTGCAACGCATACCTGCAACTTTTTGAATGAACTGATGTTCTACTGACATACACCCCTACTGAACATTTTTATACAATATATTGATGGTTCTATTTAGATTATAGGGCCTTGCTTGTTTTTCTGTTTTCTGCTTTCCCTTTCGTGTTTTCATCCAGGCATGGAATCCTACTGCACGGATTTTCTGACATGGGAAAAAGGAAGTGAGCCATTCATAAAAAACTTTGTAAGTTGCGTACGCAAATCTTTGGGAGCTCTCTGGAAGAATGATCCAGAAGTGGAAGTCGCCTTGTTAGCCGTCGCATGTGTAGCAAGGTGAAAGCAGCCTTTCTGTATTGACCATGAGCATTGCGTTTTATGCAATGTCTGAGACTTTTTTTTTACAAAGCAAAGGAAAGCGGTGATTTCCTGAGCAGAGAACAAACAATTGCACATATTCGGGCATCTGATTTTAACTTGGACCTGTCCAAGCCTGCAAGGTGCTTTGTTCCCTGTGTAACACTGAAATATTTTGTGATTTTTATGGAGTCTATATAAGTCCCCGTGGAACCTTCCTTGGATAAGCTCGGAGTGGTTATTTGTACACGTCCCAAAAAACCAGGAATGTATGAAGATAAGTGGGGTTTTGTGTTCTCAAGTTCCAGCATTTAATCCCCCATCTTTCAAAGTTACGCACACACCCAAAACTGTTTAAGTAACGCAATAGAGACCTCCTGTTTTTCTGGCAATGAAACATCCTGGAGTTTGGGCAATATTTTTAAGACAGTCACAAGCAAGAAGTCTTCAAAAGCTCTGGCTCAAACAATCTGAGGAAAGTGTATGATAAAAACAGCAGAACTGTTAAGATGCTAGGAAGATGTAAAGGAGGAAATGTGCATCGAAGTCTATTATATCTTGTTGTCAAATAATTGTTTTGCTGGGCAGTTAACGCTGGCCTTAGATCATATGAAATGTAACTCCTGGTATGGTACACACCATCCTAGCTGTGGGATTTGGGCAAAAAGGTGAACACTGAAGCGCATTGTTTTTACCCATGTTCCACTCTTCGCGTTCATCATGAGCCCGATCCTGCAGTTGGTTGCTTTCATGAAAAGTGGTGTAAGCCCTGCTGCAAACAGCTAGAGGTGAATCTTTAGGAGGGGAGGTGCTAAATGGCACAGGAATGCGCTAATAGGTCATGTTCCCTAGTTTGAATGAGGCTACGATGTTACAACATGTTTGCAGACCCTTTGGAGAGGCATATAGGATCATGGCAATGACTCATTGCAAAAGTTTATGGATTCAGGCACACGTAGCATTTTAGGGGCTTCTGTGTGTTTCAGTTTCTAGAACTGGGGTCAAATTTGGGAGAGATTTCTTCCCTGCATGGCAAAGGATTTCTGGAAACAGAGTGGTAGGCCATAGTGATTATAGGTGCACATTGTATGCTAATGGCAAACTGTTTCTTCACTCATTTACATGTGCGTGTTTGTCCTTGGGAAGCTGGTGTGCAGGGGCATTGCTAGGCCTGGGCCCATGAGATCCTGGTGACAAATCTATTTCCCAAGGCCCCCAAATCTATTTACCAGGGGCCTGGAACTGTTCCCCAGAGCCTCGAGTGTTCACTGGTGCCAATAAAAGTTATTTTTTCTTAGCCTAGCTGTCATGTCAGGATGGGTATTTTCAAGAGAAACTGCAGCTGCAGCCCATACATCCCCAAATTTTCCCTGCATGGCAATTAAGCTAAGAAAAAAAACCTTGTTTTCCATTAGTTTGGGATGAACTGGGGCAGGATGCAAATTAAAGGGTTTATTTTAATTGAGATTATTTGGATGACAAATCAATTTGCCTCCTGTGAGATTTAAAGAAATACTAGTAATTATTTCTGTCTTTGCATGCATAGATATAAATCAGCATAAAAGCAAACTGTATGCAGAATTGTGTCCCATGGATCTGGCCCCCAAATCGTTTTAAGTACCTAGCAACACCCCTATTTCTGTGGTCTGGCTCCAAGGACATAATTTCCCAGCATGCTCTGTGGGCAAAACAGGAAGAAGACAAGGAGAAACAGAAAGAGGCAGGACAGGGGGGTGTTACCACTTCCTTCCAGGGACGGGTTTCCAGACTTTACAAGGCGGATGGCATTGCAGGAGTGGAATTTCTAGTCAGGAGCGGGATTTGCACGCAACATGTCTCTAGTTGCTTTTTAACCCAACTCAACCCTTGAGGTGTGCAATATACTTTAGAAATGGTCCCCCTGCCAGACCACTGAATGTCTTAGGAGCTATAATAGGCCTGGCCTACTCTAAACACGAGGTGGTAATGAGGCGATACCTGTCCTGAGATTGTACCACTTCAGACCACAGGTGGTGTCGGGTTTATTTATTTATTTTACTTGCAGGAAGGGTTGTTTTGTGTTTGTTGTTCACACGGGGAAATTTTTGAAATTATATCCTGTGTGTGATGTGGTATAGTCCTTTGTGCTATACTACCAAAGGTAGGCTGGATCTGGTTTTGAGAGGCGTATGTGCCCTCCCCCCAGCTGCTCATGGCTGGTTCTGAGAAGCTGCCTGCCATGCTTAAACATCCCACACAGTGGAGGCTGGTGGCTCTCATGTCAGTGGGGTGGTGAATCTGCTCCTGGTTTCAGTCAGAACTGTGAAAGAGCTATTTTAGGTGCTTTGCACCTTGGATAGCTACTGTGGAGTTCTGACTGGCCCCAACTGAAACCCAGAGTAGATTCATTGCCCCACTGACATGAGAGCTACCAGCCTCCACTGGTCCCAGAATGCTCTGGAGTGCCCCATGTATTGGCACTAAATCAGGCACTCAAAGGCACTGTGTGGGCCAATTACCAGACCCTGAGCTTTCCAACAGGAGGCTGTTAAACTGCTGTATTTACTTTCAGTTTCATTACAGAATTGAGATCTGAGCACCAGACAAAGAGTGTTTCTTTTCCTGCTTTCCTGCTACATAACCTCTAGATGGCACTGTGGTATAGCAGAATTACAGAAGTGGAAAAAGCATTTTCTTGCACTTTCACAAAACTGCATTTTTTTCTGCTATTAAAAAAACTTGCCAAAAGTGCTGTTTAAAAATAGAAGCAAAACAGGAGGGTCACATCCATGTCTAAAGAACCTGTATAAGGACAAGCGCACAAGGACTGCCTCATGTAGAATTAAGCTCTCTCACACACTTATCCTATAAAAAATTGCCCCCTCCATTTGATACCTTTCTTTTGCAAACCAGAGTTTACCATTGAAAGGTTCTCTATTGTTAAGCATGCATAGCTGCTATACTATAATTCATTGGGTATTTGTTTGACAGAAGACTCAGATAAAAGAGCTACATGATTGTATACATTTCAAAGTGCAATATACATTTGTGGGGGAGTCTGAAAATGCATCTGATAACTGGGGAGGGGGGTTAAATTATTTATATTCAGCATTTCATCCATCGATATTAGCAACCATATATAAGCAAATGAATGTTTCGATTTTTTTTTCTTTTAAAGAAAAAATCCTATTTAAACTTTATACGTGGACATCAATTGCCATATATATTTCTTGCTAAGAATACGTAAGGAACTGTCTTGCTGCTTGTGTTACAGGAACCCCAATTGACTCTACTTTTGTGATGGCCTCCTTTAGCAACTGTTTTAAAAGGCTATTGCTGGGTGCAAGACTTGGTAAAAGAAATGGTAAAAGCTGGAGGTAGGGCTTGTAGAATGAATCCCCCCTAACTTTCCCAATCCCCATAGTCAAGCACTGAGCCGCCACATTATTTCTCCACTCCAACTAACTGTAGCTCTCAACAGGACCTAGGCAGCGGCAATTCTGAGATTACTACCATAGTTCAGTAGAAAACACCATTACACAGAAGAACCTCTCCTCAGTCCCTGGTATTTCCAGCAGCCACTGAAGGCTTTAATCACCAGAGCCTTCTGAGCTCCACCCATGGCTCAGCTGCAGTCCATTTGAGTTCTTGGCCAGAGAACTCTAATGAATCACTTTCTCCTGAGGAGTCCTTCTTTGTAAGCAAGCATTTGTTCCCACAGGAGCACTATTGGCCTGTTGCTTGAGGTGATGACACTCCTGGGGGGGGTCACCTCCCCCTGACAGGGATGGACCTGCAGCCAGCTCACCTGAGGGCCCAGACTCCTCCTGTCTTGTGTCAATGACTGGCTTGGATGCCTTCAGTTTCTGGGCACTCTAGTTCTTCCTCTCAGGAGAATTCCATGAAAGGAACATGTGACAAAAGGTTTTTATGTCTTTGCTGCAGCATATATATGTAAGTGCAAGTCTGTGATTCCATTATCACTCTATTAGCATAAACAAAGATACAGATTGAGCATGAAACATGGTCCATGGTCCAGTGATTCTGGCGGTCTTATGGAGCTGCACACAAGACCAAAAGGGTCACAGGAATGGGGTTTATCTGTTCACTTCAGACTAAAGCTCAAGTTTGACTACTATGGGCCACTACATGTTCTGCAGAACCATAAAGACTTGCAAATGTGTTGGCCCATCAGAATTTGTAGGCCAGAGGCCATTTTGATGTTCAGACCTCTGGAAACTAGCCCACAAAGCTTCTGCCACAATAAATCTGCTAATCTTTAAGATACCATGGGATTTTGTTTTTGTTTTTCATGCTATGGACCAATATGGCTGTCCTTCTGGTTTTTATAACATGACAAACATTATGGGAAAATATGCAACCTACTTTCATACTGCAAAACGTTGTGGGCACTTAGGGGCTATAGGAGAAAGCTCATGTTTAATTCTGAATCTCTCTATTTCCCCCATTCCTTACTTCAAAACATAGGATGGTGTGGCAGTTTTGTGACATCTCTAATGTTTACCAAAACACCAAACAAGTCATGATCATTTCTCCACACTACACCAGTCTTTTGAACAAGCTTATCCTGTTCTCTGGCCTCAATTCCCCCTCAGACTCAGAGGAAGACTCAAAGGGGGGGGTGAGGCATCAATTGATGAGGCATTGTCCACCACTCCAAGGCCTTCCAAGGCAGAGGACATGACTTCACCCTCCTGGTTCAGTCCTCACCATCCTCATGACATAGGAATCAGTGGGTGCAAAATCAAGTCTAAGGAATATGGACAGGTCCTCTGAGGAGGTGGGATTAATAGCAGATCCAGACCAACCAACCTTCATAAGGCCTCTGCATGTTGCTGAGACAACAGTTCTCCTTGGGTTAGTTCCTGCCAACACCTGTATAAGGGTCTTATCTAGCCTGTTGTGACTCTGCTCTTTCAGATTTGAACAGGCCCTTCCATGTTTAGGATCGGCTACCCCTGGGAGCCTTGAGCCAAACTATGGCACAACTAATCTCTTAGAGTTACCCAATACACACATGCACACTTACCCCCAAACCATTTCATTTACAGCTTCAAGGACTTTGAGATCCTACTTGGAAGTTCTTGGTGGTTCAAGATTCAACTGTCCCCTGTGGACTTTGAGCCAAGGCATCGGAATTCAGAATGCAATTACACGACAAAATAGACTCTCAAATACAACCTAGACGTTTTAACCTACTATGGAAGGTGTTGATGACTCAAAAGCTGTTACTTATTTTATAGCTTCTCAGACTTTTGTATTCAAGCCTGGGGTCTTACCCTGGAAACTACATTTCCCAAGATGCTCAGGTGGTAAAAGAGGATAGGGGCAAGGAGCAAATACAACTGAAGACAACAACACAATGCCGAACTGGCCAGCAGAGATCAGGCACAAGGACAGGGAAATCAATGCAAACAAGAAGAAGACACAAGTCATATATGGAGACACCCACAAAGGAAAGCCCAGAGGAACAAGCAGCCAGTGACAAAAATACAGGAAATTGCTCTGTTGGCCCATGTCATTGTCAGTCACCATGGGTGGGAGGCACATAGCTTAGTTATGAATGAGAGAAGAATCACATTATGCATCCTGGTCCAATCATGGTACACACAAAACCTTGTTGGGGAGGACCGGGGAGTTGTCCTCCTCCCTTAGCAACCGGCTCAAGCCTCTGTCCAGAGGTCATCTAACACAGGCCTTATTATATCAACCTTGCTTAGGGTTTAATGCCACGTCTTTAATAACTTGGCAGAGTCTTGCTGAATTATTTGTAACCTCTGATGTCTATACAATTAGGATTTAACCAAGGATGGAAAATGAAAATACAGAACAAATCCTAGTTGAAGACTGGGGGAGGGGGGGGGATGAGGTGTTGTTAATTTCTTGAATTAAGTTTTATTCAAAATACCTCCAGTTATATTGAAGGGAGGTGGGGGAGAAAGAGTGTCACCGGGCAACACAACTAAGTATTTGTATGTATCTGGGGTTTTTTAATGCCAAAACATTATGAACAAAGCATTTTTTAAAAAATAATAATAATAAAGGGAAACAGAAGATTGGGTACAAAAAAACATCCTACTAATGTGACCTACTGCCTATTCAAACTGTAACCACTAGTATTTTCATAAGTAGAGACTATATTGTGTTTGGCAATATCTGTTTGTATTCTAATAAAATTCTCTATGGCAGAGATTGCCTCTTTGTGGTATCATTAATTAATTTCAGGGTGGTATGTAGTGTTTACATATTGCTCTTTTACCAATAAGTACCCAGAGCAGTTTAGACAGAGAGAGAGAGAGAGAGAGAGAGAGAGAATGATAAAGCATTAAAAAAACACCGCAGAAATTAAAAGCCACCTTGAATCCCCACATATACCACTGTGTAGAGGATCTGCAGTGCAATCCTATACATGCTAATGTATACGTAGACCCCCTGAGTTCATTTGGATTCACTTCCAGATAGGTGTGTCTAAGATTTCAACCTAAAATCATTAAGAGCCGCAAGCAAAACTAGACATTAAATGTCTATATGAATGACATTCTCAATTTCTGGCCGAAAGAAAAAGGGAGGAAGCCAGGAGAATCTTTGAGGGGGAGGGGACATCCCAAACCCCCAACACACCCCATCACCATGGGGGTCACCATGCAAACACAGGTGGAATCACCTCAACTGACCCGAAGGACCTGCGCCGGAGCAGATAGCAAATCATTTCCAAGGGTGAGAACCATCCTGGGCCTGGTTACCTCAAGGCTCATTTGCTCCCATATCAAACTACATGGGCTTTAAGGTCTGCCTCAGGGGCTCCGTGTTGGTGGTCTAGTGAATGAGCTTGGGAGACAGAGCCATTGTAGGGCTGTGGATTGACTGCTCATACATCCCGTAAAAAGAGAGGGGTCACTACTAGGGAGCTATACTAGTGACCAGATAGAAAAGAGGGCAGGGCTCCTGCAGCTTTAACTGTTGTGATGAAGAGGGAACTCCACCAGGTGCTGCATGTATACAAATGACACCTACTGAAAATCCCTTTTCTAGGCAACTGTTAAAAGTTACAGGAGCCCTGTCCTCCTTTTCATATGGTCACCCTAGTCACTACTCAGAAAAAAAAAAGAATCAAAAGGTACCAATGACACATGAAAAAGACTATTGTGGTAAGTGACAACTATTTATGAATCCCTGTGAACAAATAGATAAGCTAATGAACAGTACACAGTCAAAGTGATGTACACAACCACATAAGAGAACAGTTACTCTGGATAGTTATAGCTGTTTTGTTTCTTCATCAGATCACATTTAACTCTTTAATTGCTGGCAGCTGGTCTTGAACATCCACTAAGTGATAGCTTTCCTTAAAATGGGAAGAACAGAACTCAGTGACGTAGTAGCAAAACAAATTGTTTTATGTCATTTTACAGAACTAAAATTAACAAATGCCTGCAGTTAGGAGAAATAACATATTGTACAAACAATGATGTGTGTATTCCCTCTAATGAGCGCCTGGAAAAAGATAACAATTCGTAGATTTTAATTCCTGTTTCTCATTTATTTCTAGTTTTTTCATTGTTATTAATAATGAAAGGCAACTGGATTAAAGTTAAGCATGTAACTGTAAAAAGGTGCCCATATATTTATCGCATGAGGCTGCAATCTAAAAGTGCCTTCCATTAGTGGATTTCAAAAGGGTTGCATGCAAGAAAACTCTTGCCATTTCTCCATCTAATAAGACGTTCTACCAATCATATATATATATATATATATATATATATATATATACACACACACACACACAGAGGCATGCAAACCTCATTAAGAAAACTTACCAAATCTCCCCCAGCAAGGTCAGACAAGCTGCTCATACAGGCATTTGGAAGGAATTACCTACACAATGGAATCAAAAGCAGCTGTTTGAGATACTTAATAAATACAAGAGAAGTAATTTATGCTGATATACATGACAAGGGAACTCTCATTTTAAAGGAACAGACAGGAGTATGTTGTAACCATGAATCCATTAACCTAAAATAGGCTGACCAGATAAAATCCAGGTCAGGGTTCATGTAACTTTAACAGTTGTAGAGCAAAGGGAATTTCAGCCAGGGTCATTTGTATGCAATTAGTTCCTGGTGATATTCCCTCTTCATCACAACAATTAAAGGTGCAGGCACTATACTAGAGTGACCATATACAAAAGAAGGCAGGGCCCCTGCAACTTTAACTGTTGTGATGAAGAGGGAATTTCACCAGGAACTAATTGCATACAAATGACACTGGCTGAAATTCCCTTTTCTCTACAACTGTTAAAGTTACAGGAGCCCTGACCTGGATTTTATCTGGTCACCCTAACCTAAAATCATTATAAATCCAGGGTGATCCCTCCCAAGGTTGATATTTTATCAAGGTATCTGTTGATACATGCACATATCCAGTGCTGATAAACAATGCAATTGTCTAGTCTAGAGAGACTACTAGAACAACGACCCAATGCTACAAAACATTCACAAGAAAACAGATAAGTCCAGAGGTACTGATCTAATTGTGTGAATCCAGAAAACCTACCTTTTTAAATGTAAATTTAAAGCAGCTGTATGATTGTAAAGGGAGGGGGAAACCCATTCCAATACACAAAAAACCCTACGTTCTTCAGGGGTATGTTGACGTTGGACAAAATGTGAGGTGAGCCTCCATGTTCCGAGTGCGAATCTTACTTTTGTACTCTGAAATTCTGACTTTTAATGTCCAGGAAGTTTGTCCGACATCAGATTTAGAGCAAGGGCATTTCAAGATGTGAATCATGTGATCTGAATTGCACTTAGTGGAAGGTCTTCAAATATGTTTGTAAGTGTTGCTAGGATTGATAAATTCCTTTATTTTTAAGCTCTGGCAGCAGCAACCACAATGACTGCATGGAAAATGTCCAGTAATGCTGTGGAACTGGCCAGTGACATCCTGAACAGATCTAGTTCTATAACTGTAATCAGAATTTGTCTGCTGAGTTCACAATCCTCCTCAGACTTTCTAGAGGAACATGGGCTGCAACCTGGCATTTCCTGTACCAGGTGCCAATGTCTGTATTTAAGTTTCTTGTTATTGTATGAAAATGTATTGAATTCGAAGGACCAAAAAAGCCTATCCAGTCTTGAATTTCTATGTGGATGAAATAAGGATTGTTTCATCATTATTATTATTATTATTATTATTATTATTATTTACATTTATATACCGCCCCATAGCCAACGCTCTCTGGGCGGTTCACAAAAATTAAAACGTTGGACATTAAAAATCAATATACAAAATTTAAAAACCAAAAAGCATAAAAACAGACAACATATAAAAACAGTATACATTTATAACAACTGAACTCGCAGCCAGGCCTAAATATACCCTATTCCATCTGCCCTGATTCTAGATGCAGAGATCTCGTGCAGGGAATCCATTCTCCGGAGAATTGGTTAGCATTTCCATGTTAACTATCGAGGAAGGTCCAGTTACGTTTTAGCCTTAAGAACTGGCTATAAGGTCAATTGTTCTTGAGCTGTCTTGGGTGGTGGCTAGAAAAATGAAGCATGGAATTTCTATCAGTGGGCTTAATATATCCCTGTACACAAATGCGATTAGACAGGATATAAACAGATGCATCCAAATATGGAATATGTTGATGATGTATGTGACAAGTAAATGTGATATCAGTACCGAGGATGCTACTCCATCTAACAAAATTGAACTTCTGAGGTCTTAATGAAGATGATAAAAAAAAATACCATCAAATACCCATAAAATCAGAAACATTGTACGGATTTCATGTGCTATTTACTAGGGAAGTGCGGGCCAAATCTGCCGTGAACAATTTCGCAACACTTTGAGTCTCAAGGCGGAAATAATTCTCTTCCAAGACTATGTCTAGCCGGTCCAGCAGAAAATGGTGGGTGGGTGCATTTGAGCGTGAATGCAAGATCCTCTCTACTGTGGCTCTGGCTGCCTCATGTGGTATAGGAGTATAAAGTGCATTGATGTCCAGTGTCACAAGACAAGTGGAGTCATCCACCTGTATATGTTCAAACTGTTGTGTAAAGTGACCAGTATCTCTAATATATGATTGCAACTTAACAACGTATGGGAGAAGGGGAAAAAATCAGGTATTGAGCTAGTGGTTCTAAAGGAGATCCAGACGCTGACACCATATGTCTTCTTGGAGGAGGAAAACCATCCTTGTGTATTTGGGGTAATATATGGCACAAAGATGTTCTAGGGGATCCCTTCATTAAAAAGGTAGCCATATTGTCCTCAGTGTATCCCATTGTTAATGCTTCCTGTACTACCATTCTTATTGTGAATTTGATATCTAGTGTGGGATCCTTATGTAGGAGTCTGTGGTTGTTGGTATCATTAAGCTGCCAAAAACCAAAGGGAGGAGAGCATCCACTATAGTCAAAAAAAGGAGAGAGGTGGTTCTCAGAATGCTGAAATGCTTTATTGTATTACACATTTCAGCATTCCGAGAACCGCTTCTCTCTCCCTTTTTTATCATTAAGCTGCCAACAGACCTCCTGGTGGCAATGGATTTTATCCAGAACTACTATGGCTCCTCCTCCATCAGCAGGTTTGATTATGATGTCATTGTTCTTGACCAAAGACTTAATGGTACTATTTTCTGTATACGATACATTTTGCCATGCGTTATGGGAAGTTTTGCCTAATCTTTCAATGTCACGTGATATTGTTTCTCCTTGCTTAGTATTTTGTTACACACTTGATCTTTCCACATTTTGCTTGTTCCAATGTGGTTTCTAAGCCTGGATGGTGCTTCAACTTCTGTGGATGTAGACAAGTTATAGCTACAGCCAAGAGTTCTTCTTTTGGCTGTCTTACTTCATAGAATCAAAGAATAATGGAGTTGGAAGGGGCCTATAAGGCCATCGAGTCCAACCCCCTGCTTAATGCAAGAATCTACCTTAAAGCATACCTGACAAATGGCTCAGCTGCATCTTGAATGCCTTGAGTGTGGGAGAATCCGCTACCTCCCTAGGTCATTGGTTCCATTGTCATACTGCTCTGGGATGTTTTTTTCCGGATGTCCAGCCGGAATTTGGCTTCCTGTAACTTGAGCCCATTATTCTGTGTCCTGCACTCTGGCATGATCAAGACAAGACCCTGGCCCTCCTCAGTGTGATAACCTTTCAAGGACTTGAAAAATGCTATCATGTCTCCCTTCAGAATTCTCTTCTCAAGGCTAAACATGCCCAGTTCTTTCAGTATCTCCTCATAGGGCTTTGTTTCCAGCCCCCTAAATATTCTCGTTGCCTTTCTCTGAACCCCCTCCATCTTGTCTGCATCCTTCTTGAAGTGTGGTGCCCAAAACTGGATGCCAGTCTTGTACTCCTAACAGATGCAACCTGAGTCTGGATCTGTTTGAGCTGTTTATATGTCAAAATGAGTCACAGCCTTTGCAGCTCTGGCATATTTAGAAGCAGCCACTTAGTATGGAGACGATTACCGGTAGTCATGACCAAAGCGTTGATGGTTGAACTCCTGCTGACTTCTCTTTTCAGCTTTTTCATTTCTTCTTTCTTAAAATGACAACAACAACAGTCTAAACCCCACCGAGCTGGGCAAAGAAGAGCCGGCTTGGCAAACTCGGATTGTTAAATAATAATCATGCTATTATCTCTCCGAGGCTGGATTTCATGGCTCAGCTGTTGTGGCAGCATGCAATTAAATCAAGTGCGTGCAACGCTTTCCAGACCCAACAAAGAACCTGAAACACTTCAGCTCCATGCAAGGCAAAGACAATTGCAATGAATTTACAATGAGACTGATGCAGTTGATTAGAGAGAGGAAGTATATATTAATGGTTTTAAGAAAACCAGAAAGTTGGCTTGGAAGGCTGTATATATATTCTTTCAAATATTTTGACCAGGGATGCTGAAACTCATTTGGAGAAACTAGCAGGCAGGGTGAAAGCAAAAGAGGCAGGGCAAATGTGTATATATATATATATATATATATGCCTATCTGAGCTTAAAGCTCTTGATGCCAGTAACTAACTAAGCCTTAGGAGATGCATTACGATATTTTAGAATGGGGAAAACTTGCACAAAGCCAGGAAAACAGCAAACAACCAGTGATTGGGGAACTAGGGCGGAGTCATGGAAAAGGGCGTGGCCCTTTGGGGACCAACATATGGCAAGATTTGACTGGTGGGCCTAGATTCATCACCCCTGATTTTAATCCTGCCAGGACAGCTGGATTGGGTCTGAGTCTCCCTACCCTTGACTGAGCCCGAAGACATGAGTGATAGAGCCCCTGCTTTGCACACAGAAGGTCCTAATGTCAATTCCCACCATTTCCAGGTAGGGCTGGGAGCCTGAATCCCTGGAAAGCTGCTGTCAGACGGTCTCGGCGACACTCAGCTAGGTGCAGTGGAGGCTGGTGGCTCTGACGTCAAGGGGTGGTGAATCTGGCCAGGGAGGAGCTATCCAAGGTGGTGAACCCTATACCCAAAGTAGTTTTAGCCCCTTGGATAGCGCCTTTAGACTTCTGGTTGAAACCCAGAGCAGATTCACCACCCCACTGATATCGCAGTCACCAGCATGCATCGGCTAGATGGACCAAAGATCCGACTGTATAAGGCAGCTTCCTAATCTCTAAATGTTCAAAAGGTGGGAGCACATTTGTACAAGCTTCATAGGGGAATAGATCTGCTTCCATCCATGCACAGCCTGGAGGCGGCACACATGGCTGCCTCCAGCTTTTTGTTACAGGGGAACGATGCCCCGCAACTCCCCTTAGCAGATCTCCCTGTCACCAAAAGCCAGTGCACAGGTTTTGTTCAGCAATCGCCTAAGCTACCTCCACAGAGCAGCTATAGCAATGAATGAATGACTCGATGAATCAATCAGCATAACTGTAATGAACACAGAACTGCCGGGATTTAATGAAGCAGGGCTGGGATCAAGTCTATGGTTTGCACTCACTGTTTTTGAGCTGCTTGCTGCATGCATGCACATACATGCTCATGTTCGCCCCATGTATGTTGCATTTTACTCTGGATTGGAAGAGGGAAAGGGGCAGTGGGGAAGAATTTAGAGAATACCCAAGAGAAGCAGGGGGAAATTCTAAAATAAAAATAAATCAAGTCTCCCAAACATAAGAAGTGAAAGGGTGTCCTGCTTTCACGGCAGCAGACTCTGAGTTTAGGACTAACACAAAGCAAAGCAATGAAGTCAGCAAATGTTCAAGCATACTGGTTTCTATCCAGTGGGGTCCAGGCTTAAGACAGGAGTTGTCCAAATAACTGACAGAGGTCAAAACATGAGCAACTACATTATGCAATCCAGAAGCGGAGAAGCTAGGGAACCCAAAGCTCAGCAACACAGACCATCACTCACAGCTCAAGGTCCAGCAATCAAGGTTAGTGGCAAAGGACCTGATGAATTACATTGTTCCCACACTTGGCTAGGTCTACAGCGAAAGCGTTTAACCGCAAATCCTGCTGAGCCCCACCCAAAGCTCAGCTGCAGGAATCAGAGTTCCCTGTTCAGATCCCTACTCTTGAGGAGTCGCTTTCTCCTGAGGAGTCCTTCTCTGCAAGCGAGTACTCTGTCCCAATGGTCTGTCATTTGAGGCAACAACACTCCTGGGGTCAGGGGTTTGCTCAGCTTCTGCCTCAGAAGCAGAACCCTCTCCTCCTGACAGAGATGGCCCTGCAACCATCTCCTCTGAGGGTCCAGGTTGCTCCTGGTCTGGTTATAGTTCTTGATCTGGGATGCTCCAGTTCTTTGGGCCTCCAGCCACTCCTCCAAGGAGGACTCTTCCAGTGGGGCCATGACACAGCGACTCTCCAAGACTCCAGACAGAACTTCTTCCTTGACCCACCTGAAGATGCCAGGGATTGAACCTGGGACCTTCTGCATGCAAAGCAGGCATTCTATCTCTGAGCTAGGATCCTTCTCCTTGAACATAAGCAAGGGATGAATTAGGACACTATTAGAAGTACTGGCAGCGATTTCCCCAGCCTTGATGAAATCGCGTCCTCTCCCTGCCGATGGGCACCTTAGAGGCCCCGTTAGCCTTTCAAGTACTTGAAGGGTGCTGTCATGTCTCCCCTTCAGTCGTCTCTTCTCAAAGCGAAGGTCAGGGATTTAGGTCAGGGACAGTGGAGGCTGGTAGCTCCGATGACCATGGGGTGGTGAATCCACTCCAAGTTTCAGTCAGAACCAATCAGAAATCTGTGAAGCACCTGGGATAGTTCCTTTAGAGTTCTGACTTATTCTGAGGGAAACCCAGAGTAGATTCACCTCCCCAATAATATTGGAGCCACCAGCCTCCACCAGTCAGGGGAATTACGCTACAAGTGTCTACTCAGAAGTAATAGCATAAGAACATAAGAAGAGCCCTGCTGGATCAGACCATGGGTCCATCTAGTCCAGCACTCTGTTCACACAATGGTCAACCAGCTGTCAACCAGGGACCCACAAGCAGGACATGAGTGCAACAGCACCCTCCCACCCATGTTCCCCAGCAATTGGTGCACATAGGCATACTACCTCTGAGACTGGAGGTAGCACCTAGCCATCAGGACTAGTAGCCATGGATAGCCTTCTCCTCCAGGAATTTAAAGCCGTCCAAATTAGTGGCCATCATTACATTCAAGCCCCTATTGTGTTCAATGTGACCAATTCCCAGACTAGCAGCTTTTATATTGCAATAAAATACAAAAGCACTGAGAGTTTAAAAAAATATATGCAACAAACCCTATGGCATGATTAGCATGTTTTTTTTTAAAAAGACACACACAGTTTAAAAAGACACCTGTGTTCCATGAACAAAATTGTCTTCTCAGTTCAAGTCGAATGGATTTCTCCTCGGCTCCTCCCTTTTGCTGCCAGTAATCAAGGAAAGCAACGAGTTCAGCCCTGTTGAAGATAGATATATAGATATAGATATATGGACTGCAATAATTGCATTTCCTCGTTAAGATGCCCAGCAAATAGCCCTTTCCTGTTTTGCAACCTACGTGACTGCCAACGTGTTGCTTTCACAGTGATGGCGTCTGTTCCGCAGTCATCGCGGGCGTTAGGAGCCCATATATCTCCCCTAAACATTCTGTCACTGATTAGGAATTTAATTACTGCTACACACAGAAGCCCTTTTAATTTGTCCCTCTCTCAATATGAATCAAACAAGGGCTATATGGTTTATCCCCTCACCCGCTGCGGTGATAAATGCACAAAGGGTTATGTGACGTGTCATCCAAATAGCATCCTAGCTGAAGGAACTGGAAACTTTGGCTTTCTGTCCATGTAGTTTTATTTTCATTTAGTTCCCAAAAGAGAGAGCTAGTCTCAAAATACTGAAATAGTGGTTTTATTCTTTGAGAAGCCCAATGGGTTATGGGCCAATATATTAGAGATGGACTTCCTGAGGGGAATTATTTTTTAAAAAGCATTCAGAGAACTCTGTCGGGACTGTCTCATGCATTGGAAGATAGGTTGGTGACCACTCTCCCAGCCTATATTGAAATGTATGAGTCGGTCCTGACAGAGTTCTCTGAAGACTTCGTTAGAAGACTATTGCTTTTGCCTTACTCACCACTGAAGGCTGGCCCTGAGAGCTTTTTCAAAATGGAAGTCATCCCTTGGGCTGAAAGATGTTCAACACCCCTGGCATAGTCCAACTATGAAATTCACTACCACTAGATGTAGTGATGGCCCACCAACCTGGATGGTTTCAAAAGCAGGGTGGAGAAATTCATGAAGGAAAAGGCTACCAACGGCTCCTGGTCATGATGGTTATATATTTCCTCCAATGTGCTTCTCAAAACCAGTGGTCGGCAAACATGAATGGGCTTTTGGACTTCCCATGAGCATCTAGTTGGCCGCCCCAGAACAGAATGCTAGATTAGATAGGCCTTTGGTCTAATCCAGCATGGTTCTTCTTATGTGAGGGACTGAAATGTCAACATTCCGCATGAAACCATGTACCCTTCCACTGAGCTATGAACATAAGGATATAAGAAGTGCCATGCTGGATCAGACCAAGAATCCATCTCATCCAGTTCATCCAGTGCCTTTTACACACCGCTGGGTCAACATTTCCACTGAGGTGTCCACTAGGGATGTACAGAATTTGCAAACTCCATTCCATCTGCCTTTTGCAGATTGTCACGTGCTTTTCATTCTGTCATCCGCTCATTGCCGGAATTGGATTTCCCCCTCCCCCAATTTCCTAAATTTGCAGCAATTCGCACTTTTGCAAATTCACATTTGCACAACTTTGAACTTTTGAAAATGTAGGAAACCCAGCGAAATGTGCAGATCCCCTTCTCCCAAAATGTGGATTTTCATACTTTAATCTGTGGGGGAAATGCAATTTTCACATTATTTATTTACTTTTCTAGGACTAAACGTTGATTAAATTCTGGAAAGTAAAAAAAAGAAGAAAGAAAGAAAGAAAGAAAGAAAGAAAGAAAGAAAGATGGTCCACAAATCTGGGGATTCCTTGTCACTTTGGATATGCCGGTCCACTGTTGAATCCTCAGAGGCTACTTGTAGAAATCTGAATTCATTTGATGATGTTGCAGATTTCTCTGACATCCTTACTGTCTACCCCAACTCTGAGTTCCCTTTCTACTGGTCCTTCCCAGTCCTGCTAGAGACCTAAGGCTGCTATGATGGACAGTTGGGATCACTGGCATTCATTGCTTTTGACTCTGAAACCTTTAAGGGTGATGGAGGAAGAAAGTTCAGTATCCCACGGTGTCATTCTGCACATTCAAAGAGCGCTAATGGAGCTCTGCCAAATCTTTCCATTGGGTGAGTGGCTGTGCATCATGATTGCGCCACCCAGTCCACATCCAGTGGCACAGTACAACCAATCGTGTGTGCATAATATGCGGGTGATTGCACAACTGGGCCAGATCCACACCAAGCAGGATATAGCGGTATGAAAGGGGTATATAAAAGGCAGGAGCCGCACCAAGCAGGATAGAGCTGTATATGTTCTGTGTCAATGGGCCCCAACAGTTGTCAGTGCACTTTAATACCGCTATAAAGCAGTAGTGTGGCTCCTGCCTTTTATATACTGCTTTCATACCGCTATATCCTGCTTGGTGTAGATCTGGCCCAGGTTGCACAAATGTAATGTGCACCCGGTTGCACAAGGAGGTAGCATTATGCGCAAGCAGCACTTGCACAAATGTAACTCTAGTTGGGTTCTCCTCTTGTGCACAGTTCGGAACCTGGTTTCCGTGAGCATGACATTATTTGCATCAGGAGGATAACACAGTTGGATATTGCCCAATGGAAGGTATGACCCTACGGCCAGCTAAACCAGCTATGACTAGCTTGCATGGGAACCAGAAGTGATTGGGTCCAAGTCAGATAGTCGTTGGGTCTTCTCTGTGTGGGAAGATGTGTGCAAGGAATGCTACCACTACGGGGACTTGCTTGGGACTAAGTAATCCCCTTATTGCCAAAGAATGGAGAACAGCAATTCCTAGTTGCTGCCAGAACTCTGCATGGCAGAATACAATGTAGATATCGAGGACAAATGTGTTCACTGAACATAAATAGGAGAGTAAGAGTAATATTTCTCTCAACGCTCCCAAAAGCCAAGTCACAATTGTACCCATTTTACAGTCAGAAAACTGAGACCAAAGCATAATAATGTGCATTGGGCTATTCTTCCTGAGCAGTATCACCAATGTCAGGGCTCCAGATTGAAGATCATCCCCAGCACCAATCTCTTTTTCCCAGAAGTAGGGTATGGCTATTGCACCATATGCAGCAAGAAAGCTTCTGGGGAGTTATTTTTCTGTTGTTGTTTTTGAAAAGAATTAACCAGATTTGATGAGCTTGGGAAAGCAAGGGGGAAAATCCCACTCATTAGCTACAGCACACTGGAACTGGCTGAGAATAATCAGTATAATGAATGCTGCAGCTTCCTTGAGCCCTTAGAAAGGATGGGACAGAAGCCCAAAATAAATAAAAAATACATAAGTGAGCAATTCATTGCAAGTAATTAAAGGCCGTGGTGTGCTTTCTCTTTAGGACTTGTTTACAATGGAGAGAGAGAGATCAAATGGTGTTCTGGGACTTTGATCTTCAGGTTTTCCCCTTGAAAATCAGAGAGGAAAAAGAGGGACTGAGCTCTGATCTTAACTGGATCCAGGAGCTCCCGAATTTTGCAGGGTGTGTGTGTGTGTGTGTGTGTGTGTGTGTTTTAGAAGAAACCAAATGACATTTTAATCCTCATTAAGCACTGACTTTCACTTTTTCTAATCATATACAGATACCAACATACAAAATTCTCCTATATAGATATGGATACTCGAGTACAAAATATTCCCATATAAATGCAGATATGTAGGTAAAAATACTCCCATGTTTACAGATACGCGACTACAAAATTCTCCCATAAGGATATGGATACCTGGGTACAAAATACTCCCATATATGTGCTTATACCTCAGCAAAAACAACAACAACCCTTCTTTAAGTGTAGAGATACCCGGCTACAAAATACTCCCATGTCGAATATGGTCTTCTTCAAAGGCCCTGCTCAGAGTACCTTTCTCTTCATCGTGGGACAAGGAGGATCAGGGCCTTTTTAGTCATGGCACTTTGTACCTGGAACTCCTTCCCTTTCTTTAGTCACAAAAGCCCCTCACTGACAGCCTCCAGGCAGCAAGTAAATATATCTTTATTCTTGTCAGGTTTTTAATGTGATTTTAATGCCGTTTCAAACAATGCTTTTGTCTGTTTAGTTTTACTCGTTTGAATCCTCAATGGGAATTTGGTTTTATATCATTATTTTATAGATAATGCAAAAATGCACAACTCCTCTCCAAATGAGCACTTTTATGCATTTTCCTAAGGGGGAAATGAGCATTTTTGGCTGGTGTTTTTCCCTTATGACTAAATTTGCATAACATTCCGGGGGGGGGGGGGAAACAGTCCATAAGTCCATGGAAAAATCTGCTGTGAAATCAATTGTTTGGATTTATAAAAATCCAAACACATTAGACTCTATTGCAGATTTTTCTGATATCCCTACATGAAAGGCAAGATTGTGTACAGAATGATGCATTTATTTAAGTATCTCTATCCTGCTTTCCCATTATATGCACTTGAAGCTCTAGATAGATAGATAGATAGATAGATAGATAGAAAATTTATTTATTATTGCATTCATATCCCACTTTTTTTTTTCAAGGAACCCAAGGCAGTGGACATAATCCTTCTCCTCTCCATTTTATCCTCACAACAACAACCCTGTGAGGTAGACTGGGCTGAGAGTCTGTGACTGGCCCAAAGTCACCCAGTGAGCTTCCATAGCCAAGTGAGGGCTAGAACTCGGATCTCCTGACTCCCAGTCTAACAGTCTAACCACTACACCACACTGGCTCTCAACCCTATTCTGAACCATAAAGAAAAAACAAAACAAAACATCAAAACCTCCTGTGAGGGTTCAACTGTATTATTAAGGGTTAAATTGTATGTACAGAGTTAAAGTCGGGAACAAAAGTGTGTTGGGAAAGACTAATGGGAGCTAAAGATAGCAGACACTCAAAAGGTTTCCTGATTAGATTAACGACTCTCTGCCCTGGTAAAATCAGGTTTCTAGGTTAAAGGTAGAAGCTTGGGAGCGGGAAAATTACTGAGAGAGGTGGAGTTAAAACAGCAGTTACCAGTTCAAACTGGGAAGCGGGAAAAAAAGAGCCAATGAGAAGAACTAACCAGAGAGCCAATGGGAAGGGCTGCCTGGTCAGAGAGTTTTTAAAAAGAGAAAACCAAGAGAGAGAGAGAATTCAATTCGTTGGGGATGGAGGATTGAGTCCTCCCAGAGAGTTGGGTGCTGGGGGAGACACAAAGCCTAACTGAGTAAAGCTGTATCTAACTACCAAGTTATCAGGTAGCCAAGCTAGATGAAACTGCAGAGTAAGTGTGCCTTACTCTGTCTGGAATAGTAAAGACTTTTGGGTTTAAAACCTGAGTTGTTGGAGATTCCATTTCACACCTGCCTACAGCTCAAAACCCCATGCTACTGAGAGGGGAAAGAGAAAAGGTGGAAACTTGGGTCCCGAAAGGGACAGTGTGGCTCTTAAAGAGGCAAGATATCTTTAAGGAGCAGAGTCAGAGGGTCCAGCCAGGAAGGTGGAACCCTGACAGTCAGGGTGGATCCCTGACACCTCCTTACCACTCAGAGAAGTCGGGAGCATGTGTCAGGAGCTGGCTTGATATGCCACTCTCAACTTCTCAAATCTGGCAGCCAATGGGCAAAACTGCAGGACAAACATGACTACAATTAAAACACTTTGCTAAATCAAACCAGATGACATGAGAGAGACAATGTAGACCTCTGCACCAAAGGAATTCCGGTCTGCTGTAGGGGACATGCCTAGGTTTTAGGGGACACCTATCAAGGTGCTCTTTATGTGTCCCCCAACCAACCAAGCCAGGTGGGGTGGGATGAATCCTGCTGCCACCCAGAGGGAGAAAGGCGGCAGATGGTGGTGACTGCTGATGGACAGAAGCTAGACAAGGGTCAGCAATGAGCCTCATGAGATGCTGGGGGAGTTCAGCAGTCGTCTGAAGATGCCAACGCCCAGCCCCAGGCCTGGTCTGATGAAGCAAATCAGTGGTGGAGTGTTATACAAAATAATAATAATGCCCAAACTGAAGTATAGCCCATTTTAATGGCTCAGAAGTAAAGCGTACTGTGCTCTACAGCAAGGATGGGCAGAAAGTGGATGCCTAGATGTTTTGGACTTCAACTCCCAGCATTCCTGACCATTGGCCATGCTGGCAAGCGCTTCTGGACATCTGAGTCCAAAACATTTGGACCTCTGCCTTCTGACCAGTCCTGATTTTACCTTGTCAACTTCTTTGGGGGGGGGGGTATTGAAAAGATGTGTAGAAATTCTCTGATAGAAAATAAATGAATAAATAAATACACACGTATCTAAATTGTAAAACATACAAACAGACACCAACAAACATTTTAGGCTTGTAACTCCTTATTGATCCAAGATCATGGTGATTACAATCTAAAAAACCTCACACCTAGAGATGTGAAAGCTTGGAGTGGGGGGGGGTTGGAAAATTTCAGGAAAAAAACTGGTCTGTTCCTCCAAATCTTCTTTAAAAAAAAAAGTCCCTGGGAGGAGGGAATAGGTTATTTAGATTTTTTTTTCATCCCCCCCCCCATTTTCTGCTTTACCCCCTCCAGACCTTCTCATCTCTATTCCTGCCTGGCTACCTCTGTCCTTCTAATTCGTGCCCTTCAGCTATTGCATCTGCTGTGTTGATTATTAGAAATGTTTTTCTTCCAACTTGAGTGGAGCTGTTGCAGCCATCACCGCCGTGACTAATTTAAGGCTTACTGGATTAACTATAATGTCCTTAAGCAAACAAGCATGCCTTGTCCACCTCTGTTGCCTACCACCTGGCCGGTGTCAGAGAAGGCAGCAATCTTCCTGAGGCGATCTGTTTACATGAGTTCCTCCCCTCCGTCTGAAGTGATCAGTAACTCTGAACTATTACACAGCATGGGCCTCTCATCTTTAAATCAGGCCATTGCACGGATGTCCCCAAACTAGGTCCAGCACTTTGGACACTTTCTTTAGAGTTCTGATTGAAACCCAGAGTGGATTTACAGCCCCACCGACATCAGAGTCACCAGCCTCCACTGGCAGCCCCCCCCCCCCAAGAATCCAAGAACAGCCCACAGGTAATTTGATGATTGCTGCCCACCCCACCCCAACCAAGCCACACCACCCAGGTTTGGACAACACAGCAAACCGTGGGTAAGTAGGAAAATCTGGTCAGAACGCACAGAGCACACACAGGAGTTGCAACAAGCCATGATGGCTTGTTTCAGACACCGGGATCATGAAATCTGAGCCAGGGAGGTTTCCCCAACTATCAAGCCACGATCATTTGCCCGCCTTGATGGTCTTTCTGAACTATTAATCCACAATCTACCTAACAAAGGAAGCTACCAGCAGCCATACATAACCATATGTACCAGGCCCAGGAGCTGAGATGGAGGACACACGCCAGGGAATTAGGAGAGACAGCAATCAAGGCCAAGTTATACTCAAAGAGGAAAAAGTGGTTTGGTCATTCTAAATGAGCAGTGCTCTTGAAAATACCAGAACCTTTACTCAGATAGTTTATATGGCCAAAGCCCCAAATTGGGCAGCTCCTGCGTGAAAGATAACAGTTTTACTTTAGGAAAAGAAACTTGAACAAAGCAATTTGACCCAAAGCTTCAACGGTGACTTCAACAGAGGTTGTGTGTTTTTTGTGTGGAAGGAGAACGAAAGACAAAACACAAACAAAATCAACGTTCTGCTTGTGGGTTTCCTGTAGGCATCTGGCTGGCCTCTGTGGGAACACAGAATCTTTGGTCAGATTCAGCGTGGCTCTTCTTACGTTCTTAACTTCTTGTGTTAAACCTTGCACAGGTTCTATCTCCCCTTAGGTTTTGTGGATGGAGATCTGGACTCCCCGATCATTAAAAGAAACATTCCCTGGGAGTTTGGCTTTAATGAGTCTGTTCTTTCTTAGGTCATTTCTCCAGTGTAAAGCTCTGGGTGAAATCAATAGGGCTTTGTAGAGGTGCTGAAAAAGCTGTAGGGTTTGCAGGGTTTAGTTAGCAAATTTGTTGGCCTTTACGACTTGCATGGAGCCTTGATTTTGTGGTGCGTGGAGCTGCCATGGCATCAGTTGTTCTTTCCTACTGGGAGTATGGATTTGTAGGAGAGGCTCAGAGAGCCTCAGCTATGGGGCAGTGCAGAAATATAATAAATGATGATGAACGATGGCTTGCTGCGACCTATCCTCTACGGTACATCAGCCCTCGCTGTCATTTCAGATCTATTGGCATGCTTAGCAACCAGCACAACTCACACTAAGGAAACAGGCAGAGACTTTCTTGTTCATAAAACCCTCTGTGTCAAAGGCTCAGAAAGCAAGACCAGATTTTACAGCAGGGTTTCCTTCAGCAGTGATTCAGTACCTTGGACAGATCCCTTTTGGCTAGTATATAGACATATAGGCTGAATTCGGACGACACATTAAGCAACTGGGGGTGGGGAAACAATCGTCAGTTGTATTGACTATCGTGTCCTCCGAATGCTGCCATAGTCAACTCAGTGCTGATCCTAATCCTCACCATGGTTGATTATTTATTACCATGTTGTGTGGGGAGTACCCCCTAGATGGACAACTGTAAAGTTGATTATTACCCCACCATTGACTAATGTGTTGTCCGAATTCAGCCATAGACTAATGCAGGTGGGGAGGGCAAAAGATGATAGATAGATAGATAGATAGATAGACAGACAGACAGACAGACAGACAGACAGACAGACAGACAGACAGACAGATAGATAGATGAGAGAGAGAGAGAGAGAGACAGAGGCAGAGGCAGAGAGACAGAGAGAGATTCTCCCTAAGCACCTAAGATTTGGCTTGTTTGTATTTTGTAATTTTATGGATGCTTTGTTGTTGAGACTGTTGCTGTGGTTAGTGTGTGAAACTACTTTGAAATAGATATTAAAACGAGGGCTGTGCACCGCCTCGGGACGAATCCCTGAAATCGAGGCAAAGCGGGGTCGAATTGGCCCACCTTGCCTCAGTTCAGAGTCAGTTCCGGATCGGCCCTCAGTGCCCTCGGCCAAACCAGATTGGTACCAAAGCCTCGGGGCACCTCGGGGCACTTTGGAGTGGCGCTGGGCCCTCCCTCCCGCCCTCCTGGGAAAGCCGGCGCAAGGCCGGCCATGAGTCCATTGGACTCACCTCCCTCTCCCTGACCTCCCCGCTCTCCCCACTCACCTGCTGCTGCCACATCACCGCTGCCCCTGCATCACCCACTATTGCCACATTGCCGCCTCCGCCGGGATTTAGCAGGAAATGCGTCCTCCTCCTGAGAGCCAGGCCGCAATTTCAAGATATCACGGGGGCTCTTTTTTGTATATCTATGTCTGCAAACTACAGTGGCTGTAAAGGGAAAAATGGCCCTTTGTGGCTGCCATAGTTTGCGGCCGTAGATAGACTAAAACAGAGCCCCGCAATAGCTTGAAATCATGGATTGGCTCTCAGGAGGATGACGAGTTTCCAGGTAAGTCCTGGCAGCAGTGGCTCTGGGTTGGAGGGGGCAATCGGGCGGAGAGGGAGGCAGCAGGGAGTTGGGAGTCCAATAGACTCCTGGTCAGCAAAGGTGGGCACCCCCTGGAGCACCCTGAGTCAAATCAGGGCCGTTTCAGAGGCTCCAAATCAGGGGGACCATCCACAGTCCTAATTAGAATGGTATATGGAAGTATGGGCAGAGATGAGTGAGTTGTCGCATAATAAACAGAATTTAATTGTGGTTTCATTAATTCCAGCAATGCTGTTCTTATGGTTCACTAGCCAAGGAAAGACACAATGTCTGCCTACTCTGGTGGTTATTTCCTGCTCATTTTCCCCAGCCATTTTAAAAAAAAAAAGAAAACATGGATACACTCATTTTTCCTTAGCATTGGGGGCCAAACTAGATACATTGGAATTTACATGAATTGTGAGAATCATGTAAATACAAATCTCATTCTAGTGGGGTGGGGGAATTTAACCCTCTCTTTCTCCCCTTGCCTGGATCAACATGACCTCTCTGAAGCTCCTCTTGGCTTCTCAGTAACCTTTCTTTGAAATGCAAACAGAAACTTCAGAGGAGAGATCTTTTTTTCCCCTCTGGCCATGGCAGGGAGAGAAAATGCTAAACTCTCTCACCCCTGCCACTGTGATCACCCACGCCTCTGAGGCTATCCTGGCATCATTGCTATTGACATCACAACAAAAAGCCAACAACCCAGGGCATGTCAACTGCATGCCCAGGGCCAGTGTGGAGGCGTTGCTGATGAAGGTAAGGACTTGGTTCATGAGGCAGATGCATTCTCAGATAGTACAGGTCAAGTGCAAAAAAAAAAAACTTACTAAAACCAGGAATGCTTTTACCATTGAAACATTTTTCTATTGCTTTCTGTAGAGAGTCAGCCAAAGAGGCCTGGCAAGAGCTTTCAAAAGAAGCTGATACGGTACATTCTTTGCTCTTGGCTTTTGCAAGGGAAGGCGCAGCAGCAGCTTTCTTCTCTGACATGTTCAAGCTACACAAGAAAAGGAAGAGGTGAAATGGACTCCTTACCAGTGATGGAAAAGCTGCTACGTGTGTGTGTGTGAGAGAGAGAGAGAGAGAGATAATCCAAAAAGTTTTGCCAAGGGTAGGAATTTAGTTGGTTTCAGCTACAAGTGTGTGTGTGTGTGTGTGTGTGTGTGTGTGTGTGTGTGACAGAGAGAGAGAGAGAGAGAGAGAGAGAGAGAGAGAGAGAGAGAAGTCCCATTGTGTTCAATGGGGCTTACCCTCAGATAACTGACTGCAGATTTATTGTGACTAATGAAGGTATAGGTCATGCTGATTCACATTGGGTGGGGAACCTGTGACCCTCCATATACTGTTGGACTCCAGATCTCCTCATTCCCCAGACACCATGGCCAATGGTCTGGGATGATGGGAGTTGTAGTCCAACAAGCTGTAGATTGTATTGCAAATTCCAATACAAAATGCCCTAATTCACACCAACTAACAGATTGTAACTTGGGTTCCCATCAGATTTCACACTGCTCCAAATGTCATGAGAACCTAAGAAGAGCCCGGCTGGATCAGACCAAGTTTCCATCTAGCCCAGCATTCTGTTCACACCGTGGCCAACCAGCTGCCCACAGGAAACCCACAAGCAGGACAGGAGTGCATCAGTACCCTCCTGCCCGTGTTCCCCAGCAACTGGCGTACATAGGCATAGTGCATCTCATCCTGGAGGCAGCACATAGCCATCAGAACTAGTAGCTGTTGACAGCTTTCTCCTCAAGAAATTTGTCTAACCCCTCTTTTAAAACCGTCCAAATTGGTGGCTATCACTAGATCTTGTGGAAGCAAATTCCATGGTTTATCTGTGCAATGTGTGAAGACAGCCTTCCTTTGATCTGTCCTGAATCTCCCACCAATCTGCTTCGTTGGATGACCCCACTGGGTTTTAGTACTATGAGAGAGGGAGAAAAAGATCTCCCTATCCACATTCTCCATACCACGCATCATTCTGTACACATCACTCATGTCTCCCCTTGCTCATCCTTTTTGCAAGCTAAAGAATCTCAGCTGTTGCAACCTTCCCTCATAGGAAATTGCTCCAGCCCCTTGATCAATTTAGTTGCTCTTTTCTGGACCTTCCCCCCTCCCCAACTCTGCAATATCCTTGCAATTCTTGACAATACAAATTCTGAACCCAAATACTCACTTAAAGACCTATTTTAGAGGAAAATGTGCATTTCAAGAGGCATCTAGGTACTTTAAGAGGATTCTGTTTAATTCACAGATTCTTGTGGAAATGGAAGGAAGTGGAACCATGGTTAAAAACATGTGGAAGTCATACAGACCAAAAACAGACAGATCCGTCTGTAATGGTATACACAGTTGCATGGATAAAGTTTGTTTGCTTCTTTCTGTAATTGTATAGCCACCCTATAATGGAAGTTCTCTGGGTGGCTCACAGACAAATATAACATTAAAATACAATATAAAATCAATGAAAACCATTAACAATGAAAACCATTAACACCAAAGCAATGTCCTGGGTTTATAAAAAAAGACTTTGCTTGGAATTGAAAAAGACCATAAAGACGGATATGGGCAAACATCTCTTGGGAGGATTTTGCAGAACTGGAGTGCCACCACTGAATGGCCATCTCATTTGGTGGTAGTACTCAAAACAGGACTTGTGAAAAAGAGCTCATGGTTCAGGTAGGTAAATATAGGAGGAGCCATAACCCATTCTGTTATATGTAAATGTCGACATTATCCAGAAAGCTAACTGGTGCAAGTTGCTATCCCGCGCCTATATGAACTGTGTTCCACCTTTCCAAACATCTGATGCTCCAAAGCTCTTCAATTTCCTACAGAGCCTTTCTAGCTAATTGGTGACCATCTTTACAGAAGAGAGCCTGACATCATGGTATGTGTCATATTTGTCTAGCTTTGTAGCTGGCAAATCTGACCACCCCATCATGGAAAAGAACCCACTAGACCTGTTGGTGGAATCGCCATAATCTAATCCCAGAGTCCCTCAGCAGAGATGACCTATTAGCATTTCAAAAGGATCAGGGGGGTGAATAATTTATTGCATTTCCCTTTGAAGCTCATCCTTGTTAATTCATTATGGAGGCGGCAGATGTCTTGTGTGAAACTCCTCTCTGTTTTGATTGTAAATCATGGACAATGGAATATGAGGACACCACTTTGATAGACAGGTCAAGCACAACAGCTTTAGAATGATAGGTGAGATGAGACAGAGGAGTCATCAAGCCCATCAGCTGCTACAAGACAAGATCTGGTTCTGATTAAAACCCAGAATGGATGCACAGCCCAACTAGTCTCCCCATGTCAAACCTCTTAAAATTCCGTTATTGAGGCAGGAAGAACATCCTGATGGTAGGAGTAGTCAACATGGAACAGAATGGCAGGATCTACACCACTGTTTTATAATGGTTTATAATGGTATTGACAACTGTTGGTGCCCATGATACATTCCATATGCCATTTTCAAACCGCTTTCAAAGTGTTCTATCCTGCTTGGTGTAGATCTGGCCACTGTCTCAAAAGGCAGCGGCTCTCCTTCATTAGAGGTTTTTAAACAGAGACTGGATGATCACCTATTTGGGATGCTGTAGCAACAAATTTCCTTCATCAACAAGGGGCTGGACTAGATGGCGTTTGAGGTCCCTTCCAATTCCATGATTCCATGACAAGCCCAAGGACTGAATTCCATTTCAGAGATACTGGTGAGGAGGTGCACATCAGTGGTGGGTGGAGCCAAAGGCAAAAGAGACCAGACCAAAACCCCCAGCATATTGTAATTTAAAGCTCTTACTGCTGGGATCGAGGCCTTAGGAGAGAAATTTCAACCTGTCAGGATGGGGGAAATATGCAAATGCCAGGAATGCACCAATGGATCAGTGGTCAAGGGAATCAGGTGGGGGTCTAGGGAAGGAGGTGTCTTCATCTGGAGAATGGCCAGATTGGGACTCCAGGAGGATTGGATTTGACCCATGGGCCGGAGGGTAACCCCCCTCCCCCAGATATATATTATTTCCTTAGGCTCAAAAGAGAGAGAGAGAGAGAGAGAGAGAGAGAGAGAGAGAGAGAGAAATACACTGTGCATCGAACTATCAGGACAGACAGGGAAGAGAGGAAATTGGATCAGTGCAGTGGAGGTGTCTATCACCCTACAAGCTAGTATGTTCTTCAAGCAACTACTAAAGTGGAGTGGTTTGTAAGCTGGGAAATTGGCTGAACGGTGTTAAAAGAGAGAGAGAGCCTGAAAGCCCTCCAGGCTCCTCTCATTAAAGTCAGAGTCAAGAGAAGAAGGAAATTATATCTTAGATCAATGGGAACTAGCCCAAGAGAAAGACATATTGATCGGATTCGTCTAGGTTAGGCGTTGAGGTAGAACGGAAGGAGGTTGAGACCGAGCCGTGAGCCTTGTAGAATGATAGCTGGCAAGAATGCCCACCCACTGATTATGGGATATTACTCTCTGGGAAGTGCAGCAGCTCACCGTACTTTGACCTTCTCCTACCCCAGATTATTGGAGAGAAGACTTCGCTACAAATGGAGTTAAAACAGGGTGTACTGTTGGAAGGGTATTTAAAGAAAGGGAGGGAGGGAGGGAGGGAGGGCTACTTCTTTTCAGATCCTCCAGCTTCCATGTTGATGTTGTTAAAATTTATGGCACTTTAGGGTGCCACCCTAGACATTTTTACAAAAAAATGCTACAATTCCCAACAGCCTTAAGGCACGTTTAGGTACCATTCTATGCATCTTTAGGCGGGGGAAAGTACTACAATTCCCAGCATTATTAGGGTGCCATCCTATGCATCCCAGCACTTCAGGGTGCCATCCTATGCATATTTAGTCAGAATGATGTCCTACAATTTCCAGTGTTTAACTAAAACACCTGCTTTTTCCTTCCTATTCTGGTCCAGTGGAGGCTGGTGGCTCTGATTTCAGTGAGGCTGTGAATCCATTCTGGGCTTCAGTCAGAGCCAGCCAGAACTCTTGGGGAACTATCTAGTGTGCTGAACCACATGCCCAAACTAGGCTCAGCACCTTGGATAGCTCCCTTAGAGTTCTGGCTGGTCTTGGCCGACACCCAGAATGGATTCGCGACTCCGCCGAACTCAGAGCCACGGCTCTGACATCACTTTCCGAGCCACGAAATTAGGAGAAAGCAGTGAAGCTCAGGGTTAATTGTTTCAGCCTACCACAGCACACTCTCTCCACCTAGCTTCCAAAGGGCTGCGGCGGCAGCAGCAGGAGAACTCAGTCCCTTTAAAGAGACTGGCGCTGGCTGCGAGCTGAGCGCCTGCAATTAGCTGCGTTTATTGGTTTCATCTGTCTCCAACGCCCGGGGGAGCTGGCTATCAAAACAGCTCCAGCTGTTTTAATAAAGCTTCAGCTCACCCGCTAAAGGTTAGAAACCTTCCTTCTCCCCCCCCCCTCCGCCCAACCTTACAACCTGCACTCAGACACTTCAGGTGGCGTGGCTTTTGAGAGCTCTTTTCACCGACCGCTGGGCTCCACTTTGGAATTCTGCTCCTACAAAGTGAACATGGGGGAGGGGAGAGGAAAAGGCAGGGCTGACCTGGCAGACGACTCGAACGCGAAACGCTAAAAGGAGGCTCTTTGGTTAGAGGAGCTGTTGATTGCGCGCAACATTTCAGCAGGGCAGGTGGGAGACAGGTGCTGCATCCGGAGGTGACCCAGAACGGCGCTTTATCCTCTCAGACTCTATCCAGCAGAGACTGGGGGCTCCGGTTCTGATCAGGCTGTGAATCCATGCTGGGTTGCGATCAGAATGTGCCGAAATTCTAACAGAGCTGTCCGATGTGCTGAAACCGCATTCCAAGCTGGGTTCAGCACCGTGGATAGCTGGTAGGGTTGTTAAATACTGGGAATTGTAGGACTTCGTTCTGACTAAACATGCATAGGGTGGCACCCTGAAGTGCTGGGATGCATAGGATGGCACCCTAATAATGCTGGGAATTGTAGTACTTTCCTCCTCTCTAAAGATGCATACAATTGTACCTTAACGTGCTTTAAGGCTGTTGGGAATTGTAGCATTTTTTTTCTGTCTGTGGGATGGCACCCTAAAGTGCCATGAATTTTAATAGGGCTGACGATTTTGCTCTAGAGTTTCTTGCTGCACCATATCAGTGGGGCTGTAAACCCGCTCTGGGTTTCTGTCAGAACCAGCCGGAATTCTAACGGAGCTATCCAAGGTGCTGGACCCATTCCAAAAAGGGTTCAGCCCCTTGGCTAGCTCCTTTAGGGTTCCAGCTGGTTCTGAATGAAACCTAGACTGGATTCACAGCCTCTGTGACATCAGAGCCACCAACCTCCACTGGTTCCATACATCTAGCACATCTCAGGTCCCAATCCAACCTTCTGTACTTTCCTACATGGCCACGTTTCCCCGGGATCATCCCCCTTTCCCCCGAAAGTTTGGTGGTTTCCAGTCTTTTGCAGACTCCCCCACCCCCTGTTATAAAGGGTTCAGAAAGGATGCACAGCCAACCGCCTCCGCTGATTATGACTCCATTGGAGGAGGAAGGTCTTCATGTGTTGTGTGTGTGTAAAAGGGAGGAGTGTGTAGAATGGACTGTGGGAATGGGCTTTGTACATGGCTTTGGCCCTGCCCAATTTGGGTTCCCCAACTGCTGTCATGCGGACATTGAACTATTACTAAATTGTGTGATGAAAAAGGTTCCCC
The DNA here is from genome assembly GCA_029215795.1 of Anniella stebbinsi. Classification (NCBI taxonomy): domain Eukaryota; kingdom Metazoa; phylum Chordata; class Lepidosauria; order Squamata; family Anniellidae; genus Anniella; species Anniella stebbinsi. Next base: position 51,809,678 of record JARDYH010000007.1, on the reverse strand, counting down.
ACCCATTATATAGGGTGATGAATGGCTTAAAACTAATATTGGTTGTTGACAAAAATGTACTAAAATTTGTACTCCTTCTCTGTGGTGGCCCCTCAATTGTGGAACGATCTCACCGATGAGGCCCAACTGGCATCAACATGGTCATCTTTTCCGTGCCAGGTCAAGACTTTCCTCTTCTCTCAGGCATTTAGCAATATCTGATGAGCCTGTTTTGTTTTTTAGGCTTACAGCTTTTTAAGTTGTTATAGTGGTTTTAAATGTATGTGTATATATTGTATGTTTTTGCAATTTTAATTTGTGTATATTGTTTTTAAGTGTTTTAATCTTACGTAAACTGCCCAGAAAGCTTTGGCTATGGTGCGGTATACAAATGCAATGAATAAATTAAATCTGGAGTGGTACCAGACTGGGCCAAGGCAACCCGAAGAGGATTGGAATGGATTCAAAAACTTCAAACCAATTTGGGGTGATAGTGAGCTGCTGCCCTTGTCTGCTGCAAGGAAGACTGGACTCTCTGCTTGCCCTCCTCCCCTCCCCTCTCCTCCCAGCAAATTATAGCAGCCATTTGTGACCATAGATCTAAGGAAACCACAGAGCCCCTACCTTCATGTGAAATGGCAGCTACAGTAAAGGACACACAGCTAAGGTAAGTCCTGTGGGTGGTGGGGCAGAGGTTCTGAATTCCAGGGATGAGGGGGGAGTCCAACAGACCTCCAGTCAGCCCTCACACCTGGGAAGCTGCAATGGTCGAGCCACTTCAGGGAATACAAACCTTGCTTCGGAACTAAATCTGAAACGGGTCGGCCTCCGAGGCGAGTCGGGATGGGGGGATTGTACATACCCCTACTAAAATTGATAAAATATAAGTGTGATGGAACAAAAAAATCCTGCTTTGGTGATAAACTATTGGGGTTGGGGATACAAAGTCTGCAAGTTTGATTTTTCAGAGGATTTGTGTTGCTAGCTTCCCATTGAACATCCAAATCCGAACCCGGCATTTAGAGTCTGTGTCACCTTTTCCTCCTGACAAGGCTCTGTCCCCATCAGACAGGGATCACAAACTCCCTCTGATCTGAGTCATATCTCACCCTTGTGCATTCTTGGGGACAAGAGCTATTTAGAAAGGAGCAGCTGCATTGTAGCTCGGAGGTGGAACAATTGCACGCCGATGCTTAATAAAAGATTCAACAAGTTTGCCAACAGCAACTTCAAAAAGAAGACTTTGAACTCTCTTGCTGGCTGCATCAAACACACGGGCTAAGTGACGGGCCAATAGATATTTCTGCACCTCCAGCCTGGAAGGATCATTACCTCTGTCTTTTTACCTCTGAAAATATCGCCCTCTGCACACGCCAAAGTTCTAGGGAGGTCACTTGAGTCAAGCAGTATAACATCCAATGGCCATCCTTTATCTTGACCGATGCATGGCATCCTCAGAGCCATTCAACACTCATTCCTCAGGAACTCTTGGTTACGTTTGCTAGAAAAAGATGGTAGTTCTTTCCGAGACTCGGAAGAACACATGCAAATTGTCTTGTATTTTAAGAGCTGGTTGCAGGAGTATTTTCGGGATAAATTTTAATGGGCTTGTTTTGATCTTTAAAGCCTTAAACCATCTTCCCCAACCTGATGTCTTCAAGATCAATTCTTGGGCTGCAACTCCCAGAATCCCTAGTCCTCTCACTGAGGGATTTGGTGGGTTTGAGTCCAATATATCTAGAGGACACTAGGTTGAGGAAAGCTGCCATAAATGGTTTGGGTCCATATTATTTGGAAGACTATCTACACCCTTATGAACCTGCCTGCATGTTAAGGACTCACTGGAGTCCCTACTCACTGGCCGACCATTAAGAGTTACAGGAAGCCAGATTCCGACTGGACATCAAGAAAAACTTCCTGACTGTTAGAGCAGTACAACAATGGAACCAATGACCTAGGAAGGTCATGGGCTCTCCCACCCTAGAGGCCTTCAAGATGCAGGTGGACAGCCACCTGTCAGGGATGCTTTAAGGTGGATTCCTGCCTTGAGCAGGGGGTTGGACTCAATGGCCTTAGAGGCCCCTTCCAACTTGACTATTCTATGATTCTATGATCTGGTAATGTTGATAGGCACCAGAGACACCCTTCTCAGCAGTTGCCCCAGCTATATGGAACTCTCCCAAGGGGTATGTGGCTGAGTCCATGCATTCTCATTTTTAGAGGGTTTATAAAACATTTGCTTTCCCATGGGTGAAGGATGTGATAGCACCTTTGCTTCTACCTATTCATCACCAATACAGTCACTTCGAGGCTTCCAGAAATGCGCTTTCTCCCTGGTGCAGTGTCTTTTGTATTCAAAGCCACCTGCAGGAGGAATTGTCCAATTATGAATGAATCAACGGAGAGAGAAAGGCCCAGGAGAGAGGAGTATATGTGTACACAGGGGGTGGGGATGACTCCAAAGCACCTGCTGTCATTCAGCCCTCCTCCTCCTCCTCTCATTAGCACAACAAACCAGCATGATGATTTGTAGGCAGGTTCATATTCAGGACTTTTTCGTTTAGCCGACGTACAAATTATCGGCATTGTGATAGGCAGGGATTTAAAGACCGCCACTGCCTATTTATCTTGTCCTTGCTGGGACTTAGCCAGCAGAAAGATGAATGTAATTTCCTCGTCAACAATGATAGAATCCTCAGTGCATTTGAAGATTACTAGGACTGCAGTGTTTTGTCCATGTTAAAATTTTGGGTCGATTTAAAAGATCACCCACCCACCCCGCCCACCCAAAAACAAAAATTCAAAAATGTTTCACAGCAGGATATTATTCTTTTGTTTTTGTATTATAATGTATGTTTTTTACAAATCCATGAATGGCATCAGAGGCAGCGTTATGTCAGAAGGGACCCCCAGGGCAAAAAGCCCACCGAGAGCTTCCAACTTCTGTGGGGCAGGGGCAGCTTTCAAACTGTGCCAGGCAGCTGGGAGCCACCTGCTCAATTTCTTCCAATGCTCCAGAGAGACGTTCCATGGGTGGCATTGTAGGAAACTAAAATGGCGACTCCCAGCATTGATCCATCTAGCTTGGAATTGCCTATATTGACTTGAAATTTCTACTTTCTGGGGGTAGCTAGAGATGCTGGGGGTTGAACCTGGACCTTCTGCATACAACGTTTTACCACTGAGCTACAGCCCTTCCCTAATAAAACCATGATGAAATACTGGCATTATCTAACTGCAGTGCAACGTGGCTTCTGGCTTGTAGTCAAGATGGCTATATAATATATCACCTCCAGTATCCCAGCACTGATCCATTGATACCTCCAGTATCAGAGGCGGTGTGACCCTGAATGCCAGTTGCTTCAGAACATGCACAGTGGATGACAGCATATGCACTCATGGATGGTTCTACATCACATTGGGATCATGTCAATACCAAGAATTATCAGGACCACAGACAGCATATTCCAGGAGAGGTACTGGCTGGAGTATTCCTGCATAAAGAGAATTGTTGTCTCAGCAAGGAGCTGCCAGCAACTCAGGCCTTAAGAATGTTGGCATTGCCACGACCATCAGAGACGCCATCCTTAAAGGGTCCATGTCCATTTGTATGACCTCATGCTCCTATATGGCTGCAGGACAGGAGCAGTTGTGGAGAACTCATCCTTGGAGTCTGAGGTTCAGGAGAGGGCTACATCTTCAGGCCAGGAAGTTATATAAGGGGTGGCTAAGTGTTCTCCCTGAAGTGAGGTGACCAGTGGCTTGTCAGATTCCAGGTCCTCCTCAGGGTGGTGCTGTCCTGTTTATGGGTTTGCTATGGGTATCTGCTTGACCATTGTGGAAGCAGAATGCTAGACTAGTCAATACACTATCTATCTATTAGTGTATTGTATTGTATTTTTATCTTGCTGTTCAGACAATGATTGTCTCCCAAAGTGGGGAGAGAGAAGGGGGCAGACCCTGTCATCAGAGTTACAAACTAAAGAGACAAGACAAGCAGGAGAAGAGGAGTGAAAAGGAAGAGGCAGGAGATCAGTTTTTTGATGCCAGAACAAAATGGTGAGCTAGAAGCAGGCATATAAATGCACTTTGGGCCAGGTTGAGCTCCTCTCGCTGGCGCTTTCGCTTTGCAAATGATGGCAATTTGGCTGAAGGACGGAACCAGAGTGCTATTTCCCCCCCTTGCTCTGCAGTCTTAGACCTACATTCAGATGAAGCCAAGTGTTCTTTCTGGCAAGGAGGGGGAAGCAAGCTCCCTGCAGCTGTTCCTTCTCTGGCTGATGTTTGGGGCCAGGCTGGTCTCCCCCTTGGCATGATGTCATTCCTGGAAAGCAGGGGGTGCAGTCTCCCAATGGCCCTTGGTCCTCAGTTGATGGCAGAAGCCAGCAAGTGCTTCCTTTGTGCTCTCCAGTCCTAGGGCAAAAAAAAAAAACCATTTTTTTGGGCTGTTTGCGAATTTCATTCCCCTTGCTCAAGTGCACGTTATTCTGCTAATACATATTAGTGCAAATGCAAATTTGCACAAATCCTACAAGTTTAAAAAAATCTGTCTACAAATCTGCAGAATTTGCAAGATTTGGAAGAAGGCTGTCTTCTGAGGAATTCATTTGAATCTGATGTGCTTTTCTCTGACATCTCTACTTCCAAGGCAGCTGTGTGTGTGTATGTGTGTGTGTGAATGTGAATGTGAATGTGAACATGAATGTTCTGTCTTTCATGGTACAATCATCTTTCCAGTAGTCTGTAGCCTCCCTGGCTTCCCACAATTCAAGCAAAGCCCAGGGGAAAGACATCAATAAGTTATTTCCATGGGACTTTTTCAGATCACGATGATTGGGCAGTTGGGGAGGCTGGAGAGGAATGGAGTGATGTGTCATAGAAAGAAAAAAACAGCACCCTCAGCCACCTTGCAAAGATAAGGCAAGATGAATCATACCAGCAAAACAAATGTAAAACCAATTCTGAGGATGAGGAAGAAGAAGAAGAAAATGGAAGCCTCTTTCGTGGGGGAAGAAAATGTTTGGGACACTGGAGGGCAGATTTCGGCACAGCATTGCGATGAATTGTTACTCAGCTATCTGGCTCGTTCAAGATGGCAACATTTCAAAAGGAAGTGCCAGTAATGGGCCTATAGCATCTGTTCTGAGGCAGATGTGATGTTTCAGAAGAGGTGCCCCTTATGCTCCATTTGTGCCGTGATGTTTCTTGAATAAAGGACAACCCTCAAAATCAAAGATGCCCCGTATACCAAAGGTTTTTCGATAATCCTACCCTGCACACAGAATAAAATTGCAAGGGAACGTTCCTCCTAAGCAGATCACTGAACAGCTGGAAACTGTTGAATTGGTACTTCAGATTTAACAACACAGTGGGAGGTAGCACCAGGCATCAACAGAGAACTGACAAAGAAGACCTCTGGTGTTACAGCAAGTTTCACTTCTCCGAAGGTCGAACTCTAATTTCTTTGGTGCTGTATCCAGTCAGACACCCCTGAGAACATTTTTGGTCAACAGTGACACCTAGTGCCTTCTATACTCTGGCAAACCACAACAAATGTCTCTGCCTGTAATGTGCACCACACACAACCAAGCAGAAGGCAATTCAAATGCATTAACAAGGGATGGGCAAACTCACCCGCATCCAATTTGTTAACGCTCACGCCACCACCACTGTTCGCCCCGCTCATGGTGCTCACTAGAACATGCCCTCACTAGAACAATCCTCCTCAGAGGAAGGAGTAGAGCTTCCAGAAACCAGGGTTACAGTACACCCATTACTGGCACCAGACCAGGAGGAGTCTGAGCCTTCAGGGGAGATGGCTTCAGGTCCTTCCCTGTCAGGGGGAGGGGACTCTGACTCTGAAGCAGGGGACTCTGACTCTGAAGCCCCCAGGAGTGTCGTCGCCTCAAGCAACAAGCCAGTAGGCCTCCTGTAACAAGAAGTGCTTGCTTGCAAAGATGGTCTCCACAAGAGAAAGTGACTCCTCTTGAGTAGGGTTCTGTTCAGAGAGCTCTAATAGACAGCAGCTGAGCCTGGGTGGGGCTAAGCAGCCTCAATGATTAAAAACCTACAGTCAGAGCTTGTTAGCTGTTGGAAATAACATTTCATCTGTTTCTGCTATTTTCAGTCTTGGTTTCCTAACTTTGTGTTGTGTTTGAGTCCCTATATTATGACCTTACACTCCTGCTTGACTCTGCTACTGGATTGTGTATGTATTGGGCTGCCTGGTTGTGCATTGATCCTTTGCCTGTTTGACCACTCCTGCTTTGCCTTGAACAGAAATTGGTCTGCTGGAACATTGGCTAAGATTATTACTTGGCCTTGGGGCCAGCCCTATTACTGAACCTTCAACAGCCAATGCAGGACACTCTCTCCTATTTTGTGACTGTTTAGATCCATAAGCTTTTTAGTACTTGCAAAAGCCACAGACATGATGTATCCTTTGGGGCTTTAGTTTAATTATTATACTGTTTTGATCCTGTCTATCAATCTGCCTTAATTGTGAGCAGCAGTCTATTCTGTAGAGTCTCTTCTGAGTGGCTGTAAAATCCCTAGCCCTAGTACAGGAGTGAGCCACCTCTTTCTGTCTGCGGGCCAAATTTCATCTTAAAGAAATTCTCTGGGGCTGCATTGAAGTGGTCATGATTTAAAGGAACAAATTAATGATGATAACTGGGGGAGGATTTGGGATGCAAGAATGTTAAAGTTATTATCGGTTAGGATTAAAGAGAATTATTATAAAATAGTATGGAGATGGTATTTAACACCAGTAAGATTACATCAGATAGACAAGAAAATCTCAAGGAACTGTTGGAAGGGATGTCAGGCGGTTGGAACATATTTCCATATGTGGTGGTGTTGTGAATATGTACAAAATTTTTGGAAAAGGGTGTTTAAAGAAATAAGTGAAATAATGGGAAGCAATGTGGAATTAAGTCCAAAACTGGCTTTACTTTCAATATGGGATAAAGGAATTGGGAAGCTAAGCATGATGGAGTTGATTAACAACCTCCTGGCACCCATTAGATTAATGATAGCTAAGAATTGGAAGATAGGGAACTATACAATAGAAGAATGGTATAAAGAAATATGGGATATTGCGCTTAATGATAAACTAACATGTAATCTTAAAGTAAAGAGGGGATTATCCAGGAAGAATGATTTTGAAAATATATGGAGTCCATTTTTGGAATATGTATTAATAAAGGGGAAAGGATGTTCACCTTTAAAAGACTCTTTACAATTTTGGAAAAATGTATAATATAAATGAATAAAGGCAGGTCTCGGGGGGGAGGGGAGCACGGGGGGGTTGTGAAGGGATTGTTAGTTTTGTATTGTATTTTAAGTTGTGATTATGTTGTATTTTATGTTGAAATTTTTTTAAAAAAATTAAAAAGTGGTCAGCATAGCCAAAGGCAAAAGGGGTTTACCAAAAATCCTAGCATATTTTAACTTAAATGCAGAACACCCCCCCCCCATCGGAATGATTTGTTTTTAGTTTTGCATATTTTTGCATCACTAAATTTGCACACATTCTGGAAAGTTGGAAAAATGGTCTGCTTCAGGTCCTTCCCTGTCAGGGGGAGGGGACTCTGACTGAACTCATTTGATTCTGTTGTAGATTTCTCCAACATCCCTGAGCCTGCCTCTTGTGCATGGGTGATACTGTTTTGGCAACATAAGCAGCGGCACTCACGCCTGGACATCAAAAATAGAGGGGATGATAGCACCCATTTCATGTGGACAACAAGCCCTCTGGGGAGGGACCATATGATCACTACCTTTTATATGATACCTGCCTGGTACTGCATCTTAGCACTAAAAGGAGGGTTCAACAACAGAATACCTGCCATCCAGAAACTTTACCTTAAGCCACATCTCTGTAACACCAAATCCAAAAGTATTCACAAGACTATGTTTGATGTTAATTAGACTTCTTGCTTCAGAGGGAGATTACTTGGAGGGGGATCAATTAAGCCAAGAAATCTTTTAATGTTTTGAAATGCTAGTAGACTCCTTTTGAATTAATACCTTTTCATAAGGGACAAATTCCATTTGGCATCATCTCCTCAATATATAAAGCTTCACAATCAGCAATAGGGGGAATTTCCCCCCAAAGCAAGAGCTTTTGTCAGCAGGGAACCACCTACATGCTTTCTATGAAAGGGATTAGCATTTTTGCCAAGAGGCCTGCTAAAACCCAGAGACTTCTAAGGGAATTAAATTAAAACTGTAATTCGTGGTAAGGCGTTCCTTCTATTTCTGATGCTCAGATGTGAGTGCTGAATTATATTTAGTCCAAGCAGCAACATACAGACACAAGAGGAGGTATCCGCAGGCTTTGAGGAGGGGAACCTGAGTTTTTCAGAAGTACAAAAATACCTACCGGTAGTTTTTTTTTTTTTTTTTAAACCACCCTAAACCTGGGGAGGGGGAGCAATCAAACGTTTTTGATGACATTGTTGCTGACTGCAAGAAAGGGATTGGATTATTAAGAGTTCCCCCATATAAAGAAAGAAAAACTGTTTTTGCATATAGGTCTGGTAACACCTGGGTTTAAATTCCCACTCAGCTGTGAAGCTCTTGGGAGGAGTTTGGCTTATCACATGCCTGTGATTGGCCAAACTGCCTTGCAGGGTTACTGTGATGGGGAAATGTGTATGTGAGCTCCTTTGCGGAAGGGCAGAATAAAAAAATATACATGAAACCAGGGGGACCCACAGCAAACAGTTGCAGTGTGCTGAGCTCCTGGTTCGTGTTTCACTCAGTCAACTATACCCTCTTCCAAAATATTCCATCACCCCTCTCACCTGGTTTTACATCCCCAAAAACAGAGTCGATATTGTTTGGCTATAGACCAAGATAAAACAAAACTGGGGGGGGGGGGGTTGAAAATGACCCAGTCGAATAAAGATATGAAGTCTCCAGAGATTAAAAAAATATATATGTGGTTTTAGTCCAAGAAGTCGCCCAGAAGTACCGTAACCTGGTAGTTCTTGAAATAAAACTACATATTTTTTCCAACGTTCCAAGTTATAGTTATGGGAGATATAGTCTGCACTGCACCAGGCTGGGGAAGGCCTGTTTGGACTGTTTTGGGGATGTCTCTCCCTTAGGGTTTGTTTTTTTAAAAAAAACAAGATTTGTAGGGTTTACCGCTTCAAAACTTGATCAGGTTCTGCTGCTTGTGTAGACCTAGTGAAGTGTCCATCACACCAGGTGGCGCTGTGCAAATGCTAAACATGGTCAGGTCCTCTCTCTCTTTCTCTCTCTGAGGCTTATCCAAGCGGCTGCAAAAACTGCAACTGTCTTTCCACTTCCTCTGCTTAGAATCCGGAGCAGGTCAATGCTGAAAAATTTGAAGGCGCGTTCACATGTCTGCCAAAGGGCTGGCGCCACGCTTTAAGAGAGAAGTAGATGAACTGGAACCAGTTCAGAGGAGGGCAATGGAGATGTTCAGTGGGACAGAAAGCTTGTCCTATAAGGAAAGGTTGAAGGAACTGGGTCTTTTTGACCTGGAGAAGCGTACACTGAGAGGGGACATAAAAGCAGTTATGAGCTGTCGCATCGAAGAGGGGAAGGATTTGTCTCCTGTTGCTCCAGAAGGCAGGACTAGATTGAATGGGTTTATGTTAAGAACATCAAAGAGCCCTGCTGGATCAGACCAACGGTCCATCTAGTCCAGCAATCTGTTCACACAGTGGCCAACCAGCTATTTGACCAGGAGTCCACAAGCAAATACGAGTACATCTCACATTTCACTTTTAAGTGTGATTATTTTATGTACTGGGCCAAGCCAAGAATATCCTTATGTAACTGCAGCCACCTCAGGCCCATGTCTCAGAATGGCTGTCAGTTGCGATATTTTGCACATGGCTGGCCTCAGCCCCTTCTCTAGAAATATCAGGACAAACAAACATGGAGAGCAGGGAGCGGCGGGGAAGGCAAGAGATTCCTGCTCCTTCCCAGAAATGGAGCCGTGGAGTTTACTTCTCCTGATAAGCTCAACAAATTCCATTTTTTGAGGCATGTCAACTCAGAAAGGGGTTCCAAACGGCAAAGCTGGAAGGTTAGACAGCTGCTGTTTTGCCCCACTTTGCCTTGAGGCCTCATCCCTTCCGTATTCAGAAATATTCCAACAACTCCCGTTACAAACAGACACCACTCAAGGAAATAGCAATGACTTTGAAAAGTTGGGGCAGGGGCCTAGAAAGAATAGGATTGCTCATTGTTCCAGGTTTATACTGAAGCTGGCATTGCTCCATGTACATTTCACATCTCCCTCAATCACAACCAACGTCTTGCATAAGAAAGCATTGCTTTGACACCTTAGCTGGTTTTGCAAGGGATGTTGGCTTTGAACCCCCTCGTCCTCTTGAAATCAGTGAGAAAAACTCATCTTACAGCTTAACCCCTAACCTTGTCAGTCTTCATCCTTCAGAACCATCAGATGCTGTTGCTAAGGAAACAGGGTACCATCTTGGAAGGGAGGGGAATTTGACTCTGTCTCTCTCTCTCTGTCTCTCTCTCTCTCTCTCTCTTAGAGCAAGTTTCTTTAAATGCACCTTCCAACTACCAGAAGTGATGGGATCTTTACTTTTATTTTCTTGGCTTCTTGCAACTGCTGGTTTCATTGCAAATCTTGGGCACGATCCAAGAGGAAGGGAAGCTGTGCAAAAGCAGCCTTTTGCTCTTACACAGCCCCCTTCATTTCAATGTGGATTATCTACTCAGAGGGTGACTCAATACCTCTTCTTCCATTCTGCCACACCTAGTGGTGGCTGGTGGCTCTGATTTCGGTGGGGCTGTGAATCCACTCTGACTTTCAGTCAGGACCAGCCAGAACCCTGAAGGAGCCATCCAAGGTGCTGGAACCAATCCACGAACTGGGTTCAACACTTTGGATAGTTCTTTTAGAGTTCCGTCTGGCTCTGACTGAAACCCGGAACGGATTCACAGCCCCACTGATATTGGAGCCGCTGGTCTCCCCTGGCAGCACGAGGGTTTTGTGCCTACTGTGCAATCTCAAAGCAACGTTTATGCTTCACTCCTCCTTTTTGGTTCATTCCCCCCCTTCCTCTGATCAATACCATTAGATGACAACGTTCGATCAGCTTTGTGGTTTGGCAGTTTTTATGAAGAGTGTTTATTTTTGAGAGCATCTTCTGCACCTTTTGTTCCCATCCCGAATTCTGGTCGTTAAAAATAATACTCAGGGCTGCAGTCAGTTTTACTGGGCATAAGGAGAGCCATGCTGGATCAGACCAAGGGCTCATCTAGTCTACAGTGGCCAACCAAGCTGTCAACCAGGTACTCGCAAGTAGGACGCAGTGCAACAGCTTTCACCCACCCATGTTCCCCAGCAACTGGTGTAGACAGGCTTACTGCCGCTGATACTGGAGGTAGCGTAGAGCTATCAGGATTAGTAGCCACGGATAGCCTTCTCCTCCAGGAATTAATCCAACCCCCTTTTAAAGCCATCTAAATTGGTGGCCTCCACTACATTATGTGGTAACAAATCCCATAGTTTAACTATGAACTGTGTGGAGAAATACATCTCTCTGAAGATGAAGAAAAGAATTGACCATGAGTCTTTAACTAGAGGATGAGGCTATCAATGGCTACATCCCGATGACTATATATTACCTCCAGTACGAGAGGAAGCCTGTCTCTGTATGCCATAGAATCATAGAATAGTAGAGTTGGAAAGGGGCCTCGAAGGCCATCTAGTCCAACTCCCTGCTCAATGCAGGAATCCACCTGAAAGCATCCTGACAGATGGTGGTCCAGCTGCCTCTTGAATGCCTCTCATGTGGGAGAGCCCACGACCTCCCTAGGTCATGGGTTCCATTGTCGTACTGCTCTAGCCATCAGGAAGTTTTTCTTGATGTCCAGCCGGAATCTGGCTTCCTGTAACTTGAGCCCATTATTCTGTGTCCTGCACTCTGGTATGTGGTCGTGACCTCTGGTGTTCTTGGCTTTTGTACGCTCTTTCTTCATTCTGAAAAGTTGAAATGCCTCTCCTCAGGCTTAGTGACTGGCAGCAAGAGCTTTAAGCTAAAATATGCTGGTGCTTTAATCTTTTGGCCCCACCCCTTTTCCGTTCAGCACCACCCATCACTGGAATGCAGCCCCTGAGAGCTTCTCTGGAATGGAATTTGGCCAGCTGTATGAAAGAGCTTGGACATCCCTGATCTATATCGCTATCAATAGGAGCTGTCCATGGTACTGCTCCACTACTTCAGCTCCTGCAGAGCCACACCAATCCATTCCTGTTGACCTCAGCCTGGAGCAGGATGGCATCTGCTCTATGCTGCAAGGCATGATGGGTAGAAGAGGCTAGCGTGTGCTGAAAATACATCTCTACTTATGTGGACTGTAGAAAGCAGGGGGTAATATCCAACCTTAATGGGAGTAGTGGGAGCCAATGTGGTGTCGCATTTGCTCCCAATGCCTCTTCGGTGTAGTGTAGTGGTTAGAGTGTTGGACTGGGACTCGGGAGATCAGGGTTCTAGTCCCCACTCAGTTATGAAGCTCACTGGGTGACTTTGCATCAGTCGCTGACTCTCAGCCTGACCTCAGTTGTTGTGAGGATAACACGGAGAAAGAGGAGGATTGTGAATGCTGTCTTGGGCTACTTGGAGGAAAAAAGGTGGGATATAAATGTAAAAATATTTTTTTAAAATGTTAGCAGACTCATTGAAATGAATGTGACTTACATTAATCACTAACTTAAGTCCCATTCATTTCAATGAGCCTGCTCTGTGTAGAACTAACATGGGATACTACCCAGTAACTGTTAGGGATTTTTATTTTATTTGTTTATTATTATATTTATATCCCACCTTTTTTTGCCTTTTGCAAAGAACCCAAGGTGGTTTCCATGGCTCTCCTCTTCCTCCACTCCATTTTATCGTCCACCTCACAGGATTGTTGTGAGTCAGTGGCTGGTCCAAAGTCACCCAGTTGAGCTTCATGGCTGAGTGGGAAATAGAACTCAGGTCTCCTGAGACCCAGTTCACCACTCTGACCAATACACCACACTGCCTCTTGTGCCTTATTTGATCCCCACAATTAACAACATGTACCTATGTCCTTGGTCTCTCTCTAGCTAAGCATAAACCACTGCGAGATGTGTACCATACCAAAGATACCACATAAACAGGGACCAAACAGCAGATCAGGAAAATTAAAGTTTGGAAATTCTGGGCAATTTTCGCCTTGTCAATGTCAAGATCTGCCCACAATCCTGTTCTATGTCCCCCGCTTTTTAGGAAGTGTGAAATATATTTTGAAAGAGTGAGGAACTATGAGTCCCAGGAGGATAGGGATAGTTGTTCTTCAAAGATCCCAGCACAAAATATAGCAGTGAGTTTGAAGAGAATTTTAAATGTGGGTTTTTTCCCCCCAGGAATCATGTACCTTTGCGTAGCATAGAGTCAACTGAGGACAATTTCTCAAAAATATTCTTCAGTGGTGATACCTTACTGCCCTCCTTCCCCCTTCCTTGGAAAGTGTGAAAGATCACATGGAGGAGTGACAAAACCTCCGTTTCATTTTAAAACTTAAATATCAAAGTAAAATATTTGTGGGGTCAGAGGAACGTCAATTGGCACAGAACAGCTCTATAACCCAAAACTTCAGAAATACTTCAGCTCCATTAGTATGGGTGTTTCAACGGGCCTTGAAAAATCTCAGGTGCTGGGCTGACTTTTTAATGTTTTATATTATTGGCGAGTTCATTTATTTCCCCCCCCCCCTTGGTAGCCACTTTGAATGCCAGGATGTAAAGCTTTTTAAACCAACAAATTCCAGAGGAGTAGCCCATGTTGATCTGTTCCAGCAGAAACAACCAGGAGTCTTCCAGCACCTTAAAGAGGAATATATTTGTTTATTCTGTCATGAGCTTTCATAGATGCAGTCCACATCATCAGTTATATGAAGTGTCAACCTCAAACTAGATGATCTGTAGACACATGCAGGATGTGGAGTTGGGGGATGTAAAGAGAGAATCGAAATGCAAGCGGAAAATACAGTCAGTGATAATTGCTTCAACAGCTGCCATTCTCAAGAACTTGTTGAAATGGCGAGGCGATTAACATATGTAGTGTGAACAAAAATAAAATCTTTGTCCCTATTGAAACAAGAGGAAATAGAGGTAAATGTCTTCATGATTTGCCCTTCAGCAAATTCACGTGAGTATCTGTCTTTGAAATTCCTTGGTTCAAGAATGCCCATTTTAGGGTCATTCACAGCGTGTCCTTGGAGCTTCCTGCTCCCTGATTTCGGAATATTGCCACATGCCTCTGTTGTTTAAACAAACAAATTCATATAAGTAACACGGATTCACATGCTCTGTGGCCATCTGACTTCTGCGTTTCTTGACCAATTTATACTAACTTTGGATCATGCTAGGCCAGTTACACCACTTTCCATTTTCATCCATCTTAACATTTTCGGATGGCTTATCAGATTCATTTGATTCCGGGATATACCAGTTGCTGGGGAACATGGGCAAGAGGGTGCTTTTGCACATGTGTCCTGCTTGTGGGTCCCTGGTTGACAGCTGGCTGGCCACTGTGTGAAGAGAGCGCTGAACTAGATGGGCCCTTGTTATGATCCAGCCTCAGGGCTCTTCTGGTGTTCTTATTCATTTGTTTTCCAACTAACCACTCAAGCATTCAAGGTCATTCATTTGCATTCACTTTGTTTTACTATTGCCCATTTTACTGTAACAAGTAGTCCATATTTTGTATTTGTTCTTATTGATTTAGGGTGCAATCCTATGCATGTTTAGGCAGAAAAAAGTCATCCAACTCCCACTATTCCCCAGCCAACCATGCTGGGAGTTGTAGGACGTTTTTTCTATCTAAATATGCATAGGATTGCACATTTTCTTTAAAATATGTGTAACCAGCTTTAGGGGTTATCTAGAGAGCCACACCCTTTTCCTCCCCCCACTTCTGAGGTTTCTTGGCTTTCATGCAGCTGTCCCCTCCCCTATTCTGAAAATGCCTCTCCTAAGGCTTAGACTGCCATACTATACACACATGCCTCCCTGGGAGTAAGCCTCACTGAACTCAACGGGACTCTGTTTTGAGTATAGGATCGCACTGTTAGTCTAGGTAACCCAGCCTTCCTCAACCTGGCCTGCTCCAGATGCGTTGGACTACCGCTCCCCTCAGTCCCCGCAACATGCCCAATGATTGGGGGATGATGGGAGTTGCACTCCAAAACATCCGAAGGGCAGCCTTCTCCAACCTGGCAGGCTTCGGATTTGCTGTAGGACAACTCCCATCGGCCCCAGCCACTGTGCCCCATGATTCATTGGGGATGATGGGAGCTGCAGCCCAACACATCTGTTGGGAACTAGACGTCCGGGGATTGTCGGCTGCTCTAACCACTCCACCACGCCGCATTTCCAGCGGGAGAGGAAAAGGAACGAGCACGGCGCTCTGCGGATCTGCGCCTCCGGAGGGCCAAGGGGAGCGACTCCGGCGCGCTTGACGCGGGGCTGCGGCGCTCCCGCCACTTCCCACCCGCGCCTGGCGGGGGCGCTGGGGGCCGCGGGAGCCGCAGTGGCGGCGGAGCACGGGGGGGGGGGGAATACGGGAGGGGCGAGAGGGGCGGGGCTTGGCCCGGGAGGGGCGGGGCTTGGCTTGGCCGGGGCCGGAGGGAGCTGGAGGGCGCCGGGAGCCGCGCAGAGCCGCACAGCGCGAGCCAGGAGGAGGCAGGCGGGAGAGCCGGGAGCGCCACGGTGCTGCGGGGGACCTGCTCGGCACGGCGGGGGCCGCTCGCTTCGCCCCATGAGTCGAGCCGGGGCTGCTGCTGGGGCGCGGCGGCGGGAGGGTGGGCTGCTCCCCGCGCCCGAGGCATCGCCGATGTGAGCTGCGCCTCGCCTGCCCCAGCCAGCCAGCTCGCGCCCCTCGCGAGTCACACGACGAGTCCGCAAGCAGCCAGCGAGCGACGGAGGGAGCCGGCCAGGGTGAGCGGCACCGGGCGGGGAGCGGGGGAGAGGAGCCAGCCAGCCAGCCAGCCGCCCCGCGCCCTGCGGAGAGAAGGGGCCGAGGGCAGGGGAGAAAAGCAAAGCGGGGAGGCTGTATTACAGGAAATGCGGTAGATATGGGGCGCGGGGTGCTGGAATGGCTGCTCCGGACACATCCGAGGGCGCTTGCCTCCCATCAAGCGCGCGGTAGTTACCCCGGAACCAGCCGGTCTTACCAACCAAAGGGGAGAGTCTCCTTCGTTAGTCCTGTTTAGAGCAGACCAATTTGAAGGAATGGGACGAGTTAGGCGCCTCTAATTTACGTCCCACTCGCTTCTATGGGTTTACTCTGCGTAGGACTAAGGTTGGCTGTACTGCCCGGTGCGCGCGTGTAGCGCGTGTGTGTGTGTGTGTCCGCATTCGTGTGTGTGTCCAAGGTGAAATCTCTAAACCAGGCTCCCCTAACCTGGCGCGCTCCAGATGGGTTGGATTCCAGCTCCCATCATCCGCGATGGGAACTGTAGACCGACATACCTGGAGGGCTGACAGGGCGATCGGCCCGCTAAGGGTCCGTGTGGGCGATTGGCGTCCCGTAGCAGCGTCGCGAAGTGAGGTGGCTTCCCTGCTGCGGCATGAATGCGTGTAGACACAGCTGGGGTTTGCGCGGGGGGGGGGAGAGGGAGACCTGAGCTGGGGGGGGGGGGGAGGGAGCCTCTGACCTGCCTTTTTCCATGGACGTGTAGATGGGAGGGGGGGTGCTGCCCTTGTAAATTTTCTCTCCCCCCCCCCCATTTTTTTATTTTTTTTTACAAACAAATAACTACAATCCAGTTTTCAGTTTTGTCTTTAAAAGATCTACAAACCAGAGGAACTGCCCCCCTCCCTAATTTTTGGGGACGGGCTCGAACTTTTAGGCTGGCTGCGGGCTTGATTTTCTGCAGCGCGCTTTGCTGGCACTCCGATCCACCACGAGTATTCCTCGGGAGTAAATCCCTCTGCGTTCCGGATGGGGGCTTGCTCCCGAGGCAGTGCGGGCAGAGGCTGCTGTGACCGCCGCAGTACAATGCGGGCCTCTCCTTTGTCTGCTCCCCTGTCGATTGGAACGAGACTTACTCTCAGGAAAGTGAGGGGGGGGGGGTGTCGAAGCTTTAAGGACTCCCTGGGTCAAGCAGGGATGGATCAAAAGTAGCGAAAGGTGCACTTTTTAAAAGTTTAAAATGTAGATTGCATCATCGTCATTATTGTGATTACTATATTATCATTATAGTTACAGTTATTTTATTATTGTATTATTATTATTATTATTATTATTATTATTATTATTATTATTCGTGTTGTTTTATTATGATTTACACTGTGAGGCCCTGTGTGGAGAAAAGATGTGGCAATCCCTGGAGTTTGCAGTCTAGAGAGTTGGCATCCTTCTGGGTTTGTTGAATGCAGAGCATTAGAACGGCAAGGAAGGGAGAAATTGGCCGTGGATTGGTGGTTGTTGTATTGTGGGGCGAAAGGAGGAGAATTCATCTTCATCACGGAGAACAGTAAAATGAGAGTAAAGGGCTTAAGAGAGAGGAGGGAGGGATTTGGGGGGTGGACGCAATGATAGAAAGGGTTCCCTTAGCATAGCCCTCCCCAACCTGGTGAGCTCCAGATGTCTTGGACTACAACTCCCAGGATTCCTGGTCTTTGGCCGGGATAGCTGGGGATAATGGGCGTTGAAATCCAAAACCCCAGGTTGGGAAAGGCTGCATTAGCAAGAGCAAAGGGCATCGCTTCATAATCTGGCCTGTTGTTCTAGTTATCCTGGGTGGAAATGGAAGCAGCTGCCATTGTTCTCCAAGTCCCCTTCCTTGCTGCTGTTGAGTTGTCTTTGGGTTTTGTTTTTAAGTGTGCGTCTGTGTGATTCTGAATCCTGTTTGTATCCATCAGCAAAGTGGCTGGCGCCGTAAGGGCAGCACTTTGAGGCACAGTGCCAGAGGCCCCGCTCAGCAGAAGGAACCCCCAAATATAGCAGGGATGTCTTTCTGCATTTTGAAATGAGCGGAATGAGCGAAAGATGCCCCCTACAAAAGACTGTTAAGTCTAGAACCTGAAATTATTTGGCTGCACCACAGAGCAAAGCAAACTTTGTAGCAACCAGTCAAACTGCTTACCATCAGAGCTGGAAAAAGCAAAACCTATTGGCAAGAGAGACCTCTGGTTCACCCATGATCATTCCCCCCCTTCTCCAACTTCCTGGTGCCTTCATGAGGTGTGGGGGGAGGATGCTGTATGGCTGGGTGGGGAGTCCAGCCGAGGTCTAATTCCTGTGCTGAAACCATTACACTGCACTGCCTCTCTTCTTTTTTTTCTGGTACTGGGCTGCAGATACTGTCCCTTGCTGTGCTGTAGGACTCAAGAAGTCAACATGGGATTGGGGACATATGCTTTGAATGGGTGAATTTTTATAGAGCCTTGTGGGTTTATTTTATTTATTATACCATTTATTTCCTTTCTTTTTTCCTCTTGCAAGGAACCCAAGGTGGCTTACATGGTCCTCCTCCTCCTCCTCTCCATTTTATCCTCACAACATCCCTGTGAGGTAGGTTAGTGACTGGCCCAAAGTCACCCAGTGAGCTTCATGGCTGAGTGGCGTGAGTCCCAGTCCAAAGCTCTAACCACTGTACCACACTGCTTGTTCTTCTATTTCTTTTCTTTTGCTCCCATCAAAAGGAAAAGGGAGGGGGGGAAGGCCAAGCTGTGAAGATGCTAGTCCACGATCTCTTTCTTAATGCAATTGCTTTGGGAATAGATTAGTAGCACTTGCTCTTTGCAAATGAATAGCTATCTGCAAAAAAAACTGCTGTTGTAGTTGATCTGAATGCAGGGGTTTTTTTTAACCCATTCTGCAACATCATGCAAAAAGATTAAGTGAGTCAAAATGGAGTACCTATACAATCTAAGTCTCTTTAAATATGTGTTGAGATCTGAGATCATCAAGAGGGAAGATCCAGTCGTTGTTTTAGTGGGATGTTGCAGGGTTTTTCAAAGCTTTTTGAAGCTGTGCTTTTCAGGACTGTACATTCCAGATGCCAATGTGTAAGCTTTTGAGTTACGCAGGACTCTTTCCCCAGGCCAGATTCTTGAAGCAAAAGAGCAGCCCCAACAACAGAAGAGAATTGTTCTTGTGCCTAGATGTAGAAATTGCACGATCGAGAAAGGACGTCCAGGATAAGATCTGGGAGAGCAGTGATGGAGGATTGGTATTCCTCTTTTGACGAGTTGTGTGTTTTCATGTACTGAAGTCTTCCCCCAACCTGGTGCCCTACATCTGTGTTGGACTACAACCGCAGCCAAAGATGATGGGAGTTGCAATCCCAACCCAGCTGGAGGTCACTCAAGTGTTGCAGTATGAACATGAGTCATGTGGGTGATACAAGTTCCGCCTCCCACCCCCCACCCGCCCCCGACATGACAGATTGACAGTTGTTGCGTTGTGCTTTTGTGTTAATCCCCAAATGGAACCGAAAGGCTGCTGATTTTTTGGAGCGGGGGGAGCGAAATGGTAACGCCGCCCCACCTCTGCCACATTCCGGTCACCGTTTCTCTCTGGAGAATTAGCTTGGAGTGGCAGACGGCTGTCTAGATCTAAGACTCTGGGGCGGAGGATTAAGCTGGATATAGGACAGACAGGGAAATGTGAGGTGGGGGAGGGGAGTGCCCAATAATGGGAAGGGGGTGGGATACACAGCAAGCAGTGGAGGCTGGTGGCTCCCGCACCTGGGATAGCTCCTTGAGAATTCTGGCTGGTTTTGACTGAAACCCGGAGCGGATGTGTCGCCCCACCGGCATCGGAGCCGCCAGCCTCCACTGAGGGCCAGGGAGAGATGTGAAGGGGGTCTTTGGATGCAGAGTTGACAGTAAGCCACTGGAGTGCGACAGCTAATGGTGGGAGGCTGAGATGATAGGATAGAAAGAGACAGAGGAGCTCCAATGGGGCATAGATATCACCCAGGGGGGATTAAAAATTAAATAATGCGGGATTGGCAGGAGATGGACGGACAGCGTTGATGCAGCATGCCGGCGTGTTTATGGAGGGGGGAGGTTGGATTTGCCTATTCACGCATTGACCATGATCCAAGGAGGCAGATGCGAGGGAAGGAGTTCTTGTTTTTCAAAGTTCCTCGTTTCCGTGATGGGGACTCTGAGGGCATGGGCTGAGTTGGGGATGGAGGGGGAACATCCTTGTGAAAGATCTCCCTCCTTGCCTGCTTCTGTTTAGCCTTGGAGCTATTTGTGGGGGGGGGAGCACAGAGAACACCCACCCCCGCGATGCTTAAGCGCAGCATACATTGGCGGAGAGATGTTGGCGGGTGGGAGAAGAAAGAGGGAGCTTTTTGGCGAGCGAGGTGGCACCGGTCACAGCTGAATCTGTTTATTGCCTAGTTAATGGGAACTTCGTGCATATATCATGCCCTTAAAAAACACGCCGTGCCAGGACTTAGGACTTCCCTGCACACAAGTCCTCTTTGTTTACTCTTGTTTATCCTGAAGATAACAGGATTTCCTCTGTTTCAACAAAGTACTTCTTCCATTGGTAACCTTGTCACACCATATTGGGGGGCCAGGCCCACGGAAAATACAGGGGGTGTGGGATGCCCTTACTGAGTCTTGTGTTCTCTTCCTGTGTCTGAGGATCAGTCGATCATTATTATTATTATTGCGAGGCAGGTGAGGTAGATCCATCTTCCAGGGTTCCTTGCATTTTTAGATGAGCAGAAACAATCCCAGACTGACACGAAGGGCTATACAGTTGCCTGGCTGCAAAATAATCTAGTATCCGAGGCTGACATTTTGTAAACAGACATTTTGGTTGGGATCAAACCCAGAATGCTTATCCGGGTCCCTGATCCAGCAACCTGTTCAGTAAGATAAGATGTGTGTCAGATCAAGTTTGTAGTTACTCAATGGTGAGGGCTGTATGCTTAGAGGCACTCTTGATTCTGGGCATGTTCCCAGGGATGAGATGGGTTGCAGGATGAGATTTGGCTCAAATGGAATCCCAATCCCATCAGTGGTGCTGAGTACACGTGACAAGGCATGATGATAAATGGGACCACCACTCCCAGGGCAGATGGACCTGCTTATAAGGGCTGCTTACAGTTCGAAAGCAGAACTCTGGAGGTTTGGAAGGCGGTGGCGGGGGGGGGGGGGGCGTCAAAAAATAGTCTTGTATCTTGACCAGGATCTCTTCTTAATCAACCCAGAGTTCAGAATGCGGAATAATGGGCTCAAGTTACAGAAAGCCAGATTCCGGCTGGACATCAGGAAAAACTTCCTGACTTTTAGAGCAGTATGACAATGGAATCAATGAACTAGGGAGGTTGTGGGCTCTCCAATGCTAGAGACATTCAAGAGGCAGCTGGACAGCCATCTGTCAGGGATGCTTTCTGGTGGATTCCTGCATTGAGCAGGGGGTTGGACTCAATGGTCTCATAGGCCCCTTCCAACTCTATTATTCTATGATTGTTGCTCTATAGAAAAGCATGCACGTTCCCAATTTCTCCAGGTCAGGGAGCAGATGATGGAAAAGGCATTTTTGAAGAGCAGCTGACAGTCCAGTTAGACCAGCCTTCCACATGTGTTGGGATACAACTCCCAGAATCCCCCAACCTGCAATACTAGGAGCTATTCTAAGAGTTGTAGTCCAACACTTCTGGATGGTGCCAAGTTGGGGAAGGCTTAATACTAGGCGAGATGAGCAAATACATAGAGAGAGAGTGCTGTGTAACTCAAAAATGTACACATTGGCATTTAGAACATGCATTCGTCCTTACAGCTTCCAATATCAGGCAGTGTCCTGTGATGCCGAGCAGGGATGGAACCTGCGGTCCTCCTGTCTTTCTTGGACTACAAACCCAATCATCCCTGACCATTGGCCATGCTGGCTGGGGCGGATAGGAGGTAGAGCCTAACAACACCTGAGGGCCATACTTCCCCATCCCTGACGTAGAGCAAGCTTGACCAGTGTTCCTGGATGACCTGCCAGAAATGTGGCAACAAGCTACTCCTAGCAATGGGTTTTGTTTGGTT
This sequence comes from Anniella stebbinsi, assembly GCA_029215795.1. NCBI lineage: Eukaryota > Metazoa > Chordata > Lepidosauria > Squamata > Anniellidae > Anniella > Anniella stebbinsi. The sequence goes on along the minus strand of JARDYH010000007.1, from coordinate 51,787,642 downwards.
TTTGTGGGGCGGGGAGTCTGAGGCAAGTAACAAACTGGGAGGATTATTGAGCTGACAGTAGGCTGTTGCAGGGATCTGGCATGGCCTGAGCCAGGGCACCACTTGTGAAGCTCATGCAGCGCCTCGATTCCTGCTAAACTTTAAAAATAAATAAATTCAGGTTTGATTTGGGCAGGTAAGTTGGTAGTCCTCATGACTTTGGAAAGAGAGAGAGAAGAGGTGATATATGTGCCTGCTGTAGCTTTTATTGAGGAATGGTTTGTGTGTCCCTGACTGCAGCACCATACATCCAACTTAGATGCAGATGGGCCCCTTCTGTCTTCTAAAAATACACCGGAGGTATTTTTTCGCTCCACCTCTCGCTGTCTTTGAGCGGGGTCATAATTCCTCCAGCAGCTGAGGTGCAGCTCTCTCTCTCTCTCTCTCTCTCTCTCTGGATGGAGTATCATTATGCAGACCGAGAGAAAATCGTAGCGGCGTTTCTGCACACAAAGCACATTGCTGTTATTAATTATCATGCCGGAAACGTGTCCCCCACGCCAGGGCGATCGCTGCTCAGCTGTCGTTGGCTTTATTATCTGACCTGAAGCTTTTATTCTTTCGGACCCGGCTGGGAAAGATTGGGCAGGGATCTGATCCACAAGCAACTCTCCAGCTCTGGATGGCTTTCCGTCTGGGACTGCAGTGGAGGAGAGGCTGCTTCTGAAGGCTGTGTGTTGTGTGTGTGTGTTATTGCAGCGGTAATCCCAGGCCTTTGGTTCCCTGGATGGCTAAAATATGGTGGGTGGTACTGAGAAATCTGGAAAATAACTTATGGGATAGGAGACATGTTTCCCCCTGCCGTTTTTGGACGTTTGTGGCAACGTGATTCAGCATCAGAAAAGCAAAAGCATGTAATCATTGAAGAAACCTTGCCATACCCATGGCTTAATAGGTATGTTCCTGGGCCAATGGAGGTGCAAAGGGAAACCTGTAACCCTCCAGATGTTATTGGACTACAATTCCTGTCATCCCCAACCATTGGCTGGAGGTTCCCCACTGCTGCTCTGTATAAGAATATACGAAGATTCATGCGGAATCAGACCAAGGGACCATCTAGTCCAGCATTCTGTCCACACAGTGGCTAACCAGCTGTCAACCAGGAACCCACAAATAGAACATGGGTGCAACAGCACCCTCCCACCCATGTTCCCCAGCAACTGGTGTACATAGGCCTACTGCCTAGGCTTACCATATGAAAAAGAGGACAGGGCTCATGTAACTTTAACAGTTGTAGAGAAAAAGCAATTTCAGCCGGCATCATTTGTATGCAATTTGTACCTGGTGAGATTCCCTCTTCATTACAACAGTTAAAGTTGCAGGGGCCCTGCCTTCTTTTGTATAATGTCACTCTAGTATAGTGCCTGCACCTTTAACTGTTGTGATGAAGAGGGAATTTCACCAGGTACTAATTGCATACAAATGACACTGGCTGAAATTCCCTTTTCTCTGCAGCTGCTAAAGTTACATGAGCCCTGTCCTCCTTTCCATATGGTCAGCCTACTACTGCATCTGATACTGGACCTAGCATATAGCCATCAGAACTAGTAGCCATGGATAGCCTTCTCCAGGAATTTGTCTACCCCCCTTTAAAGCCATCCAAACTGGTGGCCATCATTCTGTCCTGTGGAAGCAAATTCCATGGTTTAACCATGTGCTGTGTGAAGAAGTCCTTCCTTTTATCTGTCCTGAATCACCCACCAATCAGCGCCATGGGATGACCCCATTGGGTTCTAGTATTATGGGAGGAAGAGAAAAATGTCTCCCTATCCACTTTCTCCACACCATGCATCATTTTGTACACCTCTCTCATGTCTCCCCTTACAATCCTTTTTAGGAGATTTGAATGAAGGTCATGCCAATAGCCATCACATCATCCCAGCACTGCCGGTGAACATCCACGGGAGTTCAATGTGAGGCCAGTGACGGTGGTGCAAAACTGCTCCAAGTTCCTAAGAGGCAGTAGCCCTACCCAGACGTTTGCCTGAACAAGCAAGGGTTAAAAGTGTATAGGTGGGTGGAGCCAGGCATGCAAGCCCCGCCTCAACATCCTTACTGATGGGAGGCCTCTTCAGCTGGAAGGTCTGAAGAGGAGCTTGTAGAAGTGGGAAGATTAAGGGCGGGGCTGACATTTGTACTCCTGCCCCCATTCACTCTTAGGACTAAACCACACGCTATGTTAAACATGTGAGGTTGGCGTGTAGCTGATCCTAACTTTTTTGTTTTTAGTTTAGCATCATGCATGGGGTGGGGTTAAACCTTCCCGCCCAGTTGCTTTTCCTTCCTAAATTTGCTCCCTCCAATGGTGCAGGAGCTCAAGAAAGAAGGGGAGGGGAAACCTCTCATCAGCAAGGTTTAAATTCTCCCCACCTAGGGTGACCATATGAACAGGAGGACAGGGCTCCTGTATCTTTAACAGTTGCATAGAAAAGGGAATTTCAGCAAGTGGTATTTGTATGCATCCAGCACCTGCTGAAATTCCCTCTTCATCACAACAGTTAAAGATGTAGGAGCTATACTAGTGTGACCAGATAGAAAAGAGGGCAGGGCTCCTGCAGCTTTTACTGTTGTGATGAAGAGGGAATTCCACCAGGTGCTGCATGCATACAAATGTCACCTGCTGAAATTCCCTTTTCAATACAACTGTTAAAGTTACATGAGCCCTGTCCTCCTTTTCATATGGTCATCCTACCCCCACCCCCACCCCATACATATGCCTGATGATCCCAAACTGGAGTCAGAGCTTACACTCTCACACTTAAAAGTTTTTTAAAAGTTAAGATTGGCAACTCGCTATGCATTTACCATACTATATAGTTTAGCCCTAAGTCCTTGTGTGTGGGATCCTGGTTTGTTGCCCCCAAACAAGCCAGGATTTGTAAGCCAGTGACAAGCAAAGGTCTGTTAAGAATATCTTAAGGAAAGGGCTTTTTAAAAACAACAACAACTTAGAAGCAGGGGAAAGATTGACAAGGAAGGATGTTATAGTGGTTTATGAAATGATGACCATGGTGGGTGGGGGGAGAACATGGTGGGTGGAGATGGATGTATTCACGCTCCTAAAATAAATTTTAAAAAGGAAGTCCTGATATTGGTCATGGACCACATTTATGACGATCACCACTGGCTTCTTGTTGGTGGCCCTGTGGTCCTAAAAGCCCCTTCTGGTTGATGTATACTTAGCCTCAGGGCCATCCTCAGGTTTTTGAAGTCTATTGAGCAAGGCGTATAAGGAAAAACTTCCTGACAGTAAGATCTGTACAACAGTGGAACAGGCTACCTACAGAGGCTCTGGGCTCCCCATCTCTGGAGGTTTTCAAAAAGAGGCTGGACAGCCACCTCTCATGGATGGTTGAATTGATTTTCCTGTATATTGCAGTGGGTTGGACCTTTGTGGTCCCTTCCAACTCAACAATTCTATTCTACACCTTCAGTGGGTCCCCTCCTTCAGCGCATCTACTTTCTCATTGCCACTGCTTTTGCTGGTCGCCCTCTTTCTCTTCATTGCTCCCATTTACTTGCTTGGCCGGCAGAGAACCAGTGAGCAAGGAGGCCATGGCATCTCCTGCTCCTGCTCCCCACCTCAACCGTTGTCTGGACCGGAAAGAGAGGCAGGTGAACGAGCTGCTTGCAAGGGTGAGGAGGTGGAGCAACTCCAGGAGGATCTTGTCAGTAGCCCCTCCTGGGGTATGGGCCCTTGGCAACTGCCCAAATGTGCCTATCCTAGATGCCCACCCTGCAACGCCCTCTCATCAGGACAGGCGTTTAAGAACTTATCTCTTCACTGCAGCCTTTCTGCAATGTGAATGGCACGTGTGATGTTTGTTTTCCTCCGACTGCTACCTCCCACCCGGCAATCTCTCATCAGAAAGAGGAAATGAAAGAGACGTTGAGCCGTCTTTCGAGTGGGTTACTCATGCGGCGCGATCTCTGCGGAAGCAGACTCTCAGAAGGGCGGGATCACATGAGGGGTACGTGGCGTGAAGAATGTCTCCAGGGGGCAGAAAAATGGAGAAGTATGACAATGTCTTGGGATAAGCGGGACTCGCCGCTCAGTCGTCACCCGCCGGTTTGTTTAGACAACCTTGAGGGGACAGAACTGGCGCTGGATACTGAACAATTGCATGCCTGGAGCAGCAGGCAGAGAAAGAATGCAAGTTTTTGTCAGCTGATTCTTGTCTAACGAAAGGGCTGTTGATTGGTTATGTCTGTTTGGAATCTCAGTGCGGATTGGACAGCAACGGCTGATTTGACTGGTGGGGCAGAGGGCAGCAGGGCGGAGCCAAGGGGTCATGAGAGGCGGAGTGATTTTTGAATACCTGATCGGCAGCAACCCATATCTCAGAAAGGGAAAACCGAGGCATGTCAACATGCAGAGGAGGGGGATCACATAGTCACACAAAAGCAACACCTCTTATTCCACAGGGAATCAAGTGGCTTTAAGATCCTAAGCCACACAAGATCATGAAGCTGCCACTGCTAGGGATGATGTCCTCTGAGTCACACCACCAGGGCCAGATCATACTGCATTCACACATGACATTTGTGCGTACACACACAATCAAGAACAGCCAATAATAGTGCGAAAACAGTTTTCCACGACACATTTAGTGGAAATAATCTTCCATACTTTCTTGGAAGCGAAAGACTAATATCCCATGGTGGAGAATTTCAATGCAAACACAAGTTTTTCCTTTTACAGCATACAGCGCAGAGACAGAAAATGTAAACGCACAGGGCCTGTTCAGACGACACGCTAAGCCATGGTTAGGCCACTAACCCTTTTGCAGCGAATGGTTAGTGAGAGTATTTAATCCATGCTTATGTGGCCACCATGGTTTTGAATGGTTTACATGACACACTTAAGTTGTGGTTCACATGACACGCTAAGCCATAATGTTTAGCTCAAAGTGCTGAACTATTGTGGCTTAGCGTGTCGTCTGAATGGGGTCTCTCTCACACACATATGCGTGCACACTCAAGAGGCGGTTGTAGGACTTTTTTCAGTCTAAACACATGGATGCACAAGTGTCGTGTGTGAATTCAGTATTGAGGATCAAGTAGAGGGTCTTTGCAACTCCGGGGCGGGGACTCTTGTGGGTGGCCCCTGGTTGGGAGTCCGTGCCCTTGGCAAGTGCCCAACTAAGTCTAGCCTTGACACCTACCTTGAGTCCGCCCACTTCTGGACTAGTTAATGCAGGTACTCTAGTAATATAATCAAAAATGTAGTGTGCGGAGTTGGTGGGAGCATCCTTTTACTCTCTTGCAACTTGTTGTATACAGGGCTTCCCTTGAAGCAAATCCAGTGCCTCTGGGCTGTACAAAATTGGCCAGGTTGGTCAAAGGGCTTCCGAAGTGGTCCTCTATCACTTCAATGCTTCACGAGCTCCATTGGCTGCTGGTGGCTGCTAGGGTGAGCTACAAGGTTTTATTAACTATGTGTAAAGCCCTGCACTGCTTGGGCCCTGGTTACCTGAGTGCTCACCTTGTTCCTGTGTTCCACCATTGGCAGACCCGCTCCCAAGGGCAGGGTGACCTGATCGTCCCCCACTTCAATTTGGAATGTGCGGGGGCCAGGGCCTTTTCAGTGGTTGGCCTCCGACTATGGAACAATTTGCCACTGGAGATTAGACAGGCTCCCGCCGTCAATTGTTTTAAACGCCTTTGTAAGGGGTTCTTATTTTCGCAAGAGTTTGGGGGAGGGGTGGTTTAAATTTTACTGAGGGATTTTAATTGAAATTGTTTTATGTATTATTGCAAAGCGCCACGACACCAGAAATGGTGAGGTGGCGCTATGTAAATGTTTTAAAATAAATAAAAATGTAAAAAAATATTTTTGACTTATTGTTTCGACAGAAAGATGACCACCTTCTCAACAGTTGGCATTCTCCTCTTCTTTGTGGTTGGCTATGGATCCTCTGAGAACTCCAGCACCTCGAGAGGGTGCGGACTGGATCTCTTTCCTCAGTACGTTTACCTGTGTGACCTGGATGCTATCTGGGGGATCGTCGTGGAGGCGGTGGCCGGAGCGGGCGTGTTGACGACGCTGCTCCTGATGCTGATCTTGCTGGTGAGGCTGCCGTTCATCAAGGAGAAAGAGAAGAGGAGTCCCTTGGGAGTGCATTTCCTCTTCCTTTTGGGGACCTTGGGACTCTTTGGCTTGGCGTTTGCCTTCATCATCGAGGAAGACGAGACCATCTGCTCAGTCCGCCGGTTTCTGTGGGGGGTCCTTTTTGCACTCTGCTTTTCCTGCTTGCTTGCCCAAGCTTGGAGGCTCCGGAGACTCGTCCGGCATGGCAAAAGCCCATCCGGGTGGCAGCTGGCCGGCATAGCCGTCTGCCTCGCCTTGGTCCAAGTCATCATTGCCACGGAATGGTTGATTCTGACCGTCGTGCGGGACGGCAAGTTGGCGTGCCGTTACGAGCCGATGGATTTCGCCATGGCTTCCATCTACGTCATGGTTTTGATGGTGGCCGCCTTGGGCTTCTCGTTCTTCACGATGTGTGGAAAGTTCAAGAAGTGGAAGAAGAACGGCGTGTGGCTCGTCATCGCCAGCTTTTTCTCCATCCTCATTTGGGTGGCTTGGCTGACTATGTACCTTTATGGGAATGAAGAACTGAGGAGGACGGACCAGTGGCGGGATCCTACCCTTGCCATCGCGCTGGTGTCCAGCGGTTGGGTGTTTGTGATCTTCCATGCCATCCCAGAGGTTCATTGCTCCATCCTCCCATCCCAGCAAGAGAATACGCCAAATTATTTTGATACCACGCAGCCACGCATGCGCGAAACTGCTTTTGAGGATGACCTACAGCTTCCTCGGAGTTACATGGAAAATAAAGCCTTTTCGATGGACGAACACAACGCAGGTAAGACTGTCACCGCCGCTCTTCTTAGGAGAGGTTCATTTTGAGGACCAGGAGCAGTTGTTCTTTAGTAATAAAGTTGGCGAAAAGATGGTGCAGGACTTTAAGGTTGGGCAAAGAATTGACCCCTGCTTTGCAGAAAGAAGACAAATAGTCAAGGCAAAGTTGTGCTGGTTTGGATCTTTTCAAGCTGTGAACGGGGGCGGACAGGAAGTAGTCGTTGCTCGGGATCTCCTGCCAGATATCTGTGTGATTTGTAGTGGCTCAACAAAGATTTTTGAGTCCCAGCTGTTTAACAACAGCGGTAATGCAAAGGTTTTCTCTTCCCCCTTCTAAATTAAGCTGCTGAGATGGAGAGGGGGGTGGCAGGAAGGAGCTTGTATATGAAAGGACTGCGAGTTCAGATCTACTGTCGAAAATAAATTTTGGGGCTGAGCATGTGCTCAGAGGCACTCTTGTTCCTTAATCGTAGGAGGATATCCTTCCGCCCTGCAGCCATTTTTTTGTACCTGGCTCCAGTTAGTGGATCTCAGGGTTCTAGCAAAAACCAACAAACGCTTAGATCTTGGAGTCTTGAAGATTGTTGGCCCCTGCTTTTGGAGACTCAGTTTCTTAAGTTAACTCCTATCTCCATAGTACAGGAGCCTGTAGAATAGGGTGGCCAAAAGTGGAAGAAATGCATCTCTTAAAAAAAGGGGGGGGATGAATGAGGGTGAAGATTTACATAAAGTCTGCATGTGCTGATTTATATGTATAGGTGCAAATTTAAGAAATAATGGTTCACATGGAATGTAAGTCCTACTTAGAATAGACCCATTGAAATGAATGGGACTTCAGTTAGGCATGACTAACTTAAAGCCCTTTCATTTCAATGGGTCTGCTCTAAATAGGACTGACATTGGATGTGACCCAGTGACTATTTTTTTCAAAATAGAAGCGCACAACATCTTGCCCTCTGAAGATTAACTATTAGCCTATCTACACTACTGCTTTAAAATGGCTTATAATGGTTATTAACCAGTTTAAAACTGTTATAAACCGTTTTGAAACAGTAGTGTAAATAGGCTCTGTGTTACCATTTGCGTCCTGATCCGGGACATGTGAATTTGATGCATTCTTATCAAAATGCGGACCTAATGAAAGTCCCAGTCTGCTAGCAGGTTCCGTTCTGCTGGTGGATGAGGATGTTGGATTGAACTACAGGTCTTTGCTTGGCATCATATGGGTGAGTTGCAACCCTGTGAAGGCTCAACCAAGGAGGCATTTTTCCCATCCACACCACTTCTCCTCACATCGTGGGGACACCTAGAGGAGGATCTCCAAAGAGGATCTTACAGTGTGGGTAAGACTCGTATTGGACAAGGCCAACCTTCAATGCCCCCAATAAAATAATGTATTGCCTATAAAGGGGAGGCTCCAATAAAATGTTGCTGTGAGAAGTACCCCCCCCCCCATTCCGGTTTTTCTTTCACTCCACAACGGTCTTTAAGCATTCTATACTAGAACCCAATGGGATTTGGGACAGATCAAAGGAAGGACCTCTTCACACAGCGCAGAGTCACACTATGGAATTCGCTACCACAAGACGTGGTGATGGCCACCAATAGGGTTGTCTTTGAAAGGGGTCAGACAAATTCCTGGAGAAGGCCATCAGTGGCTGTTAGTCCTGATGGCCATGTGCTACGTCTAGTAGAAGAGGCAGTAGGCTTTATATACCAGTTGCTGGGGAATATGGGCAGGAGGGTGCTCTTGCACTCATGTCCTGCTTAAGGGTCCCTGGGGGACAGCTGGTGGACCACTGTGTGGACAGAGGTCTGGACTAGGTGGACCCTTGGTCAGCTCCAGCAGGGCTCTTGTGATGTTCTTATTCTGAGGCCCTGAGCACCTTTAGTCCTGCCCCTCCTTTAGCATTTCTTTTCTTCGTCTTTCTGCTTCTGCAAATTTTAGGGTTCCCCTCATAGAGTAGCTTGACAGTGCTCAGATTTTGGCATAGGACGTCTTGAGCCACGATCTGAAGGCAAACGATGATTAATATTAGATGAAATAAATACTGCTAGACTGGAGGGTAGATCTTGGGAACCATTCCGTGCAATTCACAAATGTTGTGTCTGCAGTGGAGGATTTGTTACATAAGATGCTCGTTGGCTCATCAGGTAGGGGATACGCTTGTTTCGAATTTCCCTTTTTTAATTCAAGGTTGGTGGCCAAATCTATAAAATAGAGATTTCCTTCTTTCCAATAGGAATAAGGCGATTACTCAGAAAGTAGCTTCTTTGCCTAGACCAATGTACATTTGAAATGGTAAACTGTTTGAATTACCGTACATACCTCAGCTAAATTGTTAGATGGGGCTGTCACCTTCCATACCCCTCTCCACCTCCTGCTCTGCCAGGAATCTGTTTTATTTTGCCCAATTCCCAGCTCGTTATTCATGTGCAAACCAAGATTTGTGGTTCAAAATAAACCGTAGTCTTCTCTAACCTGACACCCTCCAGATATTTCGGACTACAACTCCGATCAGCCCCAGCCATCATGGCCAATTTCAAGGATGATGGGAGTTGTACTTCAAAACATCTGGAGTGGGGGTTGGGGACGGCTGCTGTAGACAATTGCTAACCAAGCCGCCTAACAGTGCTGGATTATTTCATTTAAACCACAATTTCTAGTTCGCGTGTAAGAATAAGCCAGGAATCGGCGAAAGCAAAGCTGAATCCTGGTTTCCTTCTCCCGGCTGTGTCTGCTTCATATCGACTCCTTGCTGCTCATGTACAACGAGCTAAATGATGGTGATGTCTGAACGCAGCCACAGTTTGAGCTGAAAGGCATGTATGTTGAGTTGCTATTTATGTGGGCATTATGAAGTTCAAGACTAAGGCTTTCTCCATTTGTTAGCGTGTGTACTTTCACATCACGAGTTCTTTATCTGAACGTTCAAAGGTGAAATGCTGTGAAAACTACAGCGAAGCTCAGAGGGATAGGGGATTTTTGGAATGGGGGTGGCAGATGACTTCAGCGTCCCTGCTAATAAAAGTGTCAGTGCTGAATTCCTGTGAGCCCTGTCTCCACTACACCACTGCCAGGGACTCGCAGCAACTCTTAGAACCACAGCCTATCACCTTTGCAAAATCATGGAAGACAGGTGAAGTGCCAGATGACTGGAGGAGGGCTAATGTTGTCCCTATTTTCAGACAGGGCAAAAAGGCAGAACATTGTAACTACAGACCAGTTAGTCTGACATCAATCCCTGGGAAATTTTTGGAGCAGATGATAGAGAAGGCAATCTGTAAGCACCTTGAAAACAATGCAGTGATTACTAGAAGCCAACAGTTCTATCCTGCCAGACTAACCGGATCTCATTCTTTAATCGTGTAACCTTCCTTGTGGATTGTGGGAATGCTGTGGACATAATATATCTTGGCTTCAGCAAAGCTTTTGTACCACATGACATTCTGATCAGCAAGCTAGTTAAAAGTGGGCTAAATGGAACAATTATTAGGTGGATTCACAGTTGGCTACAGAGTCGGACTCAAAGAGTGCTTATCAATGGTACCTTCTCAAACTGGGGGGGAGGTAACGAGCAGGGTACCGCAGGGCTCAGTACAGGGCCCAGTGCTCTTCAACATTTTTATTAATGACTTGGATGAGGAGGTGCAGGGAATGCTTATCAAATTTGCAGATGACACAACTTTGGGTGGGGTAGCTAATACCCTGGAAGACAGAAACAAACTTCAAAGTGATCTTGATAGGCCAGAGTGCTGGGCTGAAAGCAACAGAATGAAATTTCATAGGGATAAATGCCAAGTTCTACACCTAGGAAAAAGAAACCAAAGGCACAGTTACAAGATGGGGGATACTTGGCTCAGCAATACTACAAGCAAGAAGGATCTTGAAATTGTTGTAGATCACAAGCTGAATATGAGCTAACAGTGTGATGTGGCTGCAAAAAACGCAAATGCTATTTTGGGATGCATTAATAGAAGTATAGCTTCTAAATCACGTGAGGTACTGGTTAGGCCTCATCTTGAGTATTGTGTCCATTTCTGGGCACCACACTTCAAGAAGGATGCAAACAAGCTGGAGGGGGTTCAGAGGAGGGCAACAAGGATGATCAGGGGTCTGGAAACAAAGTCCTATGAGGAGAGACTAAAAGAACTGGGCATGTTTAGCCTGGAGAAGAGAAGACTGAGGGGAGATAGGACAGCACTCTTCAAGTACTTGAAAGGTTGTCACACAGAGAAAGGCCAAGTTTTCTTCTCGATCATCCCAGAGTGCAGGACATGGAATAATGGGCTCAAGTTACAGGAAGCCAGATTCCAGCGGGACATCAGGAAAAACGTCCTGACTGTTACAGCAGTACGACAATGGAACCCATGACCTAGGGAGGTTGTGGGCTCTCCAACACTAGAGGCCTTCAAGAGACAGCTGGACAGCCATCTGTCAGGGATGCTTTAAGGTGGATTCCTGCACTGAGCAGGGGGTTGGACTCGATGGCCTTATAGGCCCCTTCCAACTCTTCTATTCTGATTGCTTGTGTCCCCTTCCTGTGGACTTCCTGGAGGCATCCAATTGAGGGCTATTGCCGATATGCCCTTCCTATGGACTTCCTGGAGGCATCCAATTGGCCGCTATAGGAAACTGATGTGTTGTTGTTGTTGTTGTTGTTGAATATTTCACCCCAAAACAAAAATTCTTTCTTCGTTTGTCCCCCCCCCCCCCATACCCGGTTTGCACACAGCTTTACGGACTGCCGGATTTCACAATGGCAGCTTGGGAAGCCGTCCCAGCGCCCCCTTTCGAAGCAACGTCTACCAGCCCACAGAGATGGCGGTTGTTCTGAACGGTGGGACTGTAAGTATCAAACTGTGACGCTAGAAGAAGGGTGAACCCCCAACCCCCTGCTTTCAACTCAGAACTTCAATTTAGTTGCTCATATTGGGGGAGGGAAGTAGGGAAGTAGGGGCCCGTCGTGGGAGGTGCAACAGCAAGTATGCATATGGCTCTTTCTAAGATGACTTAATCGGGCATTTGGTGACCGTTGTTCGCCCAGGAAGTTTTTTGCTGTTCCGGTTGTACCAAAAACTCCGTTGCTGATGGCTAGGAGGTGAAAAGATGTTGGGATTCTAACGTTTGCAACGAGATTGTCTTCCTGCCCCACCCCGGTTTTAAAAACCAGTGGTGTTCCTAGGAAAGGCACGCTCTCTGGCTCATATCATGCAGTGCCACGTTTCCTACCAAAGCACCTTTTGTGTCTGGGGTTTTGTTTTGCTTCCAAAATCGGCATGCCGAAAAGAGCTGCCGCAGTAATAGACAGGCCGGGCATCGGACGCTTGCCCCCGCTGTTAATCTGCAGCCTGGGTCATTGGGAAAGAGTAGCTTAGGAAGAGATCTTGAGCCACACAGCCTTCTTAAATCCTCATTTGCATGGCGTACATTTAAATGCGCCCGAAGAGCTGCGCAGCAGAGTGCTTTGCTCTCTTTTCCTCCGGTTTGGCTGATCCGAGGCGAACGCTCATCTCCCACGTTTTAATTTCCTCTCATACGCGCTGCTTCGAGTGCTGCTCATGAGCCAGCTTGCTCTCCGTTTAAGTTGGGCTTGTGTTATTTTTCAGTCACCAGATGATTCCAGAAGGCCACCTGCAATTATTATTATTATGATTCAAAAGCACCCATCCTAGGCTCTCTTCCAGCCTGATCCTTGCCTCTCCTACCTCTCACTGAACAGGAGGGAGCGAGGGTCCCTGTGGGAGATAGAGCCGTGGAAAGTCAGATTGCCACGAGTGTTAACCAGCCTGAGAGTGGGGGAGCGGGGTGGACTCGGAGGCCACTTGATGCAGCTCATACTGCTCCGATCTAATGCCGTTCTGAGCTGCAATAAGCCCTGCGCCCTCCCTCCGCTGAGCCACAGTTCAGGTAATTACACTGGCTGCAACCGAGCTTTCGATTCCTGGGCCTGAAGCACCCCCATCCTTCTTTGCAAACCTTCCCCCAAGACCCCGCCCCACCCTGCACTGGGATCCCCAAACTAATAGGACATCACAGGAGTCAACAATAAACAGGGCAACCACTGTAATATTCCTCGCCCACACAACGAAGTGGTTCATACTGCAAAAGTCTGGTAAGTCTGGTCTTACCGTGCATCTCCGTAGGTGTGCTGGCATCCACCTCGCTCACTGAGATCATCGGCTTAGGTCCGCACATCGCCACCTTTAGGTCGCAGCTGAGGGCTCACGTGATCAGAACGCTCCTCCATTTTGAAGTTGTTTTTCGCAACGCTGGGAGAAGACAAGGCCAGGACTCTCCTTCCTGGGAGAGACCATGGATCAGTGGTAGAGCGCGGGCATTGAAGGTGTGTGGTCCCAGATTCAAGTCCCTCACATGTCCACGAGAACAGGGACTTGGTTAGGGGAACTGGGAAAGTTCACCTCTGCCTGAAGGCCATGGGCCAGATCTCCTTTCAGAAAAGCTCTCAGGGGCCATATTCCAAGGGCCGGCGGAGACACAGGCAAAGAGGGCAAGACCGCAAATGACCCCAAAATCCTGGCATATTTTAGTTTAAAGCTGCCAGGAATGAACTTTTTAGAATACAAAAGCTAGGAAAGCAGCAAACAGTTGGTGTTTGGAAGAAAGGTGGTGGCGGCCGGGGAAGGGGGAATGACCATCTGGGACCCCAGACGGGCCGTAGGTTCTGCATCCCTGGGGTAGAGGATACTTGACTTCATTGACCAATGGTTTTAAAGCCACTTCTTAAGTTCATGGGTATTATTATTATTATTATTATTATTATTATTATTATTATTGTAGTGGAGGAGCATTGGATCATGTGAGACCTTGCCTGCAGTCTGAAGTGGTACAGCCCAGATGCAGGTTGACTATCTCACTGAGAGCTAGGAGCTTGTATAGCCCTTAGTGTACTGTATGATCATGGCATTGATTGATGTGTGTGTGTGTGTATAACGTGATTTTTTTAAAAAACAGACTAGAATGCTTAGTTATGGATGTATTATCCTTATTTCCAGATTCCAACTGCTCCACCAAGTTACACTGGAAGACACCTATGGTGAAAAAAAGCTGATAGGCTGTAGAGGATGAGAGAGAGAGAATCCATTAACTGATTTTATTCCCTGGCAGTGTGTGTGACTTTTCTGAGGGAGAGGAGTCAATAACGCTAGCAAAAAGGACCCAGGAGCGCAGAAAACCCATCCGACAGCATGGGAGGTCCGATAGCTTGGGTTTTTTTAAAAAAAGAATAAATAAACAAAATAAAACGTGAGCACGGTTGAATTGATAAGCTAATCACAAAAAACAAAACCTCTACAGTGAAATGTAAGCTGAAAATGATGTAAACCTAGAAGTAGGCACACTCTTTTAAAAACATAAAAAGGGAGAAAGGAGGTGTGTTACAAGAGAGAGCTCTCCGCCGGCGCTGGCGTGGGAGCCAAACCTGGTCTTTATGGGTGTGCCCGCTGCTTTGGAAAGAACAGAATGAAATGAAATAAATGTCCTTAACCCATAATGCCACAAGAGATTGCTCCCCACCCCTGGGCGGTCTTTCGACTTCGTCTTTTCGAAATGAACCACAAAACTAATATCACGTCACCCGATTGTTCATCTAGTGTTTTGCTGTCCGTCGTGGGACCTTTCGACGCTAACTTAACTCCACAAAGCAACTCCACTTCACACAGAACATGCCCTTTGGGTTTCTAAAGTGAGCTTTTGAAGGGGGGGGGGAACAAAGGAATTCCATCAGATGCTTTAAACTGAAGTTGACCCATTGACACTGCCCACTTTAAAAAATCGAAATAACCATAAGAAGAGCCCACTATAGCCTTTCGCCATGAGTGCTGGTCAATTTCCTTTCTCCAGGAAGCGTGTAGAGAGTGTATGTACGGAAGGGGATGAGCCAGTCTTGGCTCCGCCTCTTTTGCGTGCATGGCGATGCCCAAACGACTGAAGAGGGGCGGAGCTTGCTGTTAAATTGTAAGGCGAGGGAAAAGGGATGGCACAGAAGGAAGGGTAGCGCATGAGTGTGCTCGAGCCGCAGAATATAGCTCACGTGAGCTAGCTCAAATCCCACCACCCTGAGTTAAAGGAAGTGTACAGTGTGTTTCACACAGGACTTCTCCTCCCACCCCAAGGGTTGCAGGCATAAGGTGTTCCTTGAAACGTCGAGGTGCCTCTTTGCAGGGGACACCTGCAACGTTAGATCCCCCTTCCTTGATCCCACCTTCCCACCCCCAGTTTAACAGTGAAGCCTCATTAACTGCAATGGTCTGTGCATTTTCTTGCATTTTTCTCATGCGTTCTTTTATGGAGCATTTTTAAAATAGATTCTTTTTCACATGGGTATTGGAAACGAAATTCCCCACCCCTCAAGGTCCCCATGTTCCTGCTGCCTTTTCATGTTTCTATGATTTTAATGATGCTCAGTAAAGCCTTCTTTCATTGTTTAGCATTGAATGCATATCAGGCATGTGAAGCGTTATTACATCCCCTGTGTTAGCCGGCATCACATTCTGCTTTCCTAGAGACTAAAATCCATTGAAGTTTGCTTTTGTGTGTGTGTTTTTACAAATATCATACATGAAGTTGCAAAGTATGTTGAAGGATGGAATTATTTTGCATCTGTTCTAATAAATATATTCTATTTTCAAATGGCGAATAAAATTTATAATGTACAAATAAAACTACATAACTTGGCGGCTTTGCAAGGCTACCTGCTGTACCCTGCAGAAGAAAGATGACTGATTTTGTTTTGGGAAATTTCTCCGATTCTTCATGTACCTGGACTTTTATTCTACTGTATACCTGATTTTTGCCTAGTTCTCATTGACGTAAGCAGCCTGTTGTCTGGGAAGTATCATTTTGGATAGTGGCAGGAAGCTCGCTTGATTGAAAACTCTTATATGCAGTCCCCTTGCACAGAGAAAAACGGAATGTCAGGGAAAGGTGTACTAGCCGAATTTTCTCCTTGACATGCTAGGTTTCATTGTGCAGGGAGTTTAATTTTTGTGATGCAGGGCAATTCCATCTTGCGTGACACTGGATCTGGTGTTGGTCTGAGATTCTCAGGTGGAGGAGGTGGTCGTAGACAGGTGTGCTCATTCTGGTTCAGAAGCTGCACCAATTCTTGGAGAACTTGGATCTGACCATGGCTGCACATACTTTGAGGAGCCTTTGGAAATGTCTACAGATTCCAAATGCCGGGGCTTTAAACCAGTTTTAGGGAGCATTTCACTCTGCTTCTGTATCAGCTCCAGAGGCATCTGTGATGTTCAGAGGAAGAGTTGTACGGCACAGGCTTTCCATGCAAGGAGGAACCAGGTTGAATCCCTGGAGTCTCCATTTTAAAAGGATCAAGTAGCAAGCGATGGAGAAGACCCTGGAGAGCCCGTACCAGTCAGTGGGCTCGTTCAGATGACACGCTAAGCCACGGTTAGGGCCGCTAACCCTTTTGCAGCACATGGTTAGTGAGGGAGGTTAACCTGTGCTATGTAGCCACTATGGTCAGGAAAAATGCCATTCAAATGACATGCTATGCCATCATGGTTAATTCAGAATGCTTAACCATCATGGCTTAGCATGTAGTTTGAACAGGGCCATCGTAGACAATATTGAGCTCGATGGACATACAGTTTACTGTCCATTGATGTCCATGTCTGGACACAATTCATGGTGCTGTTTATTTCCTTTAAAGCCCTAAATGCCTTAGGGCCAGAATACTTCAAGGCAGGGCTTCCCAATGTATTGACCCAGATTTGTATATATCCAGAGCAATGAATACAAATGAAATGCATACAACTTTCTAGCAATTGTACATGGGCTTCAAGAAAAGCAGGCCAAATATCCACACCAATATCCATTTGAAGGTGGCATCCATATTGACACCCATTCAAATACTGAAAGTGTTGTAAGGTCCTTAATCCATTGCATTATAGGACATAGAGTGTTTAATCTCCCAACGTCGTAATGTCAATCTTTTAGCTGTCAAGAGGGCAGGGAGAATCCATTTATGTTGACCATTTGTAAATTTTTATTATGCAGGTCAATAATTTCAAAGAACATGTGCATCAGTGAATATTAAAGACTGTCCCAATACAAAATTTATCTGTATAATAACCTTCTTCCAAAAATAAGCAATTACTGGGCATTGCCCAAACATATGAATCATAGAATCATAGAACAGTTGAGTTGGAAGGGGCCTCTAAGGCCATCAAGTCCAACCCCCTGCTCAATGCAGGAATCCACCTTAAAACATCCCTGACAGATGGCTGTCTAGCTGTGTCTTGAATGCCTCGAGTGTTGGAGAGCCCATGACCTCCCTAGGTCAGTTTCCATTGTCGTACTGCTCTAACATTTAGGAAGTTTTTTCTGATGTCCAGCCAGAATCTGGCTTCCTGTAACTTGAGCCCATTATTCTGCATTCTGCACATCTGGGGAATGACAGGTTGAGGAAGGATTATTTATGGTCTTCCACTACCGGGTGAAGTTTTTTTTTTCAGTTTTGGGAAAACTGACTTGCCTTGCATTGTTGTTTTTTAAAGTCTCACCGCTCTGAGCTTTTGGGGGGTGGGGTGATGTTTTCTGCTCTTGAATTTACAATTTGATTGTATTGTATTATGTTTTTCGCCTAGCTCCTCTGAATTCAATTTTTAAAACTTGTTTGTCACTTTGAGCGTTCCAGGGGGAGTGGAAAGGAGGGCCCAAAAGGTCCCGAAATAAATGTTAAGATGCCCCCATGCTCTGAAATAGCAGGGTCCGGACACAACGCTCCTGTCACCTCAATGAGAACTAGGCCCTTATTTCTGCAAATAGCCTCAGTGACTGCAGCTGGTCTACTTAGTAAAAAAAAAAATGGCACAAGTTCAAGCTGTACGTGATACACTCTTAAGCATTCTTGTTGTGGTTTTGAATATGCATTGCCATTATTGCCATGATCATCTTAGCAAGTTTAAAAAAAAAAAAAAGTTCTCAAGTAGGTTAATAGTAATACTTTTTCCCCACTGTGCACGATCAAACAAATGCGGTTCTTTTCACGTGAGATGACCACGCTCAAGAGAAAAGAACAACATTGGTGCGTTTAGAAAAATTATATTAATTTGACATGTGCTGATGAGAGATGTTGGCCATCTAAACATATAGGAAGGAGAGCATTGCATGTTGCCTGGTAGTCTAGAAACCTGTTATAAAGGCCTTGAGCAAAATATAATGCTGTATTTTTCATTGTGACCAAATAGATAGATGATGATCTTTATTAGTATCCCGCCTTTTGCCCAATACTAGGGCCTCAAAGCGATATCCCCAGGAAATGTACTATTTTAGCATTACAGGGGGAAGAAACTTTGTTGGTGTTTTCCTGTATGTGTGTGCACGTGCGATTGGTTTTTTTTTAAAAAAAGGCAAATATGCTTTTGAAAATGGGTTTCTGAAACTATTTGCTTTTAAATTTCTTAAGATGAACATGGCATAATTGGCAGGAGAATGTTTGTTTCCCAGCTGAAATTTTGATGATAGCTTTTAGGACTGGGAGTGTAGAACCTCAGGCCCAGGGGCCAAATCCAGCCCTCTGGGATTCCCCAGAAGGCCACACCCCCTTTCCCTTACTCCACCCCCCTGCCAGCCAACTACCAATTATTTCACAGGTTTTGTGTGGTTCCCCCTCCCACACCATTCTAAAAGTTATATAATGCCTCTCCTAAAGCTGTTATTACCAGTAACAGCTTTAAGCTGAACTATGCTGGGAATCTTTGGTATTTTGGCTCCTCCCCCTTTGGCTTCAGCTCCGCCTTCCACTGGAACGCAGCCCCCCTGAGAACTTCCCCATAAACAGAATTCGTCCCTTGGGCTGAAAGAGGTTCTGCACTTGTTTGGGGGGGAGGAGGTCTATTTTTTAATTTAGAGGGGTGACTTAGAAAAAGGAGGTGCAGCTTTCAGAAGTGTATTAAGATGTTCGTTTGTTTTTCCTTTTAGACAAGAAGGGATTTAGCAGTCCTGCTCCCCATTAAGTCAATGGCCGTTTGGGATCTTAAAGACAGGGCTGGATCCTGCAAACACAGGACGTCCCTGAACCACTCATGTGAACCCGGCCCATACGTCGTAGTGGTGGGAGGTGTTCCGACTAAGCTATAAAAAGGGATTGATTCATTCCTCCGGCGACTTACTTTTTCAAACGAATTTACTTTTTTCTTCTTCTTTTGTGTGCGCGTGTGGTCAGTCCGTGGTTTGTGATTTCTGGTGCCCCTCCCACACCCCCCCTCCCCAACCATGCGATTTTAGAAAGGCGCTTCTGTGTTAAATTATATATATATAAATATATATATTTGTTAATGACACAAAGCTGTTTATACGTTTGCCTTTTGGTGAAAGTGATTACGAATGTAGAGCATCAGGCGATGAGCAAAGTAACTCCACAACAGTAAGCACAAGGATTTTGGCATTTGGTTCCACCATAACTCACTTTGGGAAGCATAAAAGCTACTTCATTGTTGCCAGTTAATACCACTTGAATAGGAAGGAGGGGGGAAAATGACAGCAAGCCAACTGTCTAGGGACTGTAGTCCATCGCTACGCAAGGTTTTTCCAAGACGAGCTAGATGTTTTCCTCCTGATAAGTCGGAAAAGAGAGATCCTATGGATGCGATCCAGCCAGCGCTGCACTTGTGCAAAAGCTGATTTGTTTTCAGTAAAGCTTATTTCAAGAGTGTTACTCAAGGTAGCGTGGCCACTGATTCGTTGCAACCTCCACTCACTTGAAGCCGGTGGTCGAATCCCCAGGATCAAGAAGTGAGCTGGATCCAGTAGGCATGTTCCAGTCGACCTCATGCGTGCTTGAGACCCGCTCATCTTGGCATGTCAAGTGTCCTTGATGTCCTGCGAACTGTGCCTGTTTGCCTCGACATGGAGGCTCCGATGGGCACACCTCGTCTCCTCCTTGGAAAGCAGGACTGTTCGACGGGAACCCAGTGGGAGTTCTTGGATCGAAGCCATGGGGCCCGAGCCACAGAGGTGTGCTGGTGGCACACCGCCCATGTTCCATTCAGCGGTGTGGGGGTACCTGAAACAAACATACCACCTGGACACAGGGTTTTCCCCTGCGCAATGGCCCTTTTGTAAGCTGGATCCAGGAGCTCAAAGTGGTTTCCATACTAGCCTTTCTCTTGCGGGATTTGTGGCCAAGGTTGCCAAG
This sequence comes from Anniella stebbinsi, assembly GCA_029215795.1. Taxonomy (NCBI): domain Eukaryota; kingdom Metazoa; phylum Chordata; class Lepidosauria; order Squamata; family Anniellidae; genus Anniella; species Anniella stebbinsi. Next base: position 51,767,557 of record JARDYH010000007.1, on the reverse strand, counting down.
GGCCCTGGCGATCGTCTTAGGATGGGATGGCGTCCTCTAACGGGACTACCACCTTGCGGGATGCAGCCCGCATGGCAACTACGCATTCTGATTCTAAATGAGTCTGCCACAACTCTATGTTTCAAGTCACAGTTCTAACCGAAGGCAGTGCAACTGGAAACATTTGTTGCTTTTGTTAAAAATAAAAAAGGGGAACAGATTGGATTATTCTACCATCACACAGCAGGTGCTTTTTATTAACTGACGAGACAACTAAGTCTCTTCTTTTCTTTTTAAAAAGAATATATTTATTAAATGTATTAACGTGTGTTTTTATAATGTGCCCCTTCCCCCAGCCCGCACCCTGACTGACCGTTGCATACCGTTTAATCTTGTGCGTCTTTTGGAGGCTCTTCAAGACAATCAATGTGTGCCGTAATGACTGTACATAAGGAGACGAAATTAAAACAAAAACATAAAACCAAGTTGTAAAGCATGGGCAAAATAATAATAATAATAATAATAATAATAATAATAATAATAATAATACATTTTATTTTCAAAATGCTGTTCTTAACAAAATGAAAATTTTAAAAAATAAAATAAGAAAAAATAAAGGCTTCACTATTTACTTACAACGTGGTGGTCATTTTGATTTTGGCGCACAGTTCACTGGGCACAGCTGCTGGGGCGTTCTGTGGATTGCAACCCTTGTCCCTTGAGTTGTTTCTGGTTGCTCATTTCGTCGGAAGATGGAAGGATGGAATGGGTTGCGGGGGGCAAGGAGTAGAAGCCCTATGGGTCTTTTTCAACGTTTGTGAAATCTGACTGATCTCCTTTGCAACCCAACCGTGGTGCTGGGTGTGTAGTTTGAATTGGGGTGACTACTATCTCTTAGCGTTGGTTCTAAAAGCTCTACTGAAATACATGCCAAGCAGTTTAGATAGGGAACGTTTTCTCTGATGCATCTTTAATTTTATGGATTGAAATTGGGGTCTGCGAAGATTATGCTTCCGGGACCTTTTTTTTCTATCGGGTGATCTCCTGTTCCCAAACGAAAGAGTGCTGCAGACCCCTGTTCTAATCTAGCTAGTTTTTTCACTTGCAGAAAAGTGTGACATGTATTGATAGGCCCTGATCTTCCTGAACCATCTTTTTTATTTTTTCACTGCCATTCGCTCAGTTGGGACTTCAGCTAGCGCCTGTGTCCCTGGCGATTGTTTTCCAACCCGATTCACAGCCTCCACTTAAACCCAGACTATTTAGAACGTAACTCCCTTTCCTCTGTGCTGAAATGGGTGATGGGACCAAAGCCAGGTTAAATTGAAAGACACCAGAGTATGTGGGCGGGTTGCGAATCTGGCTGCTAGGTTGCCTGATGCAGCCTGATACAGCATCCTGCCTTGAAAGAGAAAAGAGAGTTTAGAGCTGCCTTTCCTAACATGATGCCCTACAGATACGTTGGACTACAACTTGTAATCCAACACATCTGGAGGGCACCAGCTTGGGAAAGCCTAGTTTGGCGTGACTCCAAATTGTCTAAACCAGAAGGTGGGGAACATGTGGCCATCTGGCTCTTGTGGGACTGCGGTGCAAGATGGGTGAGCATCTGAGGCAGAGAGAGAGAGAGAGAGAGAGAGAGCTGCCCCAGGAAGCTGTAAAGGATTTTATTGACGAGAAGCCCTTTCATCCATAAAACTGTGTTCAGCATCCTGAGACGGTCCTCTCCCTTTGGCTTCTTGTAGGACTGCAATACCCATCAGCCATAGCCAACACAGCCAATGATGAAGGATGATGTAGGGCAAAACATCTAAAAGGGGCTGCAAGTTCCCATCCCAGGTCGAAACCATCTCCTTTGCATGCAAAACAAGTAGATCTGCTCCACCAGAGCTGTGCTCCCTTACCCAGCAAGAGATGATACGGGCTTTTGAACTAGGGCAGAGAGGCTAGGACTGCAGGGCCAAATAGCAAGTCCACGCCCGGCGTTTCACCTATGTTGCACATTGTGAAGGCACGACCAGGCTAGGGGGCTCCTCCTCCTTGATCTCCGTCGTCTGTGAGGTTTCCACCATTGAAAGTTTTGAGCGATCTGGGGTGGGCCCCACGGAGTCTTCCAGCTTGGTTCCCACTGTGAGCGAAAACACAAAACAAAACAAGGAAATGTTACCCCCCCAAAAGCATCCCGCCCCATAACTCGACAATAAACTTGGGGGCCTTCTTGGTGCACTGCCTGCGTTCTATCACTGAGCTACAACTCCTTCCCTTAGAGTGGGGATGGAGAACGTGTGCCCCCCTGGACTGCAATTCCCATCAGCCCCAGCCAGCATAGTCAATGGAGAGGAGGGATGGGACCTGTTGTCCAACAACATCTGGTGAGCCACATGTTTCTCATCTCTGCCTGGGAGGAACCGTCCCCAACCCTAGTGCCTTCCGGGTGCATTGAACTCCCTAACTGGAGAATGCTGGACGTTGTAGGGCTTTTGCATCGGATTGCACCCATAGGCTGAATTCGGACAACACGATAGTCAATGGTGGGGTAATAATCAACTTTACTGTTGTTCATCTAGGGGGTACTCCCCACACAACATGGTAATAAATAATCAACTGTGGTGTGGATTAGGATCAGCGCTGAGTTGACTATGGCAGCATTCGGACGACACGATGGTCAATACAACTGACGATTGTTTCCCCCCCCCCAGTTGCTTATTGTGTCGTCCGAATTCAACCTTAGAGTTCCTCCCTTCCCCCCCCCACACACACAAAGTGGGTCTTGAACCCTTGCCGCAGAGAGGCTTGTGGGTTCTTTATGCCCAGGAGGTCTTCTGATTTGAAGTCAACTGTTTTCCTGATTGGGGATTTCATTTCATTTCATTATATTTCTACACTGCCCCATAGCCTAAGCTCTATGGGCAGTTCACAAAAATTAAGAACCACTAAACATGCAAATCCATTTACATAAAACCATATAAACAGCACACACGCACACACACACACAAACATGTACCTAAAAAACATGTTTTAAACAACGAAACTCACGAACTGAAACTCACGAAATCAATTCGTGAAAAGTGCCTCTCCCGCCGCCTGCCAAAGTTGAGCTGAATTGAAGACCGTTGACATAAAGAAAAATATCAACTGAAGCCACGGAAATCACATGGTAGGCATATTAAGGGACAAGAGGCATGTCAATGGAAGAATGGTGGCTTGTGTGCAGGGCTCCGCACAAGAATGTCATCCATGGCATTCACAAGAGCCGTGGGCCAGCTGGGCAACTCAGCAAGACAAAAAAACCACAGTGGGGATTTGCCGGCTGGAGAAAACAATTGTAAATGAACAAAAGGCCTGCATGATAATAGTAAAAAGCCCTACCTCCTGCTCTGCAGTCACACACCCTTGGAGGGCTGCAAGCAATGCAGATGACTTAGGAGACAATCACACCTAATTTCCCCCCCGGTTTGCCGCCCTGTGTTTTTTTTACCACTGACGCAGAAGCGTGTCAAGCTTATGATCCCTTTCACCTGAATAGCTGCTTTTTTTCTCTTTAGCTCGTTTGCTCTTCCACTCCGCCCCTCCCCTTCTCTTTCTCCCTCCAGTCAGGTCCTGTCAGATGAGCACTTCAACCAGACCGTCTTTCTCCCAGGCAAAACTGGAATGACCCTTTAGTCTGGATCTTTGGGGGCATCGAGGGAGTACAATCCTGTCTCTGCAGAGATTCAGGCATTGTATGATTAAAAAACAACAACACGCTTTTGAGCCTGGGATGCAAGATTTGGGTTTTATATTGAGGCTTTATATATCGCTTTTCCCTGCCAGGACCTGATGCAATCCATTCAAGCCCCCAGTTCCTTTAAAACTACAGGGAGGCTTAGGGTGTATTGAATGCGCTTAGGAAAAATAATCCAGACTTTTAGCGTTCTAGGAAAGGCTGGGGAAGAGGCGGGGTGTCAGCAGGACAGGCACGGCGTCGTGTGAGTACCGTGCTGCAAATCCGCACACCAGACATGGCGAGAGTGCACTAAATCGCTGGTGTGATGGAATTCTTAGAAGCCAACAGCCAAAGAACTGGATGGTTCATTCAAGCCTGTGTGCGAAATGCCTCGTTTTGTCAATTCACTGCCTACTTCATCCTGCTTCTGGCCTCGTATCTTTGTCTCTCTCCGCCTCCTTAGCGTATCACACCCTTCCCAAACTTGACTCCCTCCAGCTGTTGTTGGAGTCCAGTTTCCATCAGCCCCAGCCAGCAAGGCCAATGGTGGGAGCCAATCTGTTTATTATTCTGTTTTTATTTGTGTTTTAACTGCATTTGTTTTATTACTCTTTGAATCGTTTTTTTAAAAAAATCTCTATGATTGTAAGAAAGGTGGGGTACAAATCAAATCATGTTAAATAAAGAAATAATAGCCCAGCAACTTCTGGAGGGACACAGGGATTCCACTACCACAATGAGAAGGCTTCTGCTCACAGGCTCACAAGATGCTACGGCCTGCGGGATGCCAGCCCAAGGGACCAGGATGGCACCATTAGACTAAAATCCAGGGCTGTTTGCCTATCAGGTTTGTTTCAAAACAGCTACTTAAAATGGGCCGATTCTCCTACAAGGAAGGTAAGTAGCGATGAGTAGACTATATTTTGTATCAGTTATTATTGATTTAGAGCGCAATCCGATGCAAGCACAGACAGAAAAAAGTCCTAAAACTCCCAGCATTCCCCAGCTAGCCTGGTTGACTGGGGAATTCTGGGAGATGTAGGATCCCCCCCCCCCGTCTAAATATCCATAGGATTGTAACCTAAATCTCTTAGCTCCCCACTTTGCCTCCTCTCAATTTCTGTCCTTGATGCTGTTTTAAAGTTTTCAAATTGTTTTTAAAGTTTCAATTGTGTTTTTAAAAAAGTTTTCAAATTGTTTTGGTTTTAAAGTGTCACGTTTTTTAAAAAAATGTTTTGAAATCAATGCAAGTTCTAAATGGTAAGTCGCCTTGGAGATCCGCTTTGGGCTGAAAGGCGACTCATAAATGTATAACTAAATTTTATATATTCAAAGGCTGCCTAGGCTTCCTTCTTGTGAGTGGATGATTCAGTTTTAGTGAAGCAGGGAACTGCACTCACAGCCTGAACATCAGAAATAGGGAGAATTATTAGTTCAACTGAGTATATTTGTACATTGGACTATATGGGGTTGCAACCTGAATCCATGCAATCAATGCAATACCTTCGCAAATAAATATACCTTTCAACACTTGGTCTTACAAAAAGGGGGTGGGACGCTACCCAGTGGAAATGTTTGAAAGAAATAGGGAAGTGGAAATTTGTACAGCCAGCAGCAGCACAACTTCGCAAAGGAATGATGCTTCATTTTTAGAAAAGCAGCTGAGTGCAACCTATTAGGCAAGGGCTTAGTGTAAAATAGATATATATGGAATGAGAGGATCACTTGAGCTGACGAACGATATGCCCCAAACAGCATCAGCGTGAAATCAGAGCTGTCTGGATGGAAGGAGAGATTCAACTCTTAAAGAGACACACAGTCCACTTGAAGCATATACCATTGTGGGGGAAATCTCTTAGATGCAGCCTTTTCCAAGATGGCGGCCTCCAGGCATGTCAAACTATAGCTCCCATCGTGCTAGTTGGAGATAGTGGGAGGCACAGTTCATGTTGGACAAGGCTGAACAAACTCATGTTGATCATGCTCAGCAGAACTATGTTTAGTGAACGTGATACGGGGGGGGGAACTATATTCCCCCCCCCACACACACACAAACACCTATCCTATGCAAACAGCTTTTCAAAGCAGCCTTAATGTGTTTTGCCTTCACGTTCGCAGTTCAAAAAGGTTTGCGAGAAGGGAAGCAAACACAAGTGTTTGTTTTTTCCTCTTCACCCCCGCAATTTGCCTAACACCTCTCCTGACAATTCTGGAAAACCTGAACAGAATATCTGACATTTCGACTGATCCTAACGAAAGTCCTGACAGAAAGCAAACCGAAAAAGGTTGAAGGAAAAATACGTCTGTCCAGAAACATAACCAAATTTAAATATAAATACCAATCTCTCGCTCAGAATTAAAACAATTAATTAGCAGTCACAAATGCCCATTGCAAACATGGTCTGTGCTTCGCAACTCTAATATCCCAAATACGTCGGCTACATGCAAACACAAACACCAATAACCCAAATGCATTCGGCTGATCTGGTTCTCTTCAGTGGGTGAAAATATAAAGATAAACAATAATTACAGCTCTTACTAAGACAAAATTGGCACCATATCTGAATTCCTACATTGAACCAACAGTTGTTATATAAGCAGAAACTGAGGGCCACACTCAGGGGCTGTATCCAATGATAGGAGGGGCTTAAGACAAAAGAGGCGGGGCATACTGGAGCTTAAAATTCTTATGGCAAGTAACTAGAAGGGTGGGGACATTCTATACCAATCAAGGACATCACACCGCAGTATTTGTCAGGGACTTTCTTCAAACTACGTAAAAGAGACTAAATATAATCTGCTGTGTTGAAGAAGGATAAAGAAAAACTCCAAGCAGCCTAGGGATTCCACCTATATCTTGGTGTGTAAGGTAAAGGAAAAATACACATATATGTTAAATGTATTATTTGTCAACAATAGGTTTGAATTTAATGTGTGTGTGTGTGTATGTGCTTAATTATATTATTATCATTCCTCTTACTGTTGGTTTGCAGAATTTTGTTTTTAAAAAATGTATATATATAAAATAAAAGAACGGGAGAAAAACTGAGCACAATCTGGGGAATCCACCCAATGACTGACAGCTGGGGAAAGGGGTGGGACCAGGGGAAGAGGGCATGGCCATCTGGGGATCCTAGGAGGGTCAGACGTGGCCCACGGGCCTGAGGTTCCACACCCCTGGTCTACATTGACTGGCAGCGACCCTTCCTCCACATCCTACTGTACCTTCCCCTGGCCATGACACCTGATACAGGGGCACCCTCTGCCTCCATGTCACCCTTCTTCCCGCCCTGGCACATCCTGGATTGTAGCCACCCCTTTCCCCAAAAATCCAGAAGAAGAAAAGATAAGAAAACAAATGACTGGCCATCACTACATCTTGTGGTCTTCCGGTGAAATGTAAGACCCGGAGCTGTGGTGAGATTGAGCAGTCAAGCAATTGTAGATATGATCCCTTGAATGCAGGATGCCCGACGCAGAGTGGGAGCCAACCACAAATCAGGCTGCAGACTGCATCAAGGACACGGTCGTTCCTGCCGGAAGGGACGCATACCGATCTAAAACCAGAATGTTCCCGACTTGGAACAGGAGCTCTTTATTTGAGGAGTGCCCTCGTGTTTGTTTTTTAACAGCCCGCATTTTACATATTATAGCATTATGCAATTGGGATGACCGAAGAATTCAGTCTTTGCACATTCTTAAGCAAACTGCCCTGATCCTGGACCAACATGCAGATCCGAACAAGATCAGCCTTTGGACGTTGCACTTCTCCAAATTTTGCGATGCAGTTTTCAGCTCCAATCCCCCCCCCCCGCACTGAAATGCTATATATATCAAGAGAAAATACATTTAGAAATGCACTACTCCATTACTCTATAACTTTAGCAGTGACATGGCTGCAATCTGATACACTTGACCATTTTATCAGCCATCCTGAATGTTGCTGTGGTTGCTCTCCCGAAAGCGAAACTCCACTGGAGTGGGCTGGCATTTCAAAGGCTCCCCAATGGTGGGTGTGGGCCAGTACAACAGGATCTACCTCTCTGGGGGGCCGCATGACTTCCATTGCTGCGTTCTCAGCTGTCACTGCTGAGATCACGTGTTCAAACCATTTGGAAAGCTCTGGCTGAAACGCCATGTAGACTCTTTAATGTTCGATGCTGGGCTGTGGCTGAGATTGTTCAAGTTTCGAATGTAGCGTAAGAGTGTTATGTCAGCCAGTGAAGCAAAGGGAAGAAGAAAAGTTACCTGCAGGATCACCTCCTGTACAATCCGCCCCATACACTCAGGTCCTCTGGGAAGAATTTACTCCAGTCAGCCAAAACTAGGCTGTCAATCGACCCAGAGGACCTTCTCTTCTGCCGCTCCCAAACTGTGGAATGGCCTGCCAGGAGAGATTCGTCAACTTAACAGTCTCCCGGAATTTAAGACAGCCATAAAGACTGATCTCTTCCGGCAGGCCTACCCAGTCGAATTTTAATATGCCTTTTATTAATGTATTCTTTTTATATGCTTTTAATCAGTTATATGTATTTGGTGTTGTACCCCGCCTCGATCCAGAGGGAAAGGCGGGTAAAAAATAAATATATTATTATTATTTATTTGTTTCTCGCTCGTGGTGGTTTTTCTAGACGGACATGAAGGGTTATTATTATCATCATCATCATCATCATCATCATCATCATCAAAAGAAAAACTGTCCATTATGAAGGAATCCTCTTACAGACACTTCTGAATATAAAGCAGTAGGTTTGGGAGTCAATATTGTTCATGGATCGACAGATATTGGGTTGGATCCAAAGGTTTTCTTCCTCTAACAGAGGGATTGTCCTCTGACGGAGAGGGGGCTTCTACTGATGGAAGATGCCTTCCTTTGCAGGAAGCACCTTTCTTCAGAGACAGGGAAGGGCTCCTGCCCTAAAAGGCAGCCTGGAAATACTTTAAACAAAGAAAGGAAACCCAGTTCAACGGCCTTAACAGACTCATACACACCACAATCACTCTATAAACTGTTATGTGCCTGTTAGGTTGTAGAATCGAGCTGTAAGATTTTAACGTTGGCATAAGCAGAGTGAATAATATACCATCACACTGATGCTGGGGACACAGCCTAGTACCTGCTAGCCATATCGGTTTCTGAGCTGGCCCTTTGCTCTACCCCTCACAGATCTCCACTCTTTCTCCCTCGCTGTCCCTTTTGCCTAGGACAGTCTCCCAGAACATCTGCATCATGGCTGGCCATGTTTTTTGGCCTCCAACAGCTATATGCAGCAATGGACAGCAGACCGGAGGGTGGGGGGGAGGAAGGGCCGTCCCTATCGTTCGGCAGACTGAGGGAGCTGCTTCAGGCGGCAGATGCTGGGAGGTGGCAGGAAAATGTCAGAGGAGAGACCTGCGGGGCTCATGGCTTGCCTTACTGTTTCCTTGTTCTAGATTCTCTCCCCCTTCCACCATCCCCACAACACACCCCAAAAGAGGTTGTTGTCCCGCGGGATCTGAAATGCGTGCTTCCAATGATCCCACTGATCATAAAGCCCATGTGCCCTTAAGTCAAACAAGTTTAGTGCTGATCATTTCAAGCATCCGGCAAGACATTTGCTCACTTCGCTCAATCATGGCTGTGGAAATAAGCCACGATGGCTTGTTCCTCCTGCCGTGCATGCCAGCAACAGCCCTTGGGCCCTGGGTGGCTTGTGAACCATGACAACAAGCCGCCCTGCCTGGGTTAACACAGCAAGACACGCTGCGGAGGGTAATTATGCTCTACACAACCACATACGCACCCATCTGCTTGTCTGCCCAATTTATGAAGATTTAAGGACAGCCTTATTTAGGGATTTAGACCTGCCATCAGACAGATCTGATGGGTATTCAATCCATTTTTTATTGGGAGATAGATTGCCCCTGGTTTCTGAAAAGGTGGCCCACTTTGCTTTCAGAGCAGCAATTCTAAGAAGGAAGTTTTGTGACAAGTTGAACTGTCTTGATGAGTAATCTTTTACTGTTAGGTTTTATTATTGTTTTAAACTGATGTGTACTTTGCTCTTGTTTTGTATGTGTTTTGTTTATTGTAATGGCTTTTGCTACACAAATAAACTATTTACTTACTTACACACACACACACACACACACACACACACACACAGAGCGCGTGAGCAGCATTCACAGAGGGGTTAACAAGCCTGTGATCATGTGAACCAGGACACACACACACACGACCAAAGTTTGACCCATCCCCATTGAGAAGTTTCAAAATCAAAACATGAAGCTACAGGAAAAGGAGGGGTCGTTTTCATGCTAAGCTCTGAATAGAGGCTGCTGTTTCTCAAAACACAGACCCACCTTTGTCTTGCGGGAGGGAGAGGGACTGGACAAACAATTTGGTTACCATGTGACAGATACCAAAGAGGGAGGCTTACGAAATCGCCGAGATGCTCACAGCCCCGGGCCCGAGCCTCTGGCCTGCCAAGGGCCTGTGAGCCAATTCTCGGAGGGTGACAGCTATTCCCAGTCAATCCGGTCAAAGGGCCACGATCGTGAGCGTGCGATTGAACTGAAATAGGGTTTTCAAAGGCACAGGTGGGTGCCTTTCCACTGCTCTTTCTGTCAATGGGAGAGGGGGGGGTCTTTGTGGGGGCTTGTGTATGTGGAGCTGTTCACCATCGGTTCTTTCGGAGGCATCACTATCATAACTCACAAAGTGCTTAGAAGCACACTACGACCAGTAAAAAGGAGGGACATCCTGTCTCCAATACTCTCCAGCAGGGCTGGCTCCATGCTGGTGGAAGCGCATCTTCTGTTGGTCTGTTCCCCCCCCCCCCCTCGTGCTTGTCTGTTGGCAGCAGGGACAGATACTCTGGCCTGAATATCCAGTGGATGCAAATCAGGACAGGAGAATTATCCAGTTTTCAGCAGATGGCATTGGAGCTTCAAAAAATTCGCCAGAAGCCCATCTCCCTATCATCAGATCCTGACATTTTCTTCTTTGAGACAAGCAAGTCTTTACTGAGTTCCGCTTTCAGACAATGGCCACTGCCTATTGTGATGGAAAGTACGCCAAGCTGCCGATCACACAGCAATTATGTATTTGTGGAGCCTTACCAACAGAGAACATTGTTCACTGCATGTTGTTTTGTGAGTTGTATTCATCTTCAAGAAAGAAATTTATTGCTCCGATGGTTTAAAAAAAACAACGTCTGGTACAACTTTATCCGAGAAAATACTAATTCTGTTATCAGAAAATGACCCCTATGTTATTAAACGGGTAGCCCTGTTTGCAATTGCAGCTAACTTAGGGCAAAGTTCTTAAATTCCATTGCTGTCAAGGTGATGACCTATTTTAACTTTTTGTAATAACCTATAGTTACATAAATAAACATGTAGACTACTACTCTAAGCTGCATTACAAGCAGAGCCGGTGGCTAAATCAAGCCAAGGTTCGACAAAGTTGAGGAACATGCAAAATCACTCGATGAAAAGGAGAGACAACATCTCCAGATGTAAAAACTAGATGTTTGTTCTTCAAGGTATCCCAAGATGTTTTGGTCCTGTACCTGCATTTTGGGGATTTAATCTTGGAGGATTTTTTTTTCTCCCGCAGAGACTTCTGCAGGCTATATTTGAATCTTAAATCTCCAAAGAAGGCCCGGAAGTACAAGGAAGCAACTCTTCCTTGTACTCAACAATCTAACCACTCTCAGTAGTGGGCAAGTGAGAAGGGTGAGTGTTTGCCCCCCTCCCCTTGACCGCCCCCCTCCAAGGTGCCATCTATCACTTCAATACCATCAGGAAGAAGAAGAGTGTCCAAATAAACTGAGAACTAAAACTGCTACTGTTTGGACACAAAACCGGTCGTCTCCTCAGCAAAGTGGCAGCACAGAGATATCTATTGTATCGGACGGAATGTCATCATGATGTGCTGCGTATAAAATGGATGAATAAAGCATTTGGACATTTCCCAAAATGAAAGGGCAAAATGGCTTCAAACCCTTCTTTCGCTGTACAGCATGTGTTGGTCCGGTCACATCAACAGCGCACCTTAACATTGCATCGGAGGAGTCTTCTGGAGATTCTGCATTGTTTTGTTTCATTTTTCAAAGAATCCAGATTCGGGGGAGGATTTCACACATGACCTTTTCCCAACCCGGCCAGCAAACGCTCTGCATTCCGGGTAAATGGAAGCCGTGTAAAAAGTGCAGGAGGCGTCACATTTGTAGGCGGGTTCCGTTCCGATGGATTTACGATCACAGGTGCCAAGATGGCAACAACATATTTTATTTATTTATTTTATTCCATTTATATACCGCCCCATAGCCGAAGCTCTCAAGAGCACTAAGCCGACAGAGCCTGCCAAGCGAAATCTTACTTTTAGCTCATGCTACCTATTATTTGGCACTTTAATTTGATGGGAGGTATGATGAGCCCAAGCAGAATCACACGAGAGTCTCCTCAGTATTTTACTGTTTTTCAAACCAAGTAATCCTATATATAATATCTATCTATCTATCTATCTATCTATCTATCTATCTATCTATCACAGATTGGAGATTACAAGGGAATTCCTCTCCCTGCCTCCTCGCAAAGGCTCCCAGTAGGAGGACAGGAGGGAGACCAAACCTCAGTGGGCCAGATAGACAATCTCCGCAGGCAGGTTAGGTCCGTGGGCCAGAGGTTGCCCACCCATGCTATATGCCAATCGTGATTTCTGTTCTCTGAGCGTGGATTCTTATGTAGCTAAAATGACACTGTCCACACGCAAGATGGAGGTATCGGTAGGCTCGAGGGAAGACAACATTATTTTTTTTAACAAAAGAAACTGTAAGAAGGGAATGCAAAATGCCCAGCAAGCACCCAACATCACAATATATGGCAACGGTGATCTGGATTTTCCAAATGTCAATCCTTACATAGTCAAAACAGCAGCATCCATGCACACGACGGTGATATCAGCAAGTTAAGGGGAACTCCCAAGGTTTTCACAGCTACAGACAGCATTTAGAAAAGAAACCTGAAGAGGAAGGAGGAGGATGCAGAAAGCCTAGAGAGGACTGAGCATGCTCAGTGGATATCAAATGCTGAGTGACTGATGGAGGATGTGTAGAATGGAGTACCCTAAAAGAAGGCATGTCTGGCTGGAACCCTGAACAGAATCACTCCACACTGCGACACTGGCTGAATTCGGACAACACGATAGTCAATGGTGGGGTAATAATCAACTTTACAGTTGTTCATCTAGGGGGTACTCCCCACACAACATGGTAATAAATTATCAACTGTGGTGTGGATTAGGATCAGTGCTGAGTTGACTATGGCAGCATTCGGACAACACGCTAGTCAATACAACTGACGATTGTTTCCTCTCCCCACCCCCCACCCCAGTTGCTTATTGTGTCGTCCGAATTCAGCCACTATGTTGCAGCTCTCATTTGTTATTTTACTATGGTGGCAACCTGAAACAAACTTGCTTTCAAGCCACCTAGCATTCAAAGGAAAAGATATTTCAGAAGTAATTCCAATCCAAAGAGCCACAAGGACCGAATATAAGCCTAAAGACAATTTTTGACGTGTAAGTTACACAGAGAGTAACTACGTTTACGAAGACAACTGTTGCTAGAGTACATGTGGACATTTCATTTAAGACAACTAGTTTGTCAGAAATTTATGTCTCACTGATTCCCGGGATTTGTACAGGGTCATGCCAACAGGCACGTAACGGTCTACAAGTCCACCCCTTTCCTTTTTAAAAAGAATAATACTTCTGTTAGTATAATTACGGACAGAACAGGACAGGGTCAATAATGACAAAAGACAATATCCAAACATGCCATTATCAATACAAATTTTACACAAATAAATTCCGTAATGTAGATTCCAATAATTTATAAAGCTACTCTCTGTCTCAGCAGTCATAATTCCCTGCTTAGTTCCACTTCTCTTATTATTATATCAGTTAATTTATCCCATCTCTGAGTTTTCCAGATGTTGCGATAGCCATTCCCTTATTCATGGGGTGGTGGAAATCTTTCCACTGATGAGCTCATGCATTTTTTGTGTGGAAATTGATCAACACATAATGAATTATTGTATGACATCTGGGATCATAGAATCATAGAATAGTAGAGTTGGACAGGAACTATAAGGCTATCGAGTCCAACCCCTGCTCAATGCAGGAATCGACCTTAAAACATCCCTGACAGATGGCTGTCCAGCTGCCTCTTGAATGCCTCTAGTGTGGGAGAGCCCACAACCTCCCTAGGTCATGGGTTCCATTGTCATACTGCTCTAACAGTCAGGAAGTTTTTCCTGATGTCCAGCCGGAAACTGGCTTCCTGTACGTTGAGCCCATTATTCTGTGTCCTGCACTCTGGGATGATAGAGAAGAGATCCTGGTCAGGATAGAAGACTATTTTCCAAATCTCCCCTTCCAAACCTCCAGAGTTCTGCTTTCGAACTGTAAGCAACCCTCATAAGCAAGTCCATCTGCCCTGGGAGTGGTGGTCCCATTTATCATCACGCCTTGTCACGTGTACTCAGCACCACTGATGGGATTGGGATTCCATTTGATGTCGTATTCTATCCAATAGAAGATCAGCAGTGGGCTCACTCCTAAAGTCACCCCTTTTATTTCCGGTGCTTATATTTATTACCTGCCTCCAATTCCTACCTGAGCCATTTACTGGGACAATACAACAGCAGGGATGGGCTAACCGGTGAGGATGAGGAATATATGCAAGAGTATCTGATAGTATAATTTTATCTGTGCAGGCTAAAAACATACATTAAAACAATAGAGGAAAGTACAGTATTGTTGTGTTGTAATATCTTACAAGAGCCCATCCCAGTTGTTATATTGTTATCTTGTTAGGGACACATTTCCAGCTTTGTTTGGTCTACTTTGTGGATATTTGCTAAGACAGCCTTAAGCAACTGGGCACCCTCCAGATCTTTTGGACTACAAAACCCATCATGCCAACTAGCTGCTAGCTATGAAGGGAGTTGTCACCTAACACATCTAAAAGAGAAACAGGTGTGGGGAGGTCTGTACTATGGAGTGTCTCATTGAACTCAAACGTATTGAAACAGGCATTTTCAGAATGACCAGCTCAGATTTTCCATGCTGGGGAGGGAACGTAGCCCAGTGGTAGAAGTCCAGTTCAGCAGAGGCTGGTGACTCCGATTTTGGTGGGGCCGTGATTCCATTCTGGATTTCAGTCAGCACCCACCAGCTTTCTAGAGGAGCTAGCGTGGTGTAGCGGTTCGACCGTTGCACTGGGAGCCGGAAGATCCTAACTCTAGTCCTGACTTGGCTATGGAAGCTCACTGGGAGACTTGGGGCTAGTCACAGAGTGTCCGCCTAAACTACCTCACAGGGTTGTTGTAATGAGGATAAAATGGAGAGACGGAGGAGTATGTATGCCCCCTTGAGTTCCTTGGGAGGAAAAAAGGTGGGATACAAATGCAATAAATAAATAAATAAATAAAGCTATCCAATGTGCCGAAAACCATTTTGGGGGTTAGGGTTCAGCACCTTGGACAGCTCCGTAAGAATTCTGGCTGGTTCTGACTAAAATTCAGGATGGAATCACAGCCCCGCTGAAATCAAAGCCACCAGCCTCCAATTCCTGATGCCTGAGGGGTGTGGGGTTTTTTAAAGCACAGGTAAGCAGGTGATGTGAAGGAAGGACTCTTCTCTCCCTGAGACCCTGGAGAACTGCTGTCACGAGTTAGACATACAGTTTCATCAGATCTAAAGGCAGCTTCTTTTGAGCTGCTATTGCTGGAGGAAATGGACATTTGAGAGGCTAAGCTAAGTACCTGCAACAAAATAATGAACAATCCTTTGCGGAGGGGGGTGGGGGGTAGAAATCCCACCCCCTGATTAATTGAGGTGGTGGTTTTTTTCAGTCGATCAGATCTTTGCCACCAATTAACCTTCTAACCGATCAATCAGCTAAACATCTCAACAGTACCCTTTACATCTCAAGGGATGGAAGTGGGGGAAGTTACCTTTTTTTTCTTGCTTGGCCCAGAATTCCCGGACCCGTTTGATAATATTCTTGGTCTCCCGCAAATGTTTTTGCCACTGGCGTAGTTCTTGAACCTCAGGCTCACAGCGGACCTGGAAGGGTTTAAAAAAAAAAAAAAAAGCATGCCTGTCTTAAGGAAACTGTCACCCATCCTATTTTCATTTAACGCTTCAAATCTAGATAATTGCTACTTTGCAAAGGTGTGTGGCACTAATAGAGGCAACTGTTGCAGGCTGAATGTGAAGATGCGGATGTCACCTTGGATTGTTGCATCTCCTCAACAGGGCCATCAGCGTGGGGGGGAGGGGGAGGAGATCCAACAGGATTAAAAAGAACTTTAAATTCTATTTAGCCCAAAGTGTCATCAAATGCAGGGAGCTTAGTTCACCCTTCCCTGCCTGAAAGAACACTTATCAGGATGCTAAAACTAAGGACCGGTGCCTGAGTTTCTCTCTCTCTCTCTCTTTTTTCCTCCTCCCTCCCAATCTTTTTCCTTTTGTGTCATGTCTTTTAGATTGTAAACTTGAGGGCGGGAACTGACTCATTCTTAATCTTTGTAAGGCGCTCTGGGACCTTTTTTTTTTTGCTAAAGTGTGGGGTAAAAATACTGCAAAGGCACAGCCCTAAGAACATAAGAAGAGCCCTGCTGGATCAGACCAAGGGTCCATCTAGTCCAGCACTCTGTCAATGAGGAACCCACAAGCAGCACCCTCCCACCCATGTTCCCCAGCAACTGGTGCATATTGTCTTACTGCCTCTGAAACTGGAGGTAGCACATAGCTATCAGGACTAGTAGCCATTGATAACCTTCTCTTCCAGGAATTTGTCTAACTCCCTTTTAAAGCCATCCAAATTGGTGGCCATTGCTATGTCTTGTGGCAGTAAATTCCATAGTTTAGCTGGGTGGAGAAGTACAGCCAGAAATTTAGTAGTGAGAAGGAGCCTAAGTGAGTATGACTCCGTTGTTACAACAGTTTCACTGGCCATCGATCTATTTCTGGGCACAATTCAAAACCCTGGTGATGATCTCTATGAACATAAGAATATGAAAAGAGCCATGCTAGACCAGCCTAAGGGTCCATCTAATCCAGCATTCTCTTCACATAATGGCCAACCAGCTGTTGACTAGGAACTCACGAGCAGAACATGAGTGCAACAGCACTCTCCCGCTCATGTTCCCCAGCAAGTGGTGTATATAGGCTTCCTGCCTCTGATACTGGAGGTAGCACATAGCTATCAGGACTAGTAGTCATTGATAGCCTCCTCCAGGAATTTATCCAAATCCCTTTTAAAGCCATCCAAATTGGTGTCCATCGCTACGTCTTGTGGTAGCGAATTCCATAGCTTAACCAGAAATAACCCTTTGAATCAAAGAGTTGATTGCTATTCTTTTAGTCTGTGGCTATCAAAATCTCCGTGCGTAATATCATTTTTTTTCTTTTTTTCTTTTAAAATAAAAAACCCTGTTTAGGAGTTAGGCACCGTCCTTCGAACCTTTGTCTCGGGTATCTTAGCAACCCTCACAGTGTTAAGCCAACATACGAAGTTATTAGATAAAAGCGCGCTTTTGTAGTCGGGTGCCTGCAGTCATAACGTAAGCACTAATTAATGGTTTTGTGGGACTTGGAACGGTGAAAACGGCAACACACGCAGGAAGAGAGGAATGAGAAGGGAGGGGGGGAGTGACAAACGCAATAATATATTATTTTTTTAAAAAAGCAAAGGCATAAAAAAAAAAATTGCAAGAGCCCATTAATCAAAAATGGCTATTCATATTACTGTTGTGCTCATTTTACGGTTGGCTTTCGATGCTCAATTGCCGGCAATGTTGACATATTTAGCAGAGGGTTTTTTCTTACTAATTGGCACTAGAGAAACCCTCTCTATTTATTTTGTTTGCCAGACATATTTAAGTTCTTGGGTTGTGGCCAGAGGGCTTTGGAAGAGCACCCTAAAGTAAGTGACCCTCATGTGTATTTCGTTGCCAGGCTCTCTCACTCACTGAGACAAGCAGCCAGGATAACACAGATGTGCACTCTTTCCTACAAGGGAAACAGCTGCACATAGGCAATTTCTCCTGATCTTTAAAGATCGAGGGAGTACATGGCGCATTTTGTGGGAGCGTTATTTCCCCGTGAGCTTTAAGTCCACAGAGAGAAAACTCAGGAAGAGGGAACCGCAGCTAAAGACATATGAATACAAGGCATAACAAGGGGCTTGGTTCACAGCAGCCTGCAGAAACATCTTAATACGATAATGTAACGAGCAACGCACAGTCCATAGCAGCATTATTGCACATAAGGTGGAAACCCAAAGGGATAATCTGTATTAGTCTGGCAAACGTCGAGTATCTGTCGAAGAAAAGACTGCAGATTCCGAGGAAAGGTAGCTTACATCTTTCGAACAAAAGGGCTTTATAATGAGCTGATCCTTTGGAGAAGATCACAGACCTACACTGCAGAGGAAGGACCACTCAATTCAAATGTTGCCAGACAATGGCGTCGCGTTAAGCCTGTTCTGGTTTTGCTTCTTCTTTTTGTAGCCGCCGAGAACGTTGAGATGCAAGGCACTGCCACTAATGAACAGCTATGTGCTCATTTGTTCTAGAAATACCTGAGAAACCAGAGTCCTGTTTCATAGTCAGGGCTATGAAGCAAGAGCTTTTGAAGAGAACTTCTGAAGTAGCCCTATGCTGCATGCAGTGCTAGGAGTCTAATACCCAGGTCTATTAAATGAATAGGAAAGATCCCCTTGCTCCACGGGGAAGGAGGGGTTATGGTTAAACTACAAGGGGGCTTCCAGTTAGTTGGCTGATGTTTGGTTCCCCCCCTCCCCCCCAGATCACGTATGCTCTCTAGCCCTTGAGCAGAGGGGAATACACAGCAGCAAGCATTACGGTATACTACTGCAACTAAGATTCCTGAGTGACATTGGATGAATGAATTGGTCTGCTTCACTTTCTATAACGGTTCACGTTTGTTCAAGAATAAGTTGGCTCCGTCCCATTTCCACATCACTATGTGGAACCGACTGTCACTGATGGCTGTTTCTTTCCCAAGAGGAGCCTCAGAAAGGGGTGGGGTGATCCTGACGAGGAGCGTCGGAAAGGGTGGGGCGATCCCGAAGAGGAACCTCGGAAAAGGTGGGGCGATCCCGAACAGGGGCCTCGGAAAGGGCGGGGCGATCCCGATCGGGGCACCTCTGATGTTAGCGGGGCGGTGAATCTGCTTCGGGTTTCAGTCAGAACCAGCTTTGCACTCGAATAGCCCTTTTAGAGTTCTCCCTGGTTCTGACTGAAACCTGGAGCAGATTCATCGCCCCACTTACATTGGACCACCAGCCTCCAGAGTAGCTTCCTATGTTCCTACTTCCCCTCACTATGTTCTTACTTTCCCTCACTGGGCTCCTTGTTTCCTTCCCTCCCTTTCCTTACAGCTACATCTCTCCGTCTTCCTCCCCCACCCTCCCCCTTTTTTCTCTTCCCAAACGCTTCAGCATCCCAGTCTGTGTTTGTTCCTCCCCCCCCCATTCTGTTGCCTCAGCGGATCCTACCCAGCCCTGCTCTCCTCCGCACCGATTCACATGCTCAGACACGAGACTTGGAAACATCAGCAAGCGTCTTCTCACCAAACAAGGGCAATAGAGGCCAGAGAAAAGAAGCTCTTCGTCCCTCATCAGGGCCAGCCCAAGGCATTTTGCTGCCTGAGGTGAAGGACAAGATGGCAGCCCTCTCCTCACGCCATGTACAGACACTGACTGGAAGGGAAGGGTGAATCTGACATCTGCTCCGGCAATGGGATAAATGTTCCCTGCTGCACCTGAGGCAGCAGGCTGGTGTGGGGGACCCAGGACAGGTTGTGCAGTGACAGATTTTGCAGTGACATAAGAGGGGCAGAGAATTCATGAGGTACAGCCTCAGGCTTCTGCCGCAGCCCCTCAGCCTCTGCCTGCCTGACGTGGTCACCTCACTCTGCCTAATGGTAGGGCCAGCCTGAAGGCCATTTTGTCTCTGAACATCTTTGTTGTGTAATAAATACGCAAAGAGGACTTTGTCACTTCCTTCTCCCATGACCAGGTCTCGCTCCTGAGACAGCCACTATGCAAACAGTGTCTCCACGGATATATTTATAGCACCTGCTACTTAAAATGTATGCAAGGGGTTTTCCCCAGGGCCTCCACAGCCACACAGACTCAACATCGAACTAAATGATGATAGATGACTCTTACCTGATAACCTCTCCAGAATGACTGAATGATGTTGCTGGCTTCTTCCTCTGTTAGCAGCAGAGAGAGAGGAATTGGGGGCCTAGGACTGAAGCAAACATTTTCATTTCAAAAATTGTATATTTTGGGTCACATTCACACACACACACATACACACATACACACCTGTATAAGAACCTAAGAATAGCCATGATGGATCAGACCGAGGGTCCATCTAGCCCAGCACTCTGTTCACATAGTAGCCAACCAGCTGTCGACCAGGGAACCATGAGCAGGACACGGTGAAACAGCACCCTCCCGCCCATGTTCCCCAACAACTAGTGAATACAGGCTTACTGCCTCTGGTACTGGAGGCGGCACTTAGCCATCAGGACTAGTAGCTATCAATAGGCTTCTCCTCCAGGAATATATGTGAATATATGCCTATTTTAAAAGACAGTATTTGATATTTAAGAAATGGCTTTTTAACAAAGCCTTTGTTGGCTAAATCCACCAGCCTGCACACGGTCTTGTTTTCATTGGAGTTTACTGTTTTAAAATTTCATATCGGTTTTAACAGGTTAATGGTTTAATTTGTTGTAGAATTGTACTTTTATTGTTCTGTTTTATATGTATGATTTTATCTGTACGCCGCCCTGAGAGCCTTGTGATATAGGGCCGGATATAAATGTTTAAATAAATAAATAAATAAATATTGTCTCAAACAAGCCCTCTTAATATCTTAAGGTGCCACAAGGGTCTTGGATGTTCTCAGTGAACGGGGCCTGCCGAAAAGGTTTGTGTTGATTGCCCTTGGCTTTAGTTTGCCACAACTATTAGTCTTGCTGTTGCTCTCAACATCACCCTCTTTTGTCCCCCAAAAGAAAAGCCCTGGGTAATCAGATCTGCCAGCACTCGCACCGAAGTCCTTTGATGACCAGACGACGTTTTTTCGTTTATCGCGAACGTTTTCTATCCCCTCGTCCTTTTCTCGAGGGAAACGCAAGATCGCCCTGTTTAACCTTGCCAAATGAACTCCAGCTACCTGGGCGGGCTTCATTTTGAGGGCACCGATCCAAGACCAGAGTAGAAAAGGCATGTATAAATCAAGTCAAATGGGGGGAAGGGCTAAATGTTCGGACTGGTAATCACCAGGAGGTATCAATCATTTCAGCAGGAGCAGTTTGAAGGAGCAGGCGTTACGCCAAGTCCATTTTGGTCTGAAAGAATATTAGCAATTGGCTTCAGGTCAAATAAAGATGGAATATGAGCCGCGGCAATAGCCCAACAGCAGTGAACTGGGGAAGAGGGAGTAAGTTATTTGTGGCAGGAGACAGCTGTGACACTAAAGATGAATCAGAGCTGACAACCAAATGCACCGAGAATGTACGCTGTGCATTTTCCCGAAAATTAAATATTATCCACCAAACGTCGATTGACGTCCAACCTATATCGCATCGAAGTTTCAGGGCAGATTTCAGCAGGAGGATTTTCCATCATTGTTTCAATTCTCATTTGTTGTTGACGAAGACGTTGCTTTCAAAAAGTTCTGTCCCATTGTTTGCAGCGTCGGACAGAGAGAACATTATGCAAATGTGAGGCCGCTGTCTACAGTAAACGTAGCTTGCTTGAGCTGGAGCGGGCTGCAAGGGCTTTTTAAAAGATGCATTTTGAAAAGGGTTTTTTTTGGGGGGGGACGTAGTGATTAGTTGGCCTGGCTGAATTCTACATGGCAGCAATGGAGGCTTTTGGCTTCTACGTCAGCGGGATGGTGAATCCACTCCGGGTTTCAGTCAGAACTCTAAAGGAGCTCTCCAAGGTGTGGAACCCATTTTGGGGGTAGGGTTCAGTACCTTGGATAGCTCCTTTTGAGTTCTGACTGGTACTGACTGAAACCCGGAGTGGATTCACCACCCCACTGACATCGGAGGCAACAGTCTGCACTGCACTGCAGTGATCCGGACAGTCGGATTTCCATACTGCATGCCTTCCTTTGACCTTCTCCAGATAGACCTATAGTGAATATTCTTTGCATTTGCATATTTATTTATTTATTTATTTCTTCAAAGCATTTTTAGCCTGCTCTTGAGTCAGTAGCCTCCCAGAGTGGTTGTCATGTATCAGTAATTAGACAGACCTGCCCTCAGGCTTAGGGCCTGTTCAGATTAACATGTTAAGCCATGGTTAGGCCGCTAAGCCTTTTGCAGCAAATGGTTCATGAGCATGTTTAAACCGTGGTTATGTAGCCACCATGGTTAGGAATGGTTCACACAACACGCTAAGCCATAATGTTTAGCTCAAAATGTTTAACCACTGTGGCTTAGTGTGTCTGAACAGGGTCTTAGAGTCTAAAAAGACCCCACACATGAGGAAAGGATATCAGAGGGAGGAAGAAAAATGCATGAAGGTGATGCTTGATGCAGTTGCCCAGGTGGACTGGAATTATACATATCTTGGGACCAGTTGTAATGAGGTTTGCTCTGCATCTATTTTCCTTCTGGGTTGGCCTGTTCTTTGCTGACTTGTTCCACTTCCTTCACTCTTCTGCAGTTTCTCGTCTTTGGAGTTCAAGCCTGGTGGCATTTGAGGGAAGGGGGAGCCATCACTTGGAACAAGATGGTGATAGCTCATCATCAAGTTGTGTCTGCTTCTCCCGTCTCCTTAGGACATGAACTAGGCAGAGCCCAAGGTTACGGCTATCTCTGGCGCTTATCTCCATATAATCCCAGATAAGTGGAATGTGTGGTATTAAAAGACACGTGGACAGGAGAGGACTGTTGGCCAACAAGATGGTAGCTTTCAAACTGAGGGACTGTATTGTACCATGATGGGGTTGGGTGGAGGAATCGGCTAGTCAGGCATACAAATAAGGTTCTCTAGACGATGGATATGGTCCTCTATTCAGGATGGCGTTTCCCACCTCCGCATGAGAAAATATCTGGCTGTTTTGTCGGATGAAGAAGCAGTGGTTTTAGAGCAGGATGCAGTAAGGGGCAGTTGTGCCGTGTTTAGAAAAAAGACTACATTGTGGTTGTGTTGACCATGTAAAGGCCAACATGGAAGCACGTTTGAAGAAGTAATTAAAGACTATTTACCACAACCACCCGTAGGAAAGAACGACTCAGGCGAGAGATGGACCACTGATTCATGTGACCTGCTCTCCAATTGCTACATTGTAACATTGTCGGCATAAGACATTCATTCTCCCACAAAATGCCCGTTTTTCTTTGGAGACATGGAAAGGTTGATGAAATTCTCTCCTGTTCAACATCAGTGGTTCAAATGCGGGGAGCGGAAAGTTCTTGAAATAACCGCCGGGCAGATGTCGAGACATGTCTTAGCTCTCTTGTGAGTCAACTTTCCATAGAGCAAGGCCTCCCATTAGTGAGTTAGGAACGGAAGGTTCCGAGTATCACTTCGAAGCTGTGAAGAATTTAATCGCTCTTGATGACGAGAAGTCTCCCGAAATGCACCGGGGACACAAATATATCGGGAATTAAACACGGCAGCAGTCCGTTTCGTTTCTGTTTCACTTTTCCGGCTTTTCTTTCCTGCAATCGCTTGTAATATGAGAAGGAGCTTCCATATTCAAAGACAGTTTACCTCTGATTACCCGACACTGGGGACAAACAGATGGGGGTGAGTTTCTGTACAGCAGCTGGCCTACCTCTGCTGGAGGCAAAGCACTGGGATAGATAGGCTATTGATCTAATGAAACACAGCAAATTCTTGTCCCCTTTAATTTTGTGTCTGTTTGTTTTAAAGATGAAGGCTTCGGTTAAGGGTGGAGGATTTTTGGGGGGGTAGGAGGTTGCCTTGGTGAAGGCGAGAATATAGATTCGCACATGGATAACGCAGGCATTAATCTAGGCCAAACGTGCTGGGCGGATTTTGACATTCACTATGTCTGACAATCTAACGCTTCAGCCCCTGCAGTGATTCTTGTTCCAGTGTATTTAGAAACAGAGCACGCTCACCACATACAGAATCTTCCCTGATACCGGGGGTGGGGGGGCAGGGGGGGGGCTCGTCTGGATTTTTACACGGACTTCAAGCCCGGGAAGGAATCTCTTCCTGTTATTTCCAGCGTGGTAGTAGAGGGGATCTGCTGAGCATTTTGCTGACATACAAGATGACAAATCTTAGCCAGGAGGGCTTTACGGTATATATCTTTTTCGCGTGTGTTAGGTTTTGTTTAAGTCTCGAAATCGAAAAGGGGTAGAGGCCAAGAGAGCAGCAAATAACGTGTAACTAAAGTGGTCGTGGAGGTCAACAGATTCGCGGCGCGTTAGTTCAGTCGGAAATTAAAAGCTCCGCTTGCCAACGAGGAGAGGAATGTCAAACACTGAGAAAGAGGAAGAAGGCAATGAGGGAGGAGGATTCTACCTCCACACAGCCTTTGGTCCATTCCCCGCACAGCACAAGCCTTCCCCTCTATCTCTGCTGCTCTGGTGGGCCCCGTGATCAGATGTGTTGGGGTGGGAGAGCCCAAAGCAGTGGGAAAACATTACAGTGCAGCCACGCTCAAAACAGAAGCCGCCCTAATAGGTCTGAAAGTTATTCGGTACGAATTGATCGTCGTGGAATGTAAATGGGGTACCCTTTAAAAAGTTGGAAGGGACATCGAAGGTCATCTAGTCCAACCCCCAGCCGATGTCGGAAATCTGCTGCTGTATCTGCTGATGGTCCAGCCTCTGATTCATAACCTCTCATGAAGGAGCGCCCACTGCCCTCCGAGGCTGTCCGGGTTACCGCCGAACATCTTGTACTGCTGGGAAACGTTTAGCCAAAATCCCCATCCTTGTCACTTGAACCCATTGATTCAGGTCCTTATCCCTTTGATGCTCCATCATCTGTATCATGAGTGCAGAACCTTTTTCAGCCTGAGGGCCAAATTCCAATTTGCAGAAGCTCTTGGGGGCTGCATTCCAGCGGGAGCGGGGCCAAATAAAAAAACAGAGGGGCCAAAATACAAAAAAATAAAAATAAATACCAGCATATTTTAGGCTAAAGCTCTTACTGCCAGTAACTGAGCCTTAAGAGAGGCATTTCAACCTTTAAAAAGATAAAATCATAAAAAGATAAAAGAAATAAAACTCCAAATTATTATTATTATTATTATTAATAATAATAATAATAATAATAATAATAACAGAGTACCTATAAAAAGCATGGCTGGTTAGTCAAGGAATAAAGATGTTTTTCAGTAAAGCTATAAACAGCCCCCGCCCCACCGAGTCTCCTCAGAGGCTGTTTCAGAGCCTCCGAAATGGCCGCAATTCGACTTGTGGTGCTGCAGGGCTTGGCCATCTCGCTTCGGTGCCGAAGCAAAGTCCCCCCCCCCCACTCAAGTAGGTCAGCCGTTGCAGGTTCCAGATTCCCTGCCACGCTCCCACGTGGCAGGCACTCAGGAAAGCCAGGCACAAGGTTGACAAGCAGTCCATTGGCACGAGGCGGTACACAAACCCTAGTTTTCAGGAGGCACCAGAAACAACAATTGCATGGTGAAAAGGGGCACCTCCTGACAACAGCTGAGCTGCTGCATTCCGCACAAGCATCAGCTTCCAGAGCAGCCTTAAGGGCAGCCCCACATAGAGTGCAATTTGAGTGCATCCAGCCTTGAGGTTACCACTGTGGACAAGTTGGCCGCTCTTCAGTCACATTGGCTTGAAGGCCTCCCCTTCACTTGACCCAGCGGTCCAGTCTCAGTTCAACGTCTTGGCAGACGTTGGAAGCCCAATCACAGCCTCCATGTTTCTTAATGGTATATTTGATGGGACACTGGGACATCACAGGGTAGGATTTGGGGGCGGAAGTTCAGGGCCCCACTCCGCAGAATTAGCAGAAGGGGCCCCCAATGCAGCAAGGCTGGTTTCCACATTTGTTTAGGTAGAAGAAGTCATGCCTGTTACCATCTAAAGAGGAGGAGGGGGGCATAAGACCATTAAGCACAGAGTCTAAAATTATCTAACTGTATGGGGGGTTCAGCCATGACCCACAAACACAGGATGGTCCATGAATCCTCAAGGCCTGCTTTAAAACTGATCCACCTGCTTTCTCGAACGGCACCCATTTCTCTTCGACGGTATAGAGAAGACCAGTTTTGTCCAATGACCAACAGCATCCCTGACCTCCATGAGAGACGCGGCGTTGGAACCAAGAGGGGAGTTGAAAACGAATGCTTATGATGCACACTGGGGTAAGGGCAGTCCGCTGAAATATTGAAAAGCCTGTAGAAGCACAGCGCTTTGGAGAGACAGAGAGAGGGAGAGAGAGAGAGAGAAGCCAGTCACCCGTGCAAAATTAGTCCTACGGGCCAGCTGAGAACCGACAGTGATGTCAACTGTAAAGGCAGCTGAGACTAGCAGACTTAGGTCGATTAGAATATGAAAAGGAGAAAAGGGGGGGTGGAATGTTGCTCCATATACATGTTTGTCTGCAAAAAGAAAAAAGCAACCTGCTATTCTGCAATTTGTTAGAAGAACAAAAGAGCCAATATCAGCTCCTGTTGGATGGATAGATGGACAGACAGACAATAAGCCAAACAAGGGGGAATTTCAAGGTCCTTCCCGATACAAATACGCTGAAGAGCTTTTGTAACCCTAGCCAAATGCCCATGTACCAGCTGGCCGTGGGCAGATGGCACAGGAAACCACACAAATGCAGACATGCGGGCTATTTCCTTTCATTCTCTTTGCAATGTTGCAGGTGAATCTCAACGAGCATCGCTAAATATTATACAGCACGCCTCCTATTACCTCCCCTCACCCACCCAACGTTTCCGAAGGGTCCCGGTCGTCTTAGGCGATACCTCAAAGGAAGTGTGTGTTCAGCCAATTTCCGGCTGCATTCCGCACGCTGTGTCCCATGGAGGATTGTTTCACGATATTAAATATATATCACAGCCGCCTGTGAGCGTGATCCCATGTCTTTGAGAAACCATGAGGAAACTGTGCGCCCAGAAGGGTGCATACAAACAACTCGTTTCTGGATGTATGCACGGTTGGTCTCTGGATCGAATGGCATATCCCCCAAATACAACAGCCATGCGCGAAACAGCTCTAGATACATGTTATGGTACGATTCACATGCGTTATCACCCATATTTGCCATTTCGAAATACATTTGCTTGTGCTTTGAAGGAACAAATTCTTATCAGCGCAATATCGCAAAGGATGAGTTTTTAAACTGTTGGGTTAGCGAACAATATTTGTTCATTACCATAAAGAGATTAATTATCAGCAGGCTATTTTTTTAATTAAAAAAATCCCCCTGTTCTTCAGAACAACAAATTGTTTAGCAGTCTCCGTTCCAATTTCTGTGCGAATTGACCTAGGCCAAAATGCCTGGGAAGAAGGTGGCTACCAAATTAGCATGCGCGTCAGAGAGTCTTTGTTACACACATAAAGGAAATTGAAAGGGAACCATTTTACTGCCTTTCATCAACATTTGTGGAATAGGAAGCAGCACAAGGGGGAAAACTCTTTTAGAATCCCAAGCAATACTTACTGATCCTTCACTTTGAATCCTTGAAGATCAGCTGAATATTATGTTCTTTCTAATTTAAATGAGTTTATCGCAGAACTGTAGCTAATTTTTTTGCGAAGAGCAATGAGGATATGAACTAAACTTTTATCTTGATTTCCCGTATTAATCGAGAAATTTGATCTATGTTTTTGAACTCTACTTCTGTAAGCTAAACCGACGTATATGTTTTATTGTCAGGTCTGCTGAACGGATTGATAAATTGATTGATTGACTTACTGGTTCTTTAGCCAATCCTTCACGAAAGGGATCTCAAAGAACTCCGTGAATGATTCATCTTTCCTCTTTGGGTTATGGCTGAAAAGTTGTGTTTAAAAAGATAGAATTAGAAACGAAAATCAAATGCATTTGTCTCTGTTATGAGCAAACAACAGCAAAAGAATAGTTATGAATATTCAGTCTTGAAAGTAATAAGGAACTTACTTGTATAACCATTCGGTGAGGAAATCTAGGGCAATAAATTTTGTTCTTTTTCTCTAAAAGACAAAAGATAGCATCCATATGAAACAAATTTCAAAGGAACAACCATGAAAATCTATACTATTTTTTATTTCTTCATTCCACCCTTCCTTCAATGGTTTGGCAGTAAAATGGCTTCCTCAAATCTGCTGATACCTCCCTCTTACGTGTGGATTGAGCAGGTTTATCCATGTAAGGCTCAGCACTTGGAGAATGAGGGCAGTATCTAATGGTACTCCTTTACAGAGTAGACCCTTTGAAGTGAATGGGCTTAATTTACATAGAACTACCATTGGATACTGCCCTGAGTTTGCTATTAGTATTTATCTAGCAATGCCTGTCCCCATAGCCAAGATCCTTCTATACTGATTATTCGCAAGTAATTCCCATTCAGCAAAGATCCCCTGTAACGTTAATTAAAAACTTCCTTCTTTCAAAATCTGTCTCTTTTATTTCTTCCTTTTCAGTGTGGTTGAGGAATTAGTGATGTATTGGTCACTTTCTATTTTATATACACACACTCCATGGGAGTGACTTAATTTCTGGTTTCTTTTTATTCTTACTCTCTCCCTCTTCCACCTCCCTTTTACAGTGAAAATAGAAGAAACAGAGTTAATTAAAGAAAACCAATAATTAAAGAACCCCTTCTAAGCAGGGAACAGAAACTAGCTAATTAAAAAAAACCTCACCATAAACCCCTGGCTATGCATAATAGGGAACTATAAGGGGGTGGGGAGAGAAAGTACAAGGAGGGTTTAAATTAAAGGCACAGTAGCCCTGAAAAGCCTCATTTAACATTTGCACAGGACAGGATAGGATAGGACTGCAGTCACACACTGTCAGGCATGCATACACACATACACTTGAGCAGGATCACTGGAGGGTGGGGCAAAGTTAAAGCCTCCCCCAGCAGTGATCCTCATCAAGATCATGGTTTCCTTGACTGGGGGCAACAAAGCTTTAGTCTTTAATCTGGACTGCCAAGTCAGCCATAAAAATGACACTAGTCTCTGTACTCTTCCACCGTCAGGTTTCTGCGGGAGAGTTTCCCATTGGATTATGCAATAGCCAGTGAGCAAAATCTCACAAAGTCTTTTAATACCATGGTTATTTTAAGCCAAAGGAATAATCTAGACACTTAAAAGCTTTCCTCTGTGCCTCCCTCCCCATTTCTCCCCACAATTCAAACTGAACATTTGCAAGAGAAACTGCCCAGCATGTGCTGTTTCACAGCTACAAACTGCTCTTTCCTCAAAAAGAAGAATAATAGTAACAATACTTCTGTAAACCTCAAGCTAAGAATGTTGCAGAAATCCACGACGGAATCAAATGACCTGCAGATTCCACCACGCACAGGCTTTTTCTGGGTCACATGGATTCTGCAGACTGGTGGACCTTTTTTTTTCTTACCAGAATTTTACACAAATACTTGTAGAAAAATATGTAAAATAATAATAATAAAAAAACACTGGCCAATAATGCAGATTTCCCCCATAGGTTCAAGCATGAAAATGCTCAATTGAGAAGTTGCATATTTGGGGTGGGGGATTTGCTCATTTGGGAGAGACTGTGATTTTCACAACTATGAATTTGCACAGATGCGAATTTGCGGAAATTCAGGAAATTGACAAAAATTGAATTCCGCCAATGAGCAGACAATGGAACGAAATGCATCTGACAATCCGTGAAATGTGGACGGAACGGACTTTACAAAATCCATATATCATTATCTCCCACCTCACCCCACCTCTGCCTGCTCACACTCACTGTGTGCATGATTGGAGCTGTTTTGATTACATAAGCTATGGCACTCACGCCTGAACATCACAAGTAGAGGGAAAGTTTGGGAGTTCCAAGCACAGAACTCCCATGATTTCAAGTCCAAGTTAAATGGGAAGGAAAATCGCTCCTGGCAAAGATGAAGTAGCAGAGCCACCTGTCTGCTGAGCTTTATGTATGAATGGCAATTTGAATCCAGATCTCCCCTGTCTGAATCGAATACAATGTCGAACTGGCTGTTTTGCTCAATGTTGTAACTTCAATAAAGCCCATGAAACACACACACACTAGGAATCAAAGAAACCCATATATGTTTCAGGAACCATCAAAAGTCTTTCAGTTGTGGGGGGGACCCTGTCTTTGGCACAGCTGTGTTGTACTGAGCAAATCCGGATATGCACAGGAAAGTGCTGTACAATGTGTATTGTTAACCGGCAGATGTGTTTCAAACTATTTTCACAATGAGAATTGTTTCCCATTCTGCGTTGCATTCGTTTTATGCCTTGGGAGACAATGCAATGCAAAAATTATGCTAACATCTTGATGGATTGCTCTTCATCCAAACATGAAAATGTAAAAGGTCATTAGCAGTCACAAGTCTGTTTTCCTTCCCTTTGCAAACTGTACCTTTAACCCTCAAAATATTTAGCATAAAATGACTCACATGTGGCATATTACGGACCATCCTCTCAGCTCTCGGAGTCATGTGCAGGGGAAGGAAAAGGTCAATAAAATATTGTGTAAGGGGGACAAATGTTTGGACTGGTTTCAATTATTTGCCCCATCTTCTAGTCTCTCACCCATGTTCCAGCTGTAACTCAGGGAATGTAGGAAGCGGCTTCATATTAGGTCAGATCATGGCTGCAGTTGCACACAATGCTAAGCCATTATTTATGTCAACCATGGCTTGTTGCTTTAGCCATTAATTGCCTTCCAGTTGAGCAAACAAATTGTGGCTTGTTCTCCCTATTTCTGGTTTGTTTGTTTCTTGTCCATTTTGCTAGCCTTCAGAGTGGTTTCATTTTCAGGCTTCTCCTGTTGGGTGCCTGTATTTTAGGGTGAATAGCAGCACAAACAAGCCAGGATAAGCCACATCTCTGAGTTCAGACATTGGCTCAATTCGGACGACACAATAGTCAATGGTGGGGTAATAATCTACCTTACAGTTGTTCAACTAGGGGGTACCCCCCACACAACATGGTAATAAATAATCAACTGTGGTGTGGATTAGGATCAGCGCTGAGTTGACTATGGCAGCATTCGGATAACACAATAGTCAAAACAACAGTTGTTTATTGTGTCATCCAAATTGAGCCATTATGTTTGCATGGATGGGTTTATACACAATGATGAGCCAGATTTCAACAAACTACATCATGGCTTAGTTATGTGCAAGCCAGGCATTGGCTGAGTTCACACAACATGATAAGCCACACTCAAGTTTGAATATGGATTGAGTGTGGGTTGTTGTTGAACCATGGGTTGTTGTGTTGTCTAAACCCAGCCGCGCTTAACCATGAACAACCCACAGTTCACAACCAAATAACAAACTATGGGTTCTCTTCATGGGTTGTTTGTGGTTAACAAACCATGGTGTGTTAGCGCTGCTGGGTTCAGGCAACACAACAACCCACAATTGAATGACAATCCACACTCAACCCATACTCAACCTTGAGTGTAGATTATCATGCTGTGTGAACCCAGCCATTAGTTCAAATACATTTAGCATATAAATAGCTAACAATGAAACCCCACATCAGGTGCCTGAGGCAGCCGCCTCACTCTGCCTAATGGTAGGGTTGGCCGATCCAGCCATAGCCCATGCAGGCTTGAGATGGTTGGGAGCTGTAGTCCAACCTACCTGGAGGGCACCAGCAGTTGGGGAAGGCAGTGCTACATTTTTGGGAGTGCTTTATTCATATGCTGCACCGGGGGGAGGGGGGGTTCAGGAGGGGAAACCCCCTCCCAACAAGTCGGATCCTTGAAGGAAAGGCATTTTTGCACACGCACATTATAACTGAATCATAAACTGGACGTTTAAGTAAGGCTGCAAACCCACGTGCGCTTCATTTAATTGAACGCTAACCCCATCAAAATCAATGGGAATGACTCCAGAGAGAATGTGGTTAAGGTGGGAGAGCTAATGTACAATATAGCATCATTTGCCTTTCCGAAATCTCACAGCTGATGGGTGACATTTCTGGCTTGATAGTCTTCTCAGTTCTTAGGGCCATCGGGGGTTAGATTTTACAGATTTTTATAGGGTCTCTCTAGCTGTCATGATTGGCAAAGTCATCTCGGGCAGGGTGCCTCATTTGCTAAGGCAGCTACACCTAGGGCGAAACGACACGCGATTTTAATCGTGTGATTTGCCCTTGAGTGCAAGATTTTTCTTTCGCAAATAGCCAGCATGGCCGGGGAAGGAGGGTGATCTGAATTGAATGCTGATGTATACACGGAAAGGGGATTTAACCCTTTGCCCCCTCCTCCGTTGGAGTGAATGGGAATATTTTCCCCTATTCAAATAGTGGGAATAGTGGGTGGTATGTGCTGGAATGGAGGGGGGGGGAGAGTGTTAAAGCCCCTTTACCCTCCACACCAAGGTCCCAATCTAGACTTGGGGAAGGGACGTCTGCTGGCTCTTTGTGAAAGAACTTGCGCTCAAGGATGAGCCATCTGATTAATGTGATGAGTCATTTGCCCCTTGGCACTGGGCGATCTATAATTATGAAAGATGATGTCTGTCTGTCTATTTGTCAGCGCCATAGCTTTAGGAGCATGAAACCTAGGCATCTAAAACTTGGCATGCATACTAAGGGGAAGCTAGGGATCTGTTTTGGTTTTTTAAAAAGCATTATTTAATTTTAATTAATTTAAATGTGTCTGTGAGTTCGAAGCATGCAGCAGCATCTTCAGTCACTAGGTGGCAGACTCCCCTAACCAGAACATGGTTTTGCCATCAAACACAGCTTGAAGCCGTGGGGCAATAGTCAAAGGGACAGTGTTATACTGCTGATCCCTGCCCACTGCTACAGGGCAAGCCCCCTGAGAGGAGTGGAGTGGACAGACTCCTCCCTCAGGATCCTATAGGGGTACACCTTGGCAGGGGGTGTGCCTTGGGGTGCTAGCGAGGTGTGGCTTCACTCAGATGAGTTGAGAACATGGGACAGGCCCTTTTTGGTCATTGCTCCCAGGCACTGATACTCTCTTCCATGGGACTTGTACCTGCTCCCCTTACTACTTGTTTCTCGCTGCCATATAAAGATGTTTTTGATTAGGAAGACTTTTGGGGTTATATTCAGTGAATCGTTTTGAAGCTGCTATGCTCCTTCTTTGTCCTGCTGATCTTATTTTGGTGTGTGTGTGTTTCCTTCTCTTGTGTGCAGCTGTTCTTTTGTGAACAACTTTTCTTATGACTAGCTGGTTTGATGTGCGTTTTAGAACTTAAAGACTGTCAAGATGGGAAGGCAAGAAATGAATGTCTTAAAACAAAATAAATAAATAAAACAAAATAACCAACAAGCAGAAGCTAGTTGCATGATCATAACAGGACATTTTCTATTCCTGCGTAATGCAACCGAGATCAATTTTGCAAAACAAATGCAATTGTGAGCTTAGGCTTCAATATTCGTTATTAAATTGCATGTGTCACTTTGAAAAGCATTTTAAATGCAAAGTGCCCCCAATGCTCCAGTTATTTTGCTTTAAAAACGTGTGCCGTCGCTTTATTTTTAAAAAAGGGGCGTCAGAGCTTAACCTACCATTAATAGCTACATCTTAACTATGATAAGCCAGTCAGAAAACAAAGAAGAAATACAATAGAAATGAAGACTTAATAAGGTTAGCTTCTGTAAAACCCATAATTAAACCTGTGGGGATCCATAATTTCAACCCACTAATGAGGTATGCAAAGAAGAAGACTACAGATGTGTGTGCCCTTCTCAAATTGCTTAATTGGCCAAGATCCAGGCAGAGCCAGACTTAAGATATTAAGTGTCCCAAACTATATTCAAGCTGGAGAACTGGGAAGTACTACTTCTGAGCTCCAAACCCCAGATCCCAAGGTCATAAAGACAGCTTCACTGGAGGGGATCAAGATGTCATGAACCTCGATTCCGACCCCTCATTCCTAGAAGACCTGACCTCTTATCCTTAGAAAAGGATCCAGAGTTAATGATACAGAGAGAGGATTCGGTCATGGAACGATCTCATGAAGCATCCACCTCCCCAGAACCCAGTTCCCAAGAAACATCACAGGATTCAGCTATCCAGGATCCACAGGAAGTTGCGTTGCCATCCTCAGACTCTGGCCACAAGAACACTAGCCTGTCACAGCCACAACCATATCGTCCCAGCTTGAGGCTGCTAAATTAGACTAGATCCACTTAAGAGAACGTAAGAGCTCAGTCAGTGAGGAGGTGGGGCCAACTAACTTAAATGCACCCAAACTCTTCTTTATGGCTCAGTCTTGCTCTGCTCCTTGTAGGAGCAATATGCATAGCAGCCTTGTCTGGTTTCCAGCCCCACTTGGAGTTTTCTGTGGTGCTGATTTCTTCAGATTGGGTTTCCCTGCAAAACGTGGTCCACCCAAGATCCTGCTCAAGATTCTAGACCCAAGCTATAGCAACGTCCAGGAATGTGAAACCCTTACCAAGACTGGGGCACTGTAGGGCCTT
The DNA here is from genome assembly GCA_029215795.1 of Anniella stebbinsi. NCBI lineage: Eukaryota > Metazoa > Chordata > Lepidosauria > Squamata > Anniellidae > Anniella > Anniella stebbinsi. Next base: position 51,733,184 of record JARDYH010000007.1, on the reverse strand, counting down.
GAAGAAACAAATGACAAGTTAACTTTTGTTTTGAAGATTGCGATCTTGTTCTCTATTTATTAATCTGTCTGAATATCTATCTATCCAGCTATTTGTCTGTCTGTCTGTCTGTCTGTCTGTCTGTCTATCTATCTGTCTATCTATCTATCCATCCATTCCCATTTTCTTGGAAAATTAAAGGATGCTATTTTACTATGACTTTGATAGTAATTTCCACACTGGGGTAGTTTTTTCTGACACTTGCCCCCATAGATTCAGCAGCAGAGCAGCAACTGGAACATCCAAGGAGTTGGGTGACACAGGTTATAAACACCTTCCTCCCACAGCCCCTGTGCCTCTTGCCTCTGCCACCATGAGACACAAGCTCTGAGCGACATCAGCAACAAGCTGCGCATGGAAGCTCCATCCAGCAAGGGGCTGTTAACATCCTGATTGTCTTGTGATTGCATTTTAAATATACTACATTTAAAAGAACTGCAGTCAAGTAGGCAGGACCTAAATATCTCAAATGAAGAAGTACATCACAGAAAACAAATAAACGTTAAGAACTAACCTCAAAACATTTTTCCTTCTTAGCCTGTTGTAACAGTTCCGCCATCCCTGGTAGAAGCTCCGGAAAGATGAAGTTTTCTAAGAATTCTCTTGGAGAACCTAGACAATAATGCCTTTGTTTTCCGTCAATAGGCTTCATCTGCATATTTTAATCTTGGTTCTGTTCACACATCATGGGCAAATCGTTATGAGTGGCCTTCCAACTCACAGGCTCCCTTAGCCCAATCAATCTCCGTCCTCACTCCCTGGCTTGAAGAAACCATCGTTTGGTATAACATCTCCAAACCAGAACCGTAGCGGCACCCATGTCCTGGAAAACCTTCCCTCATGTGGTTTGGGAGGCTTTTAAACGCCTTCTAAAAACGTCCCTCTTCACACAGGCTTTCCCTGTACTGTAATTTATCTGATTTTATATGGTCCTTGTACCTTTTAACGTTTAATGTATTGCATACTTCTTGTATTGTTATGGGTTTTGTGCACTGCCCGGAGAGCTTCGGCTATCAGGAAGTATAAAAATGTAATAATAATAATAATAATAATAATAACAACAACAACTGGAAGCCCACTTCAAACTGTGGTTTTCAATTCCAGTTTGGAGGCAAACCATGGTTTGCAATAACCATGACTTGCAATAACCATGACTTGCCCAATTTGGACACCATGGCAAATTATGGTTTGCCCAAAGCATGAAGTAATAGCAGGACTGCCTCCAGGTTTGAGTAGTGCCCCCACATGTCAAAGTGCCCTCCCCTCCTACATCAGTAGGACCCTGGCAGCCTTACCTTACTCCAGTGGGAGTCTGATGAGCAGAGCATGAACAGAACTTGGGGGGAGTTACCCCATCCCCATCTGGAGCTTAAGTTACCTGACACAGCTAACAGCTATGAAAGGGAAGGTTACTATTACATCTTGGCCCTGTGGGGAAGACGAAAGAGCAAGGGAGACAGAAGCAGGCAGAAGAAACATCAGGGCCTGCTCCAGTTCGACTCTCCTCCTTCAGGAGCAGGACAATCCCATCAGCCCTGCTGCCGGTCTAATTAATTTCTCTCTCTCTCTCTCTCTCTCTCTCTCTCTCTCTCTCTCTTCCTCCTCTGCCCTCCCCAACTCCTTTTCCTTGCGTGTCATGTCTCTTTTAGATTGTAAGCCTGAGGGCAGGGACTGTCTTCTTTGCTAATTGATTGTAAGCCGCTCCAAGAGCTTTTTTGGGCTGAGGAGAAGGGTAAAACTACGATAAATCAATAAATAACAACATCAGGCAGCAGTGACATGCGTCAGCAGGCTGCAAATTGCCCGACGTTTAAATTGCCCGTAATGCCCCAGCACAGCATCACGCTGGGGCATTGTGGGTAATCAAAATGCAAAGATGCTGGTTGCTGATACCAGCCCTGAGTGAGCAAGAGACTGGAGCCTGTGAGGGAAGGAAGAACCACAAGAACGTGTGAATCAGCCCATAGAAATCCTTCGTTTCATGACCTTCATTTCCATTTCCATTACAATTAACATTCCTTTTCTACTGGAGCAGATCGGATTGTGGCACAATTCTTTAAAATCGGGCCAACAGATGAGACAGATCTGAAACATCGGGTAGATTTCTTGGGACACCAATCACGACTTGCCCATAAAGTTCTACAGTAGTGGACTTTCGCAGTAGGAAAGAGCACCCAAAACAAAAGAAAGGAAACAGGAAATTAAAAAAGAAGCTTCATAGAGCAGGATATTGTGGAGAGAGGCAATGAAGAATGGGAGCTAAAAGGTAATAGGAAGGATGAGCTGATCTTTCCGAAAGCAAACATCCCTGCAAGACAGACTGCAAATAGCGTGCCGACAGGTGGCTGACATTTTGAAAAGCTTGTTTTAGATTCCATTACATGTTTCACCTCTTTATGGCAGAGGGCAGCAATGCTTTGATCTGGGCCAGGAGATGCCAAACTGCCTGCTATCTGAATTGGCCGCAACACCCTGATGCAGCATTACTCTGAGGTATTGACCTCCATCACACCTAATCCCCCCACCCCTGGTTTGCCTCCGTGTTTTTTTACCTCTGAAGCAAAATCGCATCAAGCTTATGATCCCTTTCACCTGAATAGCTGCTCTTCGTGCCTTCACTCCTTGGCTTGTTTGCTCTTCTGCTCCGCTCCACCCCTCCCCTTCTCTTTCTCCCTCCAGACAGGTCCTGGCAGATGAGTACTTCAACCAGACTGCCTTTCTCCCTGGCAAAAATGGAAGGACCCTTTAGTCTGGTTCTTTGGGGGCATCAAGGGAGTCCAATCCTGTCTCTGCAGATTCGGGCGTTGTATGATTTTTAAAAAATGCTTTGGAGCCTGGGATGCAAGGTTTGGGTTTTATATTGAGGCTTGGAGCCAGCTGCTGGGAGAGATCGCTTTTCCCTGCCAGGACCTGATGCAATCCATTCAAGCCCCCAGTTCCTTTAAAACTACACGGAGGCTTAGGGTGCATTAAATGTGCTTAGGGAAAATTATACAGACTTCTAGCATTCTAGGAAAGGCTGGGGAAGAGGCGGGATGTCAGCAGGACAGGCACAGCATCATGTGAGCACCGTGCTGCAAATCTGCACACCAGACATGGCAAGAGTGCACGAAATCGCTGGTGTGATGGAGCTCATTGTGAGTGATTAAAATGCAAGCCCCATGCTGCTGCCCAAGGAAGCTGGGAGCTGACACTTAAAGATGGGAGAACCAGAGACGCTCGAGCTCCAAAGCTAGGTCCGGATCGCTCCTGTTGTCATTTGTGACCTGGCTTTGGTCTTGTTCTAAAGGGAAAAGTTGTGCATTTTGAGAATGTTGTAATTTTTCAAGTCCATATTTTGTGAATGCAAGTTTGGGAATTTGTGGACGTTTTCAGAGAACATGCTCACCTGTTGGAGTTTGCGTTTGGGACTCCAAAGGGGGCGTTTTTGTATGATTTGCGAACTGAAATAGAATCGTCACGTGTCCCTACTGTAACTAGAGATGTCCGTGGCCTGGAAACCCAGCCCTTATGGTGAATAATGTGGGCCTCCATCTATGTTAAGATTTTTAAAATGTAATATGTATTTTACATGTGGAAATGTTTTAATATTGAAATCTATTTAATTATATCTTTAACTTTTGTATATTTTTATTTAGAGCTTTTAACGGTATCTGTTTTAATTTTGTAAAGCCGCCTAGAGGCCCAGTGTTGAGCAAAAGGTGGGATACAAATAAAATAATAATGATAATAACAACAACAACAATAATAATAGGGCTTGCCAGAGTAAGCCATGGGTTATTCCTGAAATCTGGGAACATCCCAGGGGAAAGGGGTTCTCTCAATGTGCATAGCTGCTGATCTGATGCAGAACTGTGACTGGTTTTAGTTCTTTATTCTCTTGAAATAGGACAGTTCTACTTAGAGACAGCAAGCAACCCTCTGACTTACATGTTTTTAGACCAGGTAGCTCAGGAGCCAGCGGCAGGGAAAGGAAAGAAGGGGCCTTCTGAGGATCCAATTCATCAATACTGGGTGATTTGCTCTGATCCCTACTCAAAGGTGGTGTGGATTCTGTAGTCAAAGGAACCTGCATAAAATAAAAAGGAATGAGATGATACCCTGGCTCAGTTAAACAAATGGATAGAGATTAACAAAGAAATCCAAAAAGAAACACACGTAGTGTGGATTCCATGTAGTGTAGTGGACAGTGTTGGAAATAGAAGAAGGAGATCCAAATTCAAATCGTCACTTAACAATGAAATTCACTGGGTGACCCTTGGCTAGTCACTAACCAACCGTACAAGGTTGTTGTGAAGACAAAATGCACGGTGGGGTGGGGGACATCGAATTCTTGCACTGTGAGAGGGGCAGTAACTGCCCTCTGATTCAGCCTATTTTCAACCTTGGATCCCCAGATCCGGTTGGACTGCAACTTCCATCATCCCCGGCCACTGAGGTGATGGCTGGGAATGATGGGGACTCTCATCCAACCACATCTGGGGGACCCACAGTTGAGAAAGGGTGCATATTATTCACTTTCTCCACCCCCATACATAACGTTGAAAAACCTTTATCATATACCTTCCATGACCCTTTTTACTCATTTCCCCCCCCCCCCAAATTAAAAAGTTATAACCCAGCCTCCCCAACTGGGCACCCCTCCAGGTGTGTGGGTCAAGACAGGCTGGGCAAGAATAGTGGGAGCTGTAGTCCAATACATCTGAAAGACATCCAGTTGAGGAAGGCTGTTGCAGCCTTTCCTCTCACTGGAAACATCAGCCCATCAGGGCTACATTGTAGACATTTGATCCTGCTATCCCTAACACAAGGTAAAGATAAAGGACCTATAATATGTAGATTCAAATAACTTTTTGTATTTATCTTATTTGTTATAGATCATCCAAAACGTGTATACAATTAATACAATTATTGAACATAAATTGGTGTAATTTCAACACATATGTATGTTACACACAATTTTAACATATATGTATGCTACTATACAATTGATGTAATACATATTAAATAAACGTTATTTCATTACAAAAATATACAACCCATATTATGCATACTAAATAAAATGTTTACAGATGGTAATTCCGGATTATATACATTCCGTTTCTGATTAATTCTTCATCAGTGTTATACTTTTATACATCAAAGAATTCTGTTTCTCTACACTAGAATATTCAACTCTACCAAAATTTGGGAATATTCAACTCTACCCAAATTCCTCTAACTTGAGGCAATACATTGCATTTCCTTTCTGTGGGAGTTTGTATTTTTCTTGTATAGCAGTAACTGCTCTAAATTCTTAGCACATGCAACTGTAAGGGATAGTTTACAAATTTCAATATATTTCAATTCAAAATAAGATTTGTATACTGTAAATAACATAAATATAATAACCTGCTTTTGCAGCTTCCAAATATTAGTTTGTTTCTTAGTCCTGACCCAGGAAAGAATGACAAGCAGAGAGTGTAGCCATACCAATATATAGCACCTGTCAGTAATTAAGTATAATTGGAAATGAGCTACTTGCTGTATTGCCTCAAGTTAGAGGAATAGTTTCTTGGATGATAAATGTGTAATGCTAAAGCATTAACACTGTTTCATTCATTAGTGCTTCATCCTCCCAAATTTTGGTAGAGTTGAATATTCTCATGTAGAGAAACAGAATTCTTTGATGTATACAACTATAACACTGATGAAGAATTAATCAGAAACGGAATGTATATAATCCGGAATTACCGTCTGTAAACATTTTATTTAGTATGCATAATATGGTTGTATATTTTTGTAATGAAATAACGTCTATTTAATATGTATTACATCAATTGTATAGCGTGTAGCATACATATATGTTAAAATTGTGTGTAACATACATATGTGTTAAAATGACACCAATTTATGTTCAATAATTGTATTAATTGTATACAAGTTTTGGATGATCTATAACAAATAAGATAAATATAAAAAGTTATTTGAATCTACATATTATAGGTCCTTTATCTTTACCTAACATTAGTGTGGGCCCCTTCCCCCTTTTTGTCTTCATCCCTAACGCAAGAACAGAAACAGTTCAAGGTACTCCAGTCTGGATTGGGTTTTACCTCAAGGGTAAGCGCAATCTCCTCTTTCTCATCCAGCACAGACTTCTGCTTCTCTTCATCGTGATCAGGATGAAGCGGCTGCTTTGCTTCAAATTCTTTTTTATTTGTTTGTTTGTTTTAATTTTGAAGAGGAGAGAAAAAGGCAACAATCAGATTTTTATTTCTAATTTCGCAGGTCCAAATCCTTTTCTCTGAAAAGGTGCAAAGCGCAGCGATCACATCCCTACACGCACGCGCGCCCCACCTCTCTACATGGTGAGATGTTTTAGGAGTTCCCACGCTTAAATGGGGTTTGGTTTCTTTTGGATGAGGTTATTGCTCTGGCGTGATATTTGCATTTATTCACAGGTATACTGGTTTAGAACAAGCTGGAGGTTCGCAGCATTAAGCCCCTGACACATGTCCCAAAGTTTACCACTTCGGTGCCAGATCTGTCGGGAAACAGGCTGGGGATTTGATCTTCTCTTCTTTGGAATTGAAGAACGAGGTGTATTTATTGGGTATTGATCAAACCGGCATTACAGTAGCAATAACATCACTGTGCTTTATGAGGCCATAAGCCTATTCCCCCCCAGTGCAAGAATGGCTTGGCTGGACTCATATGGGACTCGGGTAAGTGCCTTGTTAAACAACAACAACAAAAAGAGGCAATTGCCACTTAATTCTCGGGATGAGAAATGGCCCCGGCCGCCTTCCTACGGCCAAAATACAATAAAGACCTGCATTTTGTAAGGGGTGCCCCAGAGAGAACCAAAATGAAAAACATCACTGGGTGACCTTGGGACGATCACCATCTCTCAGCCTACATTACCTAGACGGGTTGCTGTAAGGATACAAGTGAGTGGGGAAGAGCCTTTGGATCAGTTAGCTGGAGAGATAGAATTCATACTCCCAAGGTGGGATACGAACCATCAGCAAGTGTTTAAAATGCTTAATTGACCCCAGAACTATATTTAGGCCTGGCTGAGAGTTCACAGCTGTTTTAAATGTATACTGTTTTTATATGTTGTCTGTTTTTATGCTTGTATGGTTTAAAATTTTGTATATCGATTTTTAATGTCCAAAGTTTTTAATTTTTGTTAACCGCCCAGACAGCTTCGGCTATGGGCGGTATATAAATGTAATTAATAATAACAATAACAATAAATATTAAAACTTTAAAACCTGGGGTTTTGTTATGGTTTTCACTGGGGCCTGAAAGCTATGGTAGGTAGCTCAATGGTACGGCACATGCTTTGCATGTAAAACAACCCTGGCACACCTAGATAGAGCCGGGAAAGACCCTTGCCTGTAAATGTGCAGAGATGCTGGCCGGTCAATATAGGTCAGGGGGGTCCCCAAACTGTTTGAATCGGTGGGCACATTTGAGATTTTGCAAGAATGGCGTGAACACTCTCACAAAATGGCTGTCATGGTGGGTGTGGCCACTCACGAAAACACAAATTTCCCAGAAGAAAAAAATGGCGAGATTAAAACTTCCCCAAAAACCTAAGTAGCACATGGCAGATGTGGGGATCTGAGCTCCCCCCAAAAACCCAGAATCACTCTATTGAGCCCAATCTTTTCTGTCCCAACACCCAATTCACGGAAGGGAAAAGGGCGTGGCTCAGAGACCAGCAACTTGGCTGAGAAACTGAGTATAAGGTGGGGTGCAAACCCCAAATGCCAAATCACATGTTTGGCCCCACAAAGCTGAACAAAAATACCCGTTTTATTGAAATCCAACCTGTGATGCTCAGAGAAATGCAAACACAAACCGCACACAGGGAAAACATACACACAATGTCAAAACCAACCAACCTGTTAACAAAGGTAAATATGCACACTGCACATGCAAAACATCCCCTCCACTCTATCCAACTCCTGGCTAATCTTTTTCTTTTCTGTATTGTCAGGATGTCTGCGTATGCTTCCAAACAAAGCGCTGAACTGCACACACCTCAGCATTTTTTAAAATTTTCCAAGCTGGGGCCCATGTTGGGCCCAAAGGCATTCTTGGAAATAAAGCTGGATCTGGAGACCAGCACTTTACTTTCCAGTTGGCCCCTGGGCAAAAAGAAGTCCTGTATCCCTGAATTATAGGGCTGATGGTTGAAGGTGGGAATGGTTTTGGCTGGATTTGACCCCAGGGCCCAAGGTCCTGCATCAGCTCTCCATGGCTGAAAGAGGTTCTTAGACTTTCACACACACAAAATTTAGCTCTCAGATCAATGAAACAGCACCACCTCCTCCAAAGCTGGAAAACGAAATAGATAGATACGTTTGTTTTATTTTTTAAGATGTGATCCCATCCGTACTTATTGGTAACATAGTGTGGCTTTACATCCAGAGGGTCCAGTGAAGTCATCAGGATGGGCCCTGCAGAATGTTTTAAACTTTGACTCCCATAAGTCCCAGCAAAAATGGCCAATGGTTAGGAATGCTGGGAATCAAAGTCCAAAACATCTAGAGAGCACCCGGTTGGGGAAGGGCAACTTGGATATTTTGCTTTGTTTTGTTTTGTTTCCACACTGAATTTATTATCGTTTTAGCTAGCAAGCAGGCAAGCAAGCTAATAATAATAATAATAATAATAACAACAGCAACACTAACCAGCAGCACAAGGCAACAGATTATGACAAAAATATAAGACCCAAGATGATATAAAATCTTCAATTTAGAAAGAAGAAACCAATTAAGAACCACACATTAACTCCTGAGTCATGATTTCCCAAAATGCAAGAACACACTATTGTTTCCTTTTTGTAATAAGGGGCTGAGGCTGGGCGTTCGCTCGAACCCACTCACTTCTCAAATGTAAGGCTATAACCTGATTAAAGAAATCTTAGTTGATTAATCATGCATTTTAGTTGATTAATTAATCGATTTTATCTGCATGCCATTACCTACAAGGTCAACCAACAGTTCTGTATCAAAACCAAAATATCCTTCTTTTTTATATATGATGCACACAGAGCAGGCATCATCTCAGCACAGGTATTCCCTGATGTACAAGAGAAAGGAGGATGCCTACTTGCCATCTTCCATTTTTTAAAGTACGTGTATTAAGCAATCTGCTGACTGATTATCCAGAGACAAAATTACAGTTGATCGAAACATTTTTATCTGATTAGTCGAATTAGTTTATCAGGTAAGTACTGCAGCTCAAATGAAAAGGTTTAGATTGCAATCCTAAGCGTACATATTTCAGAGTAAACATGAACATAGGCTCCAGATGTTTTGGACCAACTCCCAGAAGCCCTTGCCAGGATAACCAATGGTCATGAATTATGGGAGTTGAAGTGCAAAACATCTGGAGATCTACTTTCCGCCCACCCCTGCCCTACAAACATTTCGGAGTACAATTCCCAGCATTCCTGACGGTTGGCCATGCTGGCTGGGGCTGATGGGAGTTGAAGTCCAAAACATCTGGAACACACCAGATCAGGGAAGGCTGCTTTTGATTGATCTTGAGATGTGCAGTGGCAGGCCCAAGGGGTTGTCACTGAGCTTCATGGCTGAAAGGGAGCTTTGAGCCTTAGGACGTCTCCCCAGACCTTATCCAACTCTCTCCAGCCTTCCCCAACCAGGGCTCTCTTGCCAGATCTTTTGGACTCCAGCTTCCATCATCCCCAATGCGTGGCCCTGCTGGCTGGGGATGATGGGAGTTGGGGGGTCCAAGGATCAGGAAAGAGCCAGGTTGAAGAAGGCTGCAACTCTAACCACTACACTATACTGCCTTTTGAATGGCATGCCCCCGTTGTCCCCCCCCCCCCATGAGTCAAATAAGGACAATGGTTTGTTTGGCTGCAGTTAACAAAAAATAGGGAGAGTTGGAGGGGAGCATTATTATTTGGGGGGTGGCGTGGGGAGGAAGAGGGTCTTCGGAGGCTCCCACCTGCGCAGATTTGGTCCCAGAGGCTGAGAGTCGGGAGCGCAGCAGCAGCAGCAGCAGCAGCAGCAGCAGCGTCCATGGCGGGTCGTTGCTAGGCAACCATAAACAGAGGCGCCGAGCGGCGCTTAAGGCCTCGACTAGGCCGCGGCGCCTGTTTCCCTTCCGGGTCAGGCAGAGGAAGTACCACGCTGCCCGGACTGAGGAAAGGAAGAAACGCAAGATGTGAGAGGGGGGCAAGGAAGCCCCCCCCTCCGGCCTTGGAGAGGTGAGTGGGGGAAGGAAGCCTGCCTGTGGGGCGCCGGAGGTCGTACAGAGGAGGGAGTGGTTTAAACAGAGGGGGGGTTCTAGGGCTCAAGCCTGACCCCGGATTGGGAGTCCCTAAACCAGCCGTCCCCAACCTGCTGCCCTCCAGATGTTTGGGACTACGACTCCTAGTCCGTTAGCTGGGGCTGATGGGAGTTGGAAGGGTGCCACATGTGGAAGGCACCAGGTTGGGGGAAAGCTGCCCTAACCTTTGAAACAGGATGGTGCTTTCCAGATGTTTTGGACTCCAACTCCCACCATCCCCAGCTAGCACGGTCAGTAGTCACAAATTATAGCTGTATTCCAAAACATTTGGAGGCCCCTTGGTAGCCTCCATTCTTGTCTTTTAACTTGCTCATTCAAATCTCTATTTTAAATCTCTGCATTGCTGCTCAGTTTTATTCTGATAGTACTTTTTATATTGTGGTTTAAATTTTATGCTTAAGTTGTATTTTATGGTTTTATTTTTTGTGAACCTCCCAGAGGGCTTAGCTATTGGGCGGTATAGAAATGCAGTAAATAAATAAATTTACACCTCCCCTGGATTTCTCATGGGGTATGGATTCTGATAACATTTTCCTTCTTCATTTGGCATGGTGTTCCAAGAGACTGGCTTTCCATACGCACGGTAATTTACCAGCTGGAAAACAGCTGTCTGTAGTCCTCTTCAGGTAAATTATCTGTGTAGAATGAGCTTTAAGAGAATGTTTCCCCCATATCTCTCACGTTTTTTGTGTTTCCCCCCCACCAGAATGGCCATAAAGGCTAGGAAGAAGAGCAATTCTGAGGGAGCTGTGCAGAGTAAAGTTAAAGGTACTGCCGGAAACCAGATTATTGTAATAGATGACAGTGATGATGGCAGCTACTCTAATTTACAAGCAGAAATCAAGGTGAAGAAAAAGAAGAAATTGGTAAAAGGAGTGGGTTCAGATCGGGAAGGTGCAAACAAGAAAAAAAAGAAAAAGGTTGACGCGGAGTTAAAGAACAAAGAATGTGCAAACCTTCCCATTATCGCAGAAAGTAACTCAGGCTCAAAATCATTAAAAGAAACTGAGAAGTTATCTGGGATACTCAAGAAAAAGGGAAAACGAGAAGGCTATTATGGGGATCCTAGCGAAGAAGTGTCGGAAGAGAAGCAGGGGGCCCATTTCCTCTTTGGGAAGGTACACAAAAGGAATATTCCCAACAGCCATGGAGGCGATGATGGATTTACCACAAAGAAAAAGAGAAAAAGAGAGAGAAAGAGAAAACACAACCCTGTTTGCTTCTCAGGGTTACATTGTGGAGACAGTGAGGATGAGTCTAAAAAACAGATTTCCCAGGAAATGTTGTTCTCCAGCAGAAAAAGGTCTCTTACCCAGAATGCTCAAGGGGACAGTGCTATGGTCAAGAAAAAGAAAGTTGCCTGCTATTTAACCTCTATGGGCGATCAAGAGAGCAGTAATGGAATTTCAGATAAAGGCATTGCCGCTGACTACCAATTGCAAGAAGGACAGTGTTGCAAGGGGAGAGATTTTGGTTGCAAGCAACATCAAGAGGATGTGGTCTACATATCAGGAGAAGAAATCAAACTGACCAAGAAGAAAAAGAAAAACAGGTTGAAGAAGGAAAAAGTTGCATTTCTTTGTTCTTCAGCCAATAACCAGGAAAATCATGCTGATGTGTCTGATGAAAATCTTAAAAAAGCCAAATCTAAAAAAAAGCAAGTCGCTGGCAAGGGCAAAACAGGTCTGATCCCAGACTCTCAAGGAGCCAGCAAAGGAGCTAAAAAGAAGAAAACCCAAACAGAAGTTGTAAAGAGTCATCCAGCTCATTTGGTAGACGACAAGGACGGGTCAACAAATGAGAGAGAGAGCGCAGAGCAGAGAAGGAAAAAGGAAACGAAAAAATCCAAAGCGGCACAAAATGGCGCAGCAAGGAGCCAGGGTGGCAGGTCTGAGAATGGCAGCAAGCGGCGTGTCAAGGAGAGGAAAGACGAGGAGAGCGAAGACTTCCGAGATACTTTGGCAGAGCCCACTTTGAAGAAAGCCAGGATAAAGGCAGAAGCAAAGGTACACCCTAAACAGGAGAAGCTATTTCCCATTTCTTATTCGTTACAGGTCGGATCCAGACTAAGTTAGTTGTGCTTCGTTTAGCCCCCATTGAAATCAGTCATTCACCCATTGGTTCCAAGGGCATGTAAGCATGACTAACAATAGTCTGGATCCAACCTTGTGTTTTTCTCTCACCCTTCCTCCAGGGAAGCCAAAGTAGCATCCATGGTTCTACTAGTAACGGCCACAGTTAGACAGGATCATGGTATGAATGCTTACAATCGTGATGGCTATAGATTACCACCAGGGTCAAAGGCGCTGTGCGTATCAAGAGCAGTTTCTGGTGAATGTGAGTGAGAGGGTGCTGGTGCACTCCTGTCCTACTTGTGAGCTTTCCAGTGGCATCTGGCTAGCCACATTGGGAAGAGAATGCTGGTCTAAATATGCTAAATACACACATCCAAGAGTATAGGACACGGAATAATGGGCTCAAGTGACAGGAATCCAGATTCTGACCAGACATCAGGAAAAACTTCCTGACTGTTAGAGCAGTACAACAATGGAACCAATGACCTAGGGAAGTCATGGGCTCTCCTACACTCGAGGCCTTCAAGATGCAGCTGGACAACCATCTGTCAGGGATGCTTTAAGGTGGATTCCTGCATTGAGCAGGGCGTTGGACTCGATGGCCTTAAAGGCCCCTTCCAACTCTACTATTCTACAATCTAGCAAGGTTTGTCTTATGTACTCTTATTTTATCCTCACAACAGCCTTGCAAGGTAGCTTAGGCTGAGAGATAGTAACTAACCCAAAGTCTTCCAGTAAGCTCCATGACTGATGGGACATTTGAACCCAGGTCTTCCTGGTCCTACTCTGCAGTGGCTCTCTCTGTTGTTAGATGACATCTCCCCAAGAACGAGGCTTGCAGAGACCAGAAAGTTTGCAGAAGTGCAAAGTATCTTTAGAAGGGGAAAAAATAAGGGTGATGGGGAAATGGTCCAGTGAGGACTGAGCATGCTCAGTAGCCACAGAATGTGGACCGACCATGGGGTGGGGAGTATCCTAGAAAAGGGCATGGCTGGCTGGCTGGAACCCTGAACAGGAGCATCCTCCTTTGCAACGGTGTATATAATGTAATTAAATGAATGCCCCCTCTTGACTTCTGCAGCAGAAGAGAAAGTGCGTTCAGCTTTTCAGACCTTTAAATGCTTTGTTTACTTTTGGACTCTTGGGTCGTTGTCGTTTTTCCTTCCAATTTTTAAGCTTCCATTTTGAGTTCCAGAACTCTTGTTTGGGGCTTGGGAGCGGACGTTGTTGCAGTCGTGACAGCCTGGAGCGCTCACATTCAAAGGGAGTTGCAGTTCCTGGGTTAATGATCCTGAAGTGAAGGTGGAGTTAAAACCATAAATCCTTGCAAACAGTTAATTCCCTACAGTGTGGAGTGCTGCTGCATTCAAATTTTTAGCATGGTCTGGAGCGTGTGTGTGTGTGTGTGTGTGTGTGTGAGAGAAAGAGAGAGATTGTGGTTTGTAGTTTGTTTTATAGTATGAGCTGGCTTTAAAATGCAACAGGGAATAAAATGCAACAGGGAATTATTTTAAATAATTAGGTCACATAAAGACACCCAAAGTAACAGCATTGTGCCTGGGTTTAGTTAGAGATCATGGATTGGGAGATGCTCAACGCTGCCTTTGGACACAATAGGTGATTCTGCAAAAATGGGTGATTCTGCAAAAATTACCAAAGGCTCCCAATTCCTGGCCCTTTTTCTGAGACACCCATCAGCTGCAAATCACCATCTTATCTTGGCATCCCTCGGGCATTCCGTGCTTGTCTGGCAGCCTTGATAAATCTCTTTCTCTGCAACCTTCGTTGTGCTAAACCAGAAGAGCCTTACAGGCCTCTGTCAGTTTCCCTCTATCCTGATGGCTTGAGAATAGCTCCCATGTATTTATTTATTTTATTATTGCATTTAGATCCCACCTTTTTCCTCCAAGGAACTCAAGGCAGCGTACATAATCCTCTCCATTTTATCCTCACAAGAACAACCCTGTGAGGTAGGTTGGGCTGAGAGTCTGTGACTGGCCCAAAGTCATCCAGTGGGTTTCCATGGCCGAGTGGGGAGTAGAACCTGGATCTCCCGGCTCCCAGTCCAGCACTTTAGCAACTACACCACACTGGCTCTGGGTTCCATGCAGCTTGCTCTCCAAACCATTTTAATGTCAAGGGAACGTTTCCTCTTTGGAATCTGATTTTCGTTTCATTTAGATCTCCGTTTTAAATGATTCCCCCTCATTCATTCATGTGTCCAAAGTTGAGTTTCATTTCATTTCTCGCAGTTGGCTTTCACCTTCCCCTTGTGCATGCCGGGCTGTTTGTTCTAAAATGTTTGTTACTCAGAAACTGCATGACAGTAGCCCAGTCTAAACTGACCTTCCCCAACTTGGTGTCCTCCAGTTGGGTTGGACTACAACTCCCATCATTCCCATCCAGTGGGAAAGGCTCACTAAACCATGGGTGCGGAAACTCTTTCTGCCCAAGTTCTGCATTCCCTCGTGGTCTGTGGGAGCCACATAAAAGTAGCTACAGCCACAGAATCTCTCATTTTATTGTATGTGTGTGTACATGGACATTCACACACATCTACTAATACGCATCCAGACTCTCGTTCCTCTTCTCCCCCCACCCCCCACACCATATGCAACAATTAGGTTTGAAAAAAGCTCCCCATTCAAATCTAATTGTTAGGTGGGGAGGGCAAACTTCATGAGGAAGGAGAGAGAGGGTCTGGATTTGCGTACATGAATTAAAGTATTTGTTAATTTATTTTATTTATTATAGCCTTTTTATCCCACCTTTTAACGAAAAAAGGCTCCCAAAGCGGCTTACAAAGATATTTCTTAAGACAGTCCCATGTATATGTATATGTGTATATATGTATATGTGTGTGTATATATATAGACTCGAAAGGAAAGGTGATTGGGAGGAAAGAGGAAAAAAAGCAAATTTAGGCACTAGTTTCTTAGTTGCAAAGTTCAGCAGGTCATGAGCACAGTAGAAGGGTTGCTGCTCCTCCCCCCTTTTCAATAGCCTCATAAAGATCCAAGCATGATGGAGGGATGCCTGCCTGCAGCTTCTTTTCCCTCTGACGGCCTTGACGGTGGGTAGCCAGAGGGAAGGGGGCTCTCTCAGCTGGATCCGGATCCAGGCACAATGGAGAGGTGCCTGTCCCACTCCTCAGCCAAAAGTCTCCCGGAGAGACTGATAGAATCATTCATACAAGACAGTCCCTGCCTGCCATCTCTAGAAAGACAGGACACGCAAGGAACAAGGGATGGGAAGGAAAGAGGAAAATAATGCTTTCAACAGGGCTAATGGAATGGCCCTGCTTCTCACTCTCATCTCTCTCAGTACAGGCTGCTGGAGTGGTGGATGTGTGCATGGGGGTGGGGCATGCGATTCGTCTGGCTAGTTTGGATGAGCGTCAATCCACGCACGGGTGGAGAAACAGGGCCTCCTGTTTGTCCCACCTTCCCCTCTCCAGCTGTGATTTCCACAAAAAACTGGAGTAGGTAGATGCCAAGCCACCATCTGCCCTCCCCTGATCTAAAACCGTGGTTTATGATCCACGTAACTGGTTCAGCATCTTGAAAAAAAAACAAGTTCCATGCAACCCTTGGCTAGCAGTAACTTCTCTGTGAAAAGATGGCCTGGTTCTGATATGCCTTCTGCCCTGAGCTGAACTTTCTTTTCATTTGGCACCCTGACAACATTCTTATTACATGGTGTGCTGAAGCGTGAGCAGGTCCCCGTGGTACTTACGTGTGTCCTTTTGTTTTACAGGGAAGGGAAGAGGAAATCAAAGTTGTGGCATTTAAGAAAGGAAACTGTGATGAGATAAATATAGACAAGGTACCATCTCCCCCCTGCCCCCCCCATCCCCCCGATGGCTCTTTAGAAATCTCACTATTGTGGCATCCGTCAGGCTGGTTTGCATGAAGTTCTGTGAGGAGTTCAGTATTATTATTATTATTATTATCATCATCATCATCATCATCATCATCATCATCATCATCTTTATTTATATCCCGCCTTTTGCCCAATGCTAGGCCTCAAGGCGGCTTTACAAAATTAAAACATAGACAGTTAACAGCTATAAATAAGAGATATACAAAAATTGAAAAACTATAGGTTTCAATATTAAAACATTTCAACATTTAAAATACATATTAAAATTAAAAGTTTTAAAATGTAGATGGGGGGCCACATTATTTTCCATGCACAGGTGGAGAAACAGGACCTCCTCTGCTTGTCCCACCTTCTGGTTGCGCCCACCTCGAAACACACCAGACTTCTGTGCGCTGTTCCTTGGTTATTTATTTATTTATTTATATAGCACCATCAATGTACATAGTGCTGTACATAGTAAAACAATAAAACAGCAATGCCCTGCCACATGGGCTTACATTCTGATAAAATCGCAATAAAACAAAAAGGAAGGGAATGCACCAAACAGGCATAGGGGACAGTAAAACTAGCAGTATAAAAGCAAGATCACAATCACGTTCTAAAAGCTTTAGAAAAAAGAAAAAAAGTTTTCAAATGGGCTTGAAAGACTGTAATTGAACCCGTGGTTTCATGTGGGGCTCGTGGCTGCATGTCCTTTGTACGTCAGTCTGATATAGAGTGGTGTAATGGTCAGTGTTGAAGTGCATGTCTGTAGCCTATAGCCATGTCCCCAAGGAGAGTCCAAAAACTTAGGCAGCTTGTGTTGATCCACATTGTCCTGCATTGGCTGCAGCAGGCTCTGAGTCAGAGCAACTGAACGGGGCGGTCCAAAAGGCAAGGCCACCAAGAAGCCAAATGGTCATGCACAAAGGTTCCAGTCCAGTAAGGGATCAGGCAAAGGCAGGAGCGGCCCAGGTATAAGCAAAGGTCAAAGCACAGCTAAGCAGTAAGTTACCACACACAGTCCAGAAGCAGACTCAAATGGGAGTCTGAGGGTCAGTAGTGCAGAAGTCAAGGACAAGGCCCAGGAGCTGATTGATGCACAGCGAAGGCTTTTAACCCTAAAGCCTGCTGACCTCCACCCAGAGCCCCCTGTTCAGAGCCCTACTCCTGAGGAGTCACTTACTCCTGAGGAGTCCTTCTTTGCAAGCAAGCACTCCTCCTTACCAGAGTCCTACCGGCCTGTTGCTTGAGGAGATGATGGTCCAGGAGTTTGCTCCGCCTCTGAGGCAGCATCCTCTCCCACTGACAGGGACAGACCTGCAGCCATCAGGGCCCAGGCTTCTCCCGGTCTGGTGACATGTGACTGATCTGGGGTACCCTCCGTTTCTGGGAGCTCCAACTCTTCCTCTGAGGAGGACTCCTCCAGTGGGGGTATGACACATCGCGACAAAACAGCTCTAGCCGTAGTTATCTCTGACGGGAGCTGGCCTTGTATAAAACGGATGGGTCTTAATTCAAAACCAACCTAAAATACTTTGCATTACAATATGTGGTTGCTGGGAAAATTGGTTTCCCTCCCAGCTCTTGTGAGGATTGCAGCTAAGCCAAGAGGGAACAGTGGAGTCCGAAGGGAGTGGCTGGTGACGTCCCTGCCAATAAAAATCTCCAGCGCTGCGTCCCGGTAAGCCATTCCACTACTCCACTAACCATATATGTTGGCCACCACCCACGTAGCGTAGCCCCTATGCAAGTGTTGCATCCAATACATGGACTTCTGGGAGACCAGGATACATACACCTGACGAGTAGGTGAAATCCCCCAACATGCCTGGGCTCTACACATTTCTCCAGGTAGGGCACTGAATACTGACTGTGAACCTTTGAGGGCACCTGTCTGGTGCAGTCCGCCAGCTTTAGCCAGTGTGGCGCAAGCAGCGCCTTGTGCCAGGAAACCTAATCCGTAGGGCTCTGCCAGGCAAAACCCGGCATTGCCCAGAGAGCCTCCCTGGATACAAAAGCCCCCCCCCCCCCCGTCTGCAGAATTTCGCCCTGAACACGAGGAGGGAGACAAGGACAGTGGGGGAGGGGGTGGCGGAGCGAGCCTGCTCGTTCCCCCGGCGTCAGTCAGTTCAGGGTGCCCGACTAGAGCTGGCGTGTGATGCCGGCGTAAGACGAGAGGCCGCCATTCTTTCTCCGAAAAGTTGGATGGCCCTCCGTAAACTGAGAACCAAATCGAAAAGGAGGGTCTGTGTCTTAGCAGGTAATTGTGCCTGAGGACTTGGCTCCAGCCTCCGACCACAGTTCCGCCTCCTGGCCCCTGTGTCTGCCTTGTGCGGTAGTTTTGTGTTTCCAGAAGCAAGTCTAGGCACATTGTCAAGTGTGCAAAGCCTCCCCCCCACTCCCCCTTCCTCCCAATTGCTGGAGACAGATGTGTCTGTCCTTCTGCACTGAGACGGGCTTAGAGGTCCTCCTGCTTGCAGACACTGTCCTCATTTCATTGGACTTGACTATTTTTTTTAACGGCTACAGGCTCCTATTTTAGAAAAGGGTGCTGATATTTTAAGGGTTCTGAAGATCTATCCAGGAGCCACTCGGAAAATTGCCTGTCTGTGATGCAAGGGGGGTGGAGGCAAGGGGAGTGGAAAATCACGTAGCTGATGGGCTCCATATACACTTTATTGCCCCTCTTTCATATAGCTTTTTGTTACCTGCAGTGTTCTCTGTGCCAAGAAAACCCAACTTCCCAGTTCCCAAACATCCTCTTCGTGTATTTTGTGTACAACAGCTGCTCTTCTTGGGGAAACCTTTTCCCCTTGGCAACTCTCTGTGCGTGAAAGGTTTTTTTAATAAACGCATCTGTTATTTTGGATTGAAAAGAAGCTATGAGAAACCGTTGTGGGTTTTTTTGGGGAAAAAGCAAACTTCTTGCCCAATTAAACCTTTCTGAACCACTTTACTTGTTTGCTTTTTGTTTGTTTTTTTACATGGGGGAACCGACCTCCAGATGAGACGGCAGGCTCTCCAAGAAGAGATTGACCGGGAATCTGGCAAAACGCAGGCCATCAAGGAAGAAGACGAGCCGGTGAGCACCAATCCTGCAGCGGCCCCCGTCAGCTGGGATAGTGCAGCCCCTGTGCTATTGACAGCTCGGTATGCTCTGTCTGTGGCTTGGCACGCCAGTCTCTCACCTGATTGGGGACTTGAGGCTCATGCTATGGAACAAATTAGTAAAGCCCCTAGAGGTGCTGGAAAGCTGTGACCCGTAAACTCTGACCTCCAGTAAGATGTAATTCCCATCATTAATCCTGAAAAGTAGCAATTCTTCTCTCTCCAGACCCCCGGTATTCCCTTGGGGGAATTAGTTGTGATGCGTTTGCTGCAGCAGTTGTGCTTTCTGTTACTGGGGAATATAAATAGCACTAGCCCTTGGACATAAGCTGTCACCAAGGCTTTAATTAGCTCTACCATTTTGATTCCCCACCCCCACCCCAAACCATGATTGGAAAAGCGGCTTTGCCATTTCCCCTGCTTCGGTGGGGCCACCCAGTTTAATACTGGTAACAGCCGCAGGCAATTTCCTCCTCTGAACAATGTGGCCCCAGACCTCTGATAAATGAGGTGGGCTACCTTGGCCATGGGAGTAACAGCCACACTGCGGTCTCCTTTGTTTGCCGGCGGAGATGGGGAATTGGGCCTTAAATTGCGAAGAATCCCCACTGGGTTGTGTCTAAAATGTCTCCATATTGAGGTGAATAGGGCATCTTGGGCACTGATTAGTATGTGCTGGCAGCCCAGAAGTGCCAGTGGTCTCAAAGGGTGACACGTTTCCTACATGCCTATTAGACTGGGCCCCAGGACATTGTCTGAATGTACCTGATGCAGCATCCTTGCTGAAGCTAAGCAGGTCTGGATGGGAGACTGCCTGGGAACTCTACGTACACTGCCTTGAATCCCACAGCGGAAGAAAGGCAGGGCATCAGTCAGCCTTTTCCAGCCTGGTACCTTCTAGATGTGTTGGCTGGGGATGCTGGCAGTTGTAATCCAATATGTCTGGAGGGCACCAGATTGGGGAAGGCTGTTATAAGTGATACACACACACACAGGGATTTGTACAGCTGTCTGACTTTGGCAGCTGATAAGTCTAGGACTGTCCTAGACTATCTGTAACAGTCATAGCATAGGACAGGAGAGCAGAAAAATTGCAGGTAAATTCCAGGGCTAGCTATTTATGGGAGCTATTGTGATTTGAAAGATGACATGAAGGCTTTTCCAGTAACTAAGATTATCGAATAAACGCACCCATAACAATGTCTGATTTCCTGCTCCAAGGAAGCAGGAATTTATAGAAGAATGCTCGCAGCCTATAAAACTCATTTGTGAGGTGTGCTTTCTTCTTTCCTTTCTTCTTTTACATTAGGGGAAATGGGGAAGGGATTTCTGACCCATCACCCCCTTTCATTCCCAGATGTATGTTGAATTGGTACCTGTCTATTTGGGTCTGGAGTTGTTGGACACCCGACGTTTGGCAGGGAATCCCAATCCCTTGATGACGGCCTATCAGGGTTTATTAGCACCTAGAAGAATAGGGAGCTACAAAGGCTGACTAGCGAGCGTCACAAAGAGCAAGCTCAAAATGGCAGGGAAAAACGAGACATGCTGGGTAGCTGCTCAAAGTTAACCTCCCAAATTGCAGGGGAGTTTTTAAAGCTGGAATTATTCCTGCACCTGTGCCCATATGAATCTTGTCTGCCCCCCTTCCCTGCCAACCAGAAAGAATGATTTGTAAGCTGATATGTTTTGTGTGCAGACACTTGCGGGTGGGAAAGACTGGGCTGCAGGAGGAAGAGTTGAGCACGGTAGAGGAGCGGGGGCACATAGCTCAGTGGTAGAGCGCCTGCTTTGCATGCAGAAGGTCCCGGGTTCAATCCCCAAGAGATAGGAAAGAATCCTGCCTGAAACCCGGGAGAGCTGCTGCCAGTCCATGTCTACAGTACTGGCCTAGATGGACCAGTGGTCTGACTCAGTATAAAGTAGCTTCTTATATTTCTGTGGGGGCTCACCTCTTACAGATGCAGAAAGATCAGGGGACGATCGCTCAGCCTTCCACCGTCCTTCAAACTGCCCTGGGTGAGGTTGCACTTATGTACTTCCTTCATGCTGATAGAGAATTCAATAGGAGGGGGTGAGAGGTAGCTCCGATGGGGGAGGAAAGGTTAACCCATGGTTTGTTGCTCTACGCCTGCTGTCTGGCAGACAACTGAACAGTTTCTTTTTTCAGTCCCTGGCTGGTCCCTCCTTTTTCACCTACTCACTCCCTGTATCCCAAATGCCTTTCCGGCACTGCAGTACAGGCATGTACAGCAGCTGGCGGAGGTGGTTTTTTCTGCTCTTGTCTGCTGCCTCTGTAGTCTGGCAAAAGAACTGATAAACAACCTACGTTTTGGGGTTTGCATGTAACAACAACCCATGATTTAAACAACCCAGAATTCACAGCCCAACAACAAACCATGTTTTATTTTTCTGGGTTATTCATGGTTAGCAAAGCATAGTTTGTTAATATGGCTGTTCTTGAATATCATGACAACCCAGAATTCAACAATGCAAAACATAGGTTAGCATTATGTGCGAACCAGATAATTTTGTAGTTCATAAGGGCTTCTCCCATTCAGTCAAGAGGTCCATTCATATAGCTGCCTCCTCCTTCCCATAGAACTTTAGAGTTGGAAGGGATCTTGAAGGTCATTGGAATAAACAGGGGAGCCTGTTTGTGCAAGGTTGGAGAAGCAGTATAGTATAGAAGGTCTTTTATGAGTTCCATTTGTGCTTTGTAGCTGGTTAACTAACCAGGGGTTGTTTGCGGGGATGGGTTCAGCCACGACAAGCCAAATTTCAACAAACCACACCATGACTTAGCATTATGTGCAAAGTAGGCCTTTGGGTTACGTGGCTCCACTACCTTTCGCATCTTCCTCCTCCCTTCTCCCCCCTCCAGCTACTATTTTGTTCCTGCTTCTTGGGGTTCTATTTAAAAAAGTAGATCTCGCAAGCTTGACCTCTGCCCACCCATGTACTAATAATCCTGCTCGTCTTGCTCTTCAGGGCGGCCATTTTGGCCAGTGGAGCACAGCGACGTTTGAAAGCTCAGAGCGAAAAGCCAAGTTCTTCAGGCTGCTGGGTGGGTTTAAGAAGGGTCCTGCCTCCACTCAAGATTCCCCGGGCCCTGCCCCCAAACCGAACATGGCACTGGACAAGGGCCGAGAGCGAGATCTGCAATGGAAGCTACAGGCAGAGTTCGAGAAGGCAGCAGAGTTGAAGCACCGCAAAGGCATCGGCCTTGGCTTTCAGCCGGCTCCGCAGAAGCGTGTGCACATAGATAAATACGCTTCAAAATCTATCAGATTCGAAGGCTAAACTGTTGGGAAGGAAAGTGAACATCCCTTTCGTTAGCAGCGTTTTTTGCACTTGCCAGTGGGACAACCAGCCTGTGTATTATTACATCTTTGGCCCTGTGTTGTTCATGGACATGTGAGTAATATCCTTCCAAAGACTTGAGTCCATTACCTTTTGGCAGCTAATGTTTGTTGATATGCGTCCAACCGGTTGTTGGGGGGGGGGGGGAGGAGTAGATGATGGTGGAGCCACTGGTCCTTTAATAGGTTACCTGATAGTTGTGAAACCTTTTGCTTTCAGAGTGTACGTTTTTGGTAGCCCATCCAATCCTCATTCTTGAATGTTTTTTATTGTTTTGAAAACATCTTATTCCTTTTTGTGAGCATCATTCAAATTCTTAGATGCGGTTAACTGACACGTTACTGGAGTGGGCACCTTGTAGACCTCAACAGGTTTTGGCCTACAACTCCCATTAGCCCTAGCCAGCATAGGCAACGGTGAGGCATCATGGGAATTGCAGTCCCAACATCTTGAGGGACACAAGTTGCGTGCCCCCGATGTATTAGGACGGAGGCCCCCTTATTTGGATAGAGCTCTCTTTCCTAAAGCAAACGCAGTGTCATACTAAATATGAAGGATTTGGTCTCAAGTCTTTATTCATGTTAACAGCACTGGGCTGTTTTATGTGTACCCATGTCTGCTGCGATGACAACTTCATGGCTCGATCCTGATCTCTGAAATCTCCGCAGTGAACCCGCATCACCAAAGAGTCCAGGAGGCACAGCTCTGAACATGCTGAAGTAGCCGAAGCCGAGATAAACCGTGCAAGATGTTTGAGTGCAAATGGATAGCAATGACATGTCAACTGCAGCCTCTTAAGTGACAGATCTGTTGTTCAATGGAAAGGAGAGGATATTAAATATATGTGCAGTACACTTTAAAAAAAACCCAAGTCAGATGGCTCAAAGTTCCAGCGTAGTCTCATTGAGAGACCTTTAATGAAAGCTGTGTGTGCATACTTCATCCATAATGGTCAATTTAGGTTTGACTGGGAATTTGGCCTACTTCTAGAATCCAGGGTTTTCCATGCATAATCGGCGATTTTTTAAAAATAAAGTGACTCCTTTTTGCTCACAGGAATGCAGTGTAAAATCCAGGAGGCCAGCGCCATTCGAGATGTTGCTGCTCTCCTTTCCGTTGCCGCAGTAAAGGTTTAAACAAATATTTGTGCGATAGCTCTCTCAAAAGACCAGAGCTTCTTGGAAAGCTCACGGGAGTCTCTTTCGAGGGAGAGGTTTGTTAAGAAATGCACCAACTGGAGGCTTGGAGCTTGGTTGTCTCCAATAAATCAAAGCTGAGATTATGCAGGGGGAGCTGGGCCATCCTTCTTTCCCCTGCTGATGAGTCAGAACGACAGGGGGATAGGGTAATGATAGGTTTCGCTTCGTTCTGGGGCTCTCTTCCTATAGCCTTTGAGGTTGGTTGGACGGGACCAAACATGCAATGAGCTGAATACCATTCCAGGAGCACCACCTTTTTCCAAAGTCTTAGTTCCACTGTCTTAGGGACACATTTTGCTCTGCCACAATCGTTTTCCCTGTAATTTCGTTGTTGTTGTAAGGGCACTGTTTCACCCCTTCCTTGCCAGCCTTTTCTCCACACACAGCGGTACTCTCTACAGCCCCAGCTACATTTCACCTGAAGGGGGTGAAATATAGGCTTCGGCCTATGCCCTCTGCTTCGGCCTATGCCCTCTGCTTCCTTGATGGCTGACATTCTGTTTGGAAAAGCGCGCCAGCAAATGTAATGCTTCCGCCTACTAACCCGTACGCCCATGGAAGCTAGTAACCCAAGGTTCTTTTGATTCTGGTCCAGTACTTAGAATCAGTCCTAATGTGAAACAGTAAATTCCTTACGGCCAGGAGCCGGTCTGTTTTTGCCTCTGTAAAGGCATCATCTACACCGATGACGCTGAACTGAGAACACGTACATCCTTCTCTGTTTAAAATGTTTTCACCTCCTCTCAAAGGGGTTGTGTTTAAAAAACAAAAAACCTCAAGTCGCTCACCGGGACTTATAATCAAAAGGCAAACGAAGGCTCAGTTATGCGGCATAACAGTAAGTCTGCCTAATGGTTACGAAAGAGCCAGCTAAGCACTGCCTGGAAAGATTGGTAATGGGAATGAATACAAATGTATACTTAGCCTTGATTAAGATTCTTTTTTTAAATAATAAAAATAATAAAAATAATACAGTGATGCATTGAGAGCTTACCCACAAAAGCTCTCTGGACATATTTGCTTCCATCTATGTCTCAGAGATCTACCACAAACATTTGAGGTTCTTTCCATTTGTATTATGCTTTTAATTCAAAGAACAAATGTGCTTGGAGGAGAATATTTGCGTCGAATGCAAAAGAATTCCGGCAGCTGCTTGTTGTCAGACGTATGTGCCCATTTCTTAAAGGCAGCAGCATTGGGAATCCGCTGTTGAATGTGCTGACGCAAGTTACCTTCCTTCTTTTCTTTACAGCTCCATCAGATTTGGGTATATTTAATATATATATATATATATATATATATATATATATATATTTCCAGTCTGAAATTGATAAGATAACATTTTACTGATCTGACGTTGGCATTGATGTCCCCCTTTAATGGTCAACGGCTGTGCAGCAGGAGACAAAACCTCATTTCAAAAATGGCTCGCTTTCTCAGGACAGTTTCCCTCCTGCCTCTGGCCAAATAAATCTGTCATGCGCTGAGGGACACTTCAAAATGAAAAGATATTGAGCGACGATAATGGCCGGAGATGGGAGCCTGTATTTTATAGGCCTTGGAGAACTGCCTCCCAGCAGGCTAACATTCATCAGGTCCTCGACTGTAGAGGAAGTCGTACTGCCAGCTCCGTAAAATGTCCGAGCTCGGGGTATTTGCTTTGCCTCTTGATGTATTCCAAGGTTTTGACCTAGAAAGGGAAATAAGGACACCTTAGGAATCGGTTCTCTCTACAACAAAAGGAGAAAGAAAACATTACCTCTATATGCGTTCAGTGGATTCAAACAAAGTGTTTCAGACTGAGTTACCCCGTGCAAGCACAGAACAACACAGAGCCCACAATTTGCACCACAAGGCACAATTTCCGGCATTACAAACATCTCAGCTTTTGTTTGGAAAAGAGCACATTTCTAGCCCTTGTGGCTGGGAAGACATACTTGAAAGCATCCAGCCAGCATCTGTGGGAAGTCTGTAAACCATCTTCCCTAAGCTAGTGCCCTCGGGAGGAGTTGTACTGCAACTCCCATCATTCCCTGCAAGCATCACCAGTGGTTGCTGGAAATGATGAGATTTGCCGCGCAACATGTTGGGACAGAAAAAAAGGGGAGAAACAGGTTCTCGGGATGCTTAAAATACTTTATTTCAAAGCCCAACGTGTATCGGCCTGTGTTGTTTTAAGGCCTTCTTCAGGGGGTTGATAAGAGATGTCTGCAGCAATACTAGCAAGATGATCATCTCCTATGATAATTAATGGCGCCATCTTGTTAGGAGTATTTCTGCAGACATCTCTTATCAACCCCCTGAAGAAGGCCGAAACGTGTTGGGCTTTGAAATAAAGTATTTTAAGCATCCTGAGAACCTGTTTCTCCCCCTTTTTTCTGTCCTGATTCGGATGCTTTCCTCCTTTTGGTTTTTTGTGCAACATGTTGGACACACATTGGTGGATGCGAGGTTGGAGGGCTGCAAATTACTTATTCTGCTCAACAGAGTCTTCTACAGTTAGAAATGAGAAATAAAAAACAACAGCGCTACGCTACATAAGCAGAGCTTGCTTATGTAAGCAAGTAAACACACAGGCTCAATTCGGACGACACGATAGTCAATGGTGGGTTGACTAACCCTAACCTTAGGGGGTACTCCCCACACAACATGGTAATAAATAATCAACTGTGGTGTGGATTAGGATCAGCGCTGAGTTGACTATGGCAGCGTTCAGATGACACAATAGTCAAAACAACTGACGATTGTTTCCCCCCACACCAGTTGTTTATTGTGTTGTCCGAATTGAGCCACACACACACACAACCCCAGTTTCAAGATCTGCCCATCCTCTCCTTACCATGGTTTTTGTGTCTGCAAAGCCGTGCTTTTGAGCCAGGTTCCACAAATTAACTGCCAGCTGGTTGAGTCTGTTGTTTCGCAGATCTCCATGGGCCAAGATGCTATTGAAGAAGAAGAGGGCCAGTTGGCTCTGACGCTTTAAAGTCTACAATTTTAGAGAGAGAGAGAAACAAGGAATTAATTTGTGCACAGCCAATAGGGATCTGATGTATTATGGGCGGGGAAGGGGCAACAACTGGCACTTGTTGCTATTTGGGCCCATTTTCTCTCTCTCAATAACCATTTATTTTGTTCCATCCAAATGAGGATAAAAACCATGCATCTGATGAAGCGGAGTCTAGCCCACGACTAGACTTTTATACTACAATAAAATCCATTACTCCTTCGTGTACCACAACACTCTCTGTCGTTTGACTACGTTCATTCGACCGGTCAACCAACCAGCTAGCCTCCAGGCATTTGCCTTGTTTTGGAGATAAATGGATATAATGATGGAAATATTAATGTCTTTTTTATCGTCTGTATGTAACCATTTGTCCCCAGAGGAAAGCAATAAAAGCATTTGACTGACTGAAAGTGTCGTTGACATACGGCTGAGCAACCCCGTTTTATTCCTTTCTCAGTCCCTATCTTCTTTCTTGACATCGCCTTTTATCTACCGACCAGACCTTTCAAACCCTCTGGGCAAGGAGAACAAGTTAGAAGGGGCATCAAAGGTCATCTAGTCCATGCGGAAAGCCTGTTGTTACATCATCCCTAACAAGTGTCCATTAATTCTCTGGTTAAAATCCTTTTATGAAGCAGAGTCCACCACTCTTTAAGGCAGTTCGTTCCACTGCCAAACAGCTCATACTGTCAAGAAGTTCTTCCAAATGTTTAGTTGAAATTCCCTCATCATTTGAATCCGTTAGTTCAGTCCGTACCCTTGGGGAGCAAGAGAAAACAGTTGCACTCATGACAGGGCTACACCCCAAAGCACAGACAGCACATAACATTAAAAACTAGCAGAACAAGAAGGGGAAGATGGCATTTTATCAGATAAATCTTTAAAAGGTAGACAGCGAAAGGGGGTTATGGGAGCCCTTATAGTTGCAAAGAGACTGATACTACAAGCTTCGAAGGGTACCACCTCTCATTCAGTTTTTCTGAGGGTCCTGCTTTTTTCTCTACATTTGAACTTCCATCCTATAGTCAGTCTTATTGCAATAACCCTTCCAATGGGTGGACTGCTTATATCGATGCATGTATTTAAGATAGGGCTTTGCATTCGTTAATATGATTGCGAAATGACTTTTTTTTATATATTTCTTTTCTTTGTTGTATTTGGTAATTAAAAAAACAAAAGTTAGAAAAGTAGAGTTCAGAACGCAAAGGCTTTTTTTTTTTTAAAGGTGCACTGAGCTATGCGCTCTGGGAGGAGGGGCCATAGCTCAGTGGTGGAGCACATGTTTTGCATGCAGGTAGTTCTTTGTTCCATGCAGGACATCTCTGGTCCAAAGGATGCCAATTAAGAGGTAGAGGGCCATCACCTGCCGGAATAGACCATCCTGAGCTAACTAAACCAGCGACTTGTCTCAGTACAAGGCAATTTCATACATTTATGCGTTGCAGTACATGGCAATTTCATACATTTATGCATAGGGTCTGCTTCATAACAGCACTATGTCAAGGACCCTTTACAGATGCCAAGCTTGAGGGGTTCCATTGCAATGCCAACTCAGCCCCCATGGAACAGGCTGGATGCTCTTTTAAACACCCCCAACCCCCCTTGTCAGGATGTGCTGGGCACTGGGCTCAGCTTGGAAAGAACAAAGAGGCCTCGCTTCGAAGGCAGAGCCGCCAGCCAGCTCCCCAAGTAATCAAATCAGCCGGAGAGTTGTTGGAAGCCACGGAGCCATCGTGGCCGGCCTGCCGCATCAATTAATGCATTTCATACCTCGCTGGAATTACCGACGAAATTAAATGCCGCCCAATTGCTGCCGCCAGGGCTCCTTGCAAACACGCATGTGCAATCCAATCAGAAAGGGCTCACGCTAAAGACAATGCAGGGAAAGCATCTCCCAGGAAGAAGTTGCAGCATTTGTGGATATGACGGCTCTACACTGGCTCCACTGAAGTCAGGTGAAACACACAAACGAGCAAAGTAACTTCTCCCATTCTGCCGTTGTTGTGTGCTCACTGCAAGAGGTTTATTATTTATTTCTCCAAAAGATTTATATCCCACTCTTCAATCAAAAGACTTCCAGAGTGGCTTATAAGAATCATAGAACAGTAACACTTAACATGGTAATTAACGTCTCTTTCCATCCAGAAGGATTATGCCTCCCTGCTGTGTAAAAAAAAAAAAAAAAGTCTTGCCAAAGAAAATAAGCATTCGTTCAAAGTGCCTTTTAATTATAGGGCACTAAAAGCTCCGTATTCAATTTACTGCAGAGCAAAGCTGCTGCAGTACATGCGCAGGACCCTGGATTTTGTGGCAGAGTATGATGCAGTCATCACGAGCCAACAATTTTCCACACACCTGAGGCCATGGTGGAAAAATTGCTCCAAAGAACCCAATCCAAAATGGCCTCCAAGGATATCATAGAATCATAGTAGAGTTGGAAGGGGCCTATAAGGCCATTGAGTCCACCCCCCTGCTCAATACAGGAATCCATCTTAAAGTATACCTGACAGATGGCTATCCAGCTGCCTCTTGAAGGCCTCTAATGTGGGAGAGCCCATGACCTCCCTAGGTCATCTGGCTTCCTGTGACTTCAGCCCATTATTCCGTGTCCTGCACTCTGGGTTGATCGAGAAGAGATCCTGGCCCTCCTCTTGTGTGACAACCTTTCAAGTATTTGAAGAGTGCTTTCATGTCTCCCCTCAGTCTTCTCCAGGCTAAACATGCCCAGGTCTTTCAGCCTCTCCTCATAGGGCTTTGTTCCCAGACCACCTGATCCTCCTCGTTGCCCTCCTCTGAACCCCCTCCAGCTTGTCTGCATCCTTCTTGGGCAGCACATAGGCTCACAATCCAAAAAGACATGGGACAAAGGAAAGGGATGGGGTAAGCAAGATGGCGATGCTTAATTCAGTTGCCCAGATGGATGGGAATATATCAATTAAATTACAGTTTGCATTGCATCTATTATCCATCTGGCCTGTTCCTGTTCCTTTCTTCTCTTTTGCAGTGTCCTTTGTTAATCTGTCCCTTCTCCCGTCCCCTAAGGGCAAAATGTTCCTCAGAAGCCGTTCTCAGGTGCTTGCGGTTTATTTTATCGATTAAAAACATTGATACCCCGCTTCTTGATATACAGCATAACCAAAGTGGAGTTATAAATGCAAAACCACCCAATTCAGTCCATAAGAACACACCAAAAAGGTTACAATGCCAGAAGAGAAGGTAAAGTAAATAAAGGCAAATTAGATTGAAGCAGGAAGAGCAGAGGTTGGTTAGAAGCCTTGGAGAATATCGAAGGTCTAAACCCAATGTCCAAACCATCACCAACGCTGGCATTCCGTTCACTTTGTTTGGGGGGGGGGGGGGAATTGAACATTAAGGGGCACCCTTGCCCTTTCTCTGTCAGCAAGAAAATCTAAAACTAAGAACTGAAAAGTCATCTTCAGGTGCAATCCTATGCATGTTTAGACGGAAAAAAAGTCCTACAGCTCCTAGCATTCCATGGATGGCTGGGGAATGCTGGACGTTGTAGGACTTCAAGGACTTCATTCATTCATTACATTTGTATACCGCCCCATAGCCAAAGCTCTCTGGGTGGTTTACATAGTATTAAAACAATTAAAAACAATATACGAAAATTAAAACGCAAAAGCATACAACATACACACAATACACAAATACATTTAAAACCACTGCAACAACCCATAAAGCTACAAAAACAAACCCAGGCTCCTCGGATATTGCCAAATGCCTGAGAGAAGAGGAAAGTTTTGACCTGGCGCCAAAAAGATAACAATGTTGGCGCCAGGCGGGCCTCGTCAGGGAGATCATTCCACAGTTGGGGGGGGCCACCACAGAGAAGGCCCTCTTCCTTGTTGCCGACCTCCGAGCTTCCCTCGGAGTAGACACTCGGAGGAGGGCCTTAGATGTTGAACATAGTGTTCGGGTAGATTCATGTCGGGAAGGTTCATGTCGGGAAAGGCGTTCCGTCAGGTACTGTGGTCCCAAGCCGTGTAAGGCTTTATAGGCTTCTTTCTGTAAGGCTTCTTTCTGTCTAAACATGCATAGGATTGTGCCCTTAAACACTTACATTAAAAATAAAATAAACAGGACACAGAACTAAATAAAATCAGATAAGGAACACTATTAGAAACAGACAGGACAATAAGAAGATTCTCTCTCTCTCTCTCTCTCTCACCTCATCCTTTCCAAGGCTTTTGAGATGCTCCAGGATTTGAGCTATCACGGTTTCACACAGCTTGCTGTTTTCCGCCAGGAATTTGGTATCTCCACCATACAAGGTATCATTGGATTCAACTGAGTAAACGGGAGATTTTGAATTAGAAGGTTGGATATTTAAAAATAAAACTTCTCAGAAAAAAAAGGCAACCAAAATGAATGGCTCTAAGGAACTCCTAAGCGAGAAAAAACAAAGAACAAGCAGTGTGATGTCGCGGAGAGAGGGTTGGCTTTGGATTTGGCCAAATCCTCATTCAGCCATGGAGCTCACTGGGTGGGCTTTGGGCAAGTCAAGAAGCCTGAAACTAGCCTACCTCATAGGGTTGTTGAGAGCATAGACTGGGATGAAGCCATGCACATGCTCTGAGCATCTTAGAGAAATGTCAGTGTTATACAAACAGCCTGTGGCTGCAGAAAACGGAGTGAGACATGGGTAAGGAGGCATGGCCATCTACTGAACCTTGAAGGGCCGTACTGGAACCCCACACAAGCCAAACTGGGCCTCCAGGGCTGAGGTTCTACAATCCTGTCCTAAGTACATTTTACAAGGCCTGTTCAGACAACACGCTAAGCCATGGTTAGGCCGCTAATCCTTTTGCAGAAAATAGTGAGCATGTTCAAACCGCAGTTAGGAATGGTTCACACAACACACTAAGCCAAGTTTAGCTCAAAATGCTTAACCACAGTAGCTTAGTGTGTCATCTGAACAGGGTCAGTATCATCCTGAAGTCTACATAGGGATAATCACAACACTGCCAACTGGGCTAATGTAATTTTGAATATCTGCTCTACATAACGGTTTGGTTTCATGGAAATGCTGTGAATTGCTACACAAACCAGACGCGTATTTCCAGTGCCTGTTGACAATCATGGTGGCCTAATCCAGACTTCATTTAAGCTATTTGCAAGTAAGCCTCATGTTTTTCGCCTACTATTTAGTCCATCACATGACGGGACAAACATATTATTTCTTTTCTTCTTCTTTTGTTTTTTAAAGGATGGTGTCATAAGATTAAGCAATCTTGAGCAAGCGGACCTGATAAGATACTCTTAAAGCTGGGAAAACACGAAGGGCTTTGAGCCAAGTCTTTGAGAGTCGCTGAAGCAAAACAGGGTTTAATCTCAGGTTTTACACAAATAAGGTTTGCAACATGTAGATTATGTACTTAGGCTCTTTGTGGAAGATCGTAATCCAATTGCATACTCAATACTTGCTTAGTAACAAAAAGGGATTCATCAAGCTTGGAAGCGTTTGGCCAGGAAAAAGCAAGCCCCAGTTTCCAGTCTCCGTTGCCTCTTCCTGTAGAGGCTGAAACCATACACCATGACACACCTTGGATTTTATGTATAGTACATTTTCATCCCATCTTTCCCCCAAGGAGCTCAGGGTGGCATACATCATCCTGACACCATCCTCACAAGAACACTGCGAGGTAGGTTACGCCAAGAGAGATCGTGACTACCCAAGGTCATCTAGTAACAGAGATTTGAACTCAGGTCTCCCAAGTCTTTGCCCAACACTCCACACTGGCTATAAAAACTGGATCATGCAGAATCTCTACAAGGGATGGGGATGATTTAAAGTCCGGCATGGGCATGGGGCTGAACTCTTCCCTCCCCCCACCCCAAAAGAAATGGGGAAAGATCACAAAGGCCAGGCCCCCCCTCACAACTGGGTGCTCAGACAGATGGCCCTAGTTCATGCTACAAGGGGTCAGCGCACGGGACGGGAGGGGCTTCCACTGCTTCTCCACCCTGCGGGCCCTGCACACTCTCCCATTCACCTGCTGCCTTTGCCTCTCGACTCCGGCCCTCCCTTTGGTCTTTCACTACGAAATCAAACTTTTAGACTGGGGCGGAGAGCCAGCGGCGTTCTAGACGCTGAGAGCCAGCGGGGTGTAGCAGCTGGAGTGCTGGGAGCCGGGAGATCCGTGTTCTAGTCCCCACTCGGCCATGGAAGCTCACTGGGTGACTTTGGGCCAGTCGCAGACTCTCAGCCCAGCCTACCTCACAGGGTTGTTGTGAGGAGAAAATGGAGACGAGAAGGAGGAGGATTATGTATGCCACCTTAAGCTCCTTGGAGGAAAAAAGGTAGGATATAAATGTAATGATGATGATGATGAAGATGATGCTGTTGAGACTCCAGCCTTCCTCAGCCCCTGCCAATATAGCCAATGGCCAGATGCTGGGGTTCAGTTGCCTCTGGAGGGCCAAGGTTCCCTAGCCTTGTTTTAGGCCAGACTTCCCAAACATCTGGTCCCTTCCAGGTGTTTGGGATGACCGCCCCCATCGTTCCTGAGCACTGGGAGTTGGTCGAAAACAGCCGGGGGGGGGGGGGGAACCAGGTTAGGGGAGCCTGTTTTAGGCTGGACACTCTTTGGGACAGGCAGCTGCCTTTCCACTTCTGTTGTTCACGAGCCATTTCTATGGATAGCGCTGTAGATATACATTCCATATTCATCCATCATTCCATATCTGGGCATTTAGCGAATGCCATGGCAGAGCATATCCTTTGGACGCAGAAGACACCAGCTTCCATGCCAACCATCTCCTATTGAAGGATCCGGTTGCAGATACTGGGAGCGGCTGCAGTGGCAGTCAGAGTAGGCAGCTCTGGGGGAGGTGGACCGGCACAGCAGCCTGGGAGGGGGAGGGGGGAGCTGACGGACTGCCGACATCAAAACTCCTTCGCTTACCTTTGTCTACATGGTAAATGAAGGTCTCCTGACTCATGGCTGAGAGGAGGTGCACGACGTTTGTGTAAATCCGGACTTTATCGTCACTGTTATCCTCCCAAGTGTAGTCCTGGATGACATTTAGCAGCCCTCGCACAAGGAACAGCACCCCTTGCTCAGGATGGTCCTAGGGAACAAAAACAGGCTAAGACCCATCACAGTGACGGATTGCTTTCCCCTAACCCCCTCCTCCCCGACAACACCGATGGGTCAAGTGGGCACGTGGGCATGACGTCACGCTTCGAGAACTTTGCTTCGGCTCAGCCGCCTGTAACCAACCAGCATCATAAGGAGTCAGTCGCTGGTGAAGAAAAGCTAAGGAGCTATTAGGGGATCTCACATCACCAAACTGATTTCACTCAGCTTCACGGCATGCTGGCTATTTGTGCTTTGTTTTTAAATGTACAGGGATTGTGTTTTGCGGAGGGAGGGGCATGGAGTCGTGTGACCCCCCAGCTGCCTTCTAAAGCGATGCAATCCTCACATAGGTTGACTACCACATCTCCTGTTTGCGAGAAGTCAACCTGAGAGAAAATGGTGGGGGGGGGGGGGGGATGAAATTCACAAACCCCATCTTGGCTCTTTCCAATTTGTGCATCCTAAAAAGAGTAGCCCAAAAGGTAAGGAAGATGAGACACCTGTGATTTCTCCTGCAAAAACGTTAGGACCGTTTCAGCCCATGAAGATGAGCGGCTCAGGTGAGCGAGCGACTTACCGGAATGATTAACAAAGTGGAAAAGAAATTGCAGAGGAATTCCAGCAGGAAGGCTTCGGAGGGCCGCATCTTCCCATCTATGTTGATCATCTTTGGGACCTCAGGAACGAGGCTTATTGCTGCTTTGAAAAAGGCATCCGCTATAAAAAGATCAGAGCCGCTGGATAATTAGCATATGGAGTTTGGATTGATCAACATGCCTGTAATTTTAAACAGACCTTCAACCAGAGGCAAAAAAAAATTGTAACACACCCAATTGCCTGGGCTCAATTTCCTACCCTGCAACTTCTAGGAGGTTGAACAGGTACGACGTGCAACAAAATGTTGCAGTGTATCCTCATCTCCTAACAAGTAAGAAGTACAAGCAAGGAATCCTCCTCCCTAATTTTCCATGTTTTCTTTTCTATCTGGACACTTAACATTCTGAAATTATTGAGCATGCTTTGTTCTCATTGTCCTGGATGTGGTTGCACTCCCTCTAAAGCAGCAGGTCTGTAGTTTGGGGGTACCCCTGGACCCATCTTTGTCACTGGAGACCCAGGTGGCCTCGGAGGCATGCAGCGCCCGTTATCAACTTCGGCTGGTACACCAGCTAAGCCCATTCCTGGATAGGAATAGCTAGCCACAGTCATTCATGCACTGGTAACCTCACAGACTACTGTAATTGCTTTATGTGGGGCTACCCATGTGTGTGGTTCAGAAGCTACAGCTTGTGCAGAACATAGCAGCTAGGATGCTCACCGGGACGCTTAGCTCTGCCCACATCAAACCAGTGTTAAAAGAAGTGCACTGGCTGCCTGGTAGCTACCAAGCTACGTATAACGTTATGCTATTATCCTATAAAGCCCTAAACAACTTGGGACCAGGATACTTAGCAGACCACCTTCACTTGTACACGCCCAGGCAACATTTACGATCATCAGAGGAAGCCCTGCTCATCATTCCAAGATGAATAGAATCTCATCACGAAGACCCTTGACAGCAGGGCCTTCTCTGTAGTGGCACCCACCCTCTGGAAAACCCTCCCTCATGCGGTTCGGGAGGCAGAAAATGTAACATCCTTCAAATGCCTCCTGAAAACCTATCTGGGTGCCTCCCAGCATTTAACGTTAAAGGGGAGGGGGACCAGGTGGAGGGCTTTTGACACCCCATCAGTAGAATGCTCTTCCTAGGACAGCTCGCCTAATGCCTACACAGGTCTGTTCAGCTCCAGGCAAAGGCCTTTTTATTTTCCAAGTTCATTTCATTGCATTGTTTGCTTTTGATTTCCCCACCCCCAGCTGTTTAAAACGAGGCTCCTTTAATTATGTTGCTATTTCTGTTTTGTTTTTAAGTTCATGTTAAAGATTTGTATTTGACTCAGCGCTAAGCTACATGAATACTTTTTAATAAACTTCCTGAATTCAGCTGCAGCCTGACTCCACCACTGGAGCCCTAACACCAAGGTGCAATGCCATGTGGCTGAAGGCTGTGTCCCTCCAGATCAGCAAACGGTGCCCGTGGTCATCCCATGTCTCCAGTGCAAATGGGCGAAAGACCAGATCAGCTTCAACAAATCCAGTTGCAACAGGAACGCACATGGCCAAACGCTACCCAATCCCGGCGCCAACATGGCTATCTTTTCGGCGCCAGGTCAAGATTTTTCTCCCAAACCATTTAGCAGCGTATGTTGAAGGTTGTGTTGTTGTTTGACCCAGAATAGTTGTTTTAAATGGATATTGTATTTATAATTTGTTTTTATGCTTTTTATGCTTTTTAAATTTGGTATATCGGTTTTTTGATGTTCAATGTTTTTAATTTTTACAAACTGCCCAGAGAGCTTCGGCTATGGGGTGGTATATAAAGCAAATAATAATAATAATAATAATAATAATAATAATAATGACAAAAATGTTGTTGAAAAGGAAGAGAGAAAAATATACGCCACTGGCCATGGAAGTCAAAGAACTATGGCAACAGGAAAAGGTCACAATTATTCCGTTAGTCACCTCAGTCACCGGCATCACATCAAAAAACTATACAGAAAACCTCCAGAAACTGGGCCTACCAGAATACATCCACACCAACATCCAGAAAGCAGTCATAATTAAAACATGCTCAATCGTCAGGAAATTCCTGAATCAATAAAAGACAGCACGACTTGGCAAAGCCCGTCATGTCCATCTAGAAAAACCGTCACCAGCGAGAAAGAGGTAATAATCATAATCATAACCATATAAAATTAGGAAACTCAGGCACAGATCACGAACTGTGCAAGGCAACCATGCTTTTAGATTTGGGTGACTGGATAGCGAATAAGGACGGGAGAGGACACAGATTTCCAAGCCAGAAACACAATCACGGCAATAACATCCAGAATATACATACACTCACCAAGATAAGGCTGGGAAAGACCCATGTCTGAAACACTGGAGAGCTGCTGCCAGTCAGTGTAGGAAATACTGAGCTTGATCAACCAATGAACTGACATAGTATATGGCAGATTCTTCTGTTCATGGTTTTAGGGAGGGACTGCAGCTCATTGAACAAGCACATGTTGTCAGCTTGAACCTGGGACTTACTGCATGCACATCTCCAGGTAGGGTTGGAAAAGACTCTAATCTGAAAACCTTGGAGAGTAATGTATTCAATGGCTGAGTTCACACACAATGACAATCCAAGGTTGTTTTTAATCCCTGGATTGTTGTTAAACTAACACCGTGGCTTAATCACTTGGCTCCTCCTCCAGAGGTAGTGATTAAACAACCCAGGGATGCTGCATCCCTGGGTTGTTTATTGTGATGGTCAGACTCAGAATTCTGGTTTGTCTTTCCCCTGACGAGGAAGTGTTGCCTGTTCCAGAGGTGGAACTGGGTTCCAACACCAGCCATATATAGGCAGTATACAGTATAGGTGGTCCAATAATTTAACTCTGTTTAAGATGTCTTTCTACATTCAGAAAAGTGAGGGGTTTATTTTGTCTTCAGCTGTTAAAGATATATTAATTTGTGTAGCTGGTTTTCCACAACATTAATGATCTCATTCTTCCCAAAGGCAATTAAGACAACAAAATGTTTGGATTGCAATCACATCTGCAGTTCTGGTGCTTCAAGACGCGCATGCTCTATGACTGTGTATAATCATAGCATATGACAAATTAAATGTTATCACCGGGAAAAAAAATAATCTGCATTCCATAAGTATCTAATGACATACACAAGAATAATCTTGGTTTCTAAAATTACTCAAAACAACATGGGGGTAAATCTCAAGAGCTTTTTCTTAATTTAGTATTCACCCATTAGTCTACTTTAAAAGTCTACCCCACCCCGTTGTAAAGAACTCCGGGTGAGGAATAATACTTTTGGAAAAACAGACACCTGCACCTGAGCGAGCAACATGCATTACAAACCCGGCACTTACGTCATCGTTTAAGTAAAGCGAGACGATCAGCATTTTGAAGATTAAATAAGCAGACTTGTGAATACAATGTCACACCTCTTCAAGCAAGAGAACAGCACCTAGGAAATATTTTTATTTTTATGAAACGTCTGACATTGGCAAGACATACAGGGGGGAAAACACACACACACACACGAAAGCTGAAGCTGAGGAAGGGGTTACTTTGCCAACACTTAACAAAGTTCAAGCAACCTATTTCTTGTGAGCTAATAAGCTATTTATATCCTGTATCGATCTCTCTCTCTCTCTCACACACACACACACACACACACGTACATTCTTCAGAAAGCTATGCTTGATATAAGGGGGGGGGGGGAGCCTCGCAATGCAAAAACAAAAGTTTCCACCATCACTGTCATGCCATTTAAAACACACAGGCCCCGTTCAGACGGCGCTCAGGGCTTTGTGGCTAGCTTAACCATGTTCAGCTGTGGTTAACGCTAACCACATGTGAAACGCTAGCAGATGACACAGTTAACCCTTTTGTGGCTAACGGTTCCTTCACCGCATGCTAACCACAACCTGGTTAGCTGAGCACCTGAATCCTCCAAATGATCCGGCACGTATCCCAGCAGCCCTAGCACTAGAAGCCCTGGCAGTTACGCCTTGCCATTTTAGGGCAGGCAGCAATGGGAGCAGCAAGGCACCGGACTATTTAGCGAGCGATTCCATCGCTTTCTGCATCACCGTCTGAGCACACGACACGAAAAATGATCCACTGCGGTTTCAAAACGCAGAAGTGTTTTGGAGTCTGCTTCTTTTCCCCGATGGCGCAACAGCGCCGCTCCGCTCCCGCGGCCGTTTTGAGCGGGTCTACCACTCCGGCAGATGCTGTTGGCCATTTTGAGAGGGAAGTCCATTTCAATGCTTGCTATACCTCTACCGTCATCACAGGGGAGGCGGAAGCCTCCCGAAACGCGAACCGTGTCATCAAGCAGCGCCGCCGCTGCAGCGATCGGACCCTGAGGCGTGTAATGGTGCTTTAACGAGGTAGGAGAAACAGCTGCTTCGTATTGGGATATTGCCAGTGGGGATTTAAGAAGTTATACAGTAATCACGCTCCGCTGTGACGACCAAATATCGCTCCAAAGGACTAAAGCGAATGCACAAAATGGGGGCCGCAGCGAGCGTATCATTCAAGCGGCAGTCCAGA
This sequence comes from Anniella stebbinsi, assembly GCA_029215795.1. Lineage (NCBI taxonomy): Eukaryota > Metazoa > Chordata > Lepidosauria > Squamata > Anniellidae > Anniella > Anniella stebbinsi. The sequence continues at coordinate 51,693,936 of JARDYH010000007.1, read as the reverse complement.
GCAGCGATAGAGCCCACCAGGCAGAGTGGCTCTGCCTAATCAGGCCACTCTGTACTGGAAGCTCTATGTCTTTGGCCCCTTAACCACAGACACGTGTCAAACAACACTTTTAGCCACGGTTAGTGCTACTAACCATGTTGCACAACATGGTTAGTGAGACTGACCACATTGTAGTTAGCGGTGGCACATGCTTAGGGAAAACGTGTGTTAGACCATGCTGCCCTAACCACACTAACCACAAAAGGGTCCCTATTAAATCATATAGTGAAATGCAGAGTCAGCAGGGGGAGTCGGGAGAATATGGAATTGCTTCAGCCAGGGGCTCTCAGCAATCACTCTTAATTCAAAGAAATTGCACTGAGTCTCCTCAGGCTAACTAATGGAAAACAGAAAGATGGGCTGGCCAGTGATCCTTACACCCAGGAAAACAAACATGGGGCCTGTTTACTGTGATTCAGAAACAAACTGCAGAGTGGAAAAGCCATGGGAGCTGATCCACTTTGCTCCCGGCGTCCGCACTTCGTTTGCAGCAAAAAGCTGCTCCCTCCCTCCTTTTCTCTCTGGCCCTTTCTACACTTACAGGTGTAGAGGGCCAGAGGGGTGGCAAACTTGGAAGTGCCTACTTCCAGGTTTGTCGCCCTAATGCACGCTATTCGTGCGACGACTCAGGCTCTCCCCGGGTCGTCGCACGTTGCGGGCGCCTTTTTTTTAAAAAAAAAAAAAAAGCAAGAAGAGCGTACGAGTGCTCCAGCGAGGAAATGTAAGGTTGTGGGTTTTTTTGTTTTTTTTAAAACCCCGCACGCGATCCGGCCCCCCTCCCCACCGCCCTCCTGGGGATGGCAATTTCGCTTCCCCCCTCTCCTGATGGCCACAGAGCCGCACGGTGCAGAGCCGCGGGGCGGCCGGCCACATTCTTCCATGGTCCCGGGAACTTCCCGGGACCATGGAAGAATCGGGATTTTTCTGGTTCTGGGGAACCAGGAAAAATCACGTGCCCGCCCCACGGTAGTCCCTGTGCGTCATGCGGACTCACAGGGAGCAGCCGGGGTCCATCCCAGGCGTTTTCCTTGGTGTGGAAAGGGACCCCTCCCCCATACACGCACACACCAATTACAAGTTTTACAATGATGTTACAGCTAGCACCCTAATGGCATCGAAGAAAAAAAACAGCAGCCACAGTAAGCAGAGAAATGGACATAAAGAAAGATGGTGGAAGGAAGGAAGATGAGGGAAGACAATGGGAGGCAGTTGGAAAAGCTCAATAGGCCTGCTATGACCCACAGACAATCTTCTGTAAGAAAGCTTCTTAATTCAACCCCAAGACATTTACAATCTGTTTAAAACAGCTTATATAGCACCTTTACTCAACCTCGAAATACGGCACGTTAAATTTGAAATACATAGCTCCTTATATAGACTATCCATTAAGGCTCCATTTCTAAGGCAAGCCAGCATTGTGCTTCATGAGAGGGAAAGCCAAGCATTCGTTGCCATAAATTGCCGATGAATCTTTCCTGGGCTTCAATTAAATAGCTTGTGCTCTGTACCCAGCCTCGTTTACGCTTCACTACATTTCCTCCTCCTCTGCCGATCGTCCTCCATTCTGCTTGACCACTAGGCTATAAATCCTCCCGCAGAGGCACATGGGTGACCTTCGGGCAAGGAGAATTAATGGCCTAGCAGGCACCACCTGTGCTTGATTGCAGAGGAAATTATGCTTTGAACGTTTCGATGGCAAGTTGCGGCGGTGTAGGTATATCGAAAGGGCTGCACAGCTAAGTAACCTGGAAAGGTTCTATATGGCCTCGAGGATCTGGAAGATGCCTCCCCGTGCATCTCTCGGCATTGGGGGAGGGCCACCTGTTAGAACCATCTTTTGGCAATCAGAGATGCTATAAGGGTAAGAACAAAAGAAGGTCCAACTCGTCCAGCACTCTGTTCCCACAGTGGCCAACCAGCTTCCGGCCAGGGATCAACAAAGCAGGATATGGTACAACAGCACCCTCCCACCCCTGTTCCCCAGCAACCAGTGTACATAGGCTTACTGCCTCGGATACTGGAGGTAGTGTATAGCCATCAGAGCTAGTAGACATTGATAGCCTTCTCCTCCAGGTACCAGTATTCTCATCGGCTGTTCCTTGAAAGGCTTATTCCAATTATTACGTTTTTATCCCACCCGTCCTCCAAAGAGCTCAGAATGGTGTACCCAGCTTCTCCCCACACATTCTATCTCACAACAACCCTGTGAGGTAGGTTGGGCTGGGAGGCAGGAGCTTAATTCAGACATAATAGAAGTCATGGTTCCCAAGTTCACAAATGAAGCGCGGTGAACCCAAGTCCATGCCGTTCCCCGCACCTTCTCCTCCCTTTTTGCGGCCGCAAGAAGGGTTCCACTTTTCATCAAACCGCGGTTTATCGTTATGTCTGTACTGCAGGAATTGTGGTTTGTTGTAAGTCTAGTGCAAATAAACCATAGTTGTCCACAAGGGCAACAAAGACCAATTCGGCACCAATCAGGTCAGAAACTAGATTGGGACAGGTCTAATCAAATCCTGCAAAATGGGGGGTGAGGGGAGGGGGGGTGAAGAAGAGGGGCAGCAGAAATGTCCTCTCCCCACCCCTCTCCCCGGGGTTGTAAAATATTCAGTACAGAAGCAGAAAATGCTATAAGGTGATAAAAACATCGGATTTGCAAGATCCTTTGTTCCTCATTTCCGGACAGTCCAGAAAACTAGGTCACTTGAAAAACAAGACTGTCATCTTGCCTGCTATCAGCAAGGGGGGGGGGGGAAATGTTAGAAATATTATATCAGCCACAATACTGTGTCCTTTTGAACTCTGCATCTAGATTTGGTCAGGAAACGCGAGCAAAACAAATCCCACCCCAATGTGCAATTTCCATTTTTATCAGCCCCTTGGTAAAATTAGTCATACATAAAAAAAACCCAAATTAGTCGGATAGCTTTGGCCATGTGGCATATTATGTTTCCAGCCAAGCGAAGATTTAGCAGCTTAGAAGACCAAAAAGCCAGGACAGCCCTACGCTGTTTCATAGACACATGCTCCAGTAGATGCTATAAAGAACTGTAGAGTTAACAATCAATCTGTCAATTTTGCAACCAGAGAGTGCTCTCAGTTTGGACCAGCATATTACCCATGATAGGAAGCGTGTCTGATGAGTACTTATCATTCCGTCTTGGCAGCAATCCCCTGTGTAATTACACAGAGCGATTCAAAGTCAGTGTGGTATGCCACATACTGATAATGCAATCCTATACATGTCTATTCAATGGGACTTACTCCCAAGTAAGTATGCATAAGAAGTCTTCCAGGCTAGGATGCAGCTTTTTATTTATTTATTTATTTATTTAATATTTTTTATTAATTTTCAACATATAATACATAAAATAAACACAATACATAAACAACCCTCCACATCCCCCGTTCTCCCCTACCCTTGAGATCTTCATTGCTCTGTTATATTATACATTTTTCCAAAATTGCATTGATTCTTTTGAAGGTGTACAACCTCTCCCCTTTACTAACACATATTCTATCAATAATCCCCAAATACTTTCAAAATCATTCTTTTTGGACAATCCCATCCTTTCATTTTACATGTTAATCTATCATTAATTGCAATATCCCACACTCCTTTGTACCATTCTTCTATACTATAATTCCCTTGTATTTTCCAACTTTTAGCTATCATGAATCTAGCCGGTGTCAGGAGATTGTTTATCAATTCTCTTATATTATTATTCCCATATTATTTATCAAACATCCCCAATAAAGCTATATTTGGACTTGCTTCCACATTCTTACCCAGTATTTCACTTATTTCTTTAAAAACTCTTTTCCAATTTTTTTTTACATGCTCACATGTCCACCACATATGGTAATACGTCCCCACTTCCTGACAACCCCTCCAACATAACTTTGACATTTTCTTATCTATCTGATGTAATCTTACAGGAGTGAGATACCATCTCCAGATTATTTTATAATGATTTTCTTTTATCCTTATTGATAACAACTTTAAAGTTCTTAATTCCCATATCTTCCCCCATCTATCCCCAGTGATTTGAATTTTTAAATCTTCTTCCCAGATTGTTTTCAAAATTTCTTGTACCTCTACCTCCTCTAGCAATATATTATATATTTCACTTATTATACCTTTTTTACTTTTATTTTCCCCCTCCTTCTCTCTTGAATCAATTAACTTTTCAAATCTTGTTTCCTTTCTACAATCCTTATTTTTCTTTTTCCATTTCTGTGTCCATTGTTCCAATTGTAGACACTTAAACCATAATTTTTTTGCCCTCTTAAAACTTCTTCTATTTGCTTTTCATTAACCAGTCTCTTTAGCCAATCTTTCACTTTAATGATTTTTTTTCCCTCAGTGGCCCTTCCAATTCTCTTCTCAAATTACCTGGGAAGTTTTCCAATAAAACAACTGGTGTTAGAGGAGAGATTTCTGGTATTAATTTCTTCTTATACCTTCCCCAAATTTCTATGATATTCCTTAGGATGGGATTTTCCATATCCTTCAGTTGATTTTTTTGTATTTTACTAAAAAAAATATTTTGTAACTCTAACTCCATTTCTCCAGTCTGCGTCTTTAACCATTCTAAGTCCTCTTTCCCTACTATACTATTTATAACGTATCTTAATTGATTAGCTATATAATACATCTTTATATTCGGGAGTCCCAACCCTCCTTTCCTTTGAATCTTATACCATTTCATTTTATTAATTCTTACTTTTCTATCTCCGTTACAATAATTATTTATCATACTTTGCCAGCTTCTTAATTCTACTTCTGTTATCTTAATTGGTAACATTCTAAATAGAAAATTAATCTTAGGTAATATTTTAATTTTAATAACCGCTATTCTACCAAACCATGAATGCTTTAATTTCCTATAAGCCTCTAACTTCTTCATTATCTGTTTTTTTAAACTACTAAAATTGGTTTCCTCTAACTTTTCTAAATCTTTCGTAATATAAACTCCTAAATAGCGTACTATATTTTTAACCTTCAGATCAAGTTTTAAACTACACTCATCCCTTTCTTCTTTATCATAATTAAATAACATCATTTCTGATTTCCCCCAATTTACCTGTAACCCTGTATTCTCTCCAAATTCTCTCAAATGTTGTTTTATTTCTTCTATACTTCCCCCCGGATTTTCTAGTGTCAATAAAGTATCATCCGCAAACAGATTAATTTTTATTTTGTCCTCCCCTCCTATTCCTTTCAATCTCTCGTCCTCCCTGATAACATTTGCCAGTGTTTCTATAACAATTGCAAATAATATTGGGGAGAGAGGACACCCTTGTCTTGTTCCTCGGGCTATGGTAATTTGCTGTGTTAAACCATCATTTACCATTACCTCCGCCTTATTGTTTGCATAAAGCTGATTAATCACTCCCATGAACCTTTCTCCAAAACCAAATGTCTTTATAATAGTTTTTAGCACTGGCCATTCCACGCAATCAAAGGCTTTAAAAATATCCAAAGCTATCAACCCTGCTTTTAGATTCCTTCTTTTAATAATATTTATTATATTCAATACCCTCCCTATTAAGTTTGGCATTTGCCTCTCTGGAATAAATCCACATTGATCCTTTTTTATATACTTATTTATAAAGGTATTCAATCTTGTTGCCATGATTGCTGTAAATATTTTAGAATCTTGATTAATTAAAGAAATAGGTCTATATGACGCTGGGTCCATTAAATCCTTATCTGGTTTCGGGATTAATATTATCAACGGATGTTCCCACGATGGCGGGGTCTTCCCTCCCTTTATTATATTATTATACAATTTTTCCATTTTTGGTAATAAAAGTTCTTTAAATGTCTTATAATATTCCGGCCCCAGCCCATCAACTCCTGGAGATTTCCCGTCTTTCAATTTGTCAATTCCCTCTATTTCTTTTTCCGTCACTAATGCTTCCATATAACCCCTATCCTTATCTTGTAATCTTATCTTCCAATTTTTCTCTATATATTCCTGTATTCTTGTTTGTGGGCCCACTTCTGATGTATATAATTCCTGATAAAAATCTTCAAAAAAATTTAATCTACCCTTCATTAAATTACAGCTTTTCCCCGTTTTATCTTTAATTGTCCCTATTATATTTTTTTCCTTCTTTGATTGCGTGGACCTAGCCAGCATTTTAGAATTTCTGTTGCTATATTCAAAAAAATTCCTTTTCAAATATATTAATTCTTTTTGAACTCTCTCTATATCCTTTCCCTCCAGTTCTTTCTTTTTTGCTTGGAGTTGGGCATATATGTGCCTATCCTTATCAGTTCTAAATTGTTCCTCTAATTCCTTAATCTCCTCTTCGATCTTTTTACTTTGTGCATATTGTTGTCTTTTTAATTTACACGATTCTCTAATACATATCCCTCTCACTACTGCTTTCATCATGTCCCAAACTATCCCCTGCGAGTTTACCCGTTTCATTTATTTCCCATATAGTCTGAATTTCCTTTTTCATTTTTTCCACAATATTTTTATAACTTAAAATTTTAGTATCTAATCTCCACCTTTTTGCTTCCCTGTAATCTTTCTTTATTTTAATATCCACACTCATTAATGCGTGATCTGAAACCTTAATTACATCTATTTCACAATCCATAATCTTAGAAAGCATATTCTTTGAAACAAATATATAATCAATCCTGGAGAAACTCTTATATTTTGCTGAATAAAAAGTGTATTTCTTTTCTTCTCCTTTTACTATTCTCCAAACATCCTTTAATTCTTTTTGTTCCATTACTTTTGCTAAACCTGTTTTCCCAATACCTTTTATAGTATCTTTATCTCTTATTTTATCCATCACCATATTGAAGTCTCCAGTTTCTCTACATTCCCCATATTACTAAACACTTTATCATAAAAATCCATTTGCTTTCCATTTGGAGCATATACATTAACCAGTACATATTTTTCCTCCCCCAAGAAACAGTGTAAAATAATAAATCTTCCCCCCACATCCCTTACCACTTTTACCACATTAAGTGCACATTTATTAGAGATTATTATGGCAACACCTCTTGCTTTAGAAGTCCCATATGCTTTCTCATATAGCTAGGATGCAGCTTGAATAAGATCCAACTATATATTTTTCAGCAGCATCTCTATTTCTGTTGTTCAGAAGTGACTGCCATGGTTGATGCAGCCAAAATTGCACACACACACCACACACAAATGGAGTGTATCAATAGGCTCAAGGAAACACCAACATTTGCATCTTCAGGGGAAAAAATCCCCTAAGCGGGGGACAGGGGGAGGAGAAAATCCCCCAAACAGCCCAATGAGGACTGAGTGTGCTCAGCAAGCATGGCATGCTGACAATTGCCATTAGGAAAGTTCCAATCAGACTTTGAGCTCCATCACACCAGCAATTTAGTGTACTCTCGCCATGCCTGGTGTGTGGATTTGCAGCACGGTACTCGCATGAAGCCCTGCCTGTCCTGCGGACACCCCACCTCTTCCCCAGCCTCTTCCGTTTTTTCCTAGAACGCTAAAAGTCTGGATTATTTTCCCTAAACGCGTTTAATATGCCCTTAAGCCTCCATGTAGTTTTAAAGGAATTGGGGGCGTGTGCTTTGACGGGAATCTTGCTGTTTGGCTTGAATGGATTGAGTCAGGTCCTGGCAGGGAAAAGCGATCTCTCCCAGTAGCTGGCTCCAAGCCTCAATATAAAACCTAAACCTTGTATCCCAGGCTCCAATGCATTTTTTTAAAATCATACAATGTTTTAAATATTTTAAAATTGTACTATGTTTAATTATATTTTTTATTTTTTGTATATCCCTATCTGTTTTTAACTGTACGTGTTTTAATTTGTAAGCCGCCTTGAGTCCCAGTATTGGGAAAAAGGTGGGATATAAATAACTATAATAATAATAATAAATCCAGGACCTGATTAAAACTCATCATGTGGTGCCGAATTCAGCTCCCCACACAAGCATTTAAAGCAGGGGTTTAAAGACAACAGCTGGGTTCCATTTTGGGAAAGCTGTCAAGGGCTGCATTCAGGGGAGAGTGGGATGGAAGGAACGGGGTCAAAAATACTGGAATATTGTAAGCTTAAAGCTCATTCTGCCAATATGGAACGATGTGCATGTCCTCCTAAATTACCTACCGGCTTCTTGGAAATTAACACATGGTCAGCGCAAATAAATAATACATAAATATATTAGTAGTAGTATTAAACATGTATAGGATTTTCAGAACCCTTATGACATCCCAAAGACCTATATTATCACGTTTGGAAGGAGAAATGCTCACCTCCCATAATGCAATGGACTGAGGACTTAACAATGCTATCAACATTTGAACGGGCGTAATATAGGTGTAACTTGCAAGTGGATAAATATATGGATAGTTGGTCTGCTTTTCTAGAAGCCTATGAATAAGTCTCTCCCTTAAAAAAATTGACGATATTCCTATGTATGTATTTTCTTTCCCCCCCCTCACGACTCTTTTTGTTCTGTTTTGTTTTTATCCACAATAAAAAAGGGAGAGGGAGCTCTTTCTGCCAGTAACTTAAGCCTTAAGAGCCGCATTTCAACGGTATAGAATGGGTAAAAATTACGCAAAAGCTGGGAAGTCACCAGGCCATCAGTGGCTGAGGGGGAAAGGGGGTGGCCATTTGGAGAACCCTGGAGGGGCGGTTCAGGATCCTGGGCAGGCCAGATTTCAGTCCCAGTTCTGAGGTTGTGCACCCCTGAGTTAAAGTCTTAAAATGGAATCTGGATGGAGGCCGCAGGCATTTAGGTTGATTTTTTTAATGTTTCCAATACTTATTTTGCTGTTTTTGGAATTCCTTTAGCTCTCCAAAGCCTTTGTTGATAGGATAGGTTAGAACTTCGAACAAAGAAGAGGACCCATTCATTATCAGAAGAGAAAACGACAACAACAAATGAGTTCATAAGCACAGCAGAGGGACCGACGGTGACTTCATACTGGGGTCTCTGTTTGGTTTGCCTGCGAACAAGCAAAATAAATACAAACGTGTACTGCACTGACCTAGCTCCTCTATTGTGTTTACAATGTACTTGCATGGAACAGTCAGCATTGCTCTAAATCCCCAGCCCTGATGATGCATTCAGCATCGGGTCTAAACAAAGAAATAAACCAGTAGCCTTGCAGTAAAAGTCTTAGTCAGCTTCCGATGTCAGCTTGTTTGCAGTTGTAGCTGGAACTTACTAGTAAGTGCGCCATGCCGGGAACTGAAAGGGGCAAGATTTAGCTCACTCTTCCATGCATGTGTATGTCTGGAATCATCCAAATTAGAAGGAACGTGCCCCGATGTCCGATGCACAAATTCATCTGCTGGGGGCTATCAGGGTTATAGATAACCTTGCCATCAAGTCATGGAATTGGTAGGTTCCTCAGAGGTAATCTAGTCCAGCCCCTTGCTGATGAAGGACATTTGCTGCTACAGCATCCCAGATAGGTGGTTATCTAGTCTCTGCTTAAAAAACTCTAATGAAGGAGAGCCCACCGCTTTTGGAGACACTCTCTTCCACTGTTGAATACTCGTACCATCAGGATGTTCTTCCTGTCTTATACACGGAATTTTACCCGGGGGGGGGGGGGGCGGTTAACCCCATATTTCCCCATCACTTCTTCTGTGCACTGGTGGCAGGAAATTAACAAAACTGGCAGGACTCAAGTGTGAACTTTGCAGGCAAGCATGACTTGGCCCTATTGTAACCAACCCTAATGTGAACAAATTGCATGCTACACAATCCCATGAAGCAGGTTGGTGGGAGAGTCAGGACTGATAAAAGGAAGGACTTCTCCATACAGTGCATAGTTAAATAATGGAATTTGTTGTGACAAGATGTCGTAGCGGCCACCAATTTGCATGGCTTTAAAAGGGGATCGGACAAATTCACAGAGAAGGTTACTGGAGGTAAGATGTACTAGTCCTGATGGGTACTAGTCCTCTTGGCTATATCTTACCTCCAGTATCGGAGGTGGTTTGTCTTGGGAACTCAATACTTGAGGGAGTGCCTCTCCCTAAATCTGCCTGCCCGAGACCTGAGATCTGTCGGAGGAGCCCTTCTCCGTGCCCCACCAACGCGAGATATATGCTGTGGTGGGACGTGGGAGAGAGCTTTCTCTGTGGTGGCACCCTGGCTGTGGAATGCCCTCCCCCAAGAGGCCCGACTGGCGCCAGCACTGGCTTCATTTCGGCGCCAGGTTAAGACATGGCTTTTTAACAAAGCCTTTGAGGGCTAAATCCACCAGCCTGCACACTGTCTTGTTTTAACTGGATTTGACTGTTTTAAAAAAATCATATTGGTTTTAACATACTAATGGTTTGATTTGTTTTAGAATTGTATATTTATTGTTCTATTTTATCTGCACACCGTCCTGAGATCCTTGTGAGATAGGGCGGGATAAAAATGTTTTAATAAATAAATAAAAATATCGGAGTTGCGGGTCTCCCACAGGCATCTGTGTGAACAGAAAGCCGGACTAGATGGGCTCTTTGTCCAATCCAGCATGGCTCTTATGTTCTTAACCTCTTCTGAGTGCTAATATCACCCCCTCCCTAATTGCAAGCCAATCAAAATTAGCCATTAAAAGGTGGGAGAGGGGAAAAAAGATCTGAACATTGCTCTCTGAGGGCTATTATGCTCTCAAAGGCAGCTTGGAAATCTTTTAATTGAAAAAGAGAAAAGGGGGGGGAAGAGACTCCCTAACTCATTCCCCTGCCAAGAATAAGTTGCCCACTGGGTAGCCGCTTTTAAGACATCTGTTGCCCACAACACATCAGGTAATTAAATCAAGTTGACTCCAGCTGACCCAAAGCGATGGACTGGGTCAGCCACAGGCAAACATAGCTATGATGGCATTACCTCCAGCTGACTGAGTGCACATCTTGGTTTAATTACCTGACATTCCGGGAATTTACGCATGCGCAAATTATGTCAAATCCTGGCCCAGGTAAGCTGAATAAGGAGCTGCAGAAGTGCACTATTAGAAACTCCAAAAGTATCCATTACCACCTTCTTCCATTGCAATCCTTCCATTTGCATCCACGTCCTAGATCCCTAATATGAAAATTGTAGCACATGCTATTTAATATTGCTGTTCTAATTCTAAAAAGACAGCGTGGGCATTGTTTCCAAAAGCTAGAGCTTATCACCTTGTATGTTCTGCCTATAGGAATCGCTTTTTTTTGCTAGCATCAAAATGAACTCATCCTATTTCTTTTTATTTTAAGCATTTCTGTCCCGCTTTTCATAAAACATGTACAAAGAGGAACATAGGAACAAGTAAACAACTGAAAACAGGCAGCCTTAAAATAACAGAGCAAATATTAAAAATAAGAAAGCAGCCACGATGCAGGGCAAGTTAAAACCCAATGCTGAGGGATGGAATTAAATGCCAGCAAAGACCTGGGTATGTAAATAAACCTTCAAGAGGAGCCAAAAGATCAATAATGTTGGCACCTGTCTGAGTTCAAGGGGCCACCACAGAGAAGGCCCGTTTCCTGGTCGCCACCAAATGCACCTCTCCAAATTGTGTTACAACCAGGAAGACCTTCCAACCAATCAAAGAGACCTAGCGGGAAAGTAAGAAAAAGACATTCCTTCAAGTAACCTGGCTCTAAGTTGTTCAAGGCCTCATAGGTCAATGCCAGAACCTTGAACATGGTTCGGTAGCTAATTGGCAGCCAGTGCAATTCCTTTAGGAGTTGTTATATGTGTATGATATGGCATCCTAGGGAACAGCTGGGACGGTGTATTTGCACCAACCGCTGGACCAGTCCCAAGGTTAGCCCCACATAGAGGGCATAAATGGCAGTCCAACCTTAGGGTACCAATGCATGGGGTCACAGTGGTAAGGAATGACCGTAGTTGATGCATCAAATGATGCTGGTGGAAGATGCTTTTAGCCTCCACAGCCATTTGGCCTTCCAGTGACAAAGATGAATCAAGAAACACCTGGAAAAGGTCAGAATACTTTATACTAAATCTGTAGCAGTTGTTGTTGTTTTTAAAGCAAAAAGATAGAGGGAGATCTTGTTCAGAAGAAACAGAACAGCCTTATTAGTACATCAATTAACATGTCAGCATTAACATTCTTACCATTTGCCAAATATTGCAAATTACAAATTCTACCCTGGTTGTTTTGCATCTTGTCTAAAAGCAAAGCACATTCTCCGAACACCGTATTTAATCACTGGTTCAACAGCACTTTAAAGAAAAATTAGCACATTTCTTGGATCCTCACGGCCCCAAATGCTAACCATGCCTTGCCTGCTCTCTCCTCAACTGAATTTTGTTTTTATTAGCAAAGTACTTTTCACCATCATATTGGTTCCGTGCAAGGCACCTGTCTTTTACCAGCTGAATGAGCCAGGATAAGAAGAGATTCAACCTCTTTTCCTAAGTTATTCTATAAAACATTCAAGATTCCTGCATTGAGCAGGGGTTGAACTCAATGGCCTTATAGGCCCCTTCCTATTCTACGATTCTATGATTCTATAAACAATTCACTGTTGCTTCCAATGCAGCTTGAAAGACGGCTTCCTAAAATTTATTTATTATTTCATTTATTTACAATATTTATATGCCGCTCCCCATTTTGGAGGGGTGGACAAATAAAATAAGAATAAAAACAGAATAAAAACACATTAAAGTACATTTTAAAAAGAAACATAATGATTTATTGTCAGAATCAAGGAACTACCAAGTCATAAGGCTTACCTTGTGAAAGGCACTGATTCGCCAAAGCAACCTGTCCAGAGTGCAGGTAGAGATTAAGACGAGCAAAGATACTCGTCAAAGATGGAATTGTAATGAAGCAGAAGGCAACACAAGCCTAAGAAAAGGAAACAAAAATTTTCCCAAGACTATTCTTGACATGTCTTGAATCATCTGGAAGCACAATAATTTTAAAATGCTGTCATTTTATCTTGCCACTCTATTCCTGTGGGTTTATTTAATGATTGTATTGTTCTTTTTTTTCATATAGTGATCTCTTCTCAATCATCCCAGAGTGCAGGACATGGAATAATGGGCTCAAGTTACAGGAAGCCAGATTCCGGCTGGACGTCAGGAAAAACTTCCTGAAGGTTAGCGCAGTACAACAATGGAAGCCATGACCTAGGGAGGTGGTGGGCTCTCCCACACTAGCCTTCAAGGGGCAGCTGGACAACCATCTGTCAGGGATGCTTTAAGGTGGATTCCTGCATTGAGCAGGGGGTTGGACTCGATAGCCTTGTAGTCCCCTTCCAACTCTACTATTCTATGATTCTGTTCTGGAAGTATTTATACTCAAGGGTGGCATGGACATTGATAAAAGAATATAAATAGTTTTAGGACTACTCTTAAGAGCTGGTGGTGAAAATTACTTCAGAGTAAATATGCAAGACTATCCACACACTGAGTTTGGGCAAACATCCAACACTTGCGTAGCAGAAGGGGTGCAGATTGTCATGTCACAGCGCTCCAGTGTTTGAAAAGCTGCATTTGCCAGAATTCCCCTTTGGCACAAAGGTTTACAATACAAGAGCCCTCAAATGGGGAAAATTACACAGCATATTTGTGTGGAACTGCTGAAGAACTGCTCACAAATATTACTGAACGAACAATACGTTAGTGATCGAACTAACTTATTGGCCTGTTTTGGATGGAGTGCTAAACCACGTTTTAGTGTTACGTGAATTAGCAAAAGGAATCCTTGGGCTTGATGGCCCTCCTTTCCCTGTCCTCCTTCGGCTTGACCACGAGGAGAGTGAAAGCTACTGCTTCCTGTTTTAAACCCACTGGAGTTTATCATTACATTCAAATTGGGGGTGGGGTGGAGGAACTCTGTTTAATTTAAACTATTTCTGAAGCAAGCCAGGATCGAATCATGGTTTATGGCCCTGACTTGTTTCAGAAAACAATCATTTAAAGCAGCTTCCCCCAATGTGGTACCCAGACATGTTGGACTGCAACTCCATCCTTCCCAGCCAGTACGGTCAATGTTGGCTGGGGATGATGGGATTTCAAGTCAAACACATCTGGAGGGCGCCACATAGGAGAAGGCTGCTTTAAACTCAAAAGCATTTCCCTGGATCAGAACAACATATCCATAGAAGCAGTATCTTCTAGTGCTACGTCCATAACAGGCCAGAATCGTGTTCATACAGAAAGAACTGGGGATGTGGAAGTCACTCTGTTTTCACACCTACCCTGACAAAGGCAGCAGTCTTTCTGGAATGATTCCCTTTCATCACTTTGCGTGTTTCCATCGCCAGCTGGTTCACGCTCTGTTTTAAAAGAATATGTTACCAACGGGAGCAACTCTGCAACTCGACAGCTTAAGGACTGTCAATAACAGTCAATGGGACTAAAATGAGTTTAACCGTAAATGAGGTGTAGTTTAACTGTAAATTAGCTTCAGGGATGATGGAAGAAGACACAGAAGGATCCACAAATAGGACTGCATGTATTCTGAGCCAAAAAGATAACCCAAAGACATCAGAAAATGCTGGATTTTGCAACCTGTATAAATTATGTAAATTTACCTGTAGTTCTACATTAAGGACATGCTCCTATGCATGTTTAGACAAAAAAGGAAGGAACCCCAAGAAGGAAGCCAAAAAAGCCAGAGGCAAAGGGTTAGTGTTAGGGTTTTTTTTTTTAAGTTTCTTTATTTGTAAGCATTTACAATAACTTCTGACATGTTGATGTATACTGAAAGAATTATTGTTTGCAGTTGACAATGATGACCTTTTTGTCTTTGTAAACAGCATACAATATATCGTTTCGTTTAGATTACCCTGAGGAAGGAGCTTTGGGTCTGAAAAGCGTTGGTAATTATTTTTAATAAACCAAATCTTCATTTTCACTCCTTTGCCTCTGGCTTTTTTGGCTTCCTATTAATGTTTAGATAGAAAAAAGTCATGGGGGGAAAGCATAGGTTTCTGGGGAATGCTGGTAGTTGTAGGACTTCTGTCTATTATCAGCTTCGGCTGATATGCCAGCTGCATCCCTTCCTAGAGTTGGAAGATCTAAAGATGGTAGTGCACGTGCTGGTAACTTCGAGGCTTGACTTCTGCAATGCGCTGTACATAGGGCTACCTCTGTGCCTAGTCCGGAAACTTCAACTAGTTCGAAATATGGCAGCCAGGTTGATCACCAGTACACCTAGGGGTGACCATACTACACCTGCTTTAAAATCGCTCCACTGGCTGCCAATTACTTTCAGGGTGACGTACAAAGTATTGGTTATTACCTTTAAAGCCTACATGGTTTGGGTCCAAGTTACTTGCGGGATCGCCTTCTCCCGTACAATCTGCCCCGCACATTCAGGTCCTCTGGGAAGAAGTTACTACAGTCAGCCAAAACTAGGCTGACAGCCGTTACCCAGAGGACTTTCTCTTCTGTTGCTCCCAGACTGTGGAATGGCCTGCCGGAAGAGATCCGCCAACTTAACAGTCTTCCAGAATTTAAGAAAGCTATAAAGACCGATCTCTTTTGGCAGGCTTACCCAGTCGAATTTTAAGAGTTTTATTGGTATTTTGAGGATGTATTAGTTTTTCTATGTTTTTAATCAGTTTTATGTATTTTATATCATTTACTTTTAATGTTGTTCCCCGCCTCGATCCAGAGGGAGAGGTGGGTAATAAATAAATATAGTAGTAGTAGTAGTAGTAGTAGTATTAAACATGTATAGGATTTTCAGAACCCTTATGACATCCAAAAGACTTATACTATCACGTTGGAAAGACAAATGCTCATCTCCCATAATGCAATGGATCGAGGACTTAATAACGCTATCAATATTTGAGCGGGTGTTATGTAGGCGAGACTTGCAAGTGGATAAATACATGGATATAATTGTTAATGATTTTATGTTGTATCTTAGAGTTGGTTCAAATGTGGCTATATTTGTTTTATGTAGCTCCTGACAAAGGTTTTGTAACCAAAACGCATTGAGCAGCTAGAAGATAGGATAAAAGAAATTAAGAAAAATATTTTTACATAGAACCAGAGCTTTGCTCTCTTTTTTCTCCAGCTTGTTGGTGCTCCCTTCCCTCTTTGTTCCAGCGGTACAGAAATGTAAATAATAATAATACCATCAAATTAAGAGTTTTCAGCTCTGCTGACTTTGTGCCTCTCACTTTGGGGGATTACACAGCAGCAGCATGCCCAGCCACTGATATAACACACGGTGCACAAATGCTCATTCTCTGCTGTTAAAATGCTTACGAAATTGAGCTTGCCCTGTACAGAAATGTAAGGAATGGCAACATGCAGCAGCAAAAAAATAGCTCGAACAGTCACTGAAGCCTAATTTACACTTCCAGAGATATGCTCACGTGAATCAGCTGGACGAGAACAGGTTCCAAATTGCAAAACATTGATCTGGCTTCAACATAAAAACTCAGCTGCTGCTCAAAGTCACGGCCAAATGAAACCTGGATTAAGAAGAGTCACAAAGTCAGCTCTTATCCATGACGGTGGCATCTAGTTACCCATTCTTTCCATTCGAATTTGCCGTAGCACAGTGCTAACCTTCATCCAGCTGCTGAAAATAAGATCCTATGTTTTCCAAGCAATACGGTTTGCAGCAGTGTTAGGAAAATAACTAGATTTTTCTGTGGTTGTTTTCCGTCATGACCTCAAGGAAACTCCCAACCCTCTGATGTGATGGGAAGAGAAGAGGAACCCCACTGGATTAGACCAAAAGGTCCATCTCGCTCATCAGCAGGACACCAAGGCAATAGTCTTCCCCTGCTGTGGGTCATCTGGTGTTCAGAGGTACGCTGCCCCTGGACAGGGAGGGTTCCATTCACAGCTCTCATAACCGAGAGCTAAAGTGATAGATCTATCCTCCATGAATTAACATTTCAATTCAGGTTCAACAGAATGCATTTGCATTTGAACCTGAGGATCTGGAGTTAGTCGTTCCAGAACCCACAGCAACAGAAGCTTGCGATGAAGTCCACAAAAGCCGCTTACACCAAAATAAACTGAGAGAGTGCTGCTGATTACAAGTTTTCACTTTGTCAGGAAGTACAAATTTCCTAATTTGTACGTTCCTAATTAATACACTGGAGGTACATGTTCAGGAGGCAATCCCCAGCAGGTCAGACATTACATTTATATTCAAGTATTTACTGGAACCTCCCTCAGTTAACTCTGTGACAGCTATGTAAACTTTAATGTAAGCTTAGGATACATGATTGTCCGTCTCAGATATTCTTAAATAAAATCAACTCACTTAAGATTTTCAAGAAAGCCTAAACATTAAGCCAGTGTAGCAGAGATGGAGAACATGTTGATGGACTGCAACTTCCATCATCCCTCACCACTGGATATGCTGACTCAAACTGATGGGAACTGCAGTCCAACAACACATTCCCCTCCCGTTCAGTATAGGAAGAAACATTTCAGTATCTCAACAGAAATCAATACCCAATTCTCTTAAATCTTAAAACCTCGTTTACTGAAAGGCTTATTTCCCAACACACAACGATCGCTATTTATTATTTATTTAATATGTTACATGTATATCCCGCCTTTTCACTAAATAAACCCCAAGACAGTTAGTATTTTATCGCTGACAGCCAATACACATAACATAATAAGCAAAAACTGTAAAAAATCAGATAAAAGGGGACAAAAAAAATCTAAAGATGGCAGCCAAGAAAATATAGATACTATAAATTGTAAATGCAGATTAAAACAGAGAACGGCAAAACATATACTCACCATTCTTAAAAATCCACTGATCAAAGAAGCCAGTGTTCGCTTTTCATCTTCCAGTGTCAGCGCACTACAAAATAACATGTTTTAGAGCATAAGGAATTAATAAACCCTTACTATGCACATCTACTCCGAAATAAGACCCACTAAATTCAATGGGGCTTTCTCCTCGAGAAGCGGATCTTGGATTGAATTCTTATTCTTCTTCAGATCCAAAATGCAATCTCCTCCCCACCAGCTAACTTCTTCCAACACAGTCATTTAGCTTGAAATCTTAAACATGCTTATTTGGGACTAAGCCCCCTTGCACACAGCAAGACTTGAATAAACAAGTGCAATTAAAGCAAATTAATAATCTTAACATTGTTGTAAAACCCATCTAGTCAAGCCCTCTGTTCCCACAGTGGCCAACCAGCTGTCAGCCAGAGGCCCACAAAGCAGGGCAGGGTGCAAGGGCACCCTCCCACCCATGTTCCCCAGCAACTGGTGCACACAGGCTTACTGCCTCAGATACTGGAGACAGCACATAGCCATCAGGGCTAGTAACCATTGATAGCCTTCTCCTCCAGGAATGTATCCAACCCCCTTTTAAAGCCATCACTCCATCTTGTGGTCGTGAATTCATAATTTAACTATGCACTGTGTGGAGAAGTCCTTCCTTTTGTCTGTCCTGAATCTCCCACTAATCAGCTTCATGGGATGACCCCACTGGGTTCCAGTATTTTGAGAGAGGGAGAAAAATGTCTCCCTATCCACACTCTCCATACCAGGCCTAATTTTGTACACCTCTTTCATATCTCCCCTTGTCCAACTTTTTCCCAAGCTAAACAATCCCAGCTGTTGTAACCTTCCCCCGTAGGGGAGATGCTCCAGCCCCTTTAATCATTTTAGTTGCCCTTTCCTACACTTTTTTCAGCTCTATAATATCCACTTTTGGTGTGGTGTCCAATGATTATTGATCATTGTAAACTGCCCTAGCTGAAGAATGGGCTAAAATGCTTTGAACTGAATGAATAGGACTTCCTGTCTCCATATGAACCTATCCATACATTAAGCTTTTCAGTGCAACTCCCACTACCTAAGTTAGAGTGGGTGGCTTACTTGGCACCTATCAGTACCAGGCAAAACCTTCCCCCCTCCCCCCCCCCACAAGCTTTCAAATGCAGTTTGAAAATCTTGCTATTCTATACCGCTTTTATGATGTTGCAACTTTTAGCTTATTATGTATTTACATTTTATCTTTACATTTTATTTTGTAAACAGCCCTGAGAATATAATTGACAGGCAGGACTAAAACACACACACACCAAAAACCCAAGACCTTACAAATACTAAATAAGTAAGTGTGCCAGTACAGATTGGAGGAGGGGTGATTTAATGTACGTGAGGTGGCCCGGGGGCTGCATGAACTAACCCAATGTATAACAAGATCCTCCACATGTTAACTTCCAACAGATTAATCCACACATCCAGATAATCCCTGGATTATACGGTGCCATAATAGGAGAGAATGAGCTGAGAAGGTACAGAATGCCAAAACATGCCTGTAGAACAGACGAGTCAAGCAAGCAATCTTTAGTAAGCTCCAGTCACCAAACCCCTTAGGCCAGGATCCAAACAGTCACATGTCTTATCATTGACAAGATGTCTTCCCACCTTCTCGGCAGCCAGATGCATTTGGAACATGATAGTTCTAAAAGGTTTCATTCCTCTGCAAATTGTGGACCAAATCAAGCTCAGTGAAAATAACAATTTGTGCTTGTTCAACTCTCAGTGGTTTGTTAACATATATTCGACTTTTCTGGCTTCCTACCTCCATCATTTTTTCCTTACATTGTGAGATTGGTGGGGGGGGTCTCTATTGAGGCACAAAACATTAGTAGTTTGAATCTACTGAGACACACACACAAAATCATTTGAATCTGTACTGAGAAACAAATTCAATTGTTTGAGATTCAATAATTTGGGATTCAATCGTTTGAAAAATCAGTTGAATCTACTGAGACACAAAAAAATTAATAGAGCCTACGAAAGCACGACTTGCAAAAGGAATCTGAATTGAATCTGTATTTATTTATTTATTATCGTATCTGTTCTGTATCGTTTTTATCTTGTACGCCACTTTGAGCACGTTCTATCCTAAAAGGCGACCGAGAAATCATTTTCAATTTTTTTAAAAATGATTTCAGGATTTGAGGATCAACAGTCCAATCTTATATATGTCTAGTCAGAAGTAAATGCTGTCGATGTCAATGACTGTTACTCCCAGTAAGTGTGCACAGGATTGCAGCCTGTGGCACACTTACCTAGGAGTAAGACCGACTGGACAGAGTAGAACTTATTTCTAGAGTAAACACACATAGGATTGAAGCATTCATAGCACTTAGGTAATGCTTTTGTAGGCTGCACTGCAAACGTAATAGACTTGGTGTGAATCACTTAGCTCAAAACAAAGCGTGGCCATAAAATGCTAGGATATTTTGCGGATAGGGGGGAAAAAAGCTTAATTCATTTCAAATCATAAGCATTTCATTTGTTTACGAATGGGAACTGTAATAAAACCAAACATGTTTGGATGAAAACGGACCACGCACAATTACAATTAAGTAATCTAGCTTAATCCTGGACATGCTAGTCTCCGGTGTATTATTTTGCAATTCTCCTTGCGCAGACACCAGATGGGATCAGAGTAATTGTTCTGTATCACAAATTAAATGGGGGCGGGGAGGGGGGCGGGAGAGGGGAAAGAATGAATCTTCACTATTGTTAGCTCATTAGTGTTTTACCATCCAATACAGACATAACAGGAAGCTGATGGATGGTTTGGAAGATGTTCTGGCAGGAATGCTGGGTTCTCCAATAAAGACTGCTAATCTGAAAACATGTCTATAAAACAGCTACTTGATTAACCCACACTGTGCTTTTAGCCTGAGTGGTGGCTAAGCAGGAAAACTGCAATCGAATCATAGAATAGAAGAGTTGGAAGGGGCCTATAAGGCCATGGAGTCCAACCCCCTGCTCAATGCAGGAATCCACCTTAAAGCATCTCTGACAGATGGTTGTCCAGCTGCCTCTTGAAGGCCTCTAGTGTGAGAGAGCCCCCAACCTCCCTAGGTCATTGGCCATTGTCGTACTGCTCTAACCATCAGGAAGTTTTTCCTGATGTCCAGCCGGAATCTGGCTTCCTGTAACACTCCAGGCAGAATATCCATGCTGTGCAGAGGAGAGTTCCTGCACAATGGTTGTGTTGCATGTTGTGTGGCAGGCTCTGTGGAGTTTCCATTGCATTGAGTTGACTTTTCCCACTGGCTGCAGAGTTCCCTGGCAAGAGCAGCGAAAGGAGGGAGTGCCACTCTAGGAGAGCAGTCGGGATTTTTTTTTTTTTTTGGCAGCAATGGCTGATGGGATACCATCAGGAGGACCTGGGTAGGAGAGGGCGGAGGAACTGTCAATCAAACTGTCAATCAATGGATTTTGCTCAACTTCACAGTACCCCACACTCACACAACAGTGAAGTTAGAACATGTTGTGGGGGGGGGGGGGGTACCCCATAAAAATTCAACCATTGAGTGGAGTTTTCACACTGCGTTGCCTAATGTGTTGTCTGAACGGAGCCTGTGTCTTTTGCATCTGCCTGAGAAATGTATTTATCTCCAATATGTGAACAGCTTGCACCTCTTCTAGGTCGATGGGAATTTTTTATTATTTCAGGCAAGGAGGAGGATGTTGCAAAGGCATGGGAAGCGCAAGGTATTTGTGCTTCCTGATCCCTCTGCGGTACGGTCATATCCAAAACTATTTGACTTCCTTCAGCCACGAAATGAAGACATTCAAGCTCAACAGAGAATTAAATGGAAGTTCAGGAGTGTCCTCAAGAGGATATATCATGCAAATTGCTCCATGTCTGCTCCAGCGGTTCAAAATGGTGGCCGGTCACCGCTTCCACAAGTGACTCGGATCATAGAATAGTAGAGATGGAAGGGACCTAGAAGGCCATCAAGTCCATCCCCCTGCTCAATGCAGGACTATTCACAGGATCCATCTTAGCATATTCAACCAACTCACGCAGGACCATTCCATTGAGTGAAAAAGCGATATTTCAGCGCATTAAAGGGAATGGGTGACCTCGCATGAGTTAGCTGCTGACGCAGTTCACTGTTCACACGAGCAGTCCACTTGCACATGGAAACGGCAGCTGGGAGCCATCTTGTATTGTTGCAACCGACTATCACCCTGGCACCGAGTTTTCTCAGATCCCTTTAGGAGTCCATCCCTTGCTTTCGCCCACACCCTTTTAGTCTCAGCCCACTGCTTCTGAGAATAATGTCGACGACGCCTGTCTCATTCTTATAACCTTCACCTGTCAGATTGACCATGCAAGCATTAAGCCATTGGGGAAGGAGCCCCATCACGTCTACGTCCCGAGGTCTGCGTAGGAAAGAAGCATTCCTGTGAATTCAGCAACAGCATCAGGATAGATCGCACAACTGTGAGTCATCTGCCCTCCTCCCCTTGGCATCAAAGGGCACTTCTCAGACATCTTCGCAGGGCAGAAACTGCTCAACCGTAAGGAAGAGAGAGAAGGCAGGGATGCCATTTCTACATCCTGTTTCTATATTCTGTGGGTTCTTAGTCCTTCTGTCGGCACTAAATATTAGGAGAGCATCTTACTGCTGGAAGACTAGTTTTAAAAAAAGGAAATATATATCCAGCAAGAAAGAGTTTTGTGACACATTTCAAAAGGGCAACTACACCTTTAACATTTTGCCCATTTCTTTCCAATATTTATAGAATTGTTTTATCGGCTAGAAAAGGGCCTGCTTCAATACTGCAAGGTTTGTTGGCGCAGCGAACCCTTCTCGACAAAGAAATGGGGAAAGGCACTAAGCTGGCACCAGATCTCTCGTCCCACAATAGCACCTCGCTTTGTTTATGCCTTTCGATGCTCTTAAAATGTCCCTTGCTCGCTCGCTCGCTCCCTCTCCCTCTCCTTCTCCCTGTTAGCTTAGCTGTGAAGTCACCAGCTTTTTCCAGCTCTTTCCTTTATTTTGCATTTAGAACAAAGCAGCCTTTAAAACGACTGAGCTACAGTTTTTCCTGCACAGCTCCCGTCCGCGTTACTAAGAACCTTGAATACAGGCAGGGCATGGAAAGACATCACTAGCCTCTTGCCCTCCCTTATCTCAGCTTCATAGCTGTTCATTTTAAAAAAAACACCATTCAAAATCCCATTCGTTAGGATCCCAAATCTGGACCTCCTAGTGTCCCAAACCAGCCCTCTACGGTTCCCCAGAGGGACACACACCCTTCCCCTGGCCCCACCATCTTTCCCACAACCACTGATCATTTGGTGGTGATTTGTGCAATTTCCCCCATTCTGAAAGGTTGAAATGCTTATTCTAAGGCAGTAAGACTTTTAAGCTAAAATATACCGGGGGGGGGGGTATTTTTGGCCCTTCCCCTTTTGCCTTTGGCTCTGCCCACTTTATCTTCAACCCCCCATCACAGGAATGTGCCCCCCACAAGAGCTTCTCTGAAACTGAATTTGACTTTTCAGCTGAAAGAGGTTGCCCGCCCCTTCATCGCTACCTAAAAAGCGGAAAGTGTGTGTGTGGTCACATATGTCCGGAAATGTTTACCCATTTCCAGTTGAGTTAGAAATTTGAAATTTGGCATGCTGATCGGTCTGGCTGTACAATGTACCAGAAAAATCTAAAAACACGATTTTTTCAGTTTTAAGTATTTTTAAAGAATTTAATTAAAAAACATCGGCATACGCCTACAACTCACAGCATGCCTTGGGCAGAAGTCCCAGCATGTCTTGGGTGGGGGACCAGACTTCCCAGCCTTTGGCGGCCATTGTGAGAAAACACTTTGTATAAGAATATAAAAATCTATTTCTCAAGGACTGAGTGTTCAACCTTTGAAGCTACACAGAGCTGCTGCCCTATGCTCCTTACCGAAATAAAAATCTCCTACCAACTTAAAGGTGAATAAGTCGCAGAGATATTTGTTATTTATCAAGTACACATTATTCAGGGACCCAGGCAATGCTGGGTATATCAGCTAGTTATAAATTAAGGGAAAATATCTTACTTCACCGAATCGTGCATGGTTTTACAAACATGTAGAAGGGCGTTGAGAATGACAGGATCCTTGGTTGTTTCCTGTTGGTGCCTAAAAAGTAAATGCAAGTTTTGGAAAATGAGTGAAAATTGTCTGTGGTTAAGGATAAAATAGAACTAGGACTGTGGTTACATATCTCACACATTTTATTTCGTCTAATCTGCGAGAGGCAGATTAGACGAAATTGGATGGAGGGAAAAAGCTACAACTGTTATCCTACTTTTAGCTGGGAATTAATCTCAGTGAAACGTGCTTCTGACTAAGCATGCACAGGATTGCAGTGTAAATGCAAAGAAGGGACAATTCAACACAGAGTTTTAAAAGAATACAACAAGCTGTTTAAAGCCCTTACATGCCCCGTTCCTCTCTTACTGGCCCACGTTAACTCAACAAAGAGAGCTAAATCCAACTTCTATGTCAGCCACTTCAAGTGCTCCTTATGTGCAGCCTGAAGTCAGCTAAATGTGTGTTTGTTTTTAGAAGACAGTTCACACTGAAACACAGTGGCCGGTTTCGGTTGAGTATGGGCTGTCATTATGTGCAAACCCTGCACTATGTGGGCTGTTAAACACAAACAACCCAGGAACAGAACCCATGGTTTGTAGTTGGGTTGTGAATTCTAGGTTGTTCATGGTTTACAACCCATAGTTAAACCATAGCGCAGGGTTCACATGTAACAACAACCCACAATTCAACAACAGCCCATGATTCAATGACAACCTATACTCAACCCGTTTTGGTTACTCGTAAACCAGGTCATAGTCCTGGCAACAATACAGTGGGGAACAGACATACTAATACAGTCTGTCATAACTTTCCAACTGCATTTTACACTGTACTTGAAGGAGAATTTTCTCAACAAGGCTGGAGTTAATGGGTAGGGACAACCATTACACCAGCTAGAAGGAAGTCTCTGTTTCTGGTATCTCCCATTTACCAACACACACACACACACACACACACACACACCCTGTTGAACTAGCATCCAGCAGAAGGGAAGGCACTTAAATTCTAGCAACACAGTATTTGGTGTGCCATTTTTGGAGAATCTATGGTATAGTTTCCAAACAGCAGATGGGGCTGCAAACTTGGGTCTGGGCTGCACTACTTCAGACTGCCAATAGAGGCTCACTTGACGAAATCCTCCTTGACACACAAAGATTCCACACACATAGAAAGCTAGCATATCAGGCAGAAGGATCCTCGGTGTCTCGGACCGCACAGCCCAGACACGGAGGTTGACCACTTTGTTGGCTGTTTGCCCGAACTAGGCCTAAGAGGAGGATGCAAAAGGTACTAAAAAGAACAGGCTGCCACTAACATCGGCACAGCACCTTGGTGCTCTCTGAGCTCATGACCTGAGCTCAGAGTGCTCACACACAGTGCTCAATTTTTTTTTTTTTGGGGGGGGGGGACAGATAGGGGCAACCTCCTCACCTTTTGTGAGGGTCTCCTTATCCATGGTTTTTAAGAAAGGTATGGGATGCATGATTTGGATGGAGTTAGTGGCTGGGACTGTGGATTTATTAAATCCCCAATCTTTGGTTCCATAAAATAACTGCTCTCAGGCCCTGCGGGGCATACAGAAGTAATTTGCATTAGCTGCCTGACCCTCGTTTCTTATTTGCCCTAAATAATAATGCAAGCATTATGTCGGGCCTGTCAATGACCACAAGGAGCTCCGTATTTCCCTATTGCTGCCTTCTGCTTGCCTAGAGGCAGGAGGAACACTTAGCACAGTAATTAACGTCTCTTTCCATCCAGAAGGATTATGCCTCCCTGCTGTGTTAAAAAAAAAAGGTATTGCCAAAGAAAATAAGCATTCATTCAAAGTGCCTTTTGATTATAGGGCATTAAAAGTTCCGTATTCCATTTCCCGCAGAGCAAAGCTACTGCAGCACCTGTGCAGAACCCAGGATTTTGTGGCAGAGCACGATGCGGTCATCACGAGCCAACAATTTTCCACACACCTGAGGCCATGGTGGAAAAATTGCTCCAAAGAACACAATCCAAAATGGACTCCAGGGATATCATAGAATCATAGAATAGTAGAGTTGGAAGGGGCCTCTAAGGCCATCAAGTCCAACCCCCTGCTCAATGCAGGAATCCACCTTAAAGCATCCCTGACAGATGGCTATCTAGCTGCGTCTTGAAGGCCTCGAGTGTGGGATTGCCCACGACCTCCCTAGGTCATGGGTTCCATTGTCATACTGCTCTAACAGTCAGGATGTTTTTCCTGATGTCCAGCCAGAATCTGGCTTCCTGTAACTTGAGCCCATTATCCTGCGTCCTGCACTCTAGGATGATTGAGGAGAGATCCTGGCCCTCCTCTGTGTGTCAACATTTCAAGTACTTGAAGAGTGCTACCATGTCTCCCCTCAGTCTTCTCTTCTCCAGGCTAAACATGCCCAGTTCTTTCAGTCTCTCCTCATAGGGCTGTTTCCAGACCCCTGATCCTCCTCGTTGCCCTCCTCTGAACCCCCTCCAGCTTGTCTGCATCCTTCTCAAAGCGTGGTGCCCAGAACTGGATGCCGTACTCAAGTTGAGGCCTAACCAGTGCCGAATAGAAGGGAATCAATACTTCATGTGATTTGGAAGCTATACTTCTATAAATGCAGCCCAAAATAGCATTTGCTTTTTTTGCAGCCACCTCACACTTTTGGCTCATATTCAGCTTGTGATCTACAACAAGCTAAATCTGCTCGCAGGACTGCATCATGAGGGCCTTAGTAGTATCTTAAAGACAGGTCTGGTGTACTTCACCTTCAAAAATATTCACAGGTCAGGGCTGTGCTCCCAAACCTGATCACACCTACATTCTGTTCTGCCTCTGTGGTAGTAAAGGCTAATCAGGCCCAACCTTCTCATCTACACAGGCAGCTCAACATAGGATACAAAATATAGTGAAACTCTTGATGGCAGCAGATCAGGCTATACAGAGCAATTTTCCTGAGCTCATGGGAAAGATTACAGCTTTTATAGACCCCAATAAATCCAATTGCTAAGGAAGAGGCACATTGCTCTGTTTAAGAGAAAGCTCCAAGGCTAGAATCCACACTGACTCAGAGGCAGCGTTCAAGTCCAACAACATATATTATATTCCCAGTCAGAGTCTAGATAAAACAGGGTTCAAGGCAGACAACAGTTGAAGATTCACGAAAACCCCAGGCAAGAAAGTATGCTGGGCAGCAAAACATGGTTCTCAGCAAAGGCTCTTCGATCTCTGCCGCAGCTTAAATACAGGGAAGGGGCTGCTAGAGCTCCCCGTCTGATGATCTGTCCTGACAGGGGAAGCTGGCCTGTACATGAGCCCTAGGCCTAAGAGGGTATCTCTGTCCTGTCCTATTTATTTGATGCCTTAACCTGAACCCCCAAAGCCCCCTATCCAACAGAATCTCTCTCCTGATCCATCCTCACAATCCTAGGTGGTAAATCAGCGGCCCTCCTCAAGGTCACATCTTTCAGCTGTGGCTGGTAGGATGCATCTCCTCTTTCAGCCTGCAATCAGATGGGACGTGAGGCAGAGCTAAGACCCCAGGCCCTGAGCTCCCCATGACAACTGGGTTCCAAACCATCCTGCTCAAGCCCTGACACAGACTCTGGCTCCAAAGTGGCGCTTTGGGCAAGGCCTGACAAGGCTGAGCATCGTTGGGCGCTGGCGAAGCCGGAGTCTCCTGGTCCCGTGGATGCAGAATGGTCCACCCACTGGGCTGCAGGAGGGGACAACAGCCCAAGTCACAGCGGCCTTTTATGCAGAGGAGACTGTACAAAAGCGAGGCGGCCCTGCATGGGTTAACAGCCTTGACTCTCTTGCTCCAAGCCAGCCAGCCAGCCAGCCTCAGCTGAAGGGGAGGGAGGGGGAGAAAATCGGGGGAAGAGTCTTCCAGCTCTAAAGAAGAAAGGAAGTTGGGTGAGGTCAGCTGACCCTAGCCTAAATAAAAGGCCAGGTCTCAGCTGGAGATCACTAACAAACAGGAATGAAGATGAGGAAGAGAGAATTCAAGCTGTTCTCATATGACAGGCACCTCCTGGGGAAAGACCCTGGATAGATTCTGGCCACCAAAAGACTAACAAATAGCACAAGTGTATCTGGAATACTGCGCCATGCTAGTCGGTCTGGCCAGTCCTTAAGAAAACATGAACCCTGCGCAGACTGAAGAGGACGGATCCCATGACCCCCCCCCCCACCACTTTGTTGCCCGTTGGGTAGCGAAGTGCAAAAGCAGCCAAGAATGTAGCTCTGAATACAAAGATGACGAAACTGCGAGCTGATATTAAGTTTAGAAAGGAAGCGTTGTGCGTAGGGAATAAAAACCCGTGAAGGAGACAGGGGACTGGGAAAAGGAAATAAACCCCAGTGCCTTGAAACTCTCTGCAAGCCACTGGAAACCTGAAGAGCCTACGGCTGAAGAAATTCTTGATACTCGCATCCAAAGTTGTGGGACAAACTCCTACCCTAGGGGCAGCCTTTTTTCTTTTTCTTTCAGAACTTACACAGAAGAAGGTCTACAACATAGGCTCAATTCGGACGACATATTAGGCAACGGAGGAGAGGGGGAACAATCGTCAGTTGTGTTGCTTATTGTGTCATTTGGAGGGCAACACACAACGCACACACAACTGACAGTACGTTAATCAGGCACTTTAAACAACGAAGCGAAATAACGGGCTTGCACGTTGTTTAGCTCAAAGCCCCGTTGTTTAAAGTGTCATCCGAATTCAGCCCCCCCTCTCTCCATGGACTATTCCGTTTCGGAACAGAGTTCTGCTGCCTAGAGCAGTAAAAAAAAACCCGGCCGCTCTATGCAGCCAGCAGAACTCACGGTGCCTGCTGGGATACGGCTGGAGGACAGGCTGCAACCAAAATGGCCACCACAAGTTCGTAGCATCCAGGGCGTTTGCCGGTGCCGAACAGCGCCAGCTGCAGCATGTCGTCTGTGGAGCTCCTCCTGCCTAATGCACGGTCAGTACATTATTTACCCCTCCGTTGCCTAATATGTCGTCCGAATTGAGCCATAGCCTTTCTAGGGCATTATCACCTGCATGGTAGTAAACAAAGCGTTGTATCCAATATTAGTCTTATTTAGAGCAGACCTATTGAAATGGTGAATGCAATAATTTTGATTCACATTGGATACAACCCAAGATCCCTAAATTTCAGCCACTTTCTATTTAGTTTTCCTTCTGT
Source organism: Anniella stebbinsi (assembly GCA_029215795.1). Classification (NCBI taxonomy): domain Eukaryota; kingdom Metazoa; phylum Chordata; class Lepidosauria; order Squamata; family Anniellidae; genus Anniella; species Anniella stebbinsi. The sequence goes on along the minus strand of JARDYH010000007.1, from coordinate 51,664,873 downwards.
GAACAAAAAAAGGGCCCTAGGATATAACAGGGGCCGAGAAATCGATTGATTTTTGCCACTGGGATGTTATTTTGTTTCAGCTAATGTTCAGACAACACACCAACTCTTCTGCAGCAAGTGGTTGGTGAGCATGGTGATGTAGCCACTATGGTTAGGAAAAATGCCGACACGCTAAGCCATCATGGTTAGCTCAAAATGCTTAACCATCATGGCTTAGAGTGTTGTCTGAACAGGGCCAGTAATTGATCCCAGGAAGCAGCCTTAAGCGCTCTTCTCCTGATACCACACACTGACTGGTTCATTGCCCTGAGATGCATTGGGACAGTAAAACTTCCCAAAAGACATCCGTATTAAGATTTTTGATCTTTTTACTGACGTGGGGTAAGGTTAATATCCATCTGGAAGGACCTCCGCCAGTTAGCTTGGGCTAGTATTTTTATTTGCAGCAATCTGTAAGTCAGTGAGAAGTGTGAGAGTTTCGTCATCCATCACTTCTAAAATGTTGCGCCACAGTACAAGACGATCCATAACGCAGCGCTGTCCGTGATGAATTGAGAAAGTCAAAAATACATCTAGTTAATGTTTCCGTCAACAGTTTACTCAAGACTCCATTGTTGTCGCTGCTTAAGAATTCCAGCTCTTCAACTGTGTAACTTGAACCTTCATCTATCAAAAAGTGATTTTTAAAAAAGGAAATTAAATGCTTGAAACAGTACATTCAGCACTGAAAAGGAAGCTAGTTCGATGCTAGGCTTTTGTTTTAATTAAAGAAGTGCGGACTTTTCTCCTTCCACATTGGAGTCTGTAACATCCATATGCTCATGTGTTTATATCCTGGTATCACAGTTGCAGTCGGCATAGCAGAGAAACATATGGTACGGTCTCACTTTAACCTTTCCAAGCTGCTGCACTCAGAACAGCAAACCTATAAGCAGAAGAGCTTCATCCTTTAAATCAATGAATTGATTTAAAACCTTTTAATTATACTAAAAAGGCATCGCCAGTTAACTAGGCAACATATTTCTTTTAACAAGTGGGATCTGCCAGAAAACATTGCAATGTTGCCAACTTTAACATATACATCCCACCATCTAAAACCAAGTTGTATACTTTTTTCTTCTTCAAATTGTTCGTCATATGCTGATTTAAAAAAAAAAACACCAGTTAATCAAAACTTCATTTAATTAACTGAACAGATATATTTAATTGGTTTGACAGCTCTAGTAAGCAGTAATTGCATCAAAGCTTCTATTTTAAGAACGCTGGCTACAATCCAGCCCCAAAGTAACAGTGTTTTACACACTCGTGAGCAAAGCATGGCTCTTACACCTCTTGCATTATTGGACAAATGATACCCTACCCTCCATTAACTGTCGGATTATCAGCTTATCAGCATGTGTATATTCAGACCACACGTCCTTGCATTTCTGATCATGCGTTTCTAGTCTGCCACATTGCTGATCCAGTGTGTCCAACAGCAAACATATTTTTACAGAACAAGATCACCCTAATGCATTCAGTTTCGTAATAAGCTATTTATATAAACAACTGATCAATAGCATTATAATGCATTTCCATTCTTTTTCAGACTGATCCTAAAGACTTGTAGAAACCTTTCCAATGCCAAATGGTCGGCAGACCAGCTCAATCCTTCGTACTTAACAACCCTTCAATAAGTTGTTTTAGATTCTCCAGAGTACACTTAATCAGCGTACTTGATACTTACTGAATAAAAGCCTCCATGATGCACTTACAAACCTCCACTCTCACACTTTCCTTCTGGAACATATCCAAGAACGGCAAGAATTTCTCCTAAGAAGTCAAAGAAAAGACCACGAAGTTTAGGTACCTGTACTCAAGAATCTCTATACTGCAGATTATCTTGCTGTGGGGACGGGACGCAATTACACAGGGCTTCCAAAGTAAGAAGATAATGATGCGGGCTCTCTTTAAATCAGTTGAAGACATGAAGGTGTTTTATACCAAGTAAGACCACTGGACAATCTAACCCAAGCGGTCTACTCTGAGTGCTATCATCTCCCCAATGGTCCCAGGAGAGGGGGAGAGAGAGAGAGATCTTCAGCGTCTGCTATCCAAGATCTTTAATTATTCTCTTTATTACATTTTTATACTGCCCAATAGCCTAAGCTCTCTGGGCAGTGCACCATTAAAACCATGAAGTACAACAGTGTCAGATAAATTTAAAATATTAAAAGGTAAAAAAAGGCAATATAAAAACCAGGTAAGTTAAAATCCAGGGAAAGCCTGTGTGAAAAGCTATGTTTTCAGGAGGCGTTTAGAAGATGTGACGTTTTCCGCCTCCCGAGCCACACGAGGCCAAGATATTCGCCCGGGATCTTCTGCATAGTAGGCACCTACCCGAACACTACGTTCAACATCTAAGGTCCTCCTCCGGGTGCCTACTCCAAGGGAAGCTCGGAGGACAGCAACAAGGGAGAGGGCCTTCTCTGTGGTGGCCCCCCAATTATGGAATGAGTTCCCCAATGAGGCCCGCCTGGCGCCAATGCTGTTGTCTTTTCGGCGCCAGGTCAAAACTTTTTTTTTCACCCAGTAACAGCTTAAGTCAAGGTTTTTAACTAAATTTTTGGCTAGGCTTAAAAGTTTAAAATGTTTTAAATATCAGCTGTTTTGTGCTTTATGTTTTAAAATTTTGTATATTGACTTTTTAATGTTCAATTTTTTAATTTTTGTAAACCGCCCAGAGAGCTTTGGCTATGGGGCAGTATATAAATGTAATAAATAAATAAATATGAGCTCTCATACCAAGCTATCGCCCCTCCCAGTTGCAAAAAGGTGAGAAAGATTCTTTATTACACTTATAAAACACCTTTTCTCCAAGTAGCATACATGGCCCATCCTTATCTCCTTCACCCCACCCCCTGCATTTTATCGTCACAACCATCCTGTGAGGAAGGCTAGGCTGAGGACTAGCAACTTGCCCAAGGTCACCCAGCGACTTTCATGGCTGAGTGGAGATCAGAATCCTGCTCCTCTGAATCCAACATCACTCTAACCACAGGAGCACTGTGTCCAATAAGCGAGGGACGTGATAGTATTTTAGAATATCATAAACCGCTTTGGAGAACCTCACATTCAAAAAGAGGGCTACAGAACTGCTAGGAGTAAAAATAAATCTCGGTTTGGGTCTGACTTGACTTACCAACAGGGCTATGCCAGGGTCAATTATTGGGCACGGTGAGAATAGCAGAGTAGAGGGAAATGGTAGTTTGTGGAAGAAGACACTTGATACCCACATATCAACTAGATCTCCCCACTTCTGCTCCTCTGTCTAACTACCCCCAAGTTTATCTGGAATGATTTTCCAGAGAAGATGAAGTTCCTTTCGGACTGAAGGGATTTATGATCCTCCTAGCCATGCAGAAACTTACCAATGAAAAGAGGACGGCGAAGTCATGGAAATAGGTGATGACTTTCTGAATTATTGACTGAAGCTAAGATCAGGAATGGGGCGTGGGAGAGAGAAGACATACAATTACGATTTTTTCCCCTTACATTAGGTCCAACTCTACCTTCCTTTCATTTAACCCCATTGCTTCTTATCCTAGCATTCATCGAGCAATCACCTTTCCTCTTCTTGCTGAGACCTTTTAAAATATTGGGAGCTCATCAATAGGTCTTCTCGCACCTATACATTGCCTTTGCTCTGGGTTTAATGCATCCCATTAATCTGACTCCCACTGGCTCGCATTTTCCTTTTCAATGATGTGCACAGTTATGAATAGTTTGCATTAAAAGCCATCCAGAACCCTCAAAGTCTGGACAAACTCCTTTGTGGTTATTTTTAGGGCTGCACTCTTCTTTTACCTGTGGGTAGGCCTCTTCAAACGCCCGGTCTGGAGTCATGTGTTTGATGACATCAGCTAAAACCGTATTGACCTCGCGCTTCTGCAGAGGGCAAGTTAATTGCCATGAAGGAGTAGCAAAGTGGTCATGAGTTCAAAATCAAAACCATTCGAAGCAAAAAATAAAAAACCTAAATAAAACATATTACTAAGTTACGCAGATGAGAACTTTATTCCTGCACAGCTAAAGTAAAAAATGCCGTGATTCTTTAAGAATCTAGAGAATTATTATTATAGAAGGTCAAACACCTAACATTCATTTGAGCTTTAATCATAATCCATAATAATAATAATATAATCACATCCTCCTGCTTGATCAATATTGAAGCCAGTTAGGTAAACATTATCCTGTTTGGACTAGGAGACATCGTAACAACAACAATATTTCTGGATGATTATCTGCCATCAAAAACAAAATGTCTTTTTTTAAAAGCTGCCAAGATAACTAGTCTCATTGGTACCACTCCATAGCCTGTGTCAATTCTCTGCAATTGTCTCTGTGTCTAAGGCCCAACACGCAAAGATAAAAGTATTTCTCTGCCCGGTGTCTGCTTCAGGCTTTTGAGGGTCATGAGCAAGATACCCTCGGCTGGACCCCTCCCCAGTGGGTCTCCCTCAGGGGGTCTGCCATTGCCACTGCCCGCTATTGCTCCTCATCCTTTCCTTCACCATGGTTCCCACTTGCTTGCTTGACAGTGGGCAAGCAGGCCGTGGCATCTCCTGGCTCCGGCTCCCCACTACTGTTGTCTGGGCTAGAGTGAGAGGCAGGTAAGCAGGCAGGTTGTACTAGTGAAGAGGAGGAGCAAGACCAAGGGGCTCTTGACAGCGGGGCCCTACCGGGGCGGGCCCCTCGGTAGGTCCTCGATTATGCCTACCCTTAGCATCGTCCCCTATCTCTGTCACTAGTGAGCGTCTCAAATGGACTAATATTGGTATTTTAATAATGTCTTAGTTTTATATGCTTTTAATCCGTTTTTATGTATTTTATATCATTTGTATTTGATGTTGTTCCCCACCTTGATCCAGAGGGAGAGGCGGGTAAGAAATAAATATATTATTGTTTATTATTATTATTATTATTATTATTATTATGGCTCCGCTTTAAGAATTTAAATAATAATAATTAATAATAAAATAATAATAACAAGGCAAAATAGTATAATGCCATGCATTCTCGCTGCCTTTTGAAACACTCCCTGCAAACAGAGATGTCAGTATGCCATCTAAACAATAACTAGAGACAATTTGAAACACTTTCTCACATAAAAATGCACTGTCATGCATACATATTTATTCTAGAGCAGTACAGTATTTGATAAACTATACCAGGACCGGGGGGGGGAGGGGAGAATTAAAACGTTAAATCAATACATTTTAAAATCTGCACATACCGTGAAATGCCTACAGGTATATTCCACCCAGATTTCTGCACAGTTGATATAATCCTAAATATAAATGCATGGGAGTTATATTTAAAACTGGCGCATCGCCTTATACAAAACACTAGAGAGAGGTTTCACTTGCAGCTCTTCCACCCTCCTTAAACACACACACACACACCTCTAAATGCTAAAATCAGAACCCCGAAGACAGAACAGCCCTGCTTGTTGCATTCTTAACCAAACCCTTTTATGTATATGAAGCAGAATAGCTGTTGTGACGAGGCTGGGGGGGAAAGAGTTTCAGACGATCAATCGGAATCAGATTCTGAAGCAGAAGAGGCGGTGCCAGAAGCGCACTAGCCTACACGCGGAGTGGGAGAGGGGATTCTCATGGGCTCTTCACCAGCTGGGGATGAACCTTCGCCAGACCTTATCACTGAAAACGTTCACAACACACAGTCTAGGGGAGATCATTCTTCTTCAGAGGGGGAGGGCACTTCAAGGCTAACTGATCCTAGGGTCCGCAGCAGACTCAAATGGGCGGAGCTAAAGGAGGGCGAGAGAGGTCGGCCCGGCTAGCGTCTCGCCAAAGGCTTCTTCAGTACCAGCCTCCTTGAAGTTAAAAGCGTTCTGGGAAAAGGCTTTCCCTTTTTCTCAAAAGGACAATTGTCTCGCTTAGTTCGTATAGTTTTGCCTAGAGGAAAGTACTTAGACTTCAGACATCTCTTCAGGTGGGAAGAGATGTTTATTGCCTGAATAAAGCTTTGTGGATTACAGGGCAGACCTCTTTATTGTCTCCCAGTAGGGCGGGAGGTTTGGAGGGTGAAAATTTGCCTGGGCCCACGAGGGCAGCAGAGGCGTACAGACCTCCCAGGCCCCGACAGGCGTACCCGGCCAATTTTTGCCCCATTGCTACCAAAGGACAAAGGGGACACCGGTTCAGGCAGAACTATTAATGCAGCGGGGAGGAATACACAATTTTCCAAGAGGCCTTGATGAGAGGGGACAGAGGTGTGGGGGGGGGGGGGGGCGGGACTAATGGTGTGCCAGGGGAATGGAGGTCCAGGAAAGTAAACATTGCCAAGCACTCAGCTGGGTCGGCTCCCCGAACAGGGCCAGCTGAGCAGCGCTCAGCAAAGTCACAGGGCAGATGCCCTGTGAGTTGTTCATTCCCTAAAGTAGGGTCCTTATTATGGGTACATTCCAGGAAGAATGTGGCCAAAATTTTGGAAGCAGGTGACAAAGAGGTCGCTGGCCATCTATAAGCTAGCTAGGTAATGCTCCCAAGACAGAATATGCAGAACTGAACGATGTCTTTATTTCAATAATTTCTGGCTGTAACTATGCCACCAGTCTCCTCTCCTACCAACAACCCACCTGCGGGCTCTTTAACTTCGTAATAACCTTCCAGGCTTCATTTAAGATCTGGAGCCGATCGCCTTCCGGCGGGTCAGCTAAAGCCAAGTTCTGGCCAAGTGAGCGAAAGAGAAGATGCTGTGAAAATATAATGAAAGAGTGCATCCATGTAAACTGATTCCATTCGTTATTTCTACTCGACTAAATAACATTAAGACTACACTGCTGTTATATATATAAAAAACACGCTTTTGTAAAAGAGAGGTGTGAGGGGGAGGGAAACAGAATTGCCCCCAGTGTCTAAACTATAATAGTCCTTTAGTAGGAGAAGATAAACATGGAAAAGCAACTAATAAACACACCAGATGGATAGAATGTAGGGTTGCTATCAGTTAAATAAAAACTTAGCATGAAATCTTACATGTTTTATCAATGAAACCAGCATGAGAGCCTATTGTTCTGAAGCATAAGCAGTTTCTTTATTTCTAGATGAAACAGACATGTATTGTCTCAAGCATCATCTTAAAAGCTTGCCTTCTACATATTTTTTAAGTTCTTTTTTTAAAAAAAAAATCTGCTGTACAATTAATCAGGAACATCTTTTTAGTTGATCTAAGCTTAATCTATTCAGGTGCAATCCTAGGGTGGTTGAGAGAAAAAAAAAGTACTACAACTCCCAGCATGCTGGCTGGGGAATGCTGCAAGTTGTAAGACTTTTTTTGTCTAAACAGGCATTCCAGCCCTAGTAGTAGTAGTAATAATAATAATAATAATATATTTATTTATTTATTTATTACCCGCCTCTCCCTCTGGATCGAGGCGGGGAACGACATCAAATACAAACAATATAAAATACATAAAAACGGATTAAAAACATGGAAAACTAATACATTATTATTAAAATAACAATAAAACCCTTAAAATTCAGCCAGGTAGGCCTCCAGAAGAGATCAGTCTTTATGGGCTTTCTTAAATTCTGGGAGACCGTTAAGTTGATGAGTCTCTCCCAGCAGGCTATTCCACACAGTCTGGGAGCGGCAGAAGAGAAGGTCCTCTGGGTAACGGTTGTCAGCCTAGTTTTTGCTGATTGGAATAAATTCTTCCCAGAGGACCTGAGTGTGTGGGACGGATTGTACGGGAGAAGGCGGTCTCGCAGGTAACTTGGACCCAAACCATGTAGGGCTTTAAAAGTAATAACCAACACTTTGTACTTTGCCTGGAATATAATTGGCAGCCAGTGGAGTGATTTTAAAGCTGGTGTAAAATGGTCGCCCTTAGTAAATATAGGGCAGATCACTTTTGAAAGTCAATTATTTCCCAAGACAAAACCAGCCACTGGCAAAGGGCTGGGTGATGGGGGTTGATATGGATTCCAGAAAGGATTTAGGGTCGTAGTGCAAGAACGAGGCAAGAAATCATGACACACATATAACAGAATGACTTTCAAACAAAATAAATTTTGCTTTCGATCCGTTGGGAGAGGCGGGTAATAAATAAATGTATTATTATTATTATTATTATTATTATTATTATTATTATTATTACCGTGTGACACTGACAAGGCAGAGTTGTTGCACAACAAGAGGCAGAAGAGGTTGGGGGCTTACCTTGGGGAAGCCAGATTCATCACATTCCTTAATCATGCCAATAAAATCCATAGACCTTGTAGCAATAAACTCTGCTCTGAAGGCAGACATGACTGAATTCAAGAGCAAGGCACTAGAAGGAAGAGTATCGGGATCAGTGCAAGATCACACACACACACCACACACACACACGTCATTTTATCTCTTACATTTAAGCAGCCTCCCACAACCTGGTTCCCTCCGGATGAGCAGGATTGCTAGTCCCATCCGAAGGATGGAACGTGCCTGAAAAGCGAGCCCATAGGAGGAGAGACTGAAAGAGCAGGCCAGGCCAGATGGACAAAAGGCGCAATGCAAACCGTAATTTAATTGATATATTCCCATCCATCTGGGCAACTGAATGAAGCATCACCATCTTGCTTACCCTCCCCCCATCCCTTTCCTTTGTCCCGTGTCTTTTTGGATTGTGAGCGTTTGTGCAGGGAGGGCCTGCCCAAGAAGGATGCAGACAAGCTGGAGGGGGTTCAGAGGAGGAGGGCAACGAGGAGGATCAGGGGTCTGGAAACAAAGCCCTATGAGGAGAGACGGAAAGAACTGAGCATGTTTAGCCTGGAGAAGAGAAGACGGAGGGGAGACATGATAGCACTCTTCACACAGAGGAGGGCCAGGATCTCTTCTTGATCAGCCCAGAATGCAGGATGCGGAATAATGGGCTCAAGTTACAGGAAGCCAGATTCTGGCTGGACATCAGGAAAAACTTCCTGACTGTTAGAGTAGTACAACAATGGAATGGAGACAATGACCTAGGGAGGTGGTGGGCTCTCCCACCCTACAGGCATTCAAGATGCAGCTGGACAGCCATCTGTCAGGTATGCTTTCAGGTGGATTCCTGCATTGAGCAGGGGGTTGGACTCGATGGCCTTAGAGGCCCCTTCCAACTCTACTATTCTATGAAGCATATGTATACACAGACACACACACACATGTATGTACCCAGGGTGTGTGCGCAGTCTGCACAGGATGTAGCTAAAGGTCACAACTCAGAGGTGGGGGCACATGCTTGGCGTTCAGCAGTTCTCATTCCAAACCCTGGCTTCTTCTACTCAGGACATCTGGGAAAGATGTCTGCCAGTAACATTGGAGTTCTGCTGCCGGTCAGAACAGACACTACTGGACTTGGTGAACCACAATGGGATGAGGCAGCTAAGTGTGTTTCACACAGTGCAGCCCCACATGGTGGCAGGTTTTGATCCATACACACACTCACACTTTCTCTCAAGTACAGAGTCCTTCCACCCACTCCCATAGGAGTCAACAGCAGCATTTACCTGCATGGAGCGGGGCAGGGGTAGGAATACAATGAAGGATACTATATGGGGCTGTGGGCTAAAACTACCTTTGGTGACCCCAAAGTTTGGGGCAAGGCGCAGGTTTTGCCCCCTTCTCAACTGGTCCCTGAAGTACATCGCCTTCCAAATGGACTCAAGTAGATGTAATAGGTGCAAGGATTTTTCCAATTCCAAAAATAAACTTTGCAAGCATAATACTTACTTGTTGCCCAGTTTTCTGCATCTCTCCATCATCTCAGTCAGAAGAGCCTACAAAAGGGAACTTCATGAGAAGGGAAAAATGCACCACCCGGCCAAAACATTCTTTGTTGGAGGATTAGTTTACAAGGGATTTGACTCCCCTGTTGCACGCTCATGGCTAGAGAAGAAATGAGGCCCACTAACGTTTCCTTTTGGGGAGACTCTGATCCCAAAGGTATCCATCATTTTGCTTCCCAACATGGCGCAAGAAAGCAGCTTTGCCCCAGGTAAAATTGGGTGATGACATCTCCAGGTAACAAGTGGTGGGAAGGGGGTTTGTTCTACCCAAGACTCCAGAGACTCACTACTGGTCAAAGAAGACCATGTCAGCCTAGAGATTCTGCCCAGGTTCGTTCAACAAGAGGGTGGTTAATAAGCCACAGTGGTTTATCAACTACCCCCATGCGTACCAGTCACATGCAACCTGATTTACTAATTACCCTCGCCAGGCACAGCTTTTTGTGATGTCTGAAGTCAGCAAAGGTGGGTGGCTGCGGTGATTAATAAACCACCCAGAACCCACAGTCAGTTTTAGGCTTGTTGGGTGGTTTGCTAACCACGCCATCCACCCATCTTCACTGGGTTCGGACATCACGACAAGCTTATTAACCACTCTTGTGTCATTGAATACGGTTGTCAGGAAAAAATGCAAGGGAATCAAATGAGTTTGGATTTATATTAATCCGACCCACGGATTCCGCAGCGGACCAGGTTTTCCCCAGTCGAACGGAATCTGCTGACTTGAGGGCCATTTTTCTAACCTTCCGGAATTTTGCGCTAATTTAGTAATGGAAAAATACCCAAAACTAAAGAAAACCCTGCCAGAGATGTGGATTCTGCCCATAGACTAAAGTGCAAAAATGCACATTCTGGGGAATTTGCGCATTTTCTCAAGTGCAAATTTGTGCAAATTCGGAAAAGAAAAAAATCCAATTCCATTGCTAGGCGGGCTACAAAATGAAAAGCACCTAACGATCTGCAAAACGCAAACAGAACAGATTTTACGCAATCCGCACATCCCTATGTGCGAACCGCCCATTGCCTCTAGCTAAAGGGACAGACGGGCCTCATCAACACCAAGCAGGATATTGCACGATGAAAGTGGTATGAAAGCTGTATATAAGAAGCAGGAGCCACACTACTGCTTTATAGCGGTATTGAAGTGCCCTGACAACTGTTGGGGCCCATTGACACATAACATATACTGCTTCCATACTGCTATATCCTGCTTGGTGTGGCTCCTGCCTTTTATATACCGCTTTCATATTGCTATATCCTGCTTGGTGTAGATGAGGCCATCGTCTCGGCAAGTGCAAGATCGCTTCAGATGTTTGAAACTCACAGCTGTCCCTAACTATCTGTTCACTAACTGCCTTCTGCTAGAAAGCTGTTGCTCTGCCCCTCCCACAAGATAAAGGACATCATTGCCTTCCAACAGGCAGGGACTGAAATTTCCTGTCATTACCGCCCATTCAAAGAGCACCCAATCGATCACCCCTAACTAACAGCTTCACAAAAGGATGGTCTCCCAGCAGCCATAACAATACACTTTCGCAATGCGAAGACGAAAACGGATTTTTTTTTTGCCCCCCCCCCAACCAAAAATCAAGATGTGCGGAAAACAGGGGCAAAGGTTAAGATGGTGAAAGGTTTCATAGCTGCATGTCTAGTGGCTTGCTTTTGTTTTGCTTTCGGTGACCACATGACAATATCTCATTAGAAACTGAATTCTGGCTTCGGAGAGAGGCTTTAATGTTATGTTGATTGGGTTTAAAAATAAAAGGAAGTGTAACTGGCATGACCAAGGTGAGAAACTAGCAAGAAGAAAAGTACCCGGAGGATCCAAAATAGGATAGCAGGTTTCCTTCGTTTAAAGTTCTGTATTAAAATGACTAAATGAGAGATGGCTTTGGCGAACTTCTGAGATGGGTGCAATTTTTTTTAAAGGGTAAAAGGAGTTCTGTTAACTGACATGAGTTTTTTTTTGGGGGGGGGTTAAGATAAAAGGATATCCTTTTCATTTTTAAAAAAATGAATCTGTCTCAGACACTACTCAGCTGTTATTTTTTTAGTGGTGGGGGAGAGAACATGGGGAAGGTGAGGTTTAAACCTCACTTTCCCCACACTCTCCCTTTCCGCATGCTGCCTAGCTAACCACTAAAAAAGAGCCATGGTGTTGTGCCTCAGCTTGGGATAGAGCGGGAAGGAGGAACAGCTGAGCCTGGGAGTGTTTGGGGAGTGGCCCTTCGCAGGAACAGGCAGAAGCCAGCTGCAGGCTAACGCAGCTGACAGCAATTCCTAATCGCCAACATCCCTATAAGAAGCAAGCCAGAAGAACTGAGGAATGGCTGGAAGCAACTGTTGTTCTTGGCGCTTCATCATCTGCACACCATCTCCTTGACCTTACCTGAACATAACCTGACCAGACTCTGACTACTCTTTGGCGCATTCCTGAGCCCAGTATTGTTTGACCTGGTTTCTGACGGATATTTTTGGCTTTCAACCACAGACAGTTTCTTGACGTCTCCAGCCTACTTATCTCAGTAACGCCAGTGATTTAAGACACAAGGAGGAAGCAAAAGGGGACTCAGGCCTTCACTCATGTGCAAACCTGCATTCCGCCTCCCGCTGCTATGGAATGACAGTCTTCAAAAACCCTGCCATTTAAAAAACTATTCTATGAAATCGCTTGAGCCTCTTAATTTCAAATTGTGCACTTATTCTTCTTTCTGATTACAACAGCCTTAAGTGATGATCTTAAACACATTTCCTGTACGTTTATGGCTGATGGTAGATAGCTTTGAGTACAGAACAATCTGGATCAAAGACGCAAAAAACAAGATTTTAAAAAATAACACAAAATGCAATACACATCTACTAGAACTATACCTGCTAGTAATACCACTTCCAGAACCCATACAATTTACTGATTTAGGCTGCAATCCCATATTTACTTATATGGGAGCAAGTCCATTGCATGTATGAGACTGCACTGTAAGCGATTCAATTCCAAATTCTTATTAACTTCCTTGGATAAATATGAAAGAAGAAACGTCTAAATCGTTCAGTAAAAAACAATACAGAGATTTCTATTTATTCAAGGTCCAAGCGCTGCATTCAGAGATTATCTTAGTTAAAACATAAACACCTTTTCATAGCGAAAGCAGATCCTTTACCTCTGCAGCCCGGTAAGAGATGCACTGTAGAATCCAATCTATTGCAGGAGAATAAAGTGTGAGATATAATGGGATCTCTACACACTGCACTACCAGCTGATTCTGAACGGTATCCCCATGAATCTGTTAAAAACATCAAAGGTAAAATCATCACAAAAAAAAAAAATCTAACTCTTGGGGAGGGTAATATTCTGCATTCACTGTGGAATCAAAGCATTCAATTCAACACTGACCTCAACGAAAACACCAAGAAGGCTGTTTCGGGCAAACATCTACAGGAGAAGCCTATTCAAAAGGACTCAACAGTTTCTACTTCACCGGTTTGGGGAAATCCCAAACTGAAATATTTGTGAGAATTCCCAGTCTACTCGGCCCTTTCTTCCCCACAATGAGGAAAGCTAGAGTGAGGATACGCACGACCAAGGACTACTCCTCTACTCCTCTCCCAGGCAGAATCCCAAGGGTGGGACATAGTTGATTATGGTTTGGATTTGATCCTCCCTGGCTTCCATGCATGGTAAAGGCTGCAGCATTCCTTAAAAGTCAAGGGCGGGATAGAAGTCAGTTCCGGATCTACTGGTAGATCTCAGGATAATTTGCCATTAATTAGTAAGGGCTTCTGTCTCCCAATCATCTACTGATAGCAATAAATAAAATGCTTCCCCCCACCAAAGAAAATCAGGTGATTGAATAAAAAGAACATGTAGGAGCAATCAGGAAGGTTTTTAATTTGCTTTATTTATATCTCACCTTTTCTCATCAAGAGCCCTGGGCGGCTTGCAGAATTTTGGTGTGAAACAACTTGTGAGTTTGTTTCTGGCTACTGATTGCACATTTCTGGGCTAACTCAGAGACACCCTATTTCTTAGCATATGACAACCCGCCTAATCTACCATTTTGCACCTGGTGTATGGTTGGATCTCCAGGGTCTATTAAAAAACTAAAAACGAACAGATCCTGTACACCTGAGGTCTGCTCACCCCTGCTTTAGGATACAAAGTTTCCTTAATCAGCCAACAAGTGAAACCTTGACAGTGTGTTCCATGTGTCTATACAGACAGGTCATGTACAAAGATATTCTTAATGGCTGGCCTCCAGGCTAGAGTATCCTATAGACCTTTCAGAAGTGATTATTTTTTTTAATATGGCCATGCTTGTAGTAGGCAGGAATAAATAATACTGGGTTGAATCCAGATTAAGTTAGTCAAATTTAAGAAACAAAGCCCTATAAGGAGAGATGGAAAGAACTGAGCATGTTTAGCCTGGAGAAGAGAAGATGGAGGGGAGACATGATAGCACTCTTCAAATACTTGAAAGGTTGTCACACAGAGGAGGGCCAGGATCTCTTCTCGATCATCCCAGAGTGCAGGACGCAGAATAATGGGCTCAAGTTACAGGAAGCCGGATTCCGGATGGACATCAGGAAAAACTTCCTGATGGTTAGAGCAGTGTGACAAAGGAACCAATGACCTAGGGAGGCCGTGGGCTCTCCCACACTAGAGGCATTCAAGAGGCAGCTGAACAGCCATCTGTGAGGGATGCTTTAAAGTGGATTCCTGCATTAAGCAGGGGGTTGGACTCGATGGCCTTAGAGGCCCCTTCCAACTCTACTATTCTATGATTCTATAGTCTGGAACAGCCCATTGAGCTAAATATAAATTTTTATGCTTTAGTATTTCATCTGATAGAATATTTTCAGGAAGAGCAATACTAACTGCCCTCTGACTAAAGGGTAAGCTGGGTTATAAAATGTATATGCACACAATAAAAATGACTGGTGTGTATATCGGTTCTCTCTCTTCCTTTTTCCCATGGGAAGTGGTGCCATCATTATTATCGTGACATTATTATTGGATTCTAAAGCGCCAATTAGCAAAACGTCTACTGGATAAACCTATTCCTGGGTATTTTGAGAATGAAAATAACAACTTTAGCAAGTAGTCAAAAAGATGACTGGAAGCTGGTTCTGAGCCACAAAAAGAATGATTCCACAATTTTCCTGCATTTTGGAGGAAGTCCGATGCAAGCTACTGTTATAGACCGGAAGCAAGTCAAGATGATCAACGGGCAGTTCTCCAGAAGAAAACACATGAACAGCAACAAAAACTTTCAGTCATGTAGCCTTCAACATAATCATCATATTATTATTTAAAATAGTTCTTGGCCGCCTCCCAAGGCAGCTGACAGCAATCAAATACACAATAACTTCTCTCACTTACTTGTTTAAAGGTTAGAAGGAAGTCAAAAAAGTTCTTGTTTAGACTCTCTTTCAGATGTGGAGCAACTTCCATCCCAACCTATATTCAAAGAAGCACATCAATTAAATCTATTCTATATTTTTCCGGCTGCGACACAATCATGCATATTGATATACCTATTGTGAGACTTTTTTTTAAAAAAAAAGGGTCCACCTAGAAAGATAGCATCTATTCTTTATTTATATAGCGCCAACTATGTAAGTGAAAAAGAAGGAAAATGAGATGAGCATTAGATAAGAGAGCAATCAGATACTGTAAGGAAGTTGCATTGTAAATAAAGAAAATAGCAATACTACATTCAAGAAGGATCTTGGAACTGTTGTAGACCACAAGCTGAACATGAGCCAACAGTGTGATGTGGCTGTAAAAAACGCAAATGCTATTGTGGGCTCCATTAATAGAAGTAGAGCTTCCAAATCCCGCGAGGTACTGGTTCCCCTCTATTCGGCACTGGTTATGTCTCATCTTGAGTCTTGTGTCTAGTTCTGGGCACCACACTTCAAGAAGGATGCAGACAAACTGAAGCGTGTTCAGAGGAGGTCAATGAGGATGATCGGGGTCTGGAAACAAAGCCCTATGAGGACAGACTGAAAGAACTGGGCATGTTTAGCCTTGAGAAGACTGAGGGGAGACATGACAGCACTCTTCAAATACTTGAAAGGTTGTCACACAAGAGGAGGGCCAGGATCTCTTCTTGATCATCCCAGAGTGCAGGACATGGAATAATGGACTCAAGTTACAGGAAGCCAGATCCCGGCTGGGCATCAGGAAAAACTTCCAGACTGTTAGAGCAATACAACAATGGAACCAATGACCTAGGGAAGTCGTGGGCTCTCCCACACTAGAGGCCTTCAAGAGGCAGCTGGACAGCCATCTGTCAGGTATGCTTTAAGTTAGATACCTGCATTAAGCAGGGAGTTGGACTCAATGGCCTTATTGGCCCCTTCCAACTCTATTATTCTATGGTTCTATGACTCTATAATACATAGCCAGGACATCCTGCTGTGCTGACAAAACCCTAGTTTATAACCTCCTAGAATTAGGAAGAGGGCTGATGGGTAATTTAAAGGAAGATGTGGCTAAACCATCCATTTGTTGGTCTACAGAAATTCTGCTACTAGCCAGGTCACTTTTTGTAGAACTGGGGCCAGCCCTACCCTTAGACAGATTGTGGTAACCATCTCAGATGGCAGATGCTGGTGGGTAGCAGAGGCTGCTCCCAGCCATTCCCGTTTGAAGGGCAGAGCTGAGTATGCCACGTGGCCGAGCCTGCACCCTCTATACTAGCCTGCTGGCCTTCTGGGAGGACACAGTCCTGTCCCCAGCACTGAAGTTAAATTCAACAGTTTAGTAAAGTTTACTTCTGTACATGGAATCAGCAGGGAGCCATCTTCCTCAGGGAGCAACACGTCTCAGGTCGGCCTCGCGTAGGACCAACAGAACCACGTTTTAGAAGCACAAGGTCTTACCCTGCAGAGATATGCTCTAGCATAGACCGCAACCAAAGGATCTCCAATTCCTCGGATCATGGAGGTCAACCGTGGAAGGCATTCTGAAATTCCCCTGAAAAGATGATTTGAGGAAGCAGGTTTTACAATTTGACTTCACACCCATCAACCATTCCATCTCTTGACAACTTAAAAGAGTAGCCCTGTTCAGAAGACACCTGAAACCACGGCTTTAACCATGATGAATAAGGCAAAAAGCCTTATTCACCGTGGTTAAAGCCGTGGTTTAAAGTGCCTTCTGAACAGGACCACTGTCATATATTTGAGCCCTATCCTTGCGGCTGCCCAAAGATAACAGCAGGCACAGTAAAATATTATTTACAAATTCAATCTTTACATAGCAACATCAGCCAAAGGCCATTACAAGAAACAAAACAAAAAACTTAGTAAAAAGACTAAAACATAGCATGATGAATAGCAAAGCAAGATATAAAAAGATCACATCATTTGTTTATTTTTAATACGGCTTTTCTCCACAAATTTACAAAACAGTACCATCAGCAGTAAAACCACGTAAGCAAGAAGCAACACCAATATTAAACATCACAAAACTTCCTCTTAACTCTTTCTTCGGCCGTGTAACCAGAATGAACAACACGCAGCGTAATGTAAACTCCAGACACTTGCCAAAAGCAAGGGGGGGGGGGTAAGGTGTTGCTGACTAGGTGACAAGAGGAGTAAGTGGGCCAGTGTCATTTCAAGAAGTAACAGAGAGAGGATATCCTCAGTGAGGTCGTGGGGAGCAACCAGTTCTTTTGCTCTTGGCCAGGCGATTCTGTAGCCCTTCCTAATAAACCATGCACGAGCCATCACGACAAGCCGCCCTGAAAGTACGACCCAATGACAAGCCACGAGAGTTCTCAGGGCGCCTTGTGCGTGGTTAACACTACGGAAACCGTACCACATTCGGATGTTGCGACAAGCCACACCGAAACAAGACAGACTGGCAATCCACCGTGGGTTGTCGTGTCATGTGAACCAGGTCTATTGTTGTGACTAAGCCTGTTCCTCTTGGGCTGGGAGAAGGAGTTTCAGAAGATCAATCAGAGTCAGATTCTGATGCAGAAGAGACGGCGCCAGAAACATACCAGCCTGTACGGGGATGGGAGAGGTGACTCTCATGGGCTCTTCACCAGCTGGGAATGAACTTTCTGCCAATCCTTATCTCCGAGGGTGTAAACAACCCACAAACTGGGAATCAGTGTTCTTACGAGGGGGAGGGCACTGAAAGACTAGCTGATCCAAGATTTCGTCAAAGGCTAAGGCAGGCAGAGCGAAAGGAAGGGGAGAGAAGGTCAGCCTGGCTAGCTTCTCACCACAGGCTTCTTCAGAACTAGCCTCCATGAAGTTATAGCATACTGCAAAAGGACTTTCTCTTTTTCTTGAAAGGACAATTGTCTTGCTTAGTTTGCATAATCTTGCCTAGAGAAAAGTTCCTAGAAAATTAGAATCCCTTCAGCTGGGAGAAAGTGTTTATTGCCTGAGTAAAGCTTTGTGGATTATATGGCAGACCTCTTTGTTGTCTCCCAATAAAGCGATTGTTGGGAAACATGACATCAATAATAATAATAATAATAATAATAATAATAATAATAATGTTTATTTATTACCCGCCTCTCCCTCTGGATCGAGGCGGGGAACAACATCAAATATAAAATATATAAAACTGATTAAAAGCACATAAAACTAATACATTATTAAAAGACCAATAAAATTCTTAAAATTCACCTGGGTAGGCCTGCCAGAAGAGATCGGGCTTTACGGTTTTCTTAAAAGTCAAAGAGACTGTTAAGTTGATGAATCTCCTCTGGCAGGCCATTCCACAGTCTGGGAGCGGCAGAAGAGAAGGTCAAGATGCAACCACCAGAGTGAGGAACTATCAGCATGGAATCAAATTCGTGCCATGGTCCAGGAGGTTAACCCCCTCATCTTCAGAGAACAAGGCTTCTCAGTTAACAAATCAGTGAGAGGGCTTGCTTACAGAAGGGTTTCATGAGGTTTTCATCTCCTTAAGACCAAATTCTCCAAGAAGGCCCCAGGAATGAGCTCCCCTGTGTCCAGAGGAGCTTGTGTTGCTATCATCGTATTCTACCCATGCAGATACCACCATGCCATATCTACTTTCATGTTATTGCAACCCAAGAGACCACACCTCTTTGAGGGAGAAGGCCTAAGTCAATAGGGAGGTGGGGCTAATCAGTCTAACGTAAGTCAAAAGCATACTTAAGGTTCAGTCACAAACTGCTGATTGCTGGAGCAGCATCCAGCTATAGCATCTCTCATAGCTCTCTATTTCCTGTCTTTCTGGATCACAATCCACTGAACTTGACTTGCCATAAGTTTTTGGTGTAAACCAAACCACATAGTGCCTGAAAACTCCGAGCCCTCAGTGTGACGACAGAGCTCACTTTCCGAAACAGGAAAATCATTGGAAGATGCTTAAGAAATCTCCGGACATAATTCACACCTTTAACTTCCATATGTACCACATTTATCCAATACTGATCAAAATAACTTTAAGACTTACGTTTTGGAAAGAAATTTGTTGCACTTCAGCATTGCTGCTTCCACATAACTGTAACAAAAGGTCATGGGAAAACGTCCAAAATAAAATAATTTTCAGAAAAGTAAAACAAGATGACCCTGAAATGATTAAATACATATTTCCAAGGGCAAGTGTGTCATGACTGCTATAAAACCTTGCACATATTATATAGGCTTCTTGCCATGGACTGTTAAAGATGCAGCAGGTTAAACTGTAAATATTTTCAATAATTTGCAAGCATGTACATGGCCTTTGTTTCATCCAGATGCCCGTACTACCTAACAGCCTGCTTAAAGGATAAAAGTACATTTTGATATTACTGGCCGTAGTCATATATAACAGTAAGCCAGGATTCCTGGCTTATCCTGGCTTACTGTGAACTATCAAGTGTGTTGGTGCACATGACCCATTTGCTCCTCCTTTTGCACAAGTGGGTATAAAACTAACCAGGAAGTAATAGCTTACCATGACATCTGAACCCCATCTTGGTTTGTTGCTCCCAGGATTGTAAGCCTGCAGCAACTCCGGGCTGCTCTGGGAACTCAGATATTTTTGGGGGTCTTTTAGGGTGGATCTAGTCTCTGTGGCATAGCTAGAGCACTGAAGCACCCATCTCATTCAGCTTACTTATGGCCCTCAGGGGACCAAGGTTAAGTACACAGATAAGGTCTCACTGAAGGAACCCTGGGACACCATACTTGCTTAATACATAAAATTCCCTATTTTGCCTCCTTTGCCTCAAGCTAAACCACCTTACAAAAAGGAAACAAAACAAAGGAATCAAGTAAAATAAACATTGATATTGGAAAAATACGTAACAAGAACTAGTTAGTATATGTTGCAATAAAAAAACAGAGATTTAGATTTCAATCTGTTTATTTGTTTAACTTATTTATTGCACCTGTCCTTCATCCAAGGTGCACAGGTGGCATTCACGTCCCCAGCGCTACCACTACAAGTTACCCCCACAACCCTGCAAGGTAGGTTAGGCTGAGAGATGGACACCCTAGGCTTCATGGCTCTGAGAGATTCATGACTTAGGAGGGATTTGAACCCAGGACTCACCAGTCTACATCCAATTCTCTTAAGCCAGGGGCAAGCAACCTGATGTTCTCCAGATGTTTTAGATCACAGCTCCCACAAATCCAGTCCATTGGCTATGCTGGATGGGACCAATAAGAGTTGTAATCCAAAACATTTGGAGGGTATCAGTTTACTTAACCTACCCCAACCATTACACCACACTGCCTCTTGGTCAGTACAAGGAAAGCCCACTACTTAAGTAAAATTTCGGCTCCATTTCAACACTGAACTCTGAATTCTCTTGGCACCCTGGACAACGCATACAAGAGGCCCTTATTACCCTTTTTTCATGTGGAAAAAAACAAGACAACATTGTGAAATTCCTCTTTCGTTGTGTTTTTTAAAGAAATTCAAGCATAAACCCGATAACGTTTTCATAATCTTAAAAGTCTTCTTTGAAAAAGGATACAATCTGGGAATGAGTTCTCGGATGGAAGCAATCTTGAAGAACCAGTTTAAACAGGTTTCTTTGGCAGTATCATTAACACTTTCAGGAGTAAAATTATCTGATAAAAAAGGACAGAAAGAAAATTACACTGAGAACTGGCTTCCTTATTTTGTTTCAGAATCAAATTAGCTATGCTCTTTTCATACAGTTCTAAGAAAATGGCATGCATGAGTCCTAAAACCCCATCCCATTACAATATTATCATTTCACAGGTCACTTGGACAACTGTTTGCCAAATATACACAGTAACTGGGAACTAGACGTTCAACTTCCCTTCTTCATTTAAAAAAAATGTATTTGTATATTCATTCTCGTGTTACAAAGAGGTATTACCATCCACACCTTTCCCCTTCCATTATTTTGATTTTTTTAATTGCAGAGACTGTAATTCCAGAGAGCAACTCACTAGGACAGCATGAATCGACATGTGAAGGTTGGTTTTAATTTTAAACCAGTAACAACCAACCTGACAGTTCTGAATATTATTTGTTTTACAATTTGATCCTGCCCTTCCCTCCAAGGGATTTAAGGAGAATGGAAATGGTTCTCTACCCTCGCTAGCCTCACAACAACCCTATGAGCCACTAAATGGACGTTACTAGGACTAGCCCAAGGGTGTGCAATCTGCGGTCCCCAAGGCCTTACTGCGCGCCCTCCCAGGGAGCCCTGGCCCCCCTTGCTGCTGATTTCACACACACACACACACACACCACTGCCTGTACTCTTCACTCCCTCCTGCAGTGATCCTGATACGGGTCGCTCTTTCCGCACACCTGCTAGCAGCCAAGGAAGAGCGGTCAGGATCGCTGAGATACATGCGCATGTATTTGTGTGTCTCCCTACATATAAGTAAGTCTCTTCCGGGGAGGAGAAAAAGATGAGGTTGCTTTGAGCTCCGTGGTCTGGTTTTTTAGTTTTTTAGCTTATCAGTATGCTTCTATATTTGTTACCTAATTAGTTTCGCTTTAAAAATGCTGCAATTATTTGGCAGCACTAACTTTTAGACAACAAGCATATTCATTTTATCTCTCTCTCTGTGTAGCCCCCAGCCCCCGAGCCAGCATTACATGTGGCCAGTGGGGCTGAAAAGGTTGTGACCTAATGGAGAAATAGTCTGACCAGATATAAAATGGTTTCTATGGAATACCAAGGCACACAGACCTTCTTCTCGATCATCCCAGAGGGCAGGACACAGAATAATGGGCTCAAGTTACAGGAAGCCAGATTCCGACTGGACATCGGGAAAAACATCCTAACTGTTAGAGCAGTACGACAATGGAACCCATGACCTAGGAAGGTGGTGGGCTCTCCCACAGGAGAGGCCTTCAAGAGGCAGCTGAACAGCCATCTGTCAGGGATGCTTTAAGGTGGATTCCTGCATTGAGCAGGGAGTTGGATTCGATGGCCTAATAGGCCCCTTCCAACTCTACTGTTCTATGATTCTATGACCTGAATATTTTTCATAACCAACTTTCACATTCTAGCTTTTCCACCACCAATCTTCACATTCCAGTTGACCCAATTTCAGGCCGTCAGGTGCCTCGGACCACGATTCTTTCTTTGTGACGATACTTCGCTTGTACTGGGTAAGGCCAGGTTTCCCCGCCCGCCCCCCCTCATTGTAATGCAAAGCGGAACCAAGCGGATTGACGATACGGGACAGAGTGGCGGCGGCGATGCAGCGGAGGCAGCACTCTCTCTGCATTTTGAAGACCTTTCAGTCACAGACTAAGTAGAAGCAACAGACGTTTCAGCTCAATTGAACGGAAGCAGAGGCCGCCGTTTATTATTCCGCTGCTGTGCTGTTCTCTCCTCAAAAAACGCCGAGCCTGTGCAGAAATTTGATGGAGAGAGAGAGAATGCAATTCTCTCCCGTTTGGTAACAACCCACCCACCCCCCGAAGCCACTGGAGGACTTTTACATAACAGAGCTCTACGGGGACCCGGATGGAGTCTGTAGTTCAAGCACGTGCTAACTGCCAAGTCGGTTAAGGACAACACAGTTAACAGCAGCTGTTTGGCAAAGAATGCAAGAAATATACTCAGATTAGGAATGGGGGGGGGGGGGGAATCCAAGATGCTAACCTAGTGGCTTAAGACGAAAAGCAAGGAGCAACGAAATTAACAGATTCTGTACGTTAATCGCGGAGGCTTTTTGATCGAGGCCTGAGTGTGCAGAAGCAAGGCTAGCCTCCCTGACCTGTCCTTTACCATAAAGCGTCGGTTTCATTATCAGAGGGCAAAGCGCGCCTCTTCCAGGTCATTGCAATCATTCTCTCTTCCTTCCACGCTTTGGAACGGCTCAGTGAGCAGGGGGCTTCCAACTGCAGCCCGTCTTCCTGCAGGCAGGGGGAACTCTGGGGCTAAATCAGGCGTTCTTACTTTATTGGAACGGAAAGAATGAGAACAAAATACCAATGGGCATGTTCTTGCTTCACACGTGGCTGCTCAAGGCACAGCGCTCTGTGTATGGAAAAGGTGGATTTTTACACAGGGCTGGAATCTCTCATTCCAGCATCACTGCTGTAGGGATTTCACAGTTTTACGTCTCTCTCAATCTCTCTCTCTTTCAAAACAGCCAATGTAAAAGGACGGCATGCCAAGTATGCCAATAAGACCTTCTTATTTTCACAATATTTTAACGGTTTATTAACATAGCCTTTTAACTCCGCTGTTTTAACTCGGTCTTTTAAATCTGCATTGCTGCGCGGGTTTTTTTTTTAACCCTGGCTGTGTTTTTATATTGTATTTTTCGCAGCGTGTTTTTATACTGTTCTGTGGAGGGTTTCAATTTTTGCGAACCGCCCAGAGAACTTCGGCTATTGGGCGGTATATAAATGTAATAAATAAAAAATTAAATAAATAATAAACCAAAAGAGTAGCATGGTTGATTAACATTTTATCTGCTTCTCCTCCCCCCTCCATGTCCTATAAATTTACATACACATAAAAGGACATAGGAATCTGCCTTATAACTAAGTCAGACCTACAGTCTATCTCACTATTTTTACAGCAGGCATGAAGAACCTTAGGCCTGGGGGAGGGGCAAATCTACCCATCAAGGGTCCCCCAAATAGCCATGCCCCCTTTCCCCCAACCACTCATCATTTGGCCCTTTCCCAGATTTTATGCTGTTCCTTCCCCACTCTAAAGCGTCAAAATGCCTCTCTTATGTCTCAGTTACTGGCAATAAAGAGCCTGAAGCTAAATGATGCTGGCATTTTCGCCCGGCCCTTTTTCCTTTGGCCCCGCCCACCACTGGAATGCGAGTGGCAAGAGTTTCACCAAAACTGAATATGGCCTTCTGGCTGAAATCAGTTCCTCACGCCTGTTGTACTGGGAAACCCTGTCATGGTCCCCCAGTTTAACTAAACGGAACCAAAGGGGAAGGTTTATTTTTTTAAAAAGCAAACTGCTTTGCTGACTTTTGAGGACCGGGCAGCTGCACTTTTCTCTCATCTGCTCTGAGCCATCTCTCCCAGCCTCCACCGAACTCTATAAAAGCCACTTTAAAAACAACAACACCAGGCCTAAAATCTTCAACCATTAACATGCAACGGGTTGTAGAAAGAAAGAAGAGCTCTGAAAATGGCGGGGGGGGGGGGGGCGATGAAAGCAGTAATTTAAAACATTACTTTAAGATGCAAAATCCTGACCCGCTAAAATTAAAGGGATTTCCCCCCCCCCAGTTTTAATATACTCAAACCAACACCTGAACTGTAACATTCAGCTGAGCAATTACTTTTCAAGGAACATTAATGATTAGGTTATTCTAGCAATTGTGTCTTCACTTACTACTTCAATAATGAAGTTGATCTAGGTTTTTTTTTTCTTTTAAGGACTTTCATCTTTCAGTTAACATCATCACATGCGCTCACTCTCTCTGAACACTTGAGAAACCCAGAACCAATTTTATAGCAGCACACGATAGAAATACTAGTAATGTGTAATCTTCAACAGTTCCCCCCAAAAAGCATGACCCCAAATTTGCAAGTTCAACCGAATTCAACCAGAATTGATTCCTAATAAGCATGCCCATGATTGTAGGTTAAATCGGTAAGTATGTGTTTATACCAAAGAATACACGGGGAAGCAGCAATATTACCTGGTAAGGAGTTGCGATTGTCGGTACACATGGAAAGGATTCTTTCATATACCAGCTTTCCTGCAATAATAATAATAATAATAATAATAATAATAATAATAATAATAATAATAGAAAAATACACACCACTGGCCATGGAAGTCAAAGAACTATGGCAACAGGAAAAGGTCACAATTATCCCATTAGTCACCTCAGTCACTGGCATCACATCAAAAAACTATACAGAAAACCTCCAGAAACTGAGCCTACCAAAATACATCCACACCAACATCCAGAAAGCCTTCAGAAACTGGGTCTACCAGAATACATCCACACCAACATCCAGAAAGCAGTCATACTTAAAACATGCTCAATCGTCAGGAAATTCCTGAATCAATAAAAGACAGCATGACTTGGCACAGCCCATCATGTCCGTCTAGAAAAACCACCACGAGCGAGAAAGAGATATAATAAATATAATAATAATAATAATAGAATCTAAATAGTGGTTTTAGATCTATAGCTAGACAGAAGAAATCTGGGCTTCAAATGTAAATCCAGGTGACAATAATATTGCAGTTGAATACTAGAGACTACTGCAAGAACTATGCAATTCATTACAAAAGAAGAGTTCAGAGTCACACCAGAGAGAAACATCCAACACTATACATTTTTACCAAATGCGCTTATGAATTTCAATGCTGTCACAAAACTAGGAAGAACTACAAACTCTTTAGAAGATATTCTTGAACCAGAAAGCCAGGCAGAGGCATGTCCTTGTACTTTGGGTTGCACCTGTGTTTATAAAGGCGTACCGCGACTTTTAAATGTTATTTTGTTAAATTTAACAGCTAGAGACTTCCTTTCTGAGCAATAACTAAAACTTTGACTGGGATACTTTTAACTGTAGGTATCTCTTAATCACTTCATTATTTCTTTACAAGCTGTACATTACTGGCATACGTTTGACCTGCACCTGTGTTTATAAAGGTATACAGAGACTTTTTTGGTGTTCATATTTCATTTTGCTCTAATCTGCAATTAATTATGTTTAATTATACTTGACATGTTTTGACATTCAAAATAAAAGTTTTGTTAAAAATAAAACTGTATAGTACATTGTTATTAAGCCTATTTTTAAATTTTAAAAAAAGTTTTATGGACATAAAGAAACACTAGACTTTGAATTATACTGAAAACCAGTGTTATTGTGGAATCTGCACGTCAAGAGCTTTCCCAATGAAGTGTGTTTTGGCCAACAGGAAGGCAGTTAAAAAGAGATGGCCAACTAACTACTGAATTTGAATTGTATAAATAAGATTATATTGTATTTTTATGGTTTTAATCTTTGTAAACTGTTCAGAGAGCTTTGGCTATCGAGCAGCCCAGAAATGTAATTCATAAATGACTGAATGAAAACAGGATACTAATGGGAGAAATAAAAATGGAATAACATGTGTAGGAAATCTGCTTCGTTGGAAGTTTTAATAACTAGATACTGTGTCCTAGAGATTCTGTAAGAGTTAATGTTGTGGTTGTTGATTTTAAACAAAAACCAAAAAAAAAAAACCCACCAGGATGTTGGGGTTATAAATCTGACTTTCGAACCATTCTTGTAGAGTAACTCTAATCATTCTATGGCGATTTTCCAGATGTACTTCTTCCTATGACATTATATTGCCACCTAATGGAGACAACTGTAGTATTTTCTTTCAGACTACGTTCTCTTACTCAGCACCAGCTTTCTTTTTAAAAAATGACTTAACTCCGATTTGTACTGAAAGCAAAGTGAAAGGGAACGCAAATATGAGCGCCTCTTAAGGCAGGTGTAGGCGCTCTTACCTGGGCCTCGTCTACACCAAGCAGGATATTGCACTATGAAAGTGGTCTATAAAAGGCAGGAGCCACACCAAGCAGGATATAGCAGTATGGAAGTGGTATATGGTGTGTGTCAGTGGGCCTCAACAGTTGTCAGTGCATTTCAATACCGCTATAAAGCAGTAGTGTGGCTCCAGACTGTTATATACAGCTTTCATACCGCTTTCATAGTGCAATATCCAGCTTGGTGTAGATGAGGCCCAGGAATCTGTTTTGTTAAAAAGCTGGTTGCGTCCTTCTTATTGTGCATTCATCCATGCCAACAATGTCTATCAGTCAAATGGGTGGCGGGGGGAGAGGGACCCCCACCCACCAAACCCTTCCTTCCAGCTACCAGAATGATGGAGAAACCAGACTGTTAAGGGGGACTGGCCAATAAGACCACATTATGCCAGTCCTTTTCCAGCTTCACTGGCTGCCAATCCAGATCCGGAACCGATTCAAAGTGCTGGTACTAACATTCAAAGCCCTAAACGGCTTGAGGCCAGGTTATGTGAAGGAAAGCCTCCTCCCATATGGACCTGCCTGGACCCTAAGATCATCTTCAGGAGTCCTTCTCCATGAGCTCCTGCCAAAGGAAGGACTACCAGGAGGAGGGTCTTCTCTGCTGTGGCACCACGGCGGTGCAATGAGCTCCCCAGAGAGGTTCGCCTGGCATCTACATTATACTCCTTTAGACACCAGGTGAAGACCTTTTTATTATCACAGTGTTTTAACAGTTCTTCAGTTTGATTTTTAACCTTGCTGTTTAAATTTGTATTTTAAATCCTTACCAATTTCTACATGGCTGCTCGGTTTTTTATCCTGGTTGTGCTTTTATACTGTATTTTAAATTATGTTTTTATACTGTCTTTGTTTTATATTTTGAATGGTTTTGAATGGTTTTAATTTTTGTAAACCGCCCAGAAAGCTTCGGCCATTGGTTGGTATAGAAATGTAGTAAATAAATAAATAAATGCCATAAAATGCAAGGCAGGAACAAAACTTATATCAATGCCTGCAAGTGAAAGGGAGTGGGGACTGTTGGCTTCTGAGCATGTGCAAAATTGTGAACATGTCTAATGTTTGAAAAAAATTAAAAGCTCAATTTGCACAAAACCATCACCACTGCAAATCAAGAGTGTCTAGTACAAACATTACCATGTGGTAATAAGTGCTGGGTACAGAGGTAAGAGGGAAAAGAAGAGTCACACTCATATAGATATATAGGCAGTTTGTGTAAATGCACGGCTCAGGAGTAATCTAAAGCAACAGGCATATTCTGAGGAGCCGTTAATCTTTTAGTCAACTGGTCTGCATGAGGGGACCAGAGTTCGAAATTACGCAAAGTTCCAGTTTTGTGTCTACTTTTATTTGTTTTTTATAGAGAGGGGTTTAGGTTATCAAACCACTATTCAAAGGTTCCGCTGCGCCTCAATGTCCACGCAGGGATACAATCCATGTGGGGTAACAATGCAAGCAATAGGCCATGTGACAAAAGTACCCTGGAATTCCGCTCAAGACACGGGAGCTGTTGATAACATTAATTTTTGGCTTGGGCCTACTGAACGCTGAGAGATTGTGGGCAGGTCATATTACCCTGTCCCATTTGTTTTGTCCAGGAAAGAACATCTGGTGCTCTCTTCATCTACGGAACAAACTTTCGGTAAGTCAAGATCTTTAAAAGGGAAACGAAAAGGGGGGGGGGGGACCCACTACCGAATGTGTCTCGTAGAATGTGGTGCTGGAAACGCAACAGCGCTTTCGAGCTTTGGTGCGATAAAATAACCAGTTTCACACCGCTGGCTTAAATTAAGAATGGGACGACGTCAGTGAGATTGTGTCTGAATGTAACGTTTCTGTCTGTAACAATTGATATGAACTATTTCAAATGGAAAGGATACATTTATCCACATCTGGATGGGAAGGGGAGGGGGAGAAGGGTTGAAGATTACATTTTTTTACAATATACATCCATTTGAATTTAAAAGTAATGTTAAAAGTAATTTAGGGAGCAATCCTATGTCCCCCAGGAAGCATCTGTGGGGACATAGAATTGTTCAGTTTCTGGGCTCCGAGGTCAGAAACAGGCTCCTACCTCGGAACCTAGAAACCGCGTTCCCCCCTTCCCCTCGTAGACAGCACAGTTCTGCCTAAGGGCACCAAGATGGGAAAAGGGCACATTCCTGAGTGCGGGAAGTGGAGGGGACTAGCAGCTCCATCACACCTAATTTCCCCCCCAGGTTTGCCTCTGCATTTTTTTACCTCTGATGCAGAAGCATGTCAACCTTCTGATCCCTTTCACCTGAATAGCTGCTCTTTCACTCATTTACTTGTTTGCTCTTCCACTCCACTCCATCCCTCCCCTCCCCTTTCTCCCTCCAGTCAGGTCCTGGCAGATGAGCACTTCAACCAGACTGCCTTTCTGCCAGGCAAAAATGGAACAACCCTTTAGTCTGGCTCTTTGGGGGAATCGAGGGAGTCCAATCCTGTCTCTGCAGAGATTCAGGCCTTGTATAATTTTAAAAAAGGTATTCAAGCCTGGGCTGCAAGGTTTGGGTTTTAGATTGAGGCTTGGAATTGGCTGCTGGGAGAGATCGCTTTTCCCTGCCAAGACCTGATGCAATCCATTCAAGCCAATAGCAAGACTCCCGTCACAGCACACGCCCCCAATTCCTTTAAAACTACACGGAGGCTTAAGGGCGCATTAAACGCTTTTAGGGGAAATAATCCAGACTTTTAGCATTCTAGGAAAAAACAGAAAAGGCTGGGGAAGAGGCAGGGTGTCAGCAGGACAGGCATGGCGTCATGTGAGTCCCGTGCTGCAAATCCGCACACCAGGCATGGTGAGAGCGCACTAAATCGCTGGTGTGAGGGAGCTCTAGGGCTACGCCTCACACAACATTATTCGTCAGCAGCCACTGCTCTATAGGAAAAGGATGATATGCAATAGGTCAGTACTTACCAAATGTGTCAAGTATATCTGTTATCAAGACGAATTTGCTCGGATAAAACTGAATCACCGTTGTGTCTGAAAGAAGTTTCGAACACTTGGGGAAGGGAGGGGGGGAAAGAGAAAAAGCAAGTCATGGTGTGATTATATACTGCGGTTGTTAGGTAAAATTGTTATAGGCAGCTCAAGCAGGTTATTATTTGGCAAGTTCTGTGCTTTCATGTAAAAGCAGGAAGTTCAGATGATACAGTGGCCCGCAAGCCTCACAAGGGAGGGTGACCATATGGAAGGAAGGACTGGCCTCCTGTATCTTTAACTGTTGCATAGAAAAGGGAATTTCAGCTGATGTCATTCCAGGCGCTGTATGCATACAAATGACACCTGCTGAAATTCCCTTTACTAAACAACTGTTAAAGATACAGGCGCTATCTCCTCCTTTCCGTATGGCCACCCTAACAGAGGGCCGTGAAGGTCAAAATCAGCCCTTCCAAACATGGCTGGAAACCAACTGGATGCCAGTGGAGATCTGCTAAAACAAGACTTTCTATCTTCTGAGCAGCCAGTACCAGAGTCCACAAGAATGTTATTCGTTCCCCCTGATACTAGTAGTGTGATTGTTTGTTGTTATTTTTTAAAAAAGGATATTCTTGCATACACAACAGTGTAGTGTGTACAGGGATGATAAGCCAGTATGTGGACAATCACACTTCAGGATGAAGGGAGGCAGAGCAACATGTGATTGAATGTTCTAGCATATGCAGAAATTCCTTGCACACAGAAAACGGGCACGGCTGAAGAAAGCTGGGCTAGAACCCTTCTCTCAAACATCTCATTCTGTCTGTGCAAAGAATTTATTTTTGTACAGGGGAGCACTCAAGGCAACCTCTCACATTTTTGACATCGGGAAACCAAATCCTTTGATTTAAAGAGCACAATTTGTCCAGCTTTCGAATATTGTAATAATAATAATAATAATAATAATAATAATCATCCATTTCAACTCTACTGCGTCTGTCTTATTTATTTATTGTAATTATAGTCAGCCCTTGTACTGCATTCTGATTTCTTCATCAAGCAAGGGGAAAGAGTAACCGCCTCCACTTGCCTGGCCTTCTCTGTCTGGGTGGAGGTTGGGCTCAATGGCAGAGGCCAAGTAGATGGTCAGTGACAGAGGCAATCAAGCAGGTGGTAGATGTGAAGTGAAGGTATCTTGCCCAAGCTCCCCCCCCAAAAAAAAACTAGAGTCAGCAGCAACTCAGGGTCTTTCAGGAGCCTAGAGTTAACAGCACCTTAAACGCACAGTCTTCTAGTAAGTTATAACCCCAATTATTATATGTAAAGAACATGGTCATGCTAACCTGAATAACGATTTTTAGAGCTTTAACTTTTTGATCCGAGGCCCACGCATCCTTCAAAGATTGGTTGAGTTCTTCAATCCGGTTGGTGTAGTCTTGCTGCGTCAAGTTTAATAGCTCTTTTTGCGATCCCTGAAAAGGATCCGGGGTGCAAACATTTAAGTTATTAACATACAAAACAAAACGGGTTCTTTTTCAAAAGCTTCCTCCTCTCCTCCTGTTGGAAGCGGGCTGGAATAGGCAGTGTTGCCAATTGGTAGATTACGTAACAAACTATAATTGAAATTCATTGAGAGTAAGGATGCAATTGGGTCACCTTTGAAGAAGTCCAGCCTGCATCCGCTGTGCTCAAAGAACACAAACAGGACTACGTGTTTTATCTTGGGTGGAAGCTCTTAATTTTTTTTTTTTACGACTGCAAATTGCAGGATCAATGCATCAAATGTTCTGCTTCACAGTAGTCGGTGTACACCAAAAAGCAGATTGTGCGAAGAGTGATATCCCGTCAAGATTTTTTTTTATCACACTTGAATTCATGAAACATCAAGCACTAGGTCGCTATAAGGTTTGGGATTTTTGTGTTGTTTTTTTCAATGAAATGGCTTCAAGAAAAGCCATTAGGGAAATAAACTGAACAAAGAGTCAAACACTCTTTTCCCCCTCTTCCTGCCCCATTCCTTTTTCCTTGCGTTTTGTGCCTTTTTAGATTGCAAGCCTCAGGACAGAGACTGTCTTATTTAATTGATAATGTGTTAACCACACTGGGAGCCTTTTGGCTAAAGAGCAGCATAAAATTACTTCAAATAAATAATAATAAAAATAGAGCTTCAGAGGATCCTAGAGTCACACCATTCAATCACCACTACTGGAGGCAAACCATTCATTTTATTTGGAAACATTTTGTTATCACAACTTTTATCAAACCTTTAGCACTGCCTTTCCCAACCTAGACTACAACTCCCAACATCCCTGACCATGTGTGATGCTGGCTGGGGCTGATGGGTGTTGATGTCCAAAGCATCGGGAGGGCAACAGGTTGGGAAAGTCTGGCTTAGTCCAATGAGCTAACATGGTCACTCTCTAGTTGCCCAAGTAACACACAAAAAAGAGGATGTTTTGATTTCTAAAGACCTAAACTTCCTGGGGCCAGTATATCCCAAATATTCACCTTCTTCCACAGCAACTTCATTCACTTGTTTTCAATTCCTCAACCCACCCTCCTTCAGAAATTCAGCAGAGGGGTTTCTGAGAAAAAAACGGTTTAGGGTTTGAAAGCGGTCCAGAAACTTCAACTGGTACAAAACAGGGCAGCCAGACTGTTAACGGGGGCTGGCCAATAAGACCACATTACACCAGTCCTTTTCCAGCTTCACTGGCTGCCAGTCCAGGTCTGGGCCCGATTCAAAGTGCCGGTATTAACATTCAAAGCCCTAAACGGCTTGGGGCCAGGTTATCTGAAGGAACACCTCTTCCCATATGTGCCTGCGCAGACCCTAAGATCATCTTCAGGGGTCCTTCTCCGTGAGCCCCTGCCAAAGGAAGTAAGGTAGGTGGCTACTAGGAGGAGGGCCTTCTCTGCTATGGCACCCCGGTTGTGGAATGATCTCACTAGAGAGGTTCGCCGGGCACCTACATTATACTCCTTTTGATGCCAGGTGAAGACCCAGAGAACCTTCTCTTCTGTCGCTCCCAGACTATGGAGTAGCCTGCCGGGACAGATTCGACAACGTAGCAGTCTTCCTGAATTTAATAGAGCCGTGAAGACTGATCTCTTCCAGCAGGCCTACCTAGTTGAATTTTAAGATGTTTTTAATAATGTATTGGTTTTATTTGTTTTTAATGTTTTATCTATTTTATGGTCTTTGTATTTATATTTATTGTTGTTCCCCGCTTCGATCCAGAGGGAGAGGCGGGTAAGAAATAAATACATATATTATTATTAATATTTTAACAGTTTATTATCATAGTCTTTAACTCCACTGCTTTAAATCTGTATTTTAAAATTGAATTTTAAATCTGCATTGCCCTGGCTGTATTAATTTTTTTATATCGTGTTTTTATACTGTTTTGTTGATGGTTTTAATTTTTGTGAACCACCCAGAAAGCTTCAGCTATTGAGTGGTATATAAACGTAATACATACATAAATAAATAAATAAATAAATAGCATCCAAGATCTTTAATAGCCTTCTTAAGGGAGGCCCACCTGTCCCCTTCACTGTTTGCTTTTATAAAGGTAGCAAAGGCAATTTTATTTCAGCAAGGTTTTGTAGGCTACTGTCCTTATGGGTTTTTTTAATCCTTTTTACTTTTTATTCTTAAGACTGCATTTGGTTTTATTGATATCTTGTATGCCTTACTATGATTTTTTTTTTTACTGTAAACCACCTTGAATATCTGATCGAATATTTAAATATTTGATAGAAAGGGGAAGTATAAATGCCCAAAAAAACCAGTGCTTACTCACCTCTTCAAGATCATCTAGCTCTTCCAGTCTTGTCCGCACTTTCTCAGAAACTGCTGATCCCGGAGTAGACGCCTTTCCTGCAGGCAATGACATGTTTGAATGCCTTGAACTGTGCCAGAGCAACCCATAAATTCAATTTTTGAGGAAAGGAGACATCATTCAATTTGGATTGATGTAAAGAATGGAGTCATCATGCCAAATGCCTAAATGATATCTTTAAAGGCACAATTCACACTTCACACCTCATGGTTCAACTGTCGAGAATTTGTTGTTTTCAACCTTTTCTAGTAATCGGCGTGTTGTGGATTATTTGCGTGCCAGATTTCAGCTTTGAGATGCTCTGTTAAGCCTCCGCGTTTGGAAAACAAACGCAGAAGTGTTCAACTTTCAGTTTTTTCCTAGTAATCAGAGCGCTTTAGTACTACATGTGTATCAAATTATGCACAAGCTTAACAAGGGACACCTGAACAATGTAAATATTCTCATAACCAAGAGAGCTATGTAAATGTCTTATACAAAAACAGGAAAATGGGGGGGGGGGGGAAATCTGGGGTATATATTTAATACTTTTTTCTCCAGAGTTTAATATATGAAAGTGTCTGCTTACCTTTTTCACTTCCCATGTACAAATTCTGAAAGGAAACAAACACCATTTTATAAAAAAAACATGTATTTCTGAAGTAAATGGTTCCCTCCCACCAACAACTTAGACGTATAACGAAAAGACAATACATTGATTGGGACCAATCTGGTTTTACAATGTGCTATACAAACTTTGGAGTCACAAGGCCTGTTCAGAAGACACCTTAAACCCTGCTGGTTAAGGGTTAGGGTTGTCTTGTGCAATGGGTTTTGCTAAACCCAGCTCACTCACCACAGTCGGACAGTCTGCAGCAGGGTTAGTGGCTCTGAGCATGGCTTAAAGTGTTGTGTGCGACAGCACGGCATGTGGTTAGCGCTAACCCCAGAGAACCACAGTTTCGCTAACCACAGAGCCTGAAGTGCCGTCTGAACAGGCCCGTTGACTCTTCCACAGGCTGGATACCTAAACATTTGCTGAAGGTGATATGTATAGTTTGTGTTTACAGCAGAAATCACTTCTTTTTCCTGTACCGACGGGATCTGTGGCATTAGCCTTCTGCTTGCATTCCCCATTTTCAGATAACAACCAGAGGTTCACTCACAATGGAGAGCTTTTCATTTGTTGTGTACCGAGCGAGGATTTCGCCCCGTTTGCTCGACCACGGCTCAAAGTCGCTTCCTACGGTCAAGCTCTCTTCTTTATCACGCTTCTTTCTGGCATTCTCCTACAGAGAAAGAAGAAAGAGGGTGTAATATCCTCACATAAATGAGAAGTTCAGCTTCTGGTATATACTGTAAAGAGAACTTTAATCTATCTTTTAATAGAGAAAAAGAAAAGACAACATTTCATCCAAATAGATATATGAACATGGGCAACTAGTGGTAAACAGCCAAACAACTCTTGCAGAATGCAAGGACAGCAATACATCATTTCTATTTCGTCTAGTCAATATGACGAGAATTTTACTGTCCAGTTCTTTGGTCTCTTGAGGCTCACAGGGGAAGCTGGTAGCAAGAGCAAGGCAGAAATGTGAATCAAGGCAGGAAGAAAGCAGGACCTTGGAGAGCTCCAAGTGGGTCCTGGGGTCTGGAACTCTCTCCTACTAGAACAATAGGAGAATGTTGTCTCAGCAAGTAGCTACAGACACCTCAAGCCTTATCCAGGCAGACAAGACCTGTAGTGCGAAGGAGACGACTGGATTTTGCTGACTGGCCCTCGCCTGATTTTGTAGTCTGAGATTTCTGCGAGTCTGGGGAGATGGAGATTCTGCAGGTCATAATCTGAGACAGCGGGTGATGACAGGGTTGTGTCCTCTGGCCAGGAGGGCCGTAAATAAGGCAATGGCAGTTCTACCTCACAAGGAAGTAGCCTGTGCTTTATCCTCATTTGAATCTTCTGCTGCACACTGGAAGACCCATTGGGCTGGGGCTCATGACAGTTACCAGAGTTGCAGTAAGGACTGGATCTGCAGTTGCTGCAAACATGGACAAAGGATCTGTGCCATCCAACACGCTGCTCAGAGGATCCAGCATTGAACTGGAGGAGGAGGAAGATGTAGAGGAAGTGCTTCCTTTACGACCCAGTTTCTTTGTCTTGGATTCAGTAACCTGAGGAACAGATACAAAACAATGGTCACAGAGACTTGAAAGCGTATGAGAAACACGTAGGTAGCCAATCCAATGCACATTTACAGATATAAAGAGATATTATAAAATAGATTCAGCAGTATATAAATCCTTTAAATAATAATAAGCTCAAGGGAGTTCAGAGGAGGGCAACGAGGATGATTAGGGGTCTGGAAACAAAGCCCAATGAGGAGAGACTGAAAGAACTGGACATGTTTAACCTGGAGAAGAGAAGACTGAGGGGAGACATGATAGTACTCTTCAAATACTTGAAGAATAATAAGAATAATAATAATAATAATAATAATAATAATAATATTTATTTATAACCCGCCTCTCCCTACGGATCGAGGCGGGGAACACAATACACATACAAGCATAACAATTTTTTTTTAAAAAAAAAATTAAAACAAGAGAAACACATCATTAAAACATTTAAAATTCATCCAGATAGGCCTGCCGGAAAAGAACAGTCTTCATGACTCTCTTGAATTCGTGAAGACTGTCAGTTTGTCTAACCTCCTCCGGCAGACCATTCCATAGTCTGGGAGCCATAGAAGAGAAGGTCCTCTGGGTAACACTCACCAGCCTAGTTCTGGCTGGCTTGAGTACGTTCTTCCCAGAGGACCTAAGAGTGCGGGGCAGATTGTATGGGAGAAGGCGATCCCGTAGGTAGCCTGGGCCTAAACCATGTAGGGCTTTAAAGGTAATAACCAACACTTTATACTTTGCCCGGAAACTGACCGGCAGCCAGTGAAGTGATTTTAAAACTGGTGTAATGTGGTCACCCCTAGGTGTACCGGTGACCAACCTGGCTGCCATATTTTGAACAAGTTGAAGTTTCCGGACTAGGCACAAAGGTAGCCCTATGTACAGCGCATTGCAGAAGTCGAGCCTCGAAGTTACCAGTGCGTGCACTACCGTCTTTAGGTCTTCCAACTCTAGGAAGGGGCGCAGCTGGCGTATCAGCCGAAGCTGATAGTAGGCACTCCTGGCCGTCGCATCAATCTGAGCTGTCATCTGGAGCGACGGATCCAGGAGTACCCCCAAGCTGCGAACACATTCTTTCAGGGGGGGTGTAACCCCATCCAGAACTGGTTGACACACCTCCAAACCCAGGTTGGGGCCTTTGACAGCAAGCACCTCCGTCTTGTCTGGATTCAGCTTCAGTTTGTTTTTCCTCATCCAGCCCATTACCGCCTCCAAGCATTCGTTCAGAGAAGACACACTATCCTTAGCTAACAATGTTGTTGAAGGCATAGAGAAATATATTTGGGTGTCATCAGCATATTGATAGCACCCCGCCCCATGCCTCCGGATGATCTCTCCCAGCGGTTTCATGTAAATGTTAAACAGCATTGGGGAAAGGATGGCACCTTGCGGTACACCACATAGCAACTCCTTTTTTGAAGAGCAGCTACCGCAAGCATCACCATCTGGAGCCTGCCCAAGAGATAGGATCGGAACCACTGAAGCACTGTGCCCCCGATTCCCAATTCCCTCAGGCGCTCCAGAAGGATACCATGGTCGATGGTATCGAAAGCCGCTGAGAGGTCCAGCAGTACCAGCAGGGACACACTCCCCCTGTCGATACTAAGGCGTAGAACATCTACTAAGGCGACCAAAGCGGTCTCAACTCCGTATCCTGCTCTGAAGCCGGTTTGAAATGGGTCTAGAAAATCAGTGTCATCCAAGACTGCCTGGAGTTGAAAGGCAACCGCTCTCTCGATCACCTTGCCCAAAAATGGAAGATTTGATACTGGCCTGTAGTTATTAAGGTCCAGGGGATCCAGGGAGGGCTTTTTTAGAAGCGGCCTTACCACCGCCTCTTTTAAACATGATGGAAAGCTGCCCTCCCTGAGAGATGCATTAATAATATGTTGTAAATGTGATCTAACTGCATCTCCTCCCTGGACGACCAGCCAGGAAGGACAGGGATCGAGAGGGCAAGTCACTTCTTGAGCATCCCAGAGTGCAGGACATGGATTAATGGTCTCAAGTTACAGGAAGCCGGATTCCGGCTGGACATCAGGAAAAACTTCCTGTTAGAGCAGTACAACAATGAAACCAATGACCTAAGGAGGTCATGGGCTCTTGCACACTAGAGGCATTCAAGAGGCAGCTGTACAGCCACCTGTCAGGTAGGCTTTAAGGTGGATTCTTGTATTGAGCAGGGGGTTGGACTTGATGGCCTTATAGGCCCCTTCCAACTCTACTATTCTATGATTCACCAAAGAAGCCCTTGCTTATTTCAATATGACCAAGCAAGCCTGCACATGATTGCAGCTCCACCATCTTGGACTGAGGTACCACTGAAGCTGAAATCTGCAACAGCGTTAGGCATGCCTAAGCCCACAAATTAAGGAAAGGGATGGTGAAGAACTAAAATGTATACTAGACGGAGTCTAACTCTAAACAGCATCAGAGAGTAAATCAGCACTTCAGGCAAAATCCATGCCCAACAACTAGAAAACTAGCATTTGTACCATCAGTGAAAAGGGATCATGGTTTAACAACTGTATTCTGTTTAAACAAGCAAACTTCATAAATCAGGGTTTGAAGTTGGATTGTTTTAAAACTAGCCATGGTTATTATTAAACCATGATCCCTGGTTTGGATGACATGACAAGCCATGCTAGGCAACCTCGCGGGTCAGATCTGGCCCATGAGCCAGAGGTTGCCCTGAGCAACAATGCCAAGAACAGAATGGCCCCAGGTCTTTATTAGTTGGTCCTGAAAAAGACATTATCTTACTGTGCCTTTTCCAGTTTTGTCTGATCAACCGACGCTTTGTGATTGATTTCAAAGGAAACCTACTGTAATGGGTTTGAGCGGATGGTAGTCTCCAAACTCCACAGATACAGCTTCCAGCCTACACGACTCCAATTCATGTGTGTAGTTTCTTGGTCTTGCATGCCTGAAGGAGAATTTATTTGTTTGTTTGTTTGTTTGTTTTATTTAGAACATTTCTTAGCCGCCTTTCAGGGCAGAAGCTCTCCCAAGGCAGCTTACAACCATACATAAAACAGCATAAACATTGAAAGCAATAAAAGCACAGACAATAAAATATCAGTTAAAAACAATAAAAGCTAACAGTAAAAGCTAACAATAAAAACAAGGGCAGCAGCAGCAAAACAGTGTTCATTTATGAGAAGGCCATAGTAAAATAAAACATTTTTAAGGCCTTCTTAAAAGCCTGTAAGGATGGTGCATGGCGGATCGTCGGTGGAAGTTTGTTCCACAGGTGTGGGGCCACTGCCTAGAAGGCCCTCTCCCGTGTGGACACCCACCTAATTTCTCTCACCGGTGGGCAGGTGAGAAGGGCCTCTCCTTTTTTTATCTTAAAATGCAGGCAGGCTGATATGGGTGAAGGCAGTCCTTCAAGTGGCTTGGTCCCAAAATGTTTAGGGCTTTAAACGTCAAAAACAGCACTTTGAATTGGGCTCGGAAACACACAGGTAGCCAGTGCAGCTGGCGCAATATAGGTGTTATGTGTTCAGATTGCCTCACCCCCACCAATACTCGGGTGGCCGCATTCTGCACCAGCTGAAGTTTCCGAACCGTCTTCAAAGGCATGTACAGTGCATTACAGTAGTCCAGCCAGTGCGTGGATAACTGAGGTAAGTTCCGTCTTCTCCAGGTAGGGTCGCAGCTATAATATAAAGAACCTATAGAACTGTGCTCATGCTGAAAACTGGGCTCAAATGAGTTGTTTTGTACCTCATGGTCCATACCTCACTATACACACAGTCATTTGGGCATGTTACATGTCCTTTGGGACTAGCCAAGTCTCTCATAACAGCCATTTTGTGGTTGTGCCCAGAACAATTTTTCTCAGAGGCCCAAAAATATGCGTACCCTTGGCCTATTCACTTCGGCAATCTGTCCATTGGCAGATAACTTCATGGAGGGGGAGGGGGGATTATCCATCCCAGTTAAACCTTAACATGCAGCAGTCTTTGATCATCACAGTTGCACTTTGGGGCACCCTATCTTGCAGCCACCCATCAACATATCCTCCATATTATTGGATAATAGGGAAAAACTCCACATCCTTCCAGACACTAGGAGGCAAGAGAGAATGTGTTGCATCAACAGCCGCTGGTCTTGTTTAAACTCCTTGTATTTTGATCATTTTTCCTACTCCCTCCCCTTCCTCTTCCTTTTCTGTCTGCCTCAAGTGCCATACGGTGACTCCAGAAAGGAAGCAAGTAACCATATCTCATGCCTTCAGGCCTTTATACTCACGCACCCAGCTTTTGGAGGCATTTGTTGTTAAATAGAATTAGATAGTCTTCAATGACGAATTGTATAAAAGCACCTATAAAGTGAGTTGATTTGACCTTCTTTTAAACTGGCTCTAGCCTGGATTTTTTTTTTGCCTCTAATACTAAAATGCTGTGTTGCCACGCTTTTGCTGTATAAAGCAACTCTGCTCTAAATCACACCAGACTTTCCAACATATATATCCTTGTATAAAGACATTTCTGCATACTGCCGTTGCCACATTCGGTGGCACTTAGTTCTATTGCTCAATTTCATCCCTTTCAGGAAATATTTCTGGGTGTGTCACCTTTAACCGTTCTTCTCATTTTAAGCCTTATGGGCTCGACAGAGTAAGGCCACCCATTCCACCAACCGGCAAGGTTGCAGATTGCCCTATTGTTGGCTTTATCAATTGATGCAATCAAAAGGCCAATCTAGAGGGGAAAATAAGAAGCCAATCAAGTCCTGCAAATCAGTTTTAGTTCACAACTCTTCTAGTGGAAACAGCACTAATTTCTAAAAAAAAAAATGTGCAGTATTTTGAAGGCCAAACGATTTGGTCGTTGTCATTTCTCTGACACATTTCTGCAGCCCTCTCTTTAAAATTCAGAAGAAAGACTGAACGGTTTTAAGAAAGGAAAGGCTTTACAACCTAATAAAACATTGTGAAAGAAGGATAAAGAGAATCCAGCGAAGCATACACACCTGTCTCTCCAGATTTCTTAATCTCCAGTTTCCTGCCTGCCTTGTGCATAAATACTCCCTTGAATGCGCTATTCTCAATAGGCCTCAACTCCTCTGCTACTTAGCTTGCTCCCTGAGCTAATTAGCATCTGTAAGAACTTTCACAATTAAGAGCAAAGGGGTTGGGGGAGAGAGAGTGTTCCCTTCACATTTTAACAGAAACTGCATATTCCCTGGACCTGGGAAGATTCTAAGGCAACAACAGAAAGTAAATCTGCATAATGTAAAACAAACCAAAATACCAACAAGAAAAGGTTTGCTTCCCCACCCCCCCAATCTGGATCACGGAAAAACAATTATTGTATGTCTGTTTGGGATAGGGGGATGTTGAATTCTGTAAATTTATACAAAGCGTGTTTGCGTCGTTTTATTGTCATCTTTTATTGTTGGTGGTTTGTGGAAAGCAGTATCAAATTTGAGTCAAAACAATAACAGACCTGTGACACTCCATATGTTGTTGGATTCCAACTCCCATCAGCCATAGCAACACGGCCAATTGTCTAGGATTATGGGAGCTGCTGTGGTTCAAAATGCTGGACCCAAGTTCTAATTCCATAACAGAGACCCAGTGAATGACCTTAGAGAAATCGAAGTTTTCTAAATCTCTAACCCAGCCGCCACCAATTTGTGTGTTGGGCTACACCTCCCATTATCCCCCCACCCAGGATAGCCAATGATCTGTTTGCTGGGGATGATGGGAGCAAAGACTTTAATAAGCAGATACATCCCATTTGTTTCATTAAGCATGATGCATCGAAATTGACTTGGGAGACCAGAAGCTTGGTAAAGTTTTAAAATATGTCTAATAAAGAATAGCACAACCCATTCATGGAGACAAGCACCTTCATTCTACAGGATCATAAGCCGCAATTACTATTATTTTTATCTATGAGAATAAAACAAAGGCATGAATGTAGGTGTGTGAATAGCAGTGCCCAAGTGATTCCAGCCAGCTGGCACAAAATAGCAGTAACCTTGAAAATCTCTGAATCTCAGTAACACAACATTATTTCATATACACTTCGTCTTCCTTAGTGCAATACTAAGCTTTCCTGCGATGCATAAAAATTTGGTAGTATAGAAAAGTTGATTTCCTAGTATGAAGGAACAGTGACACCAACTGGATGCTGAAAGAAACTGTTTTAAATTACATTTTTCTCCAGTCAAAAGCAGTCTTTCTTCACTGTTTATCCATAGATTCCAAAGCAGCAATTAAAAAAATCTGAGGAGTACATAGATCTCTCTACAGAACCACATTCTGGCTTAATTTGAAAAACCTCTCACAAGAGCCATCTGTCTGCAAAAACCTCAATCATGCCACACATTATTTTATTCCCTTCCACCTTTCCATCAAATGATCTAAAGGACAATTTGCATCAAAACAAACCACACAAAAAACCCCCAGCATAACACCAAAATAGTTGCGTACAGTATTATCAACGTTGCTTTCGTGTTCTATAGAGGAAACGAAGTAGATAAAATCTCCCAACTGTTTATTTTTTTTATTTACAATATTTATACATCACTCCCTATTCAAGAATTTCAGAGCACAGAACAAATACAATACAAGAATAAAAACAGAATAAAAACACATTAAAATACATTTTAAAAAGAAACAAAGTCCAAATAAAACCGCAGCTGGTCATTAAGGGAAGGCTTCCTGGAACAACGTTTTCAGGAGGCGCCGGAAGATATACAAAGTTGCCGCCTGCCTGACCTCTAGAGGCAGCGAACTCCATAGGAAGGGGGCCACCACACTGAAGGCTCTTCTCCTGGTGGACTCCAATCGGACAATAGGTCCATATGGAACCACCAGGAGCATGCCCACATATGACCTCAGTGACCAGGCAGGTTGATAGGGGAGAAGGCGCTCTCTCAGGTTTTACTCAGCATACCATTTTAAATAAACCTTCCTTGTACCACTGGTCAAACCACTGGTCCGTTTAGCTCAATATTGTTAATACTGACAACACAGAAAGAGGGTTTTAGCCTCACCTTCTCTATCACACCCTAGTTTTCTATGTGCGGTGAAAGTTTTGGTATGGAAGAAACATGCAAATGAGCATCGACGTGATATCTGAAGCAGTATAGCTCAAACACAGGTTTACCCTTGAATGAGAACTGGGATTTCATGTCACTGTACGGTGTGGGTGGAATTATTAGGCAGATGATTCAGCATTTGCTCTGGCTCTTTTCAATCTCACCTGTGGCCAATTCTGACCCCAGTTGCAACCTACAAGACATCTTGCTTCAAATGCCCAGCAACACGCATTGAGTTTTAATGGTTGCAATAGCAAATGCTTTCCCTTTTTGCCACTTCTGCAGCAGATGCAAGGTTGTGAAATAAAACATACAGAAAAAAACCCAAAGGAATATTGGAAGCTGCTTTATACCAGTCAGACCAAGTCCATATATCTATGGATTTATTTGTTGTAATTGTGATATTTACAGCCAGTGTGGTGCAGTGGTTAGAGCGTTGGACTGGGACTCAGGAGATATGGGTTTTAGTCCCTACTTGGCCATGAAACTTACTGGGTGACTTTGGGCCAGTCCCTGACTCTCAGCCTAACCTACCTCACAGGGTCGCTGTGAGGATAAAATGAAGAGCAGGAGGATCATATAAACCACCCTGGGTTCCTTGCAAGAGGAAAAAAGGTGGGACATGAATTTAAATAAATAAATGCAAATATTTATATAGTGCTAAATCCCTAAGCGGTTCACATATAAATATTAAAATCACATTTAAAATACAGTACAGGCGGCTCCACCACAAAGCTATGAGGCCAAATGGCAACAAAACCAACCGTACTTTCTGCGTTTCATTAACACTGAAGCCCAGTTGTTTTTCCTCTGTATTTATAGCATTCATATCTAGCTCAAGGCAGAATACATGATCCTCCCCACACTCCTGATTTTATCCTCACAATAACCCTGTGAGGTAGGCTAGGTTGTGAACCACCCAGAGAGCTTCGGTTACTGGGCGGTACAGAAATGTAATAAATAAATAGGCTGAGATGGTGACTGGCTCAAGATCACCGGGAAAGGGTGTGGTGCTGGAGCAGGCTTCATGGCTGAGTAGGATTTGAATCTGGGTCTGCCTCAGTTTTAGTCCAACATACTAAGTAATACCCACGCTGGCTCTTTACCTACACAGTTTCAAATTAAAATAAGAGAAAAAATTTGATTAAACATTAGGATTTCCAGATGAGCTGTTCAACAGTGGGACAAATTTCCTGGGAAAGTGGTGGACTCTCTCCCTCTCTCCTTCATCAGAGGTGTTTAAGCAGAGATTGAATGACCACTAATTAGAGCTACTGCAACAGCAAATTTCCTGCATTGCTGGGGGCAGGGGTTGGACTAGATAACCTCTAGTACCCCTGCCAACTCTCATGATTCGATGTGATGCTGGTCCAAAAACACTTATGCCATTCGTTCCCCCCCCCACACA
The DNA here is from genome assembly GCA_029215795.1 of Anniella stebbinsi. Taxonomy (NCBI): domain Eukaryota; kingdom Metazoa; phylum Chordata; class Lepidosauria; order Squamata; family Anniellidae; genus Anniella; species Anniella stebbinsi. Next base: position 51,620,677 of record JARDYH010000007.1, on the reverse strand, counting down.
CACACACCCTAAAATGCCACAAAACGCTTTGTCAAAAGAGCCTTTTAAGTTGGAGATTAACTATCAACATGGGGGGGGGGGACCTGTGGACTAGTGCAATAAATGAAAAATTGACGCAGAAATTAAGAGTCTACGGGGGGGGGGGGGGGAGGGGGAAGAAAAGAGATACCTTCAGAGCTGACTGGCAAGCATATACAGAGTATATGAAAAAAGAGCCGAATAGGAAAACTATGGCTGAAGCATATAAAAAGCTTTGGGATTTAGGAAAGGAAAGGAAGAAGAAAGGAAAAAGGGAGAAAAAACCAAGTAGGGTGTGGGGAGGGGGAGGGGAGGGATTTAAATGGCTATTGTTGATAATACTGATGTTTTAGTTGGATGTTTGGTAGGTATGAAAATCATATATATACGTGTGTGTGTGTGTATACTATACTCTCTCTCTCTCTCTCTCTCTCTCTATGTACCTTTTAAGTTTATCCCTTAAACACCATCCATTTTCGACATACACTCCCCATCATTCCAGCTCTAATTCCTGGCAGAGGTGCACCGGTTGGATTTCTACCTGTCCAACGCCGCTCAGAGTCACAGAGCCTCCTCCGAGGCTGCGCCTTCAGGTCGACATACACATCGACGTTAAAAATGAGGGCGACTTTAACGAACCGCCCTATTTTCTGCCTCTCCACCCCATAAAGCACCATGGGCTTCACAAAAAGACCCCCTCCCCGTCCCATAGGGTTGGGGGTCCGCAGCCTCAAGCCCCCTTTCCCCACCCCCCACATCCCCTGAACATTTCAATTCTCCAGCGAAGCTTTGCAAGAGGTTATTTCTGCTGAGGAAAAGAAACAAAAGGCGGGAACTCCCTGGCGGGGAAGCCTCTTCCCCCCCCCCCCCACCGCGACTGACAAGGCCTCGTTTCTCCCCACCACCGACCCCTTTCCTCTAAAAGGGTGAGACTGTATCTACAGCTCCCCCGAGTCCTTACCAGGGGAAAGCAGCCATCTTGCCTCACGTGAAGCCCCCGCCCCACAGCTCAGCCTTTCATCGCTTCCTGCCCTGCCTCAGGCGGAAGCCGGAGCCGCCATGATTGAGAAGGGCAACAGCCAGAGGCTGGTGACTCCAAGTCCAGCGGGGCTGTGAATCCGCTCTGGAACCCTAACGGGGCTGTCCAAGGTGCTCTCAACCCTATCCCCAAAATTTATTTATTTATTTCATTTTATTTTATTATTATTATTATTAATAATAATAATAACAAATTATTTCTTACCCGCCTCTCCGTCTGGATCGAGGCGGGGAACAACAACATGATAAAATACATAAAACTGATTAAAACATGACACATATTATTAAAACTGCATAAAAATCCTAAAACATCCTAAAAACATTACATGTGTATACCGCCCCACAGCTGAAGCTCTCTGGGCGGTTCTCATAAGATTAAAACAAATGAAAACAATATACAAAAATTAAAACAGCAAAAACATACAATATACGCATACATTTAAAACCACTATAATAGCTTTAAAAAGCTATAAGCCTAAAAACAAAACGAACCCAGGCTCATCAGATATTGCTAAATGCCTGAGAGAGAAGTCTTGACCTGGTGCAGAAAAGATAACAACGTTGGCGCCAGGCGGGCCTTGTCGGGGAGATCGTTCCACAATTGGGGGGCTACCACGGAGAAGGCCCTCTCCCCTGTTGCCGACCTCCGAGCTTTCCTCGGAGTAGGCACTTGGAGGAGGGCCTTAGATGTTGATCGTAGTGTACGGGTAGGTTTGTGTCGGGAGCGGTGTTCCATCAGGTATCGTGGTCCCAAGCCATGTAAAGCTTTATAGGTTAAAACCAGCACCTTGAATAGACAAATGGACTCAACAATGCTGAATGCTAAAGTACTGTGCATAGGCTGACCAGATAAAATCCAGGTCAGGGCTCATGTAACTTTAACAGTTGTAGAGAAAAGGGAATTTCAGCCAGTGTCATTTGTATGCAATTAGTTCCTGGTTAAATTCCCTCTTCATCACAACAGTTAAAGTTGCAGGAGCTCTGCCTTCTTTTGTATATGGTCACTCTAGCATAGTGCATGCACCTTTAACTGTTGTGATGAAGAGGGGATTTAACCAGGAACTAATTGCATACAAATGACACTGGTCACCCTAACTGTGCATCCGCGCTCAGACTGGCTTTCGCCTTGAGCTCACTCCTTCCTGAATAGTCTTGTCTTGTATTCTGTTTCTTGGCTATACAAAGGCATGTGGAGGATGCCGTAGCTGTGGTAATGGGGCTTCCTGGCAATCTGAAATGGGGAAGAGGGTTGTGCATGCCCACCACGCCCACCCTCTTGCTGCAGATGACCCATAAAACAATTGTTTGACCAGGGCTCTAAAGTATGTATGATTATTTGATGTGTGTTTTCTTTGGCCCGCCCTGGATCTTGAAGCTGGATCCATTTCAGATCTAGTCTGAAATACTCACAACATTCAGCTTAGAGATTAGTAGGAGCCCCCTTTTTCTTTGACACTATCAAATAAAGCCTATATGATGTAAGCTGCTCTCACTGTAGCCCCTTTTACGTCTCATCCATGTGAAGGAACTCCACGTAGTGAGAAGCAGAACCACCCCACTGACATAATGCACGCTGCTCTTGCTGCCCCTGAATTGGACTGAGCGCCTATACATATTCACCTACTTGCATGTGGGTACCCCTTCACAATGCATGGAAGTTGCATTGTGAAGTTGCATCAGGGCCAATGGTGCAGCCTTGCTTCTCAAAATTTATGTGGAGCCCGATTGCGCAGATGTGTGAAGAGAGCTTAAGTTTGAAGGAATGCATTAAATTTCCAAATGACCTCAGGGTTCCTTTAAAGCCAGGGTGACTGGTTGTGTGCAGAGTGGATTTTTTTTTAAAGAACTGTTCACAAACAGCCAAACCACAACAAATACTGGCTGTATGAAAGGTGGAGGACATTGCGCTCTCAAGATTGAGAAGTAAAGAACATATTTTAAAAAGTATCTTAAGTGATGACCAGCGGAATGCACCCTCACTTGTAATATTCATAATAAAAGTTTGAAACAAGGACAATGATCTATGGTAAAATTCTCATCTTGACACCCAGAGCCCTACCTATCCAAAATAGATGCCCCTTAGCACACACATTGTGATATCTTGTTTTTTATTTTATTTTGGAATCAAAATTACAATCTACAAGGTCATCGACTTCCAGGTAGGGCTGGTAAAGGCTGGAGTCTGAAATCTTTCCAATATTATTGAATGCGGACTTTTGACATCTGATGTATTCACATCAAGTTGGTGAATGCCACTGTGTTATAGACTTTAAAATGACAGATCAAAACCTTTTTTCAAAAACGCTGAGTTAAGAAAAAACAGATGATGTAAATATATATCAAAAAAGTTTTATTGTGCAGTATGCTTAAGGAAAAAAGCAAGACAGGTGAAAATGAAAGTACAAAAATACGTTTAATATTGATAATGCATTTCACTCAAAATTTTAAAAAATGAACTGAAAATTAAGATAATAAATAAATATAAAACATATCAAATTACAAAATAGATCCTGGCACTTATAAATAGGAGGCCTTATGACAGTTAAACATTTGACATTTCAGTACAGACTTTAAAATTAAAATAAAAAGTGTACCTGGTATACTAGAACAAAGCAATCATTTGTCTGTATACAAACTTGCTTGAACTCACATATTATCTACTTCTAAACACCACAGCACACAACTGGCAAGTTTTAACCTTTTTTTTTAGCACAGACACATCAAGCAAGCTGTAGTCTACTTCTAATCTGCAAGGCAACATCCACAATTCTTAAGATGCATTTAGTTTGTCTGACTTTTGTTGATTCTTTTCATACTTCTAAGAAAAAGATGAAAGTCATGCAAAGGCGTTAAGTATCAAAAGTAATGTCTAACAACTACATAGGAACCCAATAAATTAGTTCCATGACAAATGCTTGCATTGTGCTGCATAAGTGAGCCAGTAGGACCCTTTGAACAGGTAAGCCTACAAGAGCCTTATTCACATGTAACAATAAAGTAGAATTGCTCGTTTATCCTGCATTTATCGTGAATGGCAGCACACTCGGACATGCAGGTCATTCAGTCTCACTTTGGTCGGTCCTTTGTGCAAACAGCAAAACCAACCAGAAATGGCAAGCTCTGTGTGACGTCCAAACCAGGCTTCTGGGTTGTAGCTTCCCAACAAGCCAGGATTAAGCAAATCCTGCCTCGTTTGGAAGTGAGAAACCTGAAACCCGGGTTTGGACAGCACACAAAGTTTGCCATTTCTGGTTTGTTTCACACGTTCACAAGAAGGGGAGAGGGAACAAGCAATCCTGGCTTATTATGTGCTAACACGCCAGTCTGTTGTAGAACTGCTAAACAGTTTGCTAATCTCCACCATGCACTCTTCCACATTGGCATTGCTGTACTCCACCACCCACACCCAAAAGTTTTAAATACTGCATGATATACAAGAACAGCCTTCCCAAACCTGGAAGTTGTCATCCAGCACATCTGGAGGACACCAGGTTGGGTAAGACAGTACAAGAGCATTAGAAGAGGCACATAATGAATAGGTTTACAGCCATCCCCATATAAATTAGTAGATCTGTCATTGTATGATGTTTCCCCCAGTTTGTTCATTAAACTTTAATTTTTTCTTTTACACTGAACAATAATTTGATCCAAAAATGCAACAGTGCCAGATCTGAAACTTCCAAAATATTTATCAACATGGCCCTGCTTGATTCAATATATTTCAAAACCACAGTAAGACACAAGTAGTTCACCTCTGTCTAAAATAGCAAGTATCAATAATTTACATGAGTAAGTTCTTTTTTCAGAAATGGCTGTTACTGCAAAAGTTTAGCTTTCTAGGAAATTAAGTAGAATTTAAGGGCCATGGCTATTTTTATTTAAGAATGTACTCAATATTCTCATTGAAATTTGTTATTTTGAATAAAGACAACAAACTAGAGTTTGCTGGATGGTTAGCCCTCAGAAATCAAAAGGACTTTGTTATAATCCTGTCCCAAATGATAGAAAAGTGTTTCCTTTCTCTCCATTAATTATCCAGTTTTTGTTATATATATAAAAAAAGATACAAAAGGCAGATACTCTGGTGTTAAAAATAATTTAAAAAAATCAAAGAGGCAAACTTTTAGTAAAAGTATTCTCCTAAATAATTGCTTTTCCTACATTTTATTTGCACTTTGTCCTCTTCAAATTTATGGGCGAACTGCGAAGTCAAAGCTCTGATCTGTTGATTGCTTATCCAGACATAAGATGAAGCTGCTGATTGAACCAACTATGAGATCAGTAATATTTCACATTATGCTGGAAGCAAGAACAGTATTGATGCTGCAAGACTAACAGCATCATCCACAAAATCAGTGGGGCTGAAGAAAAAAGTTTCATGCGGTTAAAGCCATAAGAGACAATCCACACATAGCTGTCGCTGAACGTTTTCTTTTTGGAAGTGCTTTAAATAAATTCACAGAGTGTTACAGACAAGAATTAATGCAGAATATATAAACTGCCTTTTACGTGTATTTATTGCACTGTAAAAAGTATGGTATAATTTCAAGTTTGCAAAAACATTTCCCAAAAAAACAAAAATTCTCCCTGAGGGTGTACAATAGATAATAATTATTTCAGGAGTAAGTAAACACCACTCACAAGGGAGTTGAAATATGTGGAACAAACGCTTCTTCTGTTTGTTGTGCTGATCATTCTTTTCATTCCACTATTGCTCAGAAATCTAAACAAATATCACAACGTATATGTTGGCTGATTCAAACCAGCGACATGTGTAACAGCAGGAATATCTGACGCAGTGGAGAACATTTAAAGACCAATCAATGCAACCTCTTAGCCCAGTGAATGCTGCCTTCTTAAGTTGTCACAACACTTGGCTTCTTTCTTTGGATTCTTCCTACATATACTCCTAAAAAGCAAAAGCAGAAAGAACCATTTTTCTTATTAAAATGTTGCTGATTTGAAGTGCCTATCATGCATTACAAGCAAGCAATATTAGAGAAAGCGCAGAAAAGCTGCTGATGAATTATTCCTTGACCGAGCTGCATTTGAAGATAGTAGCTGTATAAATGACCTTCAAAATGTTTGTAGAAATAAACCAACGTTGTGCAGGTGTATGTAAATGCATGGCATTGAATAGAAACAACAGTGAAGAACTATTTTCAGTTTCTCCTACAGCCAAGAATAAATAGCAGCTGCTTCAGGTTTAATATTTGAGCATTAAAAAACAAAACAGGTCCACATCAAGAATGGGCATAGGATAGGCAGCAAGTGTTTGGAACTAGGGTATCCTAAGGTAATCCGGGCCATCACATTGGCTGCATTCAGACATCGCGATAAACTATCCTGATGGGAACAGGCCTGGGTAAGCCTTGGTACTGCATGCTCCCCTTGCCTCCTTCTGCTCAGCCATGTGATCAGCAGCTTTCACTTCCAATTAACCAGTTTGGCTTTATCTCTGAACCCTAAACTATGGTTTGTTGAAGCAAGCCAGCTTTATAATCTATAGTTGAAGTTGGCTTGCTTCAAACAAATGGCTGTTAAGATTAACCACAGTTTGCTGGATTCGGACACCGTGAACAGCTGTGGTTAACCAAAAAGGACTGTGGCAGGGGAGATATACGATTTCAGTTTGCCTAGGCTTGTTCTTACGATCATAAAGTGCCAAACTCTTAAGTGCAGAAGACGCACCTGAGAGAACCGTAATTCGTTTGCAAGATAGTGCCCAAATCCAAACACATCCCAGATTCTAGCTACACAATGCTGAAATTCCAGAAACCTGCACAAAGAGTGGATGGCTAAACACATTACAAGTGAGCTTTCTGGAGTCACAAATGAGCTTCAGCTCATGTTTGTTAATTTCTTCAAAGCCACCATTAGCTATTGGAGGGGGGCAGGGGAGCCTTATCCCCGCTTAAGTCTTGGAAACAAAGTTCACCAAGAAAATGATGGGTCTTTTTACTTTGCCTCTCTCTGAACACACAGTCATCAGAAGGGACCACAGCCCAGTGTCAGAGCACATGCTTTGCCCGCAGGAGGTCCTGAGTTCAATTCCTGACAAAGGATCTCAAGTAGCAAGCAATGGGAAGGACTCTTCTCAGAGATCCTGGAGGCCCGCTGCCAGTCAGAGTAGACCAGGGGTGCAGAAGCTCTTTCAGCAGGAGGGCCGAGAGTTCCGTTTCAGAGAAGCTCTGAGGGCCACTCCAGTGGTGGGCAGGGCAAGATAACAAAGGCGGCAGGGCCACAATCTCAGCAGACTTTAACTTAAAGCTCTGACTGCCAGTTACTAAATCTTGGGAGAGACATTTCAACCTTTTAGAATAGGTACGAAACTGCACAAAAGCTAAGACACCACCCAATGATCGGTGGTGGTGAGAAAGGCAGTACGACCTTCCAGGGATCCATGGAGGGCAGGATTTGGCCCCCAAGCCTGAAATTCTGCACCCCTGGAATCAGCAATATTGAGTTCGATGGACAAATAGTATGACCTGCTTTAAGGCAACTATCTTATGGTTCAAACTCTAATTGCTACGAGTATCAGGAAAACTCTTAAAAGAAACAAATATCCTTTTTGTCCAGCTTTTGGCATACAATTATCCCAGTATGATAATAAGTTTGGCTCCTTTGTGCATGCTTTGCCTATGGGTGTCATTTTCAGGGATAGCTGTTGAAATTGACAAATGCAAAAAAGAAAAATGCCATAATTTTATTCATTTATTACACTCATATAATTAAAAAGTTTTAAAACAACAATGTGCAAGATAGATGAAATAAGGGTAAGGTATGGTATTCAAGTACATTTTTACCTTTCAAAGTAGTGCTAACAGGAATAATAAGCAAACCACAATGTAAATATCTATAAATCTCCTTTTTGCATTCTCTTTCGCTCTCTTCTTCCTAAATTAACATCAACTGTTTGAATCCCTTCAGTCATATATGACAGCAAAACAGGACACATGCACAGCATTATTAGTACCCATATGTTTATTTTCTACCTTATGTGTGCATGTGGGTAATCATGCGCAATAATGTAAGTGAGGAAGGTGAGTTTCAGCCAGCATGTTTTATTTTAAAAACCAAAAAAACCAAAATCAAAACAGTACTCAGGCACCCCCATAAGTTTGAATTGCATGTTACTATACAAAACGAGAATATGTACCATTTTCTAAGAAGTCGTGATCGGCTCCATTTCTGAAGCTTTTCTAAATGCGACTGTGCTGGAGTGTGCAAGTGGGCTATAATTAAACTGTCGCCTATTCATGCAGTTGGTGATCACAATTTATTTTTATTTATTTTATTTGCCATTAATTCCAGTCGGGGTTAGTATAGCAAGAGCTAGAACTGGTGCAGCAAGAGGGAAACATGAGCTACTTAAGCCTTTTCCTTTTATGTGAACAACTTACTATTTCCTTGTTAAATAAGATCCAAGCACCCATTTGTTTTACACACCTGACAGGACTTTGTTAGACACTTTGCTCTTTAAGGGCTTCTTTCTATTTTGCTCGGCCCCCTTCATTGAGGTCTTAGGGGTTCTAATTGAATATAAAAGGGAGTTAATAAGTCACTTGCATCCAAGCTAAAGCGCCGTTTCCAAACACACACACACACACACACGGTTCTTTGCCAAAGCACCCCACAGTGATACAATCTGGACTTCTCAAAACACACTATGGTGGAATTCCCATTAATTAGGAATGCCACATCAGTATTAAACACAATAGGTTGATCCGTGCCAACCTATGGTTTGGTGATACATGAATGAACCTCATGCATGTACACTCTCTCTTCCCCACTCTGGTTCTGTTTTAATTAGTAAGTTCAGTATGTATGACAACTGGTTCTGGGGCTCAATTGGTAAAGCACCAGTTTTGTATGCAAAAGCTCCCCAGGTTCAATCCTGGGTGTTTCCAGGTAGGGCAGGGAAAGACCGTCGGAAATCTTGGGAGAGCCACTTCTAGTCATTGTAGACAACACTGAACTAGACGGACCAACGGGTCTGACTCTGTATAAGGCAGCTTTCTATGGTTTGCCAGCAAACTGTAGTTTGTGTGATTCTCTAAACCAACATTGCAAACCAGTTTGATCCTGGCTTGCAATCAAAGTCTGGAAGTATCAGGTAATTACAGCTTACTGGTTTGGAGGCATAACTGATTAAAAACAGAGAGTACAAGGGACAGGGAGAGGGAGCCTGAAAGCTGAAGACCAGTTCATGTCAATGCCAAACCATAGCTTGGCATTGCTTGTGAAACCCAGCAATTAAAATCGCCCATCTTAGTACACTACGGTGCCCGCATGATCATTATAAACCAGTTCCACTTGAATTCATGGAAGAAAAATGTAATGGAACCAAGACTGTATTTGTGGAGGGCTTTAAGAATGCAAATTAAGCACAAGACAAAAAAATACTCCATGACTACTAAATATACCACAATAAATGCTAGACATTAAGACTGTCTCAGCAGAGAGTATTAGCACTTCATGTCCAGGAAATATTTGCACAGGTTTTCTGGGTTTTTCTCTTAAACTGTCCTTGACTGGAATTATAATGAAGCTAATAACCCACCTTTCATTAAACCAAGTGGGTTGGCAGAGCCTTACTTTCACATTGCAGAGACCACCTCTTCAGGGTGAAGCGTTCTGCTTATTACTCTACCGCCAGTTAGTCCTATAGGAATTGTTGTCAGGCCCTTTGGGGATTTTATCCATTTTCCTTTGAGACAAATGTGGCAACACTTTTCAACAGTGGATGTTAGCCTAGATCCTTTAAACCCACATGTACTGCCTCATGTGTGCCATTATGAGTATTTTTTTACTTGTAGTTTTTAAAAGCTTTTCTCTTTGAAAAATGTCTCATCACAAATTACTTTCGAAAGCCCACACCACCCATCCAAACCAACACAGCTGCAGCCAGATTCTGGTTAGGTTCAATTTGAAAAACAGACATACACGCAATCAATCAGCGCTAGCGGTGTGGTGTGTTGGATCCTGGCCTTTTATTTTAAATCCTGAAAGGTTATACTTCCACTACGGAAAACAATGGCACTTACCCTTGTCTGGAAAGGAGTCTTTGAATAGGAGCATTTTGACCCTGATTTGGCTGAAGAACTCTGTAAAGGAAAAGGTAACATGAACTTTAGAATTTGACAAATATGCAGACTACAACCCGATAGAGCAGGGGACGTCACTGGGAGGAATGCAATAGAATTCTTCCATTAACACAACAGAACTCTCTTTACAAACCTGTTTTCTGGAGACTTTTGTTTCACGATTGTTTTTCTATTTGGCATTCCCATTTCAGAAGCTCTAAAGGGGGGGAAAAACACGGATATACAAGTATGCTTTGGGGAAGAAGAAGAAAATATCAATCAAGCATTTGATTATGCTGCCTATACAAGCTAAATTATGAACATTTTCGCCACAAGAATATCCTGAAGCATAATAATACAGAATACCAAACAGCAGAGAAGACATGCTGGTATCAAGGTTAACCACAATTAAGGCCAGTCAGGGCTTTCCCTTAAAACCAGGATATGAAATCTTGGTGTCAAGTGGGCTGCATATCCTACATTGGCTAGCCTCTGCCATGGTTAATTGCTGATGAACTAAGGCTAATGGGAAGTTTGGTTCAGCGAAGGAATATGTATGCCCAAGGATCGCTCCCAATTTGCTAAGCACGACTAGTAGAGAACCTCATTGTTTGCACCTAGCCCACTGCTGGCTCCAGGTTTTTGAGTGTCCTTGGGCAAGACACCCTCTATGCCCCCTTCTTCAGTAAAAGCAGATAAAGAATAAAAAGCAGAATAAAAGCAGATTTAGAGAAACCATTCAGTGTTCCACACGCTACACACACACACACAAAGGCCAAACAGTACATTCTTGGGAGATAGTTACCCATGCATTCAGATAATTAGAAAAATCAGAGAAAGCATCAGCAAAGAATTTTAGGTTCTAGCTATTTTAGACTTGAAGTAATGTACTCAACAGGAATTCAGATACCTGACTTTATACTGATCATGATACCCCAATAGGATAAAAAAGCAGAAAAATATTAGAACAAAACCTTACCTTACTGCTTCCCTACCTTTCACAATAAGAACAGTCAAAACGTAAAACAAAAATAGTTTGCCAACCCATCTAGCAATGCAGAGCTGAATATACTACTGTATTTCCTTTACCGTTTGCCCACGTACTTCATATATTTCTTCCTATCCAGAGACCTCTGTGTAGCTGTAGAAAGTGTCACTCTATCCCTTGGGGCCTTTGCTTTATCCTACACAAGACAATTTGAGGTATTAGGATTACTACTTTTACTTGGGAAAGAATACCTAGCACAACACAATCATAGTAAGATCAGATTATGTTCAAGAGGCTGCAATTCTAAAACATACAAAGGGTTAACACCCACTGAACGCAATGGGGCCTTTCCCCCCAAATAAACATGCTTAATTCCAAAAAATGCAAATTATTATAAATTGTGTGAACCTCCAAAGTAACCTAATTCCTAAATGCATGTCTCTTTTTTATGCTAAGTGTTAATGGCTCAAAAGAATTCAATTGCAGACTGCTGGAATCAAGAAGGGTTCAGCCCCACACCTCTATGAATTAAGGTTACATAAACGTACTTCCTCTGGGGCATAAAGATCTCTCAGAAGCAAAGAGAGGATGTTTTATGGTGCGAGGAATATAAGATGAACCAAGGGTCCATCTAGTCCAGCACTCAGTTCACAGTGGCCAACCAGGACATGGGTGTAACAGCACCCTCCTGCCCATGTTTCTCAGCACCTAGCATATATAGGTTTATCATAATTCCTATGGTGAGATTTGGTGAATGTAGCTTGCTTGCAAGTAGGGCCTGGGAGTCATGCTTGGGATTAGGAAGAAACAAGTGGAACCTATAACAAAATGTTGCAATATGGAGTCCTCCTGGTCAGAGTTCCAGATACCCAGGCTTTACAGAATACTTCCCAATCCCCATTCCATTTTTCCATTCCAGCTAGCCAGGCGTACTTTATTCCACAATATTCCATTCCATTCCCCTTCCCCATCTCATTTTTCCATTCCTACCCCCCACTCCAGCAGACACACAGCATTATGTGACCACTGTCAGTCCTCACTGGGATGTTTAAGCCTTTTTTAGGTTTTCTTTGCCCACTTAGATTTTCTTTCCTAGTTTGAACTTCTGCAACCCTTGAGTGCCCCGAAGCATGCCAGTAACTCCCCTCAATTCTCAGTGCTCCCATTATGGTGACCATCGTGCTGTCACTCACCAGGCTGATCAGGCTCTGGAGCAGTGAGGATATTGCCTTCTCATGCAGTACAAGGTTTGGGTTTGCACAAGTCATTCCCAACTATTTACTCCATCTGGATAAATAATTTACCTGCCATTATTCTCACCTAGGGCTCGACCACTTCAGATTCCAGCTGGGGGATCATATAATGGAATGGTCCACCATGCAAAAAAGAGGACTCTGCACATAGGAAAGCTAGCCTGTCAGGGACAAGGGTTTTAGCCTACCCTTTGTGCCAACGTGCTAGTTTTCCATGCAGAGGGAATTTGTGAATATGGATGAGCATTCCTTCCTGTGAGCCCCACACTTGCAACCTAAAGAAATACAGCGCAGACACTGATTACTCCAGTGAGAACCAGGCTCTTGTATGAGTGACCCTGTTCAGACAACACACTAAACCATGATGGTTAAGTGTTTGGGGCTAAACATTATGGTTTAGCATGTCCTGTGAACCATGACTTAGTGTGTTGTGTGAACCATTCCTAACCATGGTGGCTACATAACCACGGTTTAAACATTTGCTGCAAAAGGGTTAGCGACATAACCATGCCTTAGCGTGTTGTCTGAACAGGCCATACCTTTTGCAACACATAGCACATTATGATCTGAGTTGTGTAGACTGATAAATGAATAGCCCTGCCTTGCAACAGGGAATTGGGTACTTAGGATCTTGAGAGTCTTGCAGCTACATGATTCTGCCATTCTGTTGAGCATGTTAGTTTCTAGTCTTACTCTGCAAGTTTTCAACGTTTAAGTGTTATATTGGGGAAATCAAACATCTGGCAATGTTTTAAAAAGACAATCTGGTCACAAGCATAACATTTACATTGCTTTGATTTAGTAAAAAAATCAATTTTCTTATATTGTGAGGATAAAATCTATTAAGTAACAGTAATAGGAGTTTGTCAGATGTGCTGTGCTCTGTCCTCAGCTGCAAAACGCGTACACCACACTGCGCTCCTTGGAGGAAGGAATGGAATGAAAAGTCTCACTGATATCTCTCACACAAGTGGAAACAGCTGCAGAATTCATGTTTCCACCTGAAAGCGACTAATCATTTGGGCACTTTAAGGTCACAAGAAAAAAAATCACATCTGACTGTAAGTGTTAGTAACTCGATATTTAAATGAAGCACTGAAGCAACGCACCAGCTGCCGGAGCATTTTCTCTTTGCGAACTTCTCGATCGTGATGAAGGATGCTCATTCTCTCAGACACTTCCATATTGAAGAAGATATCATGAAAATCATACAGTGCAGCTCGCAGCTGGAGGGGGGGGAACCAAACATCTATGAAACGCAGTGACAAGTAAATAATTCAAGTAATGTACTTCAGAGAAGCCAACGGACCCATACAGATAGGATCTCAAAGGGCTCAAGATGTGTGAAACCCAGAGAAACTGTAGGCAGTAGGGGTGTGCACGGACCCCCCGGATCGGATCGGGACCCGGATCGGGACCTCCAATTTTGTCCCGGACCGGTTCGGACAAAATCGGAGGCCCCCCGGACCGGATCAAGTCCGATCCCGACCCAAAAATCGTAAATTTTTGGATCGGCCGCCATTTTTTTCCCCATAGACTTGCATTGCAATGCAAGTCTATGAGGAAAAAATGGCGGCGGGTGGGTAAGGGGGGGCCTAACTCCCTCCCCCCCCCCGGGGCCGTCCGCTGTGGACGGCCCCGGCAGGTAAACCCCCTCCCCCGCGCTCCCTACCCCCCCTGTGGCCGCCCGCTTCCATCCGCTGGCGCCCGCGGGCGCCAGCGGATAGAAGCGGACGGCTCCGGGGGGGGGGGTAAGCCCCCTTCCCCGCCACTTACCTTCTCGGCCCGTCCGGCGCCGGCGGCTACTACCAGCGGGCTCCGCGGCCTACTCTCGAGTAGCGCGCCGGGTGATGACATCACCCGGCGCGCCACCCTGGAGCAGGCCGCGGAGCCTGCTGGTAGTAGTAGGCGCCGGCGCCGGACGGGAGCCGCCGGGCCGGGCAGGTAAGGGCCCCCCTCCCCCCTCCCCCCTCCGCGCGCCCCCTCCTCCCCTCCACGCACCCCCTCCTTACCTTTCCGGCCCGGCGGCTCCCGTCCGGCGCCGGCGCCTACTACTTCCAGCAGGCTCCGCGGCCTACTCTAGAGTAGCGCGCCGGGTGATGACATCACCCGGCGCGCCATCCTAGAGCAGGCCGCGGAGCCTGCTGGGAGTAGTAGGCGCCGGCGCCGGACGGGAGCCGCCGGGCCGGAAAGGTAAGGGCCCCCCTCCCCCCTCCGCGCGCCCCCTCCTCCCCTCCACGCACCCCCTCCTTACCTTTCCGGCCCGGCGGCTCCCGTCCGGCGCCGGCGCCTACTACTTCCAGCAGGCTCCGCGGCCTGCTCTAGAGTAGCGCGCCGGGTGATGACATCACCCGGCGCGCCATCCTAGAGCAGGCCGCGGAGCCTGCTGGGAGTAGTAGGCGCCGGACGGGAGCCGCCGGGCCGGGCAGGTAAGGGCCCCCCTCCTCCCCCCCCCCGCTGTCCACTTTCATCGGCGGGCGCCCGCTGGCGCCCGCCAATGGAAGCGGCGGTGGGCGCCAGTGGGCGCCCGCCGATCCGCCGATCCGCCGAACCGGTTCGGAGCTTTTTCGGACCGGTTCGGATTGGATCGGCCGATCCAGCTGCGGGATCGGAAATCGGATAATTTATCCGATTTCCCACTGGACCGGACTCGGATCGTGGATCGGGTCCGATCCAGTGCACATCCCTAGTAGGCAGTAGCACCAAATGAATCAAATTACTCCTTGGACTCTCAAAGGTCCAGATCCTGATATTCAGCTGAGCACAAGACCAGGAGATAATATCTTCAGGAAGCCATTCAGGGCTTGAACATAGAGAAGGGAAGAAATATCTACCTTTTTTAAAGATTCAATATAGCCAGGTCAAAAGAGGGCCAGTACAAACATCTCACTGAACCATCGTTAAAAAGAAGCTTGTCCAAATTCACAAACCATTGTTTGCAACCAATAAAGCAGAATTGGGAACCACGGTTTGCAAAACCCACACCAAACTATGGTTCCCAATTCTGGTTTATGCTAGTCATTGGCAAACTGCCACAGTTATGCTGATCCACCACTGGAGGCCACTACAGCAAGGCAAAGGAGTACTAATGGGAGAAACAGGTCCAAACTATGACTTGCCTGAGGTACATTTGGAAGCTCAGACCATCATGTGGCTTGACATGATGTATGTGGAAAGTAAGAAGGTAGGGGAGGCCCCAATACAGGAACCAGAAGAGAGAAAACCTCGAAGTACACAATGATAAGGTTTTGGTTGTTTGGTTGTTTGTTTTTTCAAAAAGCCCAACATGTTTCAAGTGATTACAAAGGAAGTCATTTTCTAAAAAGCATTGGGGTAACAGTGCTTTATTATAGGCCCCTGATGAAGATTTTAATTGAAATCAAGACACATTGGGCTTAATAAATCATATTTTTGTGCACCAAGAGGTTTCTACCTCTCCTGTTCTATGATGTATGTTGAGCCAAAATCTACATTTTAAAAACTTGGATTTCATCAACATAAACTCATAATGGCACATGCTTCGGATTATACATCACCTGAGCCGCCACTCTCTCTTGCAAGTTAGCATCTTGAGCTGAAACATTTCCTCTCTTTAACGGAGCTTCTGTCTGGAAGTTTTTTATGAATTCCATAGTATCCTAAAACACACATTTGAGTTAGCATAATGAATTCCACGCAAATTTCAAGCAGCTGTGACAATTGCTCCTTCAAAGAAGGCTGAGAAGCTCTCTTCACAAAACATCTACACAGTCAACCTGCTTAAATACGACAACCTTTGGTTTCCCAATTGCATCTAGGGAAAAGTCATCTGGACAGCAATATTGAAATGCTTACAGTTGCAAGATTACCACTGCAATTCTACACACACCTACCTAGAAGTAAGCCTGGCTAAATACAGCAGAACTTACGTCCAAGTAAACATACATCAGATGTCACTTTTTGATCTTGTGTATACAGCTCTATATTCTTCAGCTACTTTTTAAAATCTGTTGTACTATATCCATTGCCAAAGCTGCTATAGACATCTCCAAAGGAGTCAAAACTCTGCTTAGTTTAAGGCAGGGATGTTGAACTTCCTTCAGCCTGAAGTTTCATGGCCGGAAGCTTTCAGGGGGTACATTCAAGTGGTGCCCAAAATACCAGCATATTTTAAATTAAAGCTCTTACTGCAAGTAACTAAGACAAAGGGCAGGTATTTCAGCCTTTTAGAATGGGGGAATAAGCTGCACAAAATCCTGAAAATCCCCAAACAATCAGTGGTCAGGGGAAGAGGATGGGGCATAGGGAAGTGACCTTCTGGGGAACCCTGGAAACCAGACTGGGACCCCAGAAGGGCTGGATTTGACCCCTAGGCCTGAGGTTCTACACCTCTGGTTTAAGATTAAAAGGTGCCTTTGCCCTCTCTCCCCCACTCTGATTTTGTGCTGAGAGGGAGCGTAACAACATAAGCAGAACCCTGCTGAGTCAGACCAAGGGTCCATCTCATCCAGCATTCTGTTCACGGAGTGGCCGACCAGCTGTTGACAGGAAAGCCACAAGCAGGACATGAGTGCAACAGCCCTGTTGCAGTAGTCAGAAAAAATGTGCAGCTGCTGTAGTTGCAAGCTTCCTGCATTGAGCAGCGGACTGGACTAGATGACCTCCACGGCTCCTTCCAACTCTAAACTTCTACAATTCAATGACTATGCTAGTGGATGGTGTGGCACTGGGTGAGAACCGAGAAAGGGGGAGGGGAAAAAAGACAAAAGGTGTAAGGAACTTGCAGCCATCACAATATTGTTGAACTCCAACACCCATCAGTCCAGGCAGCAATGATCAGGGATGACGGGAGTTGGGAGTCCACAGAAATTTGTGGAGGGCCGTATATTCCTGACCCTTGGTGTAAAGGTTAGGAAAAATAAAAAAGGGGGGGGGGAATTTGTGCAGGGAACAACAGTTGGGCAGCACAGGGAAGATAAGAAACTGCATTCCTGAAAAGGGCCCCTGTGTATGTCAGGGAGCAGCTGTTGCAGATAAAGGAAGGAAAACAGCCTGCTCAGTGTTGATTACACACACGCGTGTATGTATGCGTGCGCGCGCACGCCGCCTGCAGATGGTTCCTTACTTTTACAGTTTGCCGAAGGTGCTTGAGTTTTTCTGTTTGCAAGAGTCTTCGCGTTAGAAATCCCTTGGCCAAAGCAGAGATCTTGTTCAATTTCCTTTTCATCTCGGGACTGTACACCTTAACGAGAAAAAGTAAACTGGCACTGCAGGACCAGAACAAAGCTTGTGCTATGTTCTTGTTGTTTTCTGCGTTTTACATGACCTTGCCTTTAACAACAGTAACTGAGTGAAATTCAAATAGCCTCATAAAAATTAACACAAACTGCTGTCCTGTTTGCCAGATCTGGAGTTATAGGCTCTATTATTTACATTTCGTGGTAATGATGTACCAACAGAAGGGACAAAAAACACTGAAGTAAAAAAAGAAAGTGGGTAATTTATGCAGAATACTAGTCCAGTGCTAACGAAAGCGCTGTGGATAAATGGCAAATTTAGCGAGGGATGTTTTAAAGTTTGCTCCTGTAGCACTGCTTTGCACCCAACAACAGCAATATAAACCTTTGATTTTCCTACCTGAGACCATCTCATTTTACTCCTGCTAATAGACCTGGATGCTGAAACAGATTTTCCACTTGCTGGCGGTTCCCAAAGGTAGAATGGAGATTCAGCAGCTGAACCAGAGAAAGCGGCATTGGCAAAACCTATGTTTTAAAAGTTTTAATCATGATTAAGCAGAGGAGCATCCCAAAGAAAAATCTGCGTTCGTTGTACTGCTCTCTACAGTCATAGGGTCCAAGATGCAAATGTCCCACCAGTATAAATTATCTTAAAAACATCCTTGCCACATACAAGCCCGCTGAAATTCTGATCTGCCTAAAAAAGAAAAAGTGAGTCAGGGATACGACCACTTTTTGTTCTTAAGATCTCCACATAGTCAACACATGAAGCTCCATCAATAAATAAGGCTGATCTAAAGGCTGTGTGACTTACTTAAATTGGGCTAGGTATTATAACCAATACACATTCCCTCCACTTTTACCTGCACTCTCGGCGTTGGTGCTATGGATCGTTTCCACTCGAGTCAGCACAGATTCCAGCAAGTGAGTGTCACTGATCTTCCTCCATTCCAGATCCATTCTACTGCTAATAGCAATTTGGGGGATTTCCATTTTGGCTACAGCTATTTTCTCCCCTTTTAATCTCCACTCCTGCTCTTCTATCTCCTGCCGGTTGAAGAAGACAGAGGTTAGGCTACCATAAAAAACTGAAAACACCTTGTGTCACCACACCCGGTTGTGAGCACCCCTTCTCAAGACAAGCACCACCACTTGAATAAGCCTGAGGGAAGGGCAAAATAACACTACCTTTCCCCTCTCTGTGAGGGAACAAGGCAAAGACTTTGGGAAAATAGGTTCTGCTTGTAGATATACTGGGCTAAAGGTTTAATGTAATTTGTGGATTAATGAACCAATAGAGCAGGTGACAAAGCCAAGCTGATGCGTGGTTTTATGGTAGCAAAATAAAGAAAATGTTTATTGTTGTTTACAGTTCTTAGTTTCTTCAAATTCAATTTAAATCCTGCCTATTCTTAATAATACTAGTAATAACAATCTTAATACTAATTATCCTAAATCCCTACAATCTTATATCCATTCCTTCCTCACACTCTTCTCACACTACCTCTCTCTACTCTATCCACACCGACCCACATACAAGCCCCAACTAACTACTGACTGTCCAAACCCTTTTATAGCATCACTAGCCACACCCACTCAGTCTAACATTCCAAGCTCTCTAAACATACTCACCCAGACAAACTTAAGGGAACATAAATGTGGGGTATCGCCACACACATCTATAAAAATCTTCACTAATAACATCCCAAATATCTGCAACCCAGTTGGTCTGTCCACATTCAGTGGCAGCCCCACACTTGTGGAGTCCCCATCCATGAAAACACCGCTGACCCCCACTCAGGGAGCTCTAAAGGTATTTATTCTGCCAAGCGTTTTTACTGATCTTTCTGGTTTTTTATTCATTCCCTTATTCTACTGCTGGGCCCACTAAGCAGCAACAGTACTGTGTAACCATCAAACAATTCTGCTCCTCCTGAGGTAAACCCACCCAAACCCATCCCCTTCCATGTTCCTGGCAACCTGCAGTAATTGTCTGCCTCTTGCTGGAAGAACAATTCCCAACTGCTTCTCTTGCCATTTGAAGACAACTGGGCAAGCCTACATTAATTATGCCACATCCTCCTGGGAAGCTCTTTCCACCTTGCTACTAAAATAGTCGATTGGCCTGGCCTGATGTTTATTTTGCAGTGTTTTCATGAAGAAGGTGATTGCTCTATCTAGAAGCTAATACACAAGCTTAACTTTTGTTCAAAACAGGGTATTTTGGTTCTCCCCTCCATCCACCTGAAACTGCTCTTGATTCATATTTGTGGCTAGTTTGGATGGAACACCATGAGGCAAAAATTCCAACAGATTGCACCGGCCAAGGTTAAAGGTCTCCACTTAGATATTTCATCTTGACCTCTCACCTTCTGCAGCCTCTCCTGTTCTCTCTCTTGCTCAGCTATCAACAATGAGAGTTGCTGAGCATGCTGTTCTTCAAGTCTCTTTCTCAGTTCTTCAAAGGCAAGCATTTTCTGTTTTAAACTCTCCTCTTCTGCAAAAAAACCAGAACAAATAAATATATATTAAGATTGTTACATCAAGTTTCTGAAGTAGCTTCACCTATCTGAAGGCACTTCATTAAAAAAATAATTATTAAGAATTGCTGCTTGGTAGCTATCAAAAATGGAAAGATAAACAGTATCATCAGAACCATCTTACTTGGTCCAATTAGCCTTCAGAAAATGCCTACCTGACACATTTAGTCAGTGCTACTCTAAAGCTGTCATAAAGCTGGATCAGACAGATAAAAGGAAATACTTATTCACACAGTGTATAGTTAAACTATGGAAATCTCTACTACAAGATGTAGCGATGGCCACTAATTTGGTTTTAATGGGGGACTGGACAAATTCATGGAGAATATGACTATCAATAGTTTTTAGTAATTTTGGCTAGATGTCACCTCTAGTATCAGAGGCAGTACGCCTCTGTATACCAATTGCTGGGGAACACAAGCGGGATGGTGCAATTGCACTCTTGTTCTACTCGTGAGTTTCCCACAGGCAGCTGGTTGGCCATTGTACGAACAGAATGTTGGACTAAACTGACTTTTGGTCTGACGCAGCATGGGTCTTCTTATGTTCAATCCTATATGCATTTACTTGGAACATTACACAAAGCTATTAAGAGGCCCAGCATCCTTGGGCCCTTGCAGAGCCCACTGGTGCTGAAGTTGGCTCTGAATCCTCCATGCTATGCAGTGGGTAGCTACGAGACTTCGTTTTAAGTTTTTGACAATACCTGACATAGTACTCCTCCTGGCATCATGGGAAATTTAAAAACGTAGTTTCCTAGATGTCTGCTGCTATTACCAGGTTAGTTTGCAGACAGAGAGAGCCAGTTGCATAGGAGTGGCCCACTAGAAAACACTATGCTGAGGGGCCCCTGACCCAGGAGGTGGCTGTACCTACCAACATATCTGGGCCAATACCAATGACCCTTTGAATATTTTGTAATTTTAACTAACTCAACACAGGCTTAGTAAAGCATGAATTCTCTCACCACTGACACTTCTTTCTGGTGTCTCACTCCTGGAACCAAATGCAGACTCCATTGGGCACCTTTGATCATGCAGCCACCACTTCTCCTGCACATTGGTTTCTGCCGCTACAACGCAAAGCATGTTTTCCTTCTGTGCGCTATCCGTGTCCAGCTCAAGCCTACGTTTTACCATTCCAAACCCATTTTCTAAAATCTGCTCATTCCCAAGGGACACGTTTGGGGTATCCATCTGTTGCTGATTCTGTGTTTGTATTAGTAAGGGAGACGGGCTTTCGACATCATACGATTTATTGAGTTCTGTGGGTGCACTACATTTGGCTTTGTCCAGCAGGCTGGTTTGCTTGGCTCCACTGTCGTTTGCTTTGTTTTGCATTATAATAGGACAGTTGACTGCGTACATTTCCTGAAGGCTTGGATCTGAAAGGCAAGGATTTGATGCCCCTTTGCCTTCAAACATCAAATCCACTTCTTCTGTGGCACTGACTGGGAACCCTCTGTTCTCTCGCTGACCAACAGAAAACTGGCACACTTGATTCCGTTTTTCAACCACTAATTCATCACAGATATCTGAAGAGCTCTTGCGAAAAACATGAACTTTGCTGGGGCAGATGGGAGCAAAGTCTGCAGTCAGTTTTGGCACAGGGTCAGATGCAGTTTGCCTGTCACCAGCACCTTGAGTGATCAAATCCACAGCTCTTCCCTTTTCTTTCGGGCTTAATTCAAAGGCATTTACGGGATTGTTAATGATGATGTGCCCCACTGAAGAAGGCCTTGGGCGTCTTCTGTGCATTTTGGGGCTCATACTCAGCTCTGGACTGGGTAATTTGGAGTAAGAGCCCGTGAAGCTTCGCAGAATGCTACTGTCATGTTCAAAGAAAGAGGTGTTTTTGAAGTCTTCATCTGAATCCAAAACTGGCGGCGTTCCAGATCTCATAGGAATATCCACTTTAGAAAAACTGGACGATGTTACACTTGTATTATTTTTGGAGACTAAGGTACTTTGCGGAGAAGTATTCAGTTTTGTAAAACCTGATTTATCAGGTGCCACAGCCATACAACTTCTGCCTGTTAACTTTCCTCTCTCTCTCATGGAGTCACTCATTTTAACTGTATCATTTTCTTTGTCTGAATGGCTTTCACTACCACTTCTCCTTGAATTACTTCGCATGCTACGCCTGGTTTGTTCTCTCTGTATGTACTCCCTGGATTTTTTTAAGAGGTTCTGAAGACTCATCATGTAAGGATCTGGGCCTTCCGCATCAGCTGATACCATCTCAATGCTTTCATTCTTTTCAGTCTCATTTAAAGGAGACACGTTTATTGGACTGGAAGATGCACCTTCTGGGCAAACTCTCTTTTCAGAAAGGCTAGAGCAAGTGTCCTTTGGTTTATGGGGGATAAACTGCTCAGTACTTCTGAGAGAGTCCCCACTTGATGCTACTGGTGTATCTGCTGGCTTAACCTCCAAAGCCCTTTCAGGTTCTGTAAACGCACCAAGAGCCGCAGAACTTGGCAAAACACTGCTTGATTGCATCACCAAGCCATTAAGCACTTTGGATTTTAAATCCGAATGAATATTCTCTGTCTCAGACTGATCTAAAGTACTTTGACTGGACAATTTCTTCATCTGCATGGGAAAAAAAGATGTAGAGTGCTGACACATTAGAAGATAAAGAGAGGCTACTAGAAAAAGTGCAAAAATGTAAGCAACGGGCCAAGATCCAAGCTCAAGAGATTATTAGTATTCTTGGAACAGCAGTTTACCCACTCCACCAACCAAAGAAATAAAGCATGGTAAAACAGCTGTTAGAGCCAATTTCTAAAGCAGGTTTTATGTCTGCTGATAAAAAAAAATCTCACTGATTATGCACAAGGCTTTAAACACATTTATAACAGCTCTCTGATTCCCATAATTCAGATCAATTGACCTGCTCCTTTTGCACATGAAAGCAATTTCATGGCAGATGTAATCATCTAATCCCTCGGTCTTGTCATGCCAAAATTATACACCCGTGCGCACGCACACACACACACCCTATACACAAATGGATAAATGTATTTGCTTGTCTATTCTCCAGTGCTTTGTGTACCTTTACAGCTCTTATCTGCCAAAGCATGGGAGGGTATAACAAAGAAACAGCTTATGATAATCAGCCAACCTGATCTTTAGTATTGCAAGCCTTAATGAAGATAATTAGATGGCTGGGAGCTGAGGAATGACTGTTAAAAATACAGTGTATTAACTGCATGGTGTCTAGAAGAAAGCCAACTGATTAGTATTTTATTCTCGGCACACGCTCCTGCCATCATGTTTTTCAAATCCCAAGCCAGGTGATGGTTGCTATGCACACACTAATAAACACAGCAAGAAACTGAATAGCTCATGTTTGGCCCCTATTATTATTCTAAGTCAACAAGCTGTACAGTGTCCAATAGCAAGTGAGCTAATCCAAGTGCTATAGAGTTTTGTTAAAAGCCGAAAGACTCTTTTATTGTGCCCGTCAAGGGCTGTGAAAATCTCATTCATGACAACCAGCAAGTATAAGTGCCTTTCTTTCAAGAGAATTTGTGTCAATAGCTTTATATTGCTAGTACAGAAAAAGAAAAGAAAAACAGATACGCAGACCCCAAGAGAGATAGTTGGGTCAGTCTGTTATAGCAAATACAACAAAAATATGCCAGTGATATTTTAAGGACTTGTTGTGGCATACATTTTTGCGGATCAGAGCCCACTTCATTAATCTTGCTCTAGGCCACGAAAGCTTATGCCCCAATAATTTTGTTAGGTCCTTAAGGTGCCACCAGATTCTTATGTTAAGACATACAGGAGAAATAGATATACATCAAGTGTTGAGCTTCAACAACTTTCAGAAATGTTAGTTACGGTGCATCTCTGGCATAGAAACCGCAACTATCAGTGCTCAATATTTATAGTATGCTTACAGTCTAATCCTGTCCATGTTTATTTGGAAGTCCAAGTAACTGTGTTCTCTAACCACTAAACTGGTAAGTCACTTTATTTACTGTAACTTGTCACCAGGGCTATTCAACATAAAAGTTACCAGAGAGATTATAGTGCTAGACAACAGCAAATAGAATATAAATAAAAAAATTGCTTCCAGCTGCTCCTTTGTTGTAGTAACTACCTATTCAGATAGGCCTCTCTCAATCTCACCTGCACATTTTCCACAATCTCCTGAACGCGATTCAACAAAATTATTTTCCTGGAATTCTGTCGCCTGAGTTCTAAGTCCACAGCTTTTTGTCTGTCTTCTTGTAGCTCCTTTTTTCTCTCAAGCGTAAGCTGTAAAACAGAGCCGGGGGGAGGAGGAGTTTCAGAAAAAATACTTACTAGAGTCATGGTCTCTTGTAAGGGACTATGAAGGATTTCTAGTATAGATTTCCTTAATTTAATTCTTAATTGGTAGTGGTCAACAAAAAAGGTATTTGCTCTAAGAACAAAACATAAGAATGGTTATAACATACCTATACCAAGATTACTAACGCAATCCAGGTTAACTTTTTCCCTTTTCAGTATATAATATTTTAAAGTGACAGTGACATCTTACCAGAGGAGAAAGCACAGAAACACCATTGAAATGAATAAGAGAAATATTTTTGTGCTGAGCAAGTGGAGACGTTCCTCTTTGCATTGACTCTCCTTGGATCCTAGCAAGCTGCTTCTTGCAGAACTGCTCATAGTCTTCCATCTTGATTAAATTAGGCTGCAGTGAGAGATGATGATGATGGTTAGCATTTCTATACCACCCCATAGCCGAAGCTCTCTGGGCATTTTACAAAAGATTAAAACATTAAAAAATCAATATACAAAATTTAAAAACATAAAAACAGACAGCATACAAAGACAATATGACTGTTTTTCAAACAAAACATTCATCAATAAACTTCAGACTAGCAACTCATGGTTTCCATGTTCCTTCTGTCTTTGCCCTTCCAACTAACATTACAGCTAGCCTGCAAACTTGTGCTGCCAGGTATGGCCCATAGGACTGTAACCTTTCTTTAAAGCTAAGGGAACTATGCAACAAAACTCCACTATGGTTATAAAAGGGACTTTTATGTACCAGAAAGAAAGACTTTGAATTCTATATCGCACATGGCTTCAAATACATTGGCTACATTCGGATGCAATGGTAAGCCAGAATTTGGGAGAATCCGGCCTTACAGTGGATGAGCTGTGTAGTATTCGCTAAACTAGCCAGGAACGCAAAAACATAGCATACCATGCAAATCAGAGTTCCTGGCTTACTGCTCCCAAACAAGCCAGGATTCATAAAGCAAGACCCTAATTTGCAATCAGGGCTTGTAAGGGTAGCATCAAGCCAGGATTCCCCAGTTCAGACATCACAGTATTCCTGATTAAGCCGCTCTGACTAGTTGAAGAGGACAAGTGGACGCAAATGGGCTGCACACAGCTCATTCGGAGGAAGCCAAGACTCTCTAGAATTCTGGCTTACTGTTGCATCTAAACATGCCCACTCTGTCTAAGCTATATGCATATATAAATAATGTGGATGGCTGTGATAACTTAGCAATCTATATAGAAATTGCCGTCTCCTCTAATAAACGTTCCATATCCATATACCAAGCATAATCTATTCATTCCCAACGAAAGACTCTTAAAACCTGTTCAATCAATCAATGAACAGAGCCATTTCATTCGAAAGCATATGGCAGGCTGTCAAAGAAGAAGAGGTTGAATTTAACAGATGGTGCTCAAGGAGATTGCAATTTCAACTTTATGGTGTCTAATGACACTCCCTCCCCCATGTCTACCCACTTTATGAGATCAAAGTAGCAGTCAAAGTCCTGTCTGAAAATCCCCACTACACTGGAACCAATGACCTAGGGAGGTAGTGGGCTCTTCCACATTAGAGGCATTCAAGAGACAGCTGGACAGCCACCTGTCAGGGATGCTTTAAGATGGATTCCTGCATTGAGCAGGGGGTTGGACTCAATGGCCTTATAGGCCCCTTCCAACTCTACTATTCTACGATTCAGTACAACATGGCTGGCTGATGGATGACGTGAGTTTTGAAGGACTTTTTCTGTCTCAACATACATAGCTGTGCCCTAAAGCAGGGGTAAGAAAATGTTTGCGGGGGTGCAGATGATGTTAGTGATCAGGGCCATACCCTGACATCATTCAGTCCCCAGACAAAGTGGAGCTTCTCTACCTAGCGCCTTGGCCACAGACCTGGCTTCGCTGTGTGTCGATTTTCCCCACTAGGGTGGAGGAGTGTATCTCCACCTGGCACCTTGGCTTTCTCCCATTGGGGAAGACTTCTGATCAGTGATTGGAGATAACGGGATTCTTTCCCCTGCTCCACTATAAGCTCACCCAAGGCTCCATGGCCAGATCCTGGCTGGGGAATGCTGGGAGGAGTAGGACTTTTTTCCTGTCTAAACATGCATAGGATTACACCCTTAATGAATGAACAGGCTTGCATAGGACAGGCAATAGCAGTTTGCATACTGTAGCTGGATTCTTATGTGCAAAATGTATTCTAAAGACCATTTGCCATTGAGAAAATAAAGCTCATCAGAGCAGCAAGTGTGGAAAGCATTAATATGGGAAGATAATAATGATCAAAGTGTGCAAAAGAAAAGAAAAAGCCCAAAACAGCTAAAGCTAATTACTCTTTAAAAGAAAAAGAAAGGAAGAGTTGACGCTGCTAGACGTTTCTGATGCACTCTGGATACGTTAATCACATCTAGTTCCAAGACACAAAACCTGCAGGGAAGGAACCATAACTTAGTGATGGAGAACATGCTTTGCAGAAGTTCCCACATTCAGTCTCTGGCATCTCCAGTTAAAGAAGGATCAGGGAGCGAGTGATGGGAAAGACCTCTTCTGGAGACCTATTACCAGTCATAGTAAATAGTACCTGGATTAGTGACAAAGAGTCTGACCTAGTATGAGGCAGCTTTGTATGTTGACATTCTTCGTCCGTTTAACTGCAACTCCCATCAGCAATAGCAAGCATAAGGCAGTGGTGAGCGATGATGAAATTCGTAATCCAGCAACATCAGCAGGGCCACACATCCCCCATGCCTGCTTTAGCCAGTACTACTCTGCTGTCTTAGTCCCCTACTGGTCACTAGAAAATTCCAGTGAAAGGCAGCACTCTGGAATTGCAACATCTTGTGCAAAGGAACTGGAATATCTGAAGTAATGCATGCCCTTAATGATCTTATGGACTCGTGTTCTTGAATAGGAGAATGCCTCTCAGAAAGCGCACCAGTGAGGGAACATGCTAAGCAGAAGTCAGCAAAGTTATTTTTGGGAATGGGTGGGAAGACAATGCCAAGACCAGTGACTTCAAGCAACATGTTTTTATAAATATTACTCCTTCTAAACTCGCAATGTGCTTCTCAATCTGCATCTTGTTCTTCAGCACACACAAACCCTGTGGCAGATCACTATTACTCCCAGTTTATGATAGACTGAGAGACAGGAACTTTCCCAAGGCCACACAATGAGGGCTGTTCCACAAATTATGCAAACCTGCATTAACCTGTCATGTGTAATGGTCATAAGTGTGTGTGTTTCACTCTAGCCACATGTCATATAAAGCAGCAGTAGGCCAGGATAGCATTTCAACAGGTGTTCTAGGTCAGGAGTGGGCAGACGTCAGGCTTGTGAGAGCTTTTATTAAAATTACAATCCTGAGATCTACCCTAGTCCAGAACACACAAACTTAGAATTAAAGAATTTTGAGCCTAGAAATTTGTTTGAGTACCGCAAATGAGTGGAGCTTATACAGACAAAAATCCATTCTTCGTTACCCCCAAGTTTTCTTCATATAACTGGGTGTCGGGTGGCAAGATGGAGGTCATTTTGTTGTTACTACTGTTGAACAATGTTGGACTGGGAGTCAGGAGATCTGGGTTCTAGTCCCCACTCAGCCATGGAAACCCACTGGGTGACTTTGGGCCAGTCACAGGCTCTCAGCCCAACCTACTTCACAGGGTTGTTGTTGTGAGGATAAAAATGGAGAGGAGGATTATGTATGCCGCCTTGGGTTCCTTGGAAGAAAAAAGGTGGGATATAGATGCTATAATAAATTTTAAAAAATAAATAAAACTCACCCAAGATCAACCAGCAAAACTTTTCTGTATTAGGTTAACTTCCATACCAAGATAGCTCAAATATTCAAGCCGTATCCACAGGCACTTAAGAAAGGACTGATTAAACAAGATCTGTCAACTCATTGCTTGCAACCAAATGATCAATTAACCATTCAATCACTACAGCATCTTAAAAACAGTAAGATCTCGAAACGTTTACTGAAGGCAACTATTTATTCTAATTAACACGCAACTGATTTATTTATTATCATTTCTATCCTGCCTTTAGAGAGACAAATCTTTCCAACCTGGTTTACAAAACACACACCACACAATAATAAAATCACAATGAGATAATATTCAAACTTCAAGTTTCTTCCCACTGGGCAGTCAGTTCTATTATTTCCTACAAAAGAACACATCATTTACCCAGATCTATGCTCAACACTGACATCCTTTGTCAGTACAGAGGTCATAGGATAACGATTTCTAATATTTGAAGGGCTGTCACATAGATGATAGAGCTAATCTGTTTTCTGCTGCTCCACAGGATAGGACCCAAACCAACAGCTTCAAATTACAAGAAAGGGGATTTTGACTGAACTTTAAGAAGACATTCCTGCTCAACGGGCTGTTCAACAGTGGCACAACTGCCTCAGAAGTTGGTGAACTCTCCCTTAGTAGTTTTCAAACAGAGGCTGGATGGCTACCACTGAAGTATAGACGGGGTCAGATTAGATGACCTTTGAGATCTCTGCCAACTCTATGATTTTATAGTCCCAATTAAGAATGCATATATTAGACTACAATAATTAATTGATTTACCAGTTCATGTTTTCATTCCAACTCTCATCCCATATCACATAGCAATCTGTCAAGGATTATTGTTTTATCTCTATGTTCGCCACTCCAGAATCGATTTTAGATATGGAGCAGTATATAAATATTGTAAATAAATAAGGAAAAAAGGAAAATACATATCCCCACCACAAATTGTAGGGCAGGAGGGAGCCAAAAGTTTTGACTAGCAACAGTTGAAGCCCTAAAAGTAGGATCTTCCACCCACTCACTAGCTCACATCTGCAACACAAAAGGTAGCTACGTTGTATCTTAACCCATATCCGGTGCCTCCAGATATTTTGGACTACAACTCCCATAATCTCTAGCCACTGGCCATGCTGGCTGGGGCTGATGGGAGTTGCAATCCAAAACATCTGAAGGGCACTAAGTTGGCTAGCTCTAGACTATAGTTTTTCCAACCAAGTCTTACCACATATAAAGCTTACCCTGCATATGTGCATAGTGCCATTCCCTCACCAATGAGTAATAGCACTCCATCCCTCACACTTAGTATTAAGGCAGTTTCCCTGACTTTTTGAACTTCGCACACACCCTTTATAAACTTACTCTGGTGTTCTGACCCCCCTCTCAAACCAGCACCATCTGTTCCATACCAGAGAATGCAGAGTTCCTTGCGAGCACGCCAGGATCTGCGAACTAGGGCAGTAAGCCAACCCTGGCATTAGAAACGGGGAAAGAACCAGGCATCTCTGACACCTGCAAAAAGCTACACATACAGGTAAACGCCATTAGAATAAAGAAGCAAATCAGTTTGGGGTGAGTGGGTAAGGCAAACCACCACCTACACACACGTGCAAATCCACTATCTGGCTGCATCCTATGCACACTTACCTGGGAGTAAAGCCCACTCAATTCAGTGGGCCTTACTTCCAAGTAGATATATATATAGGATTGCACTATTTTTCAGCGGGGGACTCCTCTAACAACCCATCTCAATCTTGGCCAGAGGGAGAAGAAGGCTCCACTTGCATCAGAACCGATCCTCACCCTATAACTTCCAGGTGTTATACACATGAACTCACAAAAGACGCAACTCACAGTTTGAGATCCACTGAATTAAGGGGGAAAAATGACCACAATTAATATTTACATCTCACTTTTCTATTAATAATAATAATAATACATTTATTTCTTACCCGCCTCTCCGTTTGGATCGCGGCGGGGAACAACAGTAAATATAAAACACGATAAAATACATAAAACTGATTAAAAACATGGCAAACATTATTTAAATAGCAATAAAACATCCTAACAACATCCTAAAACTCCACTGGATATGCCTGCCAGAAGAGACCAGTCTTTATAGCTTTCTTAAATTCTAAAAGACTGTTAAGCTGAGGAGTCTCCTCCAGCAGGGAGCGGCAGAAGAAAAGGTCCAGCAACCAAAGCAGCTTGCAGCAAAACCAGGAAAATACAATAAGACAACCATTTAAATAATAATAATAAATGTTTAGAAACAACAAATCAATAATAAAAATGAAATACCAGCGATTATATTATTAACAAACAGCAGTGTAAACCCCAAAAGGTTTGCAAGCAGCTTCCTGGCGCTTCTCTTGCTGCAATTTCAAGACTCTTACTATCCCCTCAACTTCGACGAAATAAAGAGCTCACCAACCCCCCCAAAACAACCACCCCTCTCCCTCCTCAGGTTGCCAACTCCCGAACGAGCCCCTGTAGCTGTGCACTCCCCCCCCCACACACATGAATAACAGCCTCGAAGCAACTTACGCACACAACACAGTGTTATTATTAAGGCTTTGCCTGACAAAATGTTGGCAGACGTGCTTGTGCGTTTAGTTATTTATTTAAAAACAACCAATCCTCGATATATAGACGATGAAAACAAAGACATTAAAAAATATATATGCTTAACGGTGAGGGAGAGAAGCGGATCATTCGTTCACCTGCCGGTTTCTGCGGACCAAACACCCTGTCAGAGTTGCGCAGGAGCGGGCCAAGGTGGGTCTATTCCAGGTCAGTTGGCAACCTTCCTGCCTGGTGAGGAGAAATTGTCCCCTTCGGCCCTGCCCAGCCCAGCCAAGGCCTTTCCCTCAGGAGTCTCCCCGTTCGCCTGGACCCCTCTGTCAGCGCCACATGCGCACCTTCGGCGCTCACTTCGAGCTCCTGCTCTTCCCCCGGCGCGAAACGCGCTCCTGCCCGCCGCAACGCGGCCCAGCCCCTGGCAACGCTAATCCGGCCCTCCGCCTCGAGACAAACCCGCCTTCCAGCTTCCCTCATAGCGCTTCCGGAAGAAGGGACAAGAAAAACCGTTGCAACCGCCGCCGCCGCCACCAACGGCGTCTCTAGGTTACCAAACGAAAACACTACAAATCCCAGAATGCAAATGGCCGCGGGCTTCTATGCGCGCTGCATGCTGGGAGTCGTAGTTAAGCGCTGGCTAAATGACCGTTCTCTTTGTCCAACGGCCAGTGGAGGCTGGTGGCTCTGATTTCGGTGGGGCTGTACATCCATCCTGGATTGCAGTCAGAACCAGCCAGAACTCTAAAGGAGCTAGCCGAGGTGCTGAACCCAATCCCCAAAAGTGGTTCAGCACCTTGGGTAGCTCCTTTAGAGTTATGGCTGGTCCTGACTCAAATCTGGAGTGGATTCACAGCCCCACCAAAATCGGAGCCAACAGCTTCCTCTGTCTACAGCCTTGGAAGTGTTAGTTTTTCTTCATTTTAATCAATTTTCAGAAGGGTAGCCATGTTGCAGTGAAAGCAGCAAAGAGTCTTGTGGAACTTTAAAGACTATTGCATTTATTAGCTTATGACAGAATAAATCTGCTAGGCTTTAAGATGCCACAAGATTCTGTTGTTATTGTTTTTAAAATTGGGACTTACATATACCATTACATGCTGGAAGTTGTAGAGTGCTTCCAGATGGAGGGATCCCAACACTGCCAGTCAGACATTCGGCTGTCCTGTTTTTTTTAGTGGATTTTTTGGTGCATCCAGACAAGGCTTTTATTGTGCAATTGCAATTCCTTATTTGCAGAATTTTATTCCCCAATAAACATGTATATTGTATGTTATTTTGAGAATTTTAGATTGTTGTTTATTTTATATTTCTTAAAATAATTTCATGGTTTTAATTTTTGTGAACCACCCAGAAAGCTTCGGCTATAGGACAGAATAAAAATGCAATAAATAAATAAATATCGAACTCTGTAGGGGCTGCATCTCAGTATGTGTGCATAATATATGTTGCATGGATGAAATCTTTAGACAGGCTTTGTTACAGCAAGAAAGTCGGTATATATTTGTACGAAGGAAATGACCACTCCGTAGGAACTACAGGTGCCCCCACCCCGGCAATCTAAATATGAAAGAATCCCCCAAAAGATTACATCAAGTCAAGTCGTGTGGAAAAGGCATCTATAACATGGTGAAAATGTCCATAACAAGGAATATCGTAGAGATATGTCTAAAAAGTCTGATTTTGTTTGTTTTTGTTAAAAGGGGGAAATAAAGCTCTTTTTATAGGTGCTTAACTTTAT
Organism: Anniella stebbinsi; assembly: GCA_029215795.1. Lineage (NCBI taxonomy): Eukaryota > Metazoa > Chordata > Lepidosauria > Squamata > Anniellidae > Anniella > Anniella stebbinsi. Next base: position 51,588,113 of record JARDYH010000007.1, on the reverse strand, counting down.
TTCTTGAATATATTCGTAGCTCATAATTCTATTTGTATGCACAACATGGTTCACAATAAGAATCTAAAAACAATCATAAAAGATGTATCAACAGATAAAACACTATAAAGTAGTCATAAAATCATGTCAACAGCAATAAAACCAACATTCAGCAGCAATAAAACTCACATGCAGTCATGAAAAACTGAATACTGTTTATCTGGTGTCTGAAGGAATATAATATAGACACCAAGATATAAAAGAGTGATAACAGGTTTTGAAAATCAGGTTACTGACAGGGCCACTCTTTTGGCAAAGCCCTTCCACAACAACTTGGCTAACCTTAATAGGAAGTTTTTTTCTCAATTAACCCATGAGAAAGCTGTGAAGCTGAAGCAGAAAAAACTCAGTACTCAAAGATATGTCATGGCAATATGCATAGTTAAACTGTGGAACAAGATGAGGTGCCACGAGATGAGGTGACAGCCTCCATCTTTGTTGGCTTTAAAAGGGACTAGTCAAATCCATGGACAGGAAGATAAAGCTATCAATGGCTCTTAGACCTGATGGCTATGTGATCTCCAGGATCAGAGGCAATATAAGGCCTCTCAATGTGAGTTGCTGGGGAACAAAAGCAAGAGGGTGCTATTGTTGTACTTCTGGCAAAGTCCTTCCACAGCAACTTGGTTAACCCTCAGATGTACTCTGGAAGCTTGTGGTGTTTCTTGGAGGCATCTGGTTGGCCACTAGTATGGATACCGGACTAGGTAATCCTTTGGTCTGATCCAACAGGACTCCTTGAATGTGTTTATATAACCATTTGTATGGCTTTATTACTCATGAATGTGTGTGTGTGTACACACACCCACACACCAGGATTGCCAAACTTGACAGAGGATTTTACAGAGTCCAGGGTCCTTGAAGACATCCATCAACACTTTGCACCTGCACAACCGACTGAGCAGGCACACAGGTGACCTGGTCACAGTCTTCTCCACTATGGGAAATGCATTATATTTCTATTTAAACTATAGTAATTCTTTCTCAATTTGCATAGATATATTAGCATATGTAAATTTTATGCAGACAAGTGTTCTCTATTTTGAAAGTAAGGACTAATTCACAAGACCATTCTTCTTGTGGTCTGGAGTCTTTCTTCTTTACTATTACACTATCGCTTCAGCTACATTTTTGTGGTTTTATGGTTCGTTTTAGTCCCATGATTTTAAACAAGACCCTTTAAGCGGTGCTGTTTTATGGTGTGTGTTTTTGCTATGCTGCGATTTCATATTGTTAGGTGATGTTTTTATCATAGCTTCAGCATTTTGCAAGCTGCCTTATGAGAAGTTATTTTGGTGGGGCTGTGGATCCGTTCTGTGTTTCAGTCCGAACTAGCCAGAACTCTCAGGGAGCTGAACCTATTTGGGGGATAGGGTCCAGCACCCTGGACAGCTCCTTCAACGTTCTGGCTGGTTCGGACTGAAACCCAGATTGGGTTCACAGCCCCACCGGAATCCGAGCCACCAGCCACCACTGGAAAGCGGGATGATGACGAGACGACGAGGCCGGTACGAACATCCAGTAGAACGTGGACGAAACAAACCGCAGTTCTGCTTCTGATTGGTTGGGTGGGGCGCAGGTTACCGACCACTTAGGGGCTGGGCCGGGAGCCGAAGCCGCTCTCCACCCGCCTCTATCTCACATCCTAGATTTCTATTGGCTGACGGGACCGGCTGCTGGGCGGCGATTGGTTGGGAGCCGCACCCCGCGCGAGGCGGATTGTGTGGTCACGGGGCAAGGTGACAGTTACCTGCCGGCGGGCCGGTGGGGGAGGGGCGGAGGGCGCTTTCCCCTCAGCAGGCGCCTGTGGCCGCCGCCATGTTCTGTCACTCGGAAGGCTTGGTGGCCGCCTTCTCGACGCTGCTGCTAGCGACGCTGGCGCTGAGCCGGAGCGCGACGCTCTCGTGCCTGCTGACGGGCGGCCTCTACTTGGCGCTGCGCCTCTTCAGCCTCGAGCCCGTGGCCCCTCAGCGAGCCCAGGCCGTCGTGCAGCCGCGGGGCAACCCGGCGCGCATCGCCCACCGCGGCGGCGGGCACGACGCGCCCGAGAACACGCTGGCCGCCATCCGCCAGGTCAGCTCAGTCAGTCCGCCGGAAAAGCCCCCGGGGGCAGTGGAGTGAGGCGAGGAGAGAGAGAGAGAGAGGAGGACGTCTGGGGGGGGGGGGACAAATGAAAAATTACGAATTAAAATGATAAAATAAATGTCTGGGAGGACGTCTGGGGGGGGGGGGAACGAACGAAAAATTACGAATCAAATTAAAATGATAAAAGAAATACCTGGGATGAAGCCCTGTTGAACTCAAGATGCCTTACTCCTGAGGAGACGAGGCGGCATTGGCTACTCAGTGATGATACTGGGAGCTCCAGGCCGGGGGAGGAGAAATTGGCCGGCCTCATAGAAACCTAAGAGCCGTGCTGGATCAGGCCAAGTGTCCATCTAGTCCAGCCTTCTGTTCACCTAGTGGCCAAACAGCTGCCCCGAGGAAAGCCACAAGCAGGACATGAGTGCAGCGTCACCCTCCTGCCCATGTGCCCCAGCAACTGGTGTACATAGGCTTACTGCCTCTGATAGCATGGAGCCATCAGGACCAGTAGCCTTTGATGGCCAGGAATTTATCCGACCCCTCTTTAAAGCCATCCAAACTGGAGCCCGTCACTACTTCTTGTGACTTTCATAGCTTTAACTATGCACTGTGTGAAGAAGTCCTTTTTAACCTTCCTGAATCTCCCACCAGTCAGCTTCCTGGGATGGCCCCATTGCGTTCTGGTATTATGAGAGAGGGAGAAAAATGTCTCCCTATCCACTTTATCCATGCCATGCATAATTTTGTACACTTCTATCATACCTGCATAATTTTGAACGCTTGCTGTGTCCATTTAGGTTATTGAAATTCCATTGTCTTTTAAGTAATGAGAAGACAACATTGACTTTAGTGGGATTTAAGCAGCCTAAGGATGAGCAAGAATTTCTGCAATAGAGAAGCTAATATTAGTCTTCTAGTACAAACTTTGGTACTGAATGGGACTTGCACTAGAAGAGACCTTGGAGGATTAGAACCTGTTCTGAAGCTAACAATTGCAATTAAATGTGTGACAAACAAAGAAAGGGTTCCCTCACTTGCTTTACAAATGGGAGTGATTAAAATTTCAAAGAACCACAGGGATTATGTAGATCAGTTAAACCTAAACAGAGGCAACAAACTAACATGGGAGATGACATGCAAATATTTGTGAATCATTAGTGGTAAATATAGTAAACTTGAATTTCCCAAGACAATCCATAACAAACTTGGTGAGGAGGGAAAATATGAGAAACTTGTTTACTCTTTTGTCTGTTTCAGTTCTGTTATCCAAATAAGATTACTGACTCTTCCCCAATTTCCTTCCCTTATCTTTGAGTGGGCTGCAGATTGTCTCTCATTGATTATTTTAAGACTTGTTTCCTTCCATGTTGCACTGGTTTCAATGAAAATTCTGTAGCATACAGGGGAAAGGAAGAATGCACAGAACGACTAGATTCTCATGATCAAGGAGGGAAATAAATCAATAAGTTATTTTACCTCATCGTGTGTGCCATTCACAAGCTGCCTAATTAGCAGGTTGTTGTGATGTCCGAACCTGGTGAATGTGGGTGGCTGGGATGGTTTACAAACCTCCCTGAAACCCATGCCTTGTTCTAGTGTTTCAGGGTGGTTTGTAAACCATCCCAGCAACTCACACTATGCTCCCCAGCCTGGTCAGAGGGATATCATGGTCAATGGTATCAAAAGCCTCTTAAAGGTCCGAAAGAACCAATAGCTGTCTAGCAGAAATAGCTGATCACAGACCATAGCTTATGGGTTTTCTCTGTTTTGTAGTTTCCAATGTGATGTTAGCCAAATGTACATTAAAATGCAAAACATACATTGTTACCTAATGTCCTGTTAAAGAAATTTATCTTTGTTTATTAAGGCAGCTGAGAATGGAGCAACAGGTGTGGAAATTGACCTTGAATTCACTGCTGATGGCATTCCTATCCTAATGCATGACAACACAGTAGACAGGACCACTGATGGTTCTGGAAGTTTACGTGATTTGACATTTGCTGAGATTAGACAATTTAATCCAGCTGCTAAACATAGATTATGGTAAGTGAGCAGTCTATAGAACATCTCCATTCATATCCAGAAACACAGCATTTCTATACAATTAAATCAACTTTTCTCTTAGCTCTCTTGCAGTCCGATCCTGTGCATACTTACTTATTCCCAAGTAAGTATGCATAGGATTGTAGCCCTAGTAGAGCCAGTGTGGTATAGTCATAGATTGGGGAGACCCGGCCTCAAATTCCCTCTCAGCCATGATGTTTACTGCCCTGATCTTGGGGAAATTACTCTCCCTCAGGTTGACCATGTTGTTATGAAGATAAAGAGTGGAGGAAGACACACATTGCATACTCTCAGAGGAATGGTGGAATACAAATGTAATAAATAGTTCGTCTTTACAACCAGATCTGTTCTCAGTGGGATAATTCCTCAGTGACTATAAAAATGTAGCAAAAGAAAAGCTAGCAGCAAGATAATAGAGTATGTAAGTTAGGGCATTAAAATATTTTGATAAAAATACACACTTTCTTCTATACTTTTAATTCTTTCCTATTAGGTTGCAATCCAGAAATCTTACTGTTTACCTGCCTCACTGAATTCAGTGGGAAAGAAGTGTGCTTAACTTTTTCTGGATTGTAGCTTCCAGATTGGTAGCCAAGTCTTATAGCACCTTAAAGACTAAGCAATTTATTATGTCATGTTTTGTTTTCTGTGGTATGTATTCTTGTAATAATACTTCATGGTACAGTGTATAAGGAAGCATTCTTTTTTGAGTTGGACATTTTCTTGCTGGAATGCACACTGCTGAAGTTTCATTTTTTTTTCCTGCAGGAGGGATTATCGTGGGGAAAGAATACCAACACTGAAAGAAGCTGTTTGGGAAAGTATGCATTATGACCTCATCATTTACTTTGATGTGAAGGGTCATGCAAATCAGGTACTCTTTTCTTACAATGCACTGAAGCCTCACATTCTTGTAGGACAGCAATTCAGGAGCCAGAAAATGTAACATCCTTTAAACGCCTCCTGAAAACACAGTTTTTTCAGACGAGCTTTCCCTGGACTGTAACTGCTTTTGTTTTTGTTTTACATGGTACTTTTAACTTTTTAACGCTTTGTATTATGTTTTGATCTGTTGTATTTTATGGTTTTAGTTGTGAACTGCCTAAAGAGCTTCAGCTATTAGGCAGTATAAAATGTAATAAATAAATAAAAACAGATAAAATAAATGTTAGAGCTCCTTCACTTGACCCAGTGCAAAATGGGGATCTTTCCTGATAAAAGACATTGATGCAGTTTTATAAAATCAAGACGAGAATTTGTGCTGCTGCGTTTTCAGCCTTGACAATCATAACTCATTTATTTCATAGTGATACATGAATGAATAACTTAAGCCTGTTTCCTGTGTGCGTGATGCTAGTAAAAAAATAACTTTGAAAATAGTTTCTGCATGGCACGCAGGAAATCATATGGACATAGGAAGTTGCTTTATAGAGATTCAGACCAGTGATTTGTCTATCTCAACAGGCAACACCTCTCCAAAGCTGCAGGCAGGAGTCTTTCCCAGCCCTGCTCCCTGGAATCATTTGAAGTAGCAATGGCAGGGATTGAACCTGGGTCCTTTTACATGCAAAATGCTCAAATACTGAGTTATTGACCCTTTCCTAAATCTTTCTCCTCCAAACTAAACCAGAAAGCATGCCGAAAGCATATTTCCCATTAGAATACGTTGGGACATTTTACCCCACCATTAATTTTATTTTATCTTCTTTCAAACGCATGTGTACTCTAATAACAAACATCTCAATCCTAGATGTGCCCTTTGACAGCTGAATACCAAAACCAGGTCTTCCCCTTGCATTGTTTTTCAACGTACATGCTTTCTTCCATCTCTAGTCCGACTCCTCAGGCTATAATAACAATAATTCATAATTCACATTTAACTGCTTTGCGGATCTTTCATACAAGTTGTTTTCTGACAGGCAGTTGAAGCCCTAAAGCTCCTTTACCTGGAATATCCTCGGCTGTACAACACTAGCATCGTTTGCTCTTTTATGCCAGATGTTATCTATAAGGTAAAGTTTCCATTTGGTGATAGATATTACATCAATATTTTTAGCCATCATTGTTTTGAAGTTGAGAACGTTAATTCAGATAACTTCTGTATTATATGAGGTGTACAATGATACTTGTTATGGATGTGTATGGATTGCGGGGCATATATTAAAACAGAAAAGGTGGCTTTCAGAGTCTAAGTACAATCTTGAATAACTCTGGTACTAAGCCTCACACATCCTCCTTCATGTTCCAAACAGAGTGTAAGAAAGGTCATTGTATTCAATACCAGTTAAAAGGCTGCCAAGATGCATGCTTTAGGATGGCTGTATGATGGAGAAATTTATTTGCATTTTTCTTAGTGCATTTTTAACATTTATTCATTTATATTATGGCACAGATACGCACTTTGGCTTTACTAATTCGAATGTTATTGTATCTATTAACAACTTTAAAAGCCAACTAGAACAAAAATGTGTTTTCTAAACACTCAGGGTCAAACCAGACATAAGACAGGAGATCCATGGCAGGTTGGTGTGGGGAGGGGGATTGGCCCCCGGCCTGACGAAAATTGCCTACCCCATTCCAGAGGTTGTCTAGTAGTTTTGGGTTTTTAGAGAAGGCAAAGCTGGGGTTCAACTCTCATACCATGTTTTCTTAAAAGCCCAGACATTTCTCCACTCTTTGGGGCATGTTGGAATTAAGTAATCTTGGAACCGGTGGGATGTACTTTTTAGGGTCATCATGCAAAAGAAGTAAAAGTGTCTGTGCCTCTTTAGAAAACTTGGTATGAGACTTGAATCCCAGCCTTGCCTTCTCTAACAACCCAAACTACTAGACACGATAAGATTAGGTAATATCAAAGCTAAGCCTGAAATCACAAGTGCCATTTGCTACTCTCCCTCACACTGTCAGCCTTTGAACATCAGAATAAATTCATTCCAGTTTCTCTACTTGGTTTTTTTAGATGAGGCAAGCTGATAGGAACATTATAACAGCTCTGACTCACAGACCTTGGAGTTTTAGTTACTTTGGAGATGGGAAGCCTCGCTTTGAGTCTGTTTGGAAACACTACTTGATGATGGCAGTTGACGTTATTGTAGACTGGAGCATGCACAATTTTCTGTGGCACTTATGTGGAGCTTCCGTTGTTCTGATACAGAAAAATTACGTTTCACAGTGAGTAGAAAAACTTGGGCACACACGATATTCAATCCTCATCTGTCTGCAGCTAATATCTTTCTCAAAGAGAAGTAGGCAATAGGAGTGAGACTTAGCAAGGACAACAAAATGATGTACTACAACAAGCATGGAATTCATAGTGAAGTTTTCTTGTTTAAGCCACCATGACTATATGGGTATTTTTTTACCTTCCCCAACCCAAAGCGCTCCAGGTGTGTCAGACTACAACTCCCATCAACCCCAGCCAGCTTGGCTGATAACCTTGCTGGCTGAGGATGGTGAGGCTGTAGTCCAGCACATCTTCAGGGCACCTGGTTGGGGAAGACTGATGAAAATGCCTTTTCATATTTATAAGTAAAATTATGCCTACAAGAGAGTTTAATGTTTTGAATTGACTGCAACATCCTTATGTTAAACAAAAAGAGGGGAGGTAATCTGTGTGTAAGCACTAAAAAAAGGAAGTACAGTTAATTTTAATACTTATATGCCACTCAATATAATAAAATATTTAATTGGTGTGCATACAGTTACTTTAGAGAACATTTTAAAATGAGCTTTGTTTTTTATTGTCACTTACCCTCCCCTCACATCATTTTTGTCTTGTTCCTTTTAGGGAGTATGTGAATCAGTGGTCTTCCAAAGGAGTTCAAGTCGTTGCTTGGACGGCCAACACATTTGCTGAAAAAATGTACTATGAAAATGTTCTCCAGACCAGCTATATTACTGACAGCTTATTAGAGGATTGTGAACCTCACTACTAGTTTTAGCCTTTACTGGATGCTTCTGGGTTTGCCTCATTTGACAGACTGAAGTTCATCAACAGTGGAATTTCAAGGATTCATATTATCAAGGGTGCACTGATGCCCTTGGGACAGAATTATTACAGTGCAAATTGTATCCAAAGCACTCTTTTTGTCATGCTGGATTGAGACTTAACATTACAATCACTTTTAATCTTAGAAAGAAGAATCGAGATTTTGGGTAAGATCTGCCTGCGCAGCCTAAGAAAGCAAAACCATATTGGGTTAATTGACTTGGCACAATGTATGTGTTGGAGGTGCAGGGGATTTCCATAGTACAAAAAAGCAACTTCATTTTGAAAAAAGTGTGGATAGGTCTTCACAAATCACTGGTGTTCCTTGAAATACAGTAATTAGTCTGTATTTAGCAAAGGAACAGTGCAAGAGAGACATATCTTAGATTCTCTTTGAGAAAGACCTGCAACTGCAACCATGGTGCATGTTCTTCCTCCTCACTCCTAACTCTGGAATCCAGGTAACATGTTTGAAAATAATGTAGTGCATTTTATACTTTATGGGCATTGGCAAGGCTGTGGAATAGAAACTTCCCTGAGGGGCATGAACAACAATTAAGAGGCATTTGGTGAAAAGCTCAGACATGGAAACAATCTAGAGCAACATAGCCAGAACTAAAATGTATGGGTAACATGCAGAGTGAGCATTCACTGGCTCACACCAGTATCTAGTAGAGGTTTTAGGGGCCTCCGTCAGAGGTATGTGCCACAAAACCTACATTTTGTACCATCAACCACAAGTGTGTAACTGATATACCAGGGAATCTTTTTGAAGGTCATATATCCTCCAAACAGTTGGCAAGGTTTTGTGCCACCAGGCCATCATTGGCATATATTCATTTGTTACTGGAAATAGCTAAAAAGCTAAAATAGCTAAAAATTCAGGCATCTTCTATAGCCGATTCTGGGGCATTGGATGCTGTCGACCCCTCTGCATATTGGGCTGCCTCTCTACACACTTCTCCGTTTCATCAATCATCCTCATGTTGTTCGGGAATCCTGTTTGACTGACACATCTCATCTACACCTGTCCATTGTGATTTCTGTTACCTGTGCCTTCCTTCTTGTGCACTTGCTTCACAGTCTTGCTGGATTCTTTTTCCTGTTCCATCTCTTCTGAGTTTCCCTCTGTTAGTACCTTCTGCATTACTGGTACTTCCCATCTTGACAGACTGCAGCATGTGGAAATCTCTCCCCCCCATAAATTTTATTCAAAGAAATGAGCTGCTTCAGGGAGCAGGAGAGGAAGATCACAGTGTTTGGCCATTGTGACTTGCACCAATCAACCCTGTAAAAGCCTGTGTATCTCTCCGTGCTAGAGCAGGCTGAGATTACAAGGGAAAGCAAAATACCCTACTCTGTTTGTAATTCTAAGGAGTGTTAATTATGAACCCCAAAGTCTACCATCTCTACAAACCTGTGCCAAAGTTTTGTGCTGTTTTGCGTGTGTAGTGACAAACATTCTTGTCGTTTGTGGCACAAACGTAGCTCTAACTCTTGCACCCAAAGGGGGTTTGGGGTTGGATATGATTCCATGCTGACTTGAAGAGGATGCTCTCCATGTGTGGGCATATGATTTGGGATGACCCAAAGCTTATTGTATTTTTCTCACCCCCAATTCTTTATTCTTTTCTACGTAGTTTATCTAAAATTGGTGTGCGTTCACACAGTTGACAGTGTCTTCCATTCAAAGAAAGCATTAGGCTAGACAAGTTTCAATACTATGTTGTAGGGGACATGCTCTTGGAGGTGTGGGCGTATTGTGGGGTGCATAACCCTAGTTCCTTAATTGTAATTGTCAGCTGAGGAAGTTCTGTGTTAGTGAGTGCTACACAAAAATAACAGTTTGATTAGACAAAATTATCTCAAAAGGGCACAGTCATCGAGGCATATTATGTGGTAACCCTAAAGCTTATTCTGGGGTGCAGGCGCATATAAATTTTAGTTCCTTTGTTTCAAACTTTTGCACAAAATAAGGAAGTGGGAACTGGTAACCAGATGCAGCATCATTCAATTCCTCTTGCTTACAATTCATGTGGGCAGTTGGTTGAAAGAGGAGACTGGGCCAGCTGGTAACTGCAAAGTCACAGACAAAATAGGTCTATAATGTTACAAAACTTTGTAACACTAGTCATTGTTCCCCCCAAAATGTCAAATTTGAAGGGAGATGAAGAAACACATAATTACATTTACATTTCACCTTGGTTGGAAAAGACCAGAGCTTGCTTTATCATTCTTTATAAATCCCAGTTTAATTTCTGTAAAAAAATATTCTGATCCAAACAGCAAAAATAAAGTAATTCAGGTAGAAGATTATCAGCAATGTTTACAGAAATATACTTGGCAATTATCAGGGACAAATTACATTAATCCACTTCAAGAGTTCCATGAAAAAGGTGGTTAATCGCTCCAGTTTCCTCAAGTATGCAGTATATCCTGGTCTTAGGAGGTGGAAGGGATTCTGGCTTGCTGAAACGCTTCATCATGTCTTCAGTCTGTTGCACTGCATTTTCAAAAATAATAAAAGCAAATTTGCAACTAGTGAAAATGTCATTCATGGGGTGCAAAATCTTTGCTTTTTAACCCCATGTCCACCTGTCAGTTCATACACAGGCCTTATTAGTGCAAATAGGCGAGTTTGGGGTCAGGAGTGCTTTGTGCATGTTGCACCCCCTTTTTAACTTTCACGAGCTTTCTTCATCTTCCATTTCCCATTCAGCCTCTCGCCTGGCTCTCAAAGCTAACATCAGAGCTTCAGAAGCCCCAGCATTCCTGGCTGGCTGGCTGTCCTCTTTAACTGCTGCAAACAAAGGAAAAACAGGAATGCACCAGCATTGTCATATCTGATCGATAACACCCACATTCCCAGTCAAGCCATGGCCCCCTTCACTTGTTACTCATACAACAGGCTGCGTGTAGAGCCCCTCCCCTGACAACGCACTATTCTTAGCCACACTTCCGCTCTCCATGCACTTGTCTGGATATCTCTGGTGGGACCGGTTTATAAAGGACCTGTACACCTTTTTAACCTATACATAGGGGTGAATAGTAAGGTGGGCACGTTTGTTAGCACCAAAAGAAAAGGGATTGAGCAGAGCTCCAAAAGTATCTCGCTAAACTCTGGGAACACATTAAAATGGCAAATGCAGTTCAGTGTAAGCAAGGCGTAAATTGGGGCAAAAAAATCCTAACTCCACATATACACCGATGGGAGTTGAGCTGGCAGTGACTGACCAAGAAAAGTATCTTGGGAATGTGGTGGATAATGCTGACCCGGTGTGCAGTTGCCGAGAAAAGGTATATTTCACATTGGGCATAATTAAAAAAGGAACTGAAAATAAAGCCTCCAATGTCATCATGCCTCTTCTACAAACCTATGGTGTGTCCATTTGCATACTGTGTACAAGTCTGATCACTGCACCTCAGAAAAGTACACTGGGAAAGGTGCAGAAGAGGGCAACCAAAATTACCAAGGGGCTGGAGTATGTCCCCTAATGAGAAAAGATTACATTTGGGGTTCTTTAGCTTTAAAAAAAAGGCAAGGGAGGACATGATAGAGATGTACAAAGTTATACATGGTTAGGATAAAGTGGCTTCTTTCAGGCCTTCTCCCAAATGGGTTGGGTGAGATTGGCAGGGGATGCAATGCCAGGGGAGGGCTAAAGTGCACAGCCCTACTCTCCACATGATACTACTCATCTGGAAAGAAAAACAGCTTCAAAGATCAAGACGACAAGGTTGTCAGTTTTTACTACTTGCTCCGCCAAAGCTTATTGCTTACCATGAGAGAAGCTGGTCATTTCAGACACTCTAGCAGACTAAAAGGGGAGAAAAGAATAACACCAATTTAACATAAAGATCACCTTTAATCAGGGAATTTCTGAACTTTCTTGCTACGTTTGTTTCAACTATTTGCTTTGCAAGACCCCATTCTCTCTGCTACATCAGCCAGGAACTGCCCACTTTTGCTGCATACCAAATTAACGATAGAACCCATCTGGGCAATTTTTCTACAGCCCCATAATAGGATCCTGTTTGGGGCTTTTGAAACGGTACATTTAAATTATTATGTTTCACATCCACAGCAGACCAAAACTGTTACGTTAACTTGCTGATCATTTAAAGCAGTTGACAACAGAACAGGGCTGTTTGCATTTTAAAAAAATGTGGTTTGAATAAACAATACAACTATTGCTGCTGAGGGATGCTTTAGCAAGGTGTTGAGGTGTGTGTAGCACATTTCATTAGGGTGTGCACCTTAAAGACCCTGAGGAGGGGAAAGCGCGCCAAGCTTTCCGGGGCCTCCGGAAAGTGCATAATTCTTCCCCACCACACTAATGGTAGCCGACGGTATGGTGGGGAGAATGACACACTTTCCGGAGGCCCCGGAAAGCACGCTTTCTCCTCGCCAATCGGGGCCTTAAAGGCCCCAATTGGAGCAGAGAAGGAAAAGTGGGCTTTCTCCCCATTGCTCGGGGAATTACGCACTTTCCAGAGGCTCCAGAAAGTGCTTTCCCATCCTCCTTAAAGACAGTGATTCGAGCAGGGGGGACGGGAAAGCAGACGAGACCCGGAGATATTAGTGTGTGCTTGGGCACACCCAGAACACCCTGTGCACACACCTATGCCGTTGACAGATTTGGGGGAAGCTATAAATAGCTGCCAAACAGCCACATAGACACTACAGTGCAGAGCAGAAGCAAGAACAGCTGCAAAGTAAGATTCCCCTGACAAAAAAATGTGCAATTCTTTCTATACTGCTGTTCTGAAAAAGGAAGGAGGTCATTAAAAGAATCCTAGATCATAGACCTAATGTCACAGAGCTTGTTCTAAAAACTACATTTGTCCCTACAGGGCAAAGTAGCAATGATTTTCACCTGTTCTGCGCTACAGGCAAGGTGGAGATACTCGATTAAGCTGCAAACAAATGCACACAGGTCATAATGCAAGCACTATTTAAAAGCAAGTGCCAAAACCACCTTTTTCTCTCATTCTCTTTTGCCATTACCTCAGTGTAAGAGTCTCTCGGATTCATTCTTGGAGAGCTTTCGATGGAGTTGGGCAGCGGTAAGCTCATTTGTTGCCTAGACAGCCGGTGTGCAAATGAGTCCCTCTGAAAGAAAAAAGCATCCAAGATTAAGTATACCGGCTACACTTAACTGGGTGTGATTCATTGGACACACAGTATCCATTCTTAAATGCCCTTTGGACCAGCTACTTGTAGATCCCCTAAGTATATTTCGTCTAGAAATGCTCCCAGACCTCACAAGGGCCATCGGACGGACTGCAACATTATTGTTCCTGTCTGCAAAAGAGGAGCACCACTAACCGTTACTGAGATGAGCTCATTTCCACCATTCCATACACTAAAGAGGGAGAACCTGTGGCCTTCTAAAAGCTGTTGGTCAACAAGTCCCATCGTATCTGACCATGGCCATGCTGGATGGGTTGATGGAAGTTGGAGACCATCACCTTGGGGAGCACATGTTCCCCACACCCGTCATATGTTCTACCTTTCCCTATTAATCCATGTCTTTATTTGGTCCCTTTGTTTATATTTGTGGGATGCCTTTGTAAAGTCTTGCCGCCATGAGTGGATTTGCCATTCTTCACTGGTCCCTCCCCAGACGATTGAAATCTCTGGGGATTGTCTCGAGTGCACATGCAGGCAAATGCACAGGTGTGAACAGTAAGGCACAATGCAGCACACACTTCTGCTGTAGATCACCTTTCATTGCCACCAGTTTTTTCCCCAAGCGTTTCTTTAACTGAAAGGACAGATTCCCTCCTGGCCTCTATGTTGACAGCAGAGAGACAGCTGCAGAGTATGTAAATGCAGGCAGGCAGGGCTAGAGCTTTCCGTGGCAGGGGTAGGTCTCAAGCAATGATCCGTGATATAAGAAGTGAGGCGTTATGCATTCAGCCGCAAAACGTTGGTGGGTACACCATTCTTGGGCCTGCAGTTGTTAGTTAAGTGTGGGCTCACTTAACTAACACCCCTGCTGCTATTGCTGCCACCAAATTTAGTGCCCAAATTTAGAAGAGCCTTCTCTCTAGCAAGATTTAATGTCCTCCCTTCTAACTTACTGGTAGGAAGATTTAAGAAAACCCCTATTGAAGAGAGACTCTGTCCGTGTAATAATTTAGAGGTAGAGTCGGTCGAACACATGTTGATTAAGTGCATCTTCTATAGAGATGATAGGATCACCTTAATTGGCCCCTTAATTAAAGATTTAGCTGATAAGAACACTCGCGAAATAGTAGTCTTTTTACTTCAGGGCAAAGACAAATATATTTCAACCCAAGTAGCCAAATTTGTCCATAATCTACTGGTCTGCAGAGCTCAAGTAGTTATATAAGATGTTCAGATTTAACGTACCCGTGATATACTGTATAAATGCTACTTACTGTTTATCTGTTTTTCTGGCCTGTCGGCCGCAATAAACTTGATTGATTGATTATTGCTGCCGCCACAATGGCAGCACATAGAAGAGATCTTCCTATTCCCAGTGATGGTATAAGGAAGCAACCTGAGTCAGATCATTGGTCCATCTAACTCAGTGATATCGTGACCGACTGGCTCTTCCAGGGTTTCAGGCCGGAGTATTTCCTAGCTCTGACACACAGCCTTCTCTTCCTGCCACCCTCTTCTCTTTCTTCTTACCCAGCAGGCTGCTGGAGGAGGGACAGACCTAGCTTTTGCCAAGGTCTGAAATGATCACATGCATCGGCCACAGGTTGCCCCCTCTGCATGAGAGGCTGGACCAAGACCATTCCAAACAAGCCAAGATGTTGCTCTGGAGGTTGTCTGGAGTCAACTGTGGGTTTTCACAGTCCCAGAGAGGGTTGTCTCTAGCTTCTGCCTCTGGCTGTTGGGTGGTTGCCCTCTCATAGCGTGGAGGAGTTGGAGGAGTTGGAAGATAGGGGAGGGGGGCAGGAGGGCTACCTCCTCGGGCAAAGCAGAAGCAGACAGTACCAGCCTTTGGAAATCATAGGAGTCTCCAGCAAAGCAGGTATTTCCAGGGCTGCTTTGGCAAAGTGCTCCCCCCTATTTTACCCATCATCTTCCAAGTCATCCAAGGACAGACAGAAGCCAATCTGCTCAGGCCTTGGGGCAGATGGGGGGGAGCAACCAGGCACAGTTTTGGAAGTCTGTCAACCAATCCGGACCATGCACTGCTTCCACACTTGCAGATCAGGGCGAGGTAGAAGCAGAAACGGCATGGGGGAAGAAATAAAGGGCACAGTATTTCCCCACTGACTTTGGGCTGCTGGTACATCTTTCCTATAGCTGGTTCAATGGCTCTCTGTGTACTACCAAACATAACATCCAAGAAGAACTTTGCATGGAAGGAGGCACAGGAGGAGAGACTGAGAGCCTATCTACACTACTGCTTTTAAACAGCTTATAACATTAACCATTTCAAACTGTTATAAACCGTTTTAAAGCAGTAGTGTAGATAGGCTCTCAGGACAGGAAGGGGGATGAAGAGTGGATTCCAAACAAAACCAAAATTCTATAGGAGAATCTCTTTCTGAAGTTTGGGGAAACAAATCTGGAATTCAGGCTGGGCTAGGCCGCAGGGGCATCAACAAGCCTAAGGCAAGCCTTGCTTGCATACAGGACTTAATACCCGGACAAGTCACCTAAACCAACACGCATGGTACTACCCATGGCAAATGCAGGCACGTCTAGCTGCCTGTGGTTTTTTATTTTAAGACTTCTTTACTACAAGTGAGCTTTTGTCAACTTGGTGCCCTCCAGATGTGTTGGACTACAACTCCCATAATTCCCGGCTGGCACCAAGTTGGGGAAGCTGGGATAGGTTTTGTTTGTTTGGTGTTAAACAGATTCGTGAGCCCACCAACTCCATCTGCTGGCAGTCCCAAGAAACAACAATTCAGCACATTGCATTTTGTACACTCCCGCATTCTCAAAACCTACCTCTGACTGCTTTCCCAGATTTTGGATATTAGACGCCTGAAGTGCACGTAGTTTATCCAGCAGAAACATTTTATCTTTGCCTTCCTACAAATCAAGAAACATTTGAATATTAGAGGATGCGGCGGGAGGAGGAAACATTCTAATTTGTTATTTCCCAGGGCATATCTTTTCTCTTTCTTCCTAAAACAGGCCATCTTCAGGTGAAACTATAAGTTACAATGAACATCCTTTAAAAAAAAGTGTGCTCAAATGACCACTTTTATTTTTAAGGGTTCCTTTAGATTAAGGGGAAATCATGTTGCCTTACCGTGGCTTTGCTTTATGTTTCTCTCGCACAATTGCAATGGGCTGCATTACACAGGTGGAGAGGGGTGACCATGTGGTTTATAATTGAAAACTTCCCCTCCTTTCAGTGCTTATAGCCTTGAATGGGACAGCGCCCTCTAGTGGGGGCTTTGTAGCGGAACTCCAGCTGGACATGGCAGGAAATCCTGCGATATTTCAGAAGACTTGGGATAACCGGGGGAAGGTGCGAGAGATGTGCAGGAGGTTGGCTGGGGCATGCTGGGAGTTGTAGGACTGTTTTCTAGCTAAAAAGGCATAGGTTTTCACCATTAAAGCCCATTCG
Organism: Anniella stebbinsi; assembly: GCA_029215795.1. Taxonomy (NCBI): domain Eukaryota; kingdom Metazoa; phylum Chordata; class Lepidosauria; order Squamata; family Anniellidae; genus Anniella; species Anniella stebbinsi. Next base: position 51,571,364 of record JARDYH010000007.1, on the reverse strand, counting down.
ATCTCGTCCAGTCTTCTGAGGGAGTAGAAAACAAGTATTTCCCCTCTTCTGAGTCCGATAATTTCTCTAAGTCATACTTACATTGATAATCTGCTCTCGCAGTAGTTTAACCATTATTTTCCGTCCATCTATGATTTGCCAGTAGAGGTATGTGATAATCCTACAGAAGAATTAAGAAATTAAAAACAGTTCCTTATTTGTTAGTAAAACATGTTTCAGCTTCTTATTAACTGCTCAGTTTTTTAAAAAAGGATTATCTTCCCCCCACCTCCATCCACTCTTAATAATATTGAAAAAAATCAGACGTCGCTGAGTATCTGGGGGGGAAATACTTCCGCTACCCAGCCACTGACATGCTTTACTATACACAATATAAACAGCCCAAACAGATATGATGCAGGAGACTGGCAAAGGGAACATATATATGAGAGCACTTTTTGGGCCATATAGTTCTGCTTTCTGCTCAATTCATGAAATCCAAGCTAGAGCATCCACAACAGAAGGCTGTCCATTCTCTGCTTGAAGACTCCCAGAGAGTAAGAGATCCCACCCAAGCACCCCTGCCTCTAGCTAATTGGTTCTATTGTCAAATTGCTCTTATCATCAAGACATTTCTTGCTATCATAGAATCATAGAATAGTAGAGTTGGAAGGGGCCTATAAGGCCATTGAGTCCAACCCCCTGCTCAATGCAGGAATCCACCTTAAAGCATCCCTGACAGTTGGCTGTCCAGCTGCCTCTTGAAGGCCTCTAGTGTGGGAGAGCCCACAACCTCCCTAGGTCATTGGTTCCATTATCGTACTGCTCTAACAGTCAGGAAGTTTTTCCTGATGTCCAGCCAGAATCTGGCTTCCTGTAACTTGAGCCCATTATTCCGTATCCTGCACTCCGGGGTGATCGAGAAGAGATCCCGGCCTTCCTCTGTGTGGCAACCTTTCAAGTCCTTGAAGAGTGCTATCATGTCTCCCCCTCAATCTTCTCGTCTCCAGGCTGAACATGCCCAGTTCTTTCAGTCTCTCCTCATAGGGCTTTGTTTCCAGACCCCTGATCATCCTCGTGGCTCTCCTCTGAACCCCCTCCAGCTTGTCTGCATCCTTCCTGAAGTGTGGTGCCCAGCACTGGCTTCTTCTGTGCTCTGTTCAGCTAAGTTTCAATGTTCAACCAAAATTTCCTCTCCTCTAACTTAAGCCCTTTAGATCTAATCCTGCCTGCTGGGGCTTTTTCCACTTTAGAGTATCCCCAGGGGACTCTTAATTTTGAACCGAGCAGCTGCACTGGAGAAGTGTGTTGTTAGCCTTCTTACCAGGGAAAGCTGGAGAGGGACTGTAGCTCACTGGTGGAACATGTGAGCTACAGTCCCTCCCAGGTTCAATACCTTGGCATCGCTAGTTCAAAAAAAGCAGGTGACTCGGGGGCTCTGAAGAGTTGCTGCCAGCCAGAACAGTCAATACTAGGCACCCAAGGAGTTCATTTTAGAAACGTGTCCCCTTAGCTCCGTTTCCCGTACTTTTCCTTCCCAGGTACTTACAACACGATGATGGAAAGGATGAAGAAGAACAGCACGCTTTCAATGAAATTGTGATAAATCCACACGACCCATAATGAGCTGGGGAAACTGGTGAGTATCGCTACCCAGCTGGAAATGGCCTCAAAGATAGTCGATAGCCCTCGGAAAGGACCGCATGTTTCGGAAGGCTTCCGTCTGGAAAAATAAGGAGGGAGGAGGTGAAAATTGATATTTTACTTTCTATGTTTTTATTGCTTTTAATGTGCATACTGTTTTCTCTATGGTTGTAAGCCGCCTTGGGAGAGCTTCTGCCCTGAAAGGCGGATAAGAAATGTTTTAAATAAATAAAAATAAATGAATAAATAAATAGTGAGAGATTTCTTTAAAATGGGGTTATCTTTTTTCCCCGCACAGGACTCAGACATTAGTCATATTCGCACAACCTTATCATCACCTCATTCTTGCCTAGTTCAGAGATGGCGAACATGTGGCCTTAGAGATGATATTGGATTGCAGCTCCCATCAGCCTTCCCCATTGGTTATACTGGGCAGGGCTGATGGGAGTTGCAGAGCAACAACATCTGGAGGGCCACATGTTCCCAATCCCTGGACTGGAACCTCAAAGAAGTTCCCTCTCATCTCTAATAATCCTAAAAAGACCAAGGGGAAAATGTTTTCATAAATACTTGTAGGGATTTTAATTTAAAAAGAGGTACAAGGAGCTGCTCCATATGAACACGTCCATCTGGCTCAAATTACATGCAAACTGGAGTCTTACGATTCTTCCTTCCCTGTCTTCAGCTTGGGGCAGGCTGAGGCCCAAGGTAGACAATCCGTGTGGGAAAGGGGCAAGTGAGCAAGAGGCTTTCCCCCTTGCCCACTTGCTTTCCCCCTTGATATTTTCAGCTCAAAACCAGCTAAAAATCCGAAAGAGTCACCGCCAGTACTAAGCCTTAGAAGAGACATTTCAACTTTTTAGAATAAGGGGAAATCTGCACAAGTGTCAGGACACCACTGAATGATAGGTGGTTGGGGAAAGAAGGTGGGGCTAGAAGGGGGTGTGACCTTCTGGAGAACCAGGGGCGGGGTCAAGATTAAGATCCAAGATAGGCTGGATTTGGCCCACAGGCCTGAGGCTCAACAGCCCTGAGCTAGGTCTTTGTTCTGATCCCAGGGCTCCATCACACCTACTTTTTCCCCCTGGTTTGCGTCCGTGGTTTCCCTGTTTCCTTAGCGAGCTAAGTGCTGGGCACTTTCACGCCTGTGCGTTGTTGCGCTCATGTATCTTTTCACTGAAATCTCCTGCCCCGCCCCCTACGTTCTCCTTCCCCCTGCAGTTAATTGTTTACATACATACATACATACATATATATATATATATATATGCGCAAATACAATAGTACAGCAACCTGAAACTGCACAATTACGGTAAAACAACACACTATGCTTTCCCCGAAAATCATATTAAACAATATAGGTGAAGAGAAAGTATTACAATTAGTTTTTGGAGAAGTTTGTGGTCAATATTGGCATGGCAAGGGGAAGCTGACATTGTTCTGGTCAGGAAATCTAGACATGCCTACTCAAGAGTAAGAACCATAGAGATGAATGGGACTGAGTCCCAGGCATGGGTGGCGGTGGCCTCGCTCGCCTTCTCTGTGGGGGTGTTTGGGTGCCCTCTTTCCCTCCCCCTTCATGGTTGAGCCCCACCTTCCTCTTTTGTCAGCGAGACCGCCCTTCGACACACATGTCCCCAACAAAAAATGGGATGGCCCAATATAGCACAAGGACCGGAGGGAGGAGCGGCTTTATTGTGCATGGAAGGGAAAAATGGAATTTCCCCGCTCTAAAATAAGATGGAAAATGGAGGGGAAGAGGTGAGATGAGCGCAGGACAGGGACAACATCATGTGAGTACTGAACTACAAAAACACATACCAGGCATGGTGAGAGTGTGATAAATCGCTGGTGTGATGGAGCTCATACATTCTTAAGGGCTCCCCAAAATCTGGAGCTAAGCGCTCAACAAGCCACTAAAGGGCGCTGAGCAGGGTCGGAACAAGACATCTTAAAGGGGACCTTCGTACCTCCAGACAGTGATAGCGATGACTGAGAGGACTCCAACAAAGGACGGGAAAAACAGCAGGAAGACAAAGATGGTGTTCATCTGAGAAGCTCTCCATGCTTTTCGAGGTGGCTGACAGTTCATCATCAGGCTGACCTTTAGGCACACACGATGAAGACAGTGAGCATTTCAATTCGCACAATGTGAACATCACACAATGAGTCTGGGGTGGGGGGGTCACAAACCACACATTCTGCCGTGGTTCCAAGTCCTCTTGCTGGAGTGCGAGACAATAAAGAGGTCTGCCAAGTAATTTTTCAAAGCTTTTATTCAGCAACTGAACGTCTCTTTGCTCCTCAAGAGAGTTTAAGAATAGGAGCTTTACTCCAGGCTAACACTTGGCTAAACTAAGCGAGACAATTGTTCTTTCAAAAAAGGCGGCGGTCTTTTCCCTGAGTCCCTTTCCCTTCAAGGAGGATTTCTTTGAAGAAGACTTTGGCAAGAGGCTAGCCGAACTGACCGTCTCTCGCCTATCTTTAGCTCCACCCGTTTGAACCTATGGCTTACTCTGGGATCGGTCAGCTCTGAAGTCCCCTCCCCCTCAGAGGATTCTTGAGTTCCCACAAGCTGTGTGTTGTTCATGTTCTCATTGATAAGGTCTTGTGAAGATTCATCCCTGGTGGGTGCAGAGCCTGGGAGAATCACCTCCTCCACCTCCTGTGTAATGTGGGACGTTTCTAGTCCTGTTTCTTCAGCTTCAGAATCTGATAGATAGCCTGAAACTCCTTGCCCCACACCAAGGGAATCAGGCCTGGTCCTGACACTGTTAAGCATGTTTTTTTTAACAAAAAGGTGAGTGCTTAGCGTTGGATAATTTCAGAAAAAGCAGCTTTGTGGGACCGCAACGCACCGGAAGGAAGGGTTTACTGATTTGTAGTATTTGTACGTGTGCTGCCCTGTAACAAAGTTCTCTGGGTGGCGTACAAAAAAAAACAAGCTCAAAAACAAAACATAAAACCAAAAAATCCAAAGCAACATGAACAAAAAATAAAATGAAAAGCACAGCAAACAAAAGACTCGCAGCATCCCAAAATTAAACAAAGAGATCTTTAATCCTTTCTAGTCCAAAAACTCTACACATAGTACCCTCTCAGCCTGCTGTTTGCTCCCAAAGCATGGTTTACGGATAATCTTCAGAGAAAATAGCAGTTGCAGTTGGGGAGGTAATTTTCATTTGGAAACTGGCACAGGGAGAAAATGGTTACCAATTTAGATCAGCGCCCCATGCAGCGGGTTTTTCAGGGGGTGGCTGGAGAGGCCCACACTTAAGGTGATGTGCAGCTTAACTCCCAAGTTTAATTCAGTTTGAAGGAACATAGGAGTTCACTTTAATTGAAAGCTCCAAAATCTCAGGTCACTTTTATTGTCCAGAGAGACAAAAGGAAGGACTTCTTGACACAGTGCATAGTTAAATGAAGGGATTCACTACCACAAGCTAAAGTGATGGTTGCACATTTCGATGGCTTGAAGATGGGATGGAGGATGGAGGATAAGGCTATCGGTGGCTACCACTCAAGATGGCTATATATTACCTCCACTATCAGAGGTAGCATGCCTCTGTGTTTCAGTTGCTGGGGAAGGGTCTGGGAGGCTGTCATCATGCCTTCTTTGTGAGCTTCCCAAAGGCTGCTGGTTGGCCAGTGCGGGAAGAGAACGTTGGACCCAATATTCCTTTGGCCTGATTCAGCCCAGCTCTTCTCATGTGCAATTTTGTCAATTTCACCTGCCTTTTTGTCCTTGCCCCTCACTTGTACCAAAATAACCACACCCATAAAATAAGATCGTTTCCGCTAATGCGAGATCCTCCAAAGCTCCATCCACGTGCGTGCTGGAAACCAGGATGTCCGACTCACTTGAGCTTCTGATGTCAATACATAAATAAGTAAGAGACAAAAATGCACTCCAGCCAGGAGAAGAAAAGCTGCTTGGATCTTTAAGCTCACAATCCTATGCAGTTAAGCAACCCCCACTGAACTTAATGGGACTTACTTCTGAGTAAACATGCATGGGATTGTAAGACGCTTTAAGGAAGAACAAGCAAATTTCAGCACCACAAGAGGCTTAATGAAAAGCAGCGCACCTTTTTCACGCAGAATATTATGAAAAATGATATCATCTGAATGGCTGGGAGCAGAGGTGAGAAGAAGATGCCAATCCTGCAAAGGGGAGGAGGAGGGGAGGAAGAAATCAACTCAAGTTTTTTACTTGCATGATGGTAGGTATAAACAGAAGATACTCTTCCATGCTTGGAGAAAGGCAATGGATATTTATTTAGATTTATATCCTGCCTTTCGAATGATTCTCAAGACAGCTTATAATATGAACATAGGCCAACAAACCACTAACTGATACGTCCGAGTAGTCCTTGGTCCCCTGGACAATGGGCAGAGTCAACGAACTTCTCTACATGAGCGATTTATCGCACACTCATGATTGGCCAGTCACGAAAGTTTGCGGGTCATTTACATGGCGCTGTTAACCTCCAGGACGTCTCCCACGCCTCCCCCCCCCCCCCCGGTAATCTCACTTTTAAAAAGATCGGAGATAATACACTATTTGAAATTATCGCAGGATCTAATACAGCCACTAGATGGTGCTGTTTCATTGAACTTTATGGAGAGGGGAAGTTCGCGGTTGCTGTTCGTCTCCATCTAAAGGAGCTAGTCAATGTGTTAAGACCCCAGAAGGAGAAAAACTGGTAAGGCTGCGGGTCTTTTCCTTAATATAGAGATGCCCATAGTGTGCTTCACTTCACCTGCACAGTCCCATGGCAATTGGCGCCAAGTGTTCTTTCCTGCCAAAGAGGGTCTGAGTGGGGAAAGGGAGTCCCCTCCAGCTGCTCCTTCTCTGACCAATGTATAAGGCCCGGTTGGTCTTCCCCTTGCTAAGATATTCTTCCAGAGAGGCAGAGAGCGCAACCTCCCAGGGGCCCTTGGTCGATGGATAGGCCTAGACTGTGCTTCCATTCATGTCTCCAGTCCCGAGGCAAATGTTGTTACCCTTGTTACCATTTTTAGTTTTCAAGCCAATTTATTCATACAAATTATCTTTGAAAAACCTGACATAGAAAACAGACCTTAAACAGCTATGCCATTCAACAGCTTGTACAAATTGTCCAGGGCAGCCGTATACTTGCATGGGTCTGCTGTAACAATCTTGGTATGTTAGACTAAAAGCTCCATCACACCTAATTTTTCCCCCCGGGTTTGCCTCCACATTTTTTTTTACTTCTATGCAGAAGCACGTCAAGCTTATGATCCCTTTCACCTGAATAGTTGCTCCTTCGCTCTTCCACTCCACTCCACCCCTCCCTTTCTCTTTCTCCCTCCAGTCAGGTCTTGTCAGATGAGTATTTCAACCAGACCGCCTTTCTGCTGGGCAAAAATGGAACGACCCTTTAGTCTGGTTCTTTGGGGGCAGTTCTGCAGAGATTCGGGTGTGTATGGTTTTAAAAAAGACTTTCCAGCCTGGAATGCAAGGGTTGGGTTTTATATTGAGGCTTGCAGCTGGCTGCTGGGAGAGATCGCTTTTCCCTGGCAGGACCTGATGCAATCCATTCAAGCCAACGGCAAGACTCCCATCGCAGCACACGCCCCCAATTCCTTTAAAACTACACGGAGGCTTAGGGTGCATTGAATGCGCTTAGGAAAAATAATCCAGACTTTTAGCGTTCCAGGAAAGGCTGGGGAAGAGGCAGGGTGTCAGCAGGACAGGCACGGCGTCATGTGAGTACCGTGCTGCAAATCCATACACCAGGCATTGTGAGAGTGCACAAAATCGCTGGTGTGATGGTGCTCTAAGATGGCACTTGTGCTCGCCTCCTTTATCCTCGCCCTTCCCTTTTCTTCGCCCCCTCCCCCAGGTGCATCCAGCTTCCAGGTCTCTAACACTGTTTCCTACCAGATCTGAACCAGAAAACTGCATTTAATTTTAAATTTGTACTGTTTATTTGATATATTGAATGGTGGTTATTTTGTAAGCCACCTTGTGAGGATTTGTATCCTTAAAAGGCAGGGTATAATTACATTAAGGGAGCAATCGTATACCTTTTCAAACAGAAAAATGCCCTACAACTCCCAGCATTCCCCAATTAGCATCACTGGCTGGTGAATGGTGGGAGTTGTAGGATTTTTTTCCTGCCTAAACATGTATAGGATTGCACCCTAAATAAATTAGTCTCTGTTTACAAACCAGGACATTTCAGATACAATACGATCTCTGATTTATATCAGACATTAGTAAGTTTCATTTATAGTGTTATCAGTCTCACTGTGGTTTCTGTCGACTCAAACAGGATATTTCAGAATCTTTCTGGCATCCCTTAAGGAAGTAACACAAAGATCCTCTGAACAGAATGATTTCCACTCACCATGCCAAAGTCTGAGCGTAGATCAAATCCAAAACATTTCGAGCAATATTGAATTCCGGCACGCCCAGTTTTTTGTAGCATGTAGTTCCAAAGATTCTGAAAATGGCACAAATACATTTTCAGTCATAAATATTTGCAGCAGCCTGTCAGGAAATACTATTTGCCTGGGTTGCAGAAGTGGCCAAGAGCGATACCTCCATCTCCACTTGATAAGAAGCTGAGAATGAGAAACATCATTCATGCATTCACAACTTCAGTGCTAGACTACTGCAATGCACTTTTATGTAGCTCTGCCCTTGAAGACAGTTTAGAGGTTTCAGGTGCTGCAAAATCATCTGATGGCAGTGGGTTATCATCAAAGCACATTGTACAACTACTCCAATGTATGCACAAACTCTCAATTGCTTTCTGAGCATAACTCGATAGGTTAGTTGTGGTGTTTGCAAAAATTTTGATCAAGCAAACATAACTACCCTTTGTTTTTTGTTTTTTGTTTGTCTTTGGGACAGGTAAAAGGCAAATTAGAACCTACTGATAGATCTCTGGGTGATCTGCAACAGATTGTCATGGGTTTTTTGACTCCAAATTGTCCAGCAACAGCAGCAACTAAAAAACCTTTCCTTGTTAAATTCGGGGGAAATCAGGAGTGTTTTTTGTGTGTCATCTTGTCTCTAGTACTGATCATTAATTCCTGGGCTGGAATTGTTACGTTTTCTAACAATTTTTTCATCTTCAAATGTGCACCTGTATTTTGATAAGTCGATGTTTATTATGTGTCGCTTCGGACACTGTTCACCGTTGGAAAGTGACATGTAAACAGACTCATCTGGTATTGGGAGATGGAAGATCTGGATCTACTGGCAGATCTCTGGGTGACATGAAGCAGATCGGCAAAAGTTTCCAACTCAACTGTTTACCAATGGCAGCAACAAAATTATTTCCCCCCTCAGCAACCAGGAGTGGACATGTGTGAAAGTTTTTGAGCTCAGCCCAGCTCTTGTCCTCAAAACAATCAGAATGAACTCAGAGGCACCCTAGTCATTAATGCTAAGTGTATGTCTTTTGCATCTTGCCCTGCTTGCTAGATCTTAGGGTTCCTGGAGTGAAACAAACTAGATACAAGAAGCCTGAAGAACGCCTAGCCTTGAACTCAACTAGATCAGAATTCCCAATTCTTCTTTGTAATGCCAAAAATTTACGAGTTCAAAAGTATTGTTTGGACCAAACGCAAAGTGGACACGCACCTTCCTAGAAATTCTCCGAAGAATGAACCCAGTAAGCAGCAGATGAAGTCGGCCACAAGCAGCCTATATATATCTTGGCCAACCAGGGTTTCCCAGCACTGTAGAAAAGTAGGGTAAAAGAAGCAGTCTGAGAGTATATTCTTCAGCTGTGGTCACCTTACACATCTCCTGGTTCCTCTCTATCTACGGCTCAGGCCGGTCAGAGGTAAGCCTGTCCCTTGGACTATACTATTTCAGACTGTTCCCATGTGTGAGAGAAAAATGTTTCCCCATAGATAGAAAACTAAGAGGGAGACAGCTAGGCTAGAACCCTTCTCCTGCTGGTTTCCTATGTGCAGGGATTCTTTAGGTGCAGAAGAGCATTTGAGTCCTCACCTGGAGTCCTACACAGAGATTTACCACTCTGGCTGCAGTTTGTGAGAACTAGGCATGAGGGTCATAGGGTGACCATATGAAAAGGAGGACAGGGCTCCTGTATCTTTAACAGTTGTATTGAAAGGGGAATTTCAGCAGGTGTCATTGGTATGCATGCAGCCCCTGGTGAAATTCCCTCTTCATCGCAACAGTTAAAGCTGCAGGAGCCTTGCCCCCTTTTGTATCTGGTCACTCTAGTATAGCTCCTGCAGCTTTAACTGTTGTGATGAAGAGGGAATCTCACCAGGTGCTACATGCATACAAAAGACACCTGTTGAAATTCCCTTTTCAATACAATTGTTAAAGATACAGAAGCCCTGTCCTCCTTTCCATATGGTCACCCTGGTCAAAGAGGGTCTCATGCTTCCCTTTGTTAAGACTTTCAGCAATACAGAAGGAAAATTAGATGCTTACCTCCACTTTTGGTTCCAGAGCCACTATGTTAAGCCAGTAGTAGCAAAGGACCCCTATGATCGATATTTTCAGAATAATATTCCTGCAGAAAGGGAGTAGTAGCCATCAGGATTCAGTAGCACAAGAAGGGGGCAGAAGCATTTGTTAGCAATCTGATGTGAAAGCTTGGAAATTGGGAAGGTCACATCTATTCCTGCAAAGAGAAGACATTATTCTATCCCACCCACCCACCATGACAATATAACCGGGACATTGCTGTCACATAAGGATGGGTGAATCTGTCGAGTTCATTCTCAGCCAGGTTGGATTTCTGCATTTACTATTATGTTCCATTTCCACATTGATTTGTGCACAGGTTGAAAACAACAACGACCTCCAAGAACTTTCGTGCAGGTTTCAGTGTGCATCTTTTCAAAGGTACGGATTACTATTATTTTTTGTACGCAATTTTCCAAATGTGTGTGTTTTCTCCCCTAAGCTGAAGCAGTTTTGTGCACACTTTTCCGTAATATGTGAGGTGTTTTTTCTTGATTCACGTGATCAAACTTGAGCTCAGCGATTGTGGATTTCAGAGCGCAACTGCATTCCATTTTTCCCCCTTTGGTTCGTGGAGCACGAATTAGATATGATCATATCAACATGCGAACCGAACGAAATTCCCATTCCCATTCCTACCGTCAAGCCACCCTTTGCCCCCATGATCACTTTGACATCCCACCTTTCTTGCATCAGGGAATTCAAGCCTGGGGACAGAGATCCCTAAGCGGTCTCCCATCCAGTCCCTGACTAGACCCAGCATTCGATTTTGCATCATGCAGCTTCAAGACCACGCTGTGGGTCTAGTTACCAAATCCAGACTGAAAACAGGAGGGGGGGGAGAAAAAAGAACAGGGCATACCTGACAATGGCGGTATAGATCTGATGCTTGGGAGAAGTGAATTTTTCCACGAGGCCGAAGAACGAGTATAAGAAAGGCACGACGTGGTTGAGGAGGCTCACCACGACTGGCAGGATCAGCGTGGCAGCTTCGCTTTCCAGCTCCGTTTTCTCCTTCTGCAGAATTAACTTTAGGGGAGAGGCAGAGGGAGACCCAACATCCATATTAACACCTTAAGAACCTGTTCAGTTCTTCTCTCATTCACGGTACATTGATGAAGCCGCCGGAGAAACGAAACTAGGCGATGCTACGGCCTTCCTTCTGGGGGGGGGGGGGCGGAGGGCAGCTAGTCTCGGTTATTTAGAGGTCAAACGGTTCATGCTTGCTTGACGGCTCAGGCCCAATGATTGGCATAGATGGCAAGGACAGGTGACAGCCGCAAACGGAACCACTTGGTGTCAATGGGTACTTCCCTCTGGTACCGTGTAGCAGTTTCAGGAGGGCATTTTGTTGTTGTTGTTAGGGCCACAGCACACAAGGAGGCCCCCTCTCCCTGTGGCCCCAATCCGAATTGGACTGCCCAGCAGCTGCAATTTATATATCGAGAGCCAGTGTGGCCTAGTGGTTAGAATGTTGGACTGGGTCACGGGAGACACAGGTACTAATTCCCACATGGCCATGGAAACCCACTGGGTGACTTTGGGCCAGTCACTGACTCTCAGCCTAACCTATCCCACACGGTCATTGTTGTGAGGATAAAATGAAGGGGGTGGAGAATCGTGGATGCTATCTTGAGCTCCTCAGAAGAAAAGGCATGATGTAAATACACACCACCACCAAAGCACACGTTTAACACCATGTGTAGTTTGGCCCATGTCATGGCACCGTATTCTGGGCTCCTGTATTCTGCTTTGAGGAAGACTCAGATGAGGAGGAAGTTTAAGCCACTTTCCCTGAGGGAGAACTTTCAGTACCTTGTGGCCTCCAGATTGAAGGATGTAGCCCTGCTACCATCCTCAGATGTGTTCCCAGCAAGCCTTCCATCTCCTACCCTAGGGATCCCCAAACTTTTTAGGTCAGGGACGCATTTGGAATTTTGAGAGTGTGTCATAGAATCATGGAATAGAAGGAGCCTATAAGGCCTTTGAGTCCAACCCCCTGCTGAATGCAAGACTCCACCTTAAAGCATCCTTGACAGATGGCTGTCCAGCTGCGCCTTGAAGGCCTCTAGTGTGGAGAGCCCACGGCCTCCCTAGTTTATAGTTTCCATTATCATACTGCTCTAACCGTCAGGAAGTTTTTCCTGATGCTCAGCCGGAATCTGGCTTCCTGTAACTTGAGCCCATTATTCCGTTTCCTGCACTCTGGGACGATCGAGAAGAGATCCTGGCCCTCCTCTGTGGGACAATCTTTCAATTCCTTGAAGAATACTATCATGTCATGGGTGTTCTCACAAAATAGCTGCCATGGAGTGGGGCTTGTCCGTTCATACAATAAGTACCCCAATAGGCACGGCCAGTCACAACTACTGAGACTAAAAGAAAAGTAACTCATCCAACAACCTAAATACAAAGCAGAGGTGGGCGCCTGAGCACTGGAACACACAACCACTCTTCAGGACCTGAATAAAGGTGGTACTCGAGGGAAGCGCTTTGCTTTGCCGTGTGCCAGCGTCCCAGTGCAAAACACATTTATTTGTTTTAAATCGTAAGACATCAAATAAAAATCAGGGGATGCAGGCACCGAGAGATGCATCTAGGGATACATCATAAGGGAGACCCCAGTGGGAGACCAACATGCTTTGAAATTGCACACACTCTTATTTTGCAATCAATTCCCGGATCCATAGAGTGGGTGATATTAATATTCAGAGACACGGAGGAAGAAAATCTCCAGACCTTACCTCTAAATTGACAAGGGAGAAGAAGTAAATGCCAGCACATGAAGCAACTGCTGTTCCCAATGCCACAATCCAAGCCACCAGGTGAATAGCAACGTGAGAAATCCTCTGACTTAGGGAAAGCTTGAGAGATTCGGTACTCATTTCGGAGAGGGTCTCCTGGAATCAAAGCACTTGCTGATGAGCTACTTGAGTTTAAGAGCATCATTCATGAAATCTGGCCGCCGCCATGATTACACAGCTTTACATTTGAGTTCCGTTACATACCTTTATTTGAGTACTGAGGTTTTTCTGCTTCAGCTTCACCGCCTTCTCATTGGTTATGTTGAAGTCCCAGATGCAGAGGAGTTTGGCCGCATTTCCAGAGCACATCTGAGGGTTAACAAAGCTGTTGCGGAAGGATTTGGCCATGCTACGGGGCGATGAAACATGCCAGTGTCGGGCGGAGGGGGAGAGAAAAGATTAAAGGAACAATAATGATAGCTGTAATATAGATGGCAACTTCTTCAAATGCAGTTTGGGGATGCAACGCTTACAGTGCAATCCTATGCATCTTTACTCAGAATTAGGGTCCGCTGGATTCAAAGGGACTTACTCCCAGGTAAATGGGCATTAGGCATATCATTCGGAGAACCCATGGTCCTCCATGCAGAAAAATCTACAAGTAGCTCTCTCCCTCCCTGGCAGTAAAAATACAATAGGAACTAGTAATATTTATTTATTTATTTCACTTATATCCCGCCTTTTTTTCCTCCATGGAACCCAAGGCAACGTACCTAATCCTCCTCCTCTCCATTTTATCCTCACAACAACAACCCTGTGAGGTAGGTTGGGCTGAGAGTCTGTGACTGGCTCAAAGTCATCTAGTGGGCTTCCGGGTTCTAGTCCCCACTCGGCCATGGATCTCCCGGCTCCCATCCCAACACTCTAACCACGACACCATGCTGTCTCTCCCTTTTATGACACTCAAGATCAGCTGCCTGAGGCAGGTGCCTCACTCTAACAACAGAGCTGCCCTGGGCTTTGTTACACCAATACTCAAGAAATATTGCCCAGTTCTGTTTAAACCTAATAATAATAATAATAATAATAATAATAATAATTTATTTCTTATCCGCCTCTCCCTTTGGATCGAGGCGGGAAACAACATTAGTCTAACAATACAATAAAAATAAAATACATAAAATTAATTAAAAGAGCATATAAATTCAATACAATATCAAAATAAAAATCAACACATCTTAAAATTCTTGGTTCAAAATTCATCTGGGTAGGCCTGCCGGAAGAGGCTAGTTTTTACAGCTGTTGGAAAGAGAATTAAGTTGACGAATCTCTTCCGGCAGGTCATTCCACAGTCTGGGGGCAACAGAAGAAAAGGTCCTCTGGGTAACAGTTGTCAGCTTAGTTTTATTAAGTGTCTGCTTTCCTCCTTCCACTCTTATGTAGCCTGTAAGTTTTGCCGTAACTGCGTATTCTCACAATTTTGCTTCCCATTCCATTAAAACTAGAATATTTCCCAATGTTTAACATGCCAAAATGTTTAATTTCTGACCTCCATTCTAAAACTCAATCTCCCCACCTCAACTCTTTCATCTTAACAAAAGACATTCAAATTGAAATAAAAGAGGAATTTAAAAATCACTCTACCTGTACAGCAAGCTTAAAAAGCAGATAATGAAATAAATTCCAATGGTGAAAATATAGGCCAGCTGCATTAAATAAGGGGAGAGGCTGTCGTTTCTTGCAACTGTAGTGTTGGTATAAAAACCATAGTAGAGCACAGTGTCTTGAAAATAACCCTGAAATGAGAAAAGGAGGATACAGCGATCACACAGGGTGCAAGCAATTAACAAAAGCTTGCTGTTATTAGTGCTGAAACTTCTGGTGTGAATTAGAGCAGAATTGCCATATACAGAGAAAGTGTGGCAACACAGCATTTAGTATTAGCGGCAATAAACTCAGGCTAGTGCCAGTTTAAAAGCCTAAATCAACTTACTTTATTAGTGCTTTTATACACATTGTCAGTGGAGGCTATCTAACACTGTTTAATGACAAGCATCCCCTACAGCTGAGTGTAAGTGAGTCAAGGCATGATATATGGTTACTTGCTTCCTTCAGGCCGCATGGTACTTGTTATGGCAGAGGCAGGAGGAGGAAGAGGAGGGAGCGCAAATAAGGAACTGGAAGTTACAGGACATGCTTATAGTATGGATTATTATTATTTTTAATCATGTGTACTTAAAATGTTTTTAAATGTTTTAAATATTTTAAAATCATACTAGGTTTAATTATATTTTTACATTTTGTATATCTCTATTTGTTTTAATTTGGAAGCTATCTTGGGTCCCAGTATTGGGAAAAAGGTGGGATGTAAATAATAATAACAATAACAACAACAACAACAACAATAATAATAAACAAGACAAATGGCTGCTGATGACCCCTACTGTCTGGAAGCATGCGGAGTTGTTCCTATTATCCAGTATTTAGGAGCTGTAGCTTAAAGCCTCTCAAGTAGTAGAGTGTGCTCTGTTTTGTGACAGGTTTTCCCCTCTCCTTTGCTAACATCTGAACTGGTCACATCCAGATGTGGTTCCTCCCCACCACCCCCATCCTTCCATCTGTATTGGAAGTGTGGAAGATTATTGTATTTCGAGGAAATAGTGACATGATATAATCTTCTTTTAGCCTGAACCTTGTATGCATGCAGCACCTGGTGACATTCCTTCTTCATCACTACAGTTAAAGGTGCAGCAGCCCTGCCCTCTTTGGTATCTGGTCACTCTAGTATAGCTCCTGCAGCTTCAACTGTTGTGATGAAGAGGGAATCTCACCAGGTGCTGCATACATACAAATGACACCTGTTGAAATTCCCCTTTCCATACAATTGTTAAAGATACAGGAGCCCGGTCCTCCTTTCCTTATGGCCACCCTGACCTAGCTCTGCTCCTGTTTTTGGTTTTGATGTTAAAAACAACAACAATACTCACGGCTCCAGTTAAAAACTCCAGCCCTGTAAATGAAAGGTGAGATGGTTTGGCTTCTATGAGTTGAGGAATTGCAAGAAAACTGAAGTTCACCAGGAATGAGAAAGTGTTAAACATCAGGAGCCAGGTCAGAAACTCAAAATAGGAACGGACGCTGGTCCCAAATTTGCCACCAATGTCTTTTAGAGTCTTCTGCCAAATTTTGAAAAGCTGAAAGCAGTCCAACAAGCTATTTTTAAATCGCCGAAAAGACTAGAAAGGGAAAACAAAAAACAACACAACACCCATGAGCCTTCAGTTAATATGCCACCCAGTTTTTATATTTTGTTACTTAAATAAATGAAATACATAGGGTACAATCCTACACACATTTCCTTGGGATAAAACCTTATTGAACATAATGGAAGTTACATCTGATTAGATATACACAGGATTGTGCAGAGAGTGTAAATAATACTGTATTGTTCAGTATGGCTATAAAATTATTTGCTTATCTTCGGTGTATTTATTTTCACTGGATTCCTAGTCACTCCCATAAATATACAGTAATGTAATGCATAATAAATAGTGCTTTGCATTCAGTCCTTTGTAGTCTTTCCTTTAAATGCAATAATAGGCGGATTTCAGTCCTGAGTGGTTTACCTTTATTCAATTTTTTAAAAGGCAGTCTTTAGGCGAGGTATTTATCATACGTTCATGGTTGCTCACTCAGAGAAGCTTGTGGGTCCTTTTCATGATGTCATCAACTTCTGGTGCCTCTCTCTTAATTTTTTAGGTTTTTTCTGCCACTTTAAAAATTGCCGAAAATGCAGTAACACACACACCCCACCGCCAAAAAAACGCCATCAAAGAGGTGGCGTCATTCAGGAATCTGCCCTGCCAGTAGCCAAAATGAGGCAGCTGCCTCAGGTAAGTGATTTGGGGTGTCATGAAAAGGCAGCAAATAGTATTAAAGAATTATTGTTGTTGTTGTTGTTGTTGCATTTTTACTGCCAGGGAGGAGGAGAGGCACATGTCACTTCTGGAATTTTCTGCCTCAGGTGCTGGTCTTGGGTAGTATCTACTTTGACTGGGGGGGGGGGCAGGGGGGACAGGTGTCATGCCATTTGCTGCTCCAGCCAATAAAATGTTTTGGGCCAACCCTGGTGAAAGGAAACCATGGGCATTACAATTAGATTAAACTACTGTAATGCACTCTATGGCCTGTTTCGAATGATACGATAATCAACGGGGGGTGGGGGGGAACAATCGTCCATTGTGTTGCTGATCGGCAGCATTCGGACGACATTTTAGGCAACGGAGAGGGGAAGAGGCAACGGACAGTAAGTTATTGGCAGCATTCGGACGGTACGATAATCAACACGATTGTTCCCCCCACCCTCAGTTGATTATCGTGTCGTCCGAATGCTGCCTATGTGATGCTGCCCTTGTGCCAGGTTCAGAAACTGCAGCTAGTGCAGAATGCAAGGTATACAGCTGAGTTTTAAAAAAAACAAAACTGCATTGGCTGCTTATTAGCTCCCGAGCCATGTTAATTGTTCTGTTATTAACATAAAAAGAACTAAACTACCTGGGACCAGGATACTGAGCAGACATCTTTCCTTATATACATGCATGCAGCTGACCTTGTCGCCATGAGACATCTTGAAAGCAAGGCCTTCTCGGTAGCGGCACCCACCCTCTGGAATTCCCTCAGGAGGCAGAAAAAGTAGTGAGGTTTAAATGCCTCCTGAAAACCTACCTGTTTATGCAAGCTTTCCCCGGCTTGTAATTAATGGTCGTGATGCTGCCTCATTTGATTGTTTAGCATTTTTTATTGTCGTGAATGTTTCTGTTACTTATCTTTGTTTGTTTGTTGCAATTGCAATTGTTTATAAATTGAGTATTTTAACATTAATTTTACTTTGCTGTGTAAACTGCTTAGAGCTTTTGCTATACCAAGCAGTAAATAACTATTGTTTAATACAAAAATAACATATTACCGCTTCTTAAAATATACCCATTGTACGCTTCTTTCTCGGTGAAGGTATGCCACACTTACTAAAGCTGTGTTGTAGAAGCATTGGGCGCAACAGTTAATTTGAGCATCGCGGCTGTGGGAGGTCTTTGTTCTTTCCAGAAGAGCATTATTCCTGTTGAACAGCAGACGGTAACAATTACGGTACATAAAAACTTTAAAAAAAAGTTTTGGCTTGTTCTAAACAAAGATATTGCATATCCAAAATGGCTTCTCCTTTTTTGGGGGGGGCACATTCAGGGTTTCCATTATATTTCCTGAAGTTTCCAGTTTCCAAAGTCCTTGCCTCTCTCCCATCTCATCCTCCTTCATTCAGGACAGTATGGCATGTTAAACTGACAAACGCGGGTCTGCTAATTTTTGAATTTTTATTTAGTTATTAAACATATTTATACCGCCCTTCGTCAAAAAAATTGATCCCGGGGCAATTCTTACAGCAAATACATATCCATAAAAACACAAATTTTAATAATAAAAAGATTGGACCAGCAGAGAAAAGAACATTCAACAGTATTTCTAAAGGTACTTAAAATTAAGTGTGTTTCAGACATAATGCAAATGCTGCAATGGGGCATGTGTAGAGTATTTCCTCGGGGCATGACGGATCCTATTTTGTATGAATTAAAGTTACAGATACATTAAAAAAAAATTCTAAATGAGCAATTAAGCAAAGACATCAGTAAGTACCGGTTAGCTAGATGCAACAAATAAATCAATACATGCATTTAAACATAATGGCTCAGTTGAGACAAAACGTTTCTCAATGGTAGTTTTAGAACTGCACGGTGGAGTTTTTACACCACCGTTGAGAAATGTGTTGTCTGGCAGGAAAACCCCACGCAACGGTGGATTTTTTGAGAAAACATTCCACCCAGAATATCCACACTGTGTGTTGTGTGGTAGGCTCCATGGAGTTTTCAGCTACATTGAGTTGTCTTTTGCCACTGGCTACAGAGTTCCCTGGCAAGAGCGGTGAAAGGAGTGAGTGCCGCTCTGGGAGAGTCACCAGTATTTTTTTATTTTGCAGCGATGGCTGATTGGATACCATCAGGAAGATGGGGAGGAGAGAGGACCTTTCAATCAAACGTTGTGATGGATTTTACTCAACTCCACAGTAGCCCAGTCACACAACAGTGGAGTTAGAATATGTTGTGTGTGGAGTACCTCTTAAAAACTCAACTGTGAGTGAAGTTTTCACACTGCGTTGACTAATGTGTTGTCTGAACTGAGCCAATATATTTTTAAATTTTAGAAGTTATTGGCTTCCTTTCCAGCCAAGTTGCTTAACAACCATCAGACTACAAATATTTTCCTGTTACCTAATCTCTCGTTTTTCACTCATGGGTTTTGGAATCATCTGAATCGCTTTCATTCGTTCATTGGTGGACATGGTTGCAAGATCACTGATTAATTTTTCTTCTGCAGCAAAGAAATAATAATAAAAAAATCAAATAGTAGCATGAAATACAGTATCATTATCTAGCATTTCCAGGTAAAGAATACAACTGGAAAAAATATACAACTGGAGTGGAAGGGAAAGGAACATAACAGTAACAGAAAGCTGTACAGGAGACAATGGCTCAATTCGGATGACATATTAGGCAATGGAGAGGTAAATAACGTACCGACCGTGCGTTAGGCAGGAGGAGCTTCACAGACGACATGCTGCAGCCAGCGCTGCTCGGCACCAGCAAACACCCCGGCTGCTATGAACTTGCGGCGGCCATTTTGGTTGCAGCCTCTCCTCCTTGTGTCCCCCAGCCATATCCCAGCATGCACCGTGAGTTCTGCCGGCTGCATAGAGTGGCTGGGGGGTTTTGGCTGCTCTAGGCAGCAGAACTCTATTCCGAAACGGAATAGTCCACGGAGACAGGGGGGGCAGAATTCGGACGACACTTTAAACAACGGGGCTTCGGGCTAAACAACGTGCAAGCCCGTTGTTTCGCTCTGTTGTTTAAAGTGCCTGATTAACATACTGTCAGTTGTGTGTGCATTGTGTGTTGCCCTCCAAACGACACAATAAGCAACACAACTGACAATTGTTCCCCCCCTCCTCCGTTGCCTAATGTGTCATCCGAATTGAGCCAATGAGTAGAACCATTGAAATCAATGGGGCTTATATCATGACTAATGAAATTCCAACGGATTTTAATGGATTTACTTTTGTGTATGCCTAAATCTGGATCCATCCCCTTATTCTATCACTAAATCATAACTATGACAATGATGCTGAGACTCTAAAATTCCTTCCGTAAGAAATTCCATTTATTATATTTTTATACCACTCTGTAGCTGAAGCTCTCTGAGCAGTTTACGAAGATGTGACAGGGAAAAGAGAAAATAATAATAATCAATAATAATAATAATAAGCAAAACATCATAACCAAAACAAGAATAGAATACTTTACCTTCTCTTTTCCTCTCCTCATTATATCCTGGGTCTAATCGAAGTTGACTGGAAGGTGTCATGAAGACCGTATCAATATCGTGCCTGTTATTTCTCTGGATGAAGTTAACTGAAGAATTAAAAAATGCGCCTTTTAATAATCTCACAGTGCAATCCTATGCATATATACCCAGACCTAAGTCCCACTGAGTTCAATGGGTTTTACTCCCAGCTAAGTGGGGATAGGGTTGCAGTTTAAGAAGTGAATAAACATACAGATGAGCTAAATGGATCTCTTTATTTACAGCCAGCCAACTGAGTGAATTACACCTTACCTCCCCATGGCAGGCTTCCACATTATTACACTGAACAGTGAAAGCCTAGCTGGGATTATTAGAGCTAATACAATATACACGCCAACGTTTGATGGAGGAAAATAGATTTTCCTGTTGAGTGAAACAATAATGAATGAACAAGCCAGGTGATTGAACCATATCTAAGAGGTCTAACATCACGTCCAAAGAATTTTTGAAATGTGAGCTACAAAATGTATCAGAAAGGTAATCTTGCCTTTTACATACAGTAATATACAGCATTTAATGATGATCTTATTCTGTATTTTCGTACATCACTTAGGAATTTTAAGGCAAGCGATTCATAAATATCATTAAATAAATACATTTCCCTAAAACCATGAACTCCCATTTAATTTTGAATTTAAGTTTCATAAACCTATACTTCTCATGGCCATCCAATAGGTTACTCCCAAAATGCTACAGTTGAGATCCAAAGAATTACGTGAAGCATGCAGATGCACTGGGACATGCCCAGTGAGATTTTATTTATTTATTTACTTTCCTTTGAGCAACCCTATTGCAAACTGCCTTTGGAAACGTTTCAAGATCTTGAAACTGAGATCTTCCTTTATGGGCATTATGGATCATCCCATGATCAACAGTATGTTGTCAAGTAACGGCACATAACTGGGTCTTCTCAGTAGTTGCAGCTACCCTGTGGAGCGCTCTCTCCTATGTGGTCTGAGAGGTGGAAACTCTTGAAACTGCACTGGTTTACTCAGGTTTTGATGACAGATAGATAAAACTTTTTTGTTCCAACCAGTGGTTACAAGAATCATGATAAAAACCATGGTAAGAGTTTCCCACGGGGGTTGCTTGCACCGCTCCCTGTCTTGGCCTTGAAGCTGCTAGTTTCTCTGGGAACTTGGGAGTGTTTTGATAAGGTGGGGGCCACTCTTTGAGGGTGTCACTCACATTATAGCATTATCAAAAGGGGGTTGAACTGTCCCATCCTGTTGGCACGTGGGCACGGTTTACAGGTCAAAGGACCTGTCTGTCAAGTGGCGTTGAATAGGCCAAGCCTGCGGTCTATAAGGGGGGGGGGGGGTGCAAGGCTGAAGAAGTCTTGCTAGAGATCATCTTTCGACGCAAAGCCTGAAACCCCTCTTGTTGGATTCCATCTGTTCTGAGATTTTAGAAGCACTCCGCACATGCTCTCACTTGCTAGTTGGACTCTAGATTTTTTAAAGATTGTGCCATAGAAATTACTGGGAGTCTTTTCATAGACCTGAACTTGTGTTTGTTATAGATTGGGTTTGATGGCCCTGAGGTTTTACCCTCCCTGTGATCACGCGCACTGTATCAGCTCAGCTTTCGGCAGGCTGTGTTTGATGAAGCGTGGTCTTTCGTCTCTGCCCATATGTGGTCTGAGAGGTGGAAATTCTTGAAGATGCACCTGTTTACTCAGGGTTTCCCTGACTTGTAATCACACTGCTCTGTCCTACTGCTCTTGAAATGTTTTTAATGTATTGTTTTATATTGCACTTTATATTTTTAGTGTAAACTGCTTAGCGATCTTATGATATCAAATGTTATACAGGTAGCTGAAATAAACAAATAAAATTTCAGAAGTGGCTGTTAACTTTGCGCAGATTGTCACCCAGGGTAAGCAGAGCACATGTGCAGGTCCACACCCGTGCTTACCAAAAAGGAGGCAGGATAGAGAGGTTTGCAGTGTCAATCAATGAAGAGAAAAGGACTGAGGGGATGGGGGGGATAGTGGCTGTTTGTATTGGAAGAAAGACGTCCGTTGGCTCAAATGGGTGCTTTCCTTCCGATGAAGGAGGTGCAAAGGCCCCAAGTGGAACCACAGCGAAGGTTAAAGGATTGAAGTCCCCCTATGCTCAGAGTTCTGATCCACATCATGCCACCTGCATCTGCAAGTTACTTTAAAAACAACAGGCAATTTCTAATTGCGTGAATGGTGTCACACTTAGTTAGGCAATTAAGACACCAAGCTTGACAATGGCCCCCTCTACAAGATTTCGGTTTGACGCCCGGTTGCCCAATTATGCGCATATACGGATAAGGGCATTTACACCTAATACCAATTCACAAGAGGCGGTGAAGCACATTACGGGCTATATGAAACGCGCTTTAAAGTTGTTTACATGCGGAGAATCGCATGTTTACATGACCATAAGGCGCTTTAACTCCTGCGGCAAATTAAAACTCGCTATTTAACGCGCTTTCGAAAATGCGAATAATCGGAGATAAAAAGCGCCTCGACCCCCGATTTGCGCTCTGCTCATGTAGAGGTAAAATTTGTAATGCGCCTTGAAAGAGCTTTAAATCGCTCTTGTAGAGACACCCAATGCTAATGCCTATATTTTGTATCCTACAACCTGTCCATATGCTTTACCACAGGAGAGCCCTAGCAGTCTCTTCCATGGATATTCATACCTTCCAGTTCCGAGCCAGAAGATACATTTAATTGGCCTCTCAGGGTCTGGAAAGAACACTGATTTTCATCACTGTATCCTTCTTTCAGCATTTGGTTTTTCAAAGTCCTTCCTGACCTCGGAAGAGTTAGGAAATTTGAACCACCTGTTTCTACGTGATCTTTTCCCCAGTCTTCGGTAGTTTCAGTATTTGGAAGGAAGAAGATGGTAGTGGCCGAAGGGTTTTCACCCTGATCACGTTCCCTATGAAGCCACTTTGTCTCTGAAGTACTCCTTCCATTTTCCATATCCAGATGTTTATTCTTCAGTGGATTGTTTGGGAAATTCATATTTGGACAGGGGATGTTTCAATAAGATAGATTATCTGAAAAGGGACTCCTTCGTTCCATTATGGATAACTCCAGATAAGTTGAATCGAAGAAAACCATTACTTTTGAAGGGAAATGGATGCTTTGATCAAAGCAGATCTTAGCTAGAAAAGAATCTGGGTTCCCCTCCTATCCAAACGTACAATTAGTGGAATTTAGTTAGAGTCTGGCATTAGCCAGCTCATGCCTCCAACATCTGTAGGAGATACGGTTTTTCCAAATGTACCTGTGCAATGGTTCTAGAAGAGAATCTCTGAACAGAGGCAGAAGAATTCTAGAGCCACTGAAATATCTGACAAGCACATTATGCATCATACTCATAACGTACTATAATGAAACCAGCTAGTGTCAAAAACATATAATTAATCATCATTATCCTAAAGGAATATCAACTCAACACTATGTAAAGGTATTAAGAAACTTTAGACTGCATGTTTACATTGGGAAAGGACAACAGCTCAGTGGTGGAATACATGTCTCCATACAAAAAAAAGGTCCTGGGTTCAAACACTTGCCCAAATTTAATTTTAGCACAAGAAAGAAGAGGGAGAGGGAGGACTGGACAGGACAGGACAGGACTCAGCATCTGTCCATGACAAAGGGACTGATTCAAAATCCCTCACCTTCAGATCATCATCTCCATGGCCTGCTAGAAAAAAAAACAAGTCTAGAACGTTCTCTGCTACATGTGTCAAGCAATGGCATGTTGGGACAGTCCCATGGTTCTCATGGAGGCCATGAAGTCCAGAGCTGCCCCAGACAAGGCACGCTTAGCATGAATGTTGTTGTCCCCCAGAACCAGTGGTCTGGGGGGGGGGGACCTCAGCATCATATCTGAGACCACCTCTGTCAGCACAGGTAGGGAGACTGTTGGGCAGTGAAGCTACACAAGATGAAATATTACAGGCTAGTAGTTAGATGGACAGGGAGCCTGGAGAGAGAGAGACAGACAGACAGACAGAGAGAGAGAAGATTCCTATAAACTATGATAACACCCCATCCCGGGCCCTCAAGTCTACCCTGATGTTGAGCCAAGTACCCCTGGTGGGCGCAACTGGGAGAGACTCACCCCTCCTGCTTGCCCATCCACCTAACTGTAACAATGGATTGTACCACTTTGCCCTCTTGTACAATATTCACATCCATCATTGAGTTTCTATTTCTATGGGCCGGGAGCCTGACACCATTCAAGTCCAATGTAAGAAGTCAACTAACTTTCAAGAGTTCAAAACACCACTCAGAATCGCATTCATTGTTGATGAGATGGGGCAATTCATGGCAATATGGTATTTCTTAAGAGCGAGGGTCAGAAGTGGAGCAGAGGTCCGGGGTGCTACTCAGCAGTGTGGGCAAGAGGACCCCCCCAAACACAGCAGAGCTGGTTTACCACATTTTGAAGTGAAGACTGACGCGTTACCATGCAAAGAAAGGGGGGCAATAAGGCTATGAAGTCCAGAGTCTAAAATTACCTACTGATATCCTAATGATCTCTAATATACAGCATGGTGAGGACAACGAGGATGATCAGGGATCTGGAAACAAAGCCTGATAAGGAGAGACTGAAAGAACTGGGCCTGTTTAGCCTGGAGAAGAGAAGACTCAGGGGAGACAGGATAGCATTCTTCAAATACTTGAAAAGTTGTCACCCAGAGGAGTGCCAGGATCTCTTCTCGAGCATCCCAGAGAGCAAGACGCAGAATAGTGGGCTCAAGTTACAGGAAGCCAGATTTCGGCTGGACATCAGGAAAAACTTCCTGACTGTTAGAGCAGTACGACAATGGAACCAATGACCTAGGGAGGTCCTGGACTCTCCCACACTAGAGGCCTTCAAGAGGCAGCTGAACAGCCACCTGTCAGGTATGCTTGAAGGTGGATTCTGTACTGAGCAGGGGGGGTAGGACCCGATGGCCTTACAGGCCCCCTCCAACTCAACTATTCTATGATTCTATGATTCTATGACTGGGAGTCAGGAGATCTGGGTTCTAATCCCCACTCGCTATGGAAACTCACTGGGTGACTTTGAACCAGTCACAGAGTCTCAGCCAACCTACCTCACAGGGTTGTAGTTGTGAGGACAAAACAGAGAGAAGGAGGATTATGTACTCTGCCTTGGGTTCCTTAAGGAGGAAAAAAGGCAGGATATAAATGCAATTAATAAATAAAATCTTTTCATAATCAAAAGGTTTTTAGCTATCCAGTAGCATTTTCTAAGATGTTATTGTCTGCATCATTGTGAAGCTTATTCTACTAAATAGGGAGTTTCTTTTAGACCAAAACTTACATTTCAATAGTGACATTAGGTAATTTATCCCCAACAACCTTACCTCCATCACCTGCATCCGAAGGTCTGTGTGCATAATGATTGTTCAAAGCATTCCCGACTGTAGGCGGCATCTGTGCAACTTCCGGTTCATACTCAAATGAGGGATTAACTATTGAAGGTAAAAGAAGAGCACAGAACTAACTCACGTCTCCTCCTGGAATCGCTACATATAGAAAACGAAGCTTTTGCCCTCGCTTACTAGAATTCAGCGGAGAGGGAATTTTATATTTACTTAGTTTGCACGGAATAGCGTTGAATTGAATGAGCTCCTATGTAATATGAAGTGGCGCAACAGTCCAGACACAAGTTTATCGCCTAAGTGAGAACCAGGACAGAGCCAAGTTCAGAAGCCCAGCAATTGCATGGGTGTGCACAGACGCAGCCAGCGGTCTCCAGACAATTACAATTGCATAGAGAGACTTATTAGGGTTCTTCCAGCAGGAAGGCTAGAAATCTGTCATTTTTTAAAAAAACAAAAGAGGATCTAGGATTCTGCAGGAGCTACCACTGGATGGTAGAGCTTGCATTCATAGCCCAAGTGTAGCCATGCACATTCTTATCTTCCATGGTTACAGATATAAAGCTTGGAGATACGTATAGGTCGCCCAGAGAGCTTCGGCCATAGGGCGGTATAGAAATGCAATAAATAAATAAATGAATAAATTAAAACAGCACTATTAAAAACAACTTAAAACAATAAAAAAAATTGTAAGATGAAGCAGCCTATGATCAATTGCAGTTTGCCGGAGAAGGCCTCTGTGCGCAAATGTGTTTGCAGGAGGCATTTGAAATGTACCACTTCTTCTGACTCCCAAATTGCATGGGGCAGGGTTTTCCAGATGGTGTGATATCGTCCTCTGAGCTAGTGGACATTGAGCTAATGGAAATTAGGCCCCCAAACTATGCACAACAGGAGAATCCAACTAAAGTTAAATTTGTGGAACTGCGTGTGTGCAAATCTAGGGTGACCAACTGTCAGGATTTTCCCAGATTTGTCCTGGATTTTGTTCTATCCTGGGTGTTAGGAGGGATTTTCTGTCATTTTCAATAATGTCCTGGAACAACACACTTTCCCCTTTAAGAACGGCATTAATGTGGGGGGGGGGGATGACATGCTTTCCGGAAGCCCCTATTGGAGCAGTGGGGGTGGGCAGGACTGAAATGCTTTCCCCTCCTCCTCTTCAATTGGGGCCCTTGAGGAAAGGGCCTCTGGAAAGCATATCATTCACAACCGTCACGCTAAAGGCAACTGCCAATAGCATGGCAGGGGGAATGAGGCGCTTTCCGGAGGCCCTGGAAAGCGCACTTTCCTGCTCTGCTGGGTGTCCTCTTTTTTGGTTTCCCAAATATGGTCACCCTAGTACTTATGCAATGGAAAGATTCAGCAGAGCTCATCTAGTGCTATTTGAGTTTGTGAAATGACACCACTGGGTGTGTATATATATATATATATATATATATTCTTCATTACAATTCATATCCCTATCATGCAATTACGTACTATGTGCATTTCCATATGGATTTGAATTGGGCCTCTCGAATGCAAAATCCCTCGGGCCGTGTTCGGCATCAGACTGAACCCGCATGGACTGCATAGGTATTGGCATCGATGGATTCTGCCCTTGTCTTCCTTCCACATCGTAATCTTCGTAGGAATCATAAGGGTTATGATGGAAAAAGGTGCTTTGAGAAGGCCTTCTGTGTTGAGAAAGACAACAGTTGCCAAGAAATAAACAAAATAGAAACATACATTTGAAATGCCTGAGCTGAAGGAAATCAGAAAAGGTTTTAAAACTTATTTTGAATATGCGTGACATAAATAGATTTTGATGTCCTGGAATACAGGGGGAATTCACTACTCTGCTGACAATGGAGCCACCAAACTCCACTGGGCCAGACCACTGGGCGATCTAGCTCGGTTTCACCTACGCTCTTGACTCTCTAGGATTTCAGACAGAAGCCCTAACTGGAGATGTTGGGGGTTGAACTTGGGACCTTCTGCATGTAAAACCAATGAGCACTGGTCCTTCTTTGGGTCTCCCAAAC
The DNA here is from genome assembly GCA_029215795.1 of Anniella stebbinsi. Taxonomy (NCBI): domain Eukaryota; kingdom Metazoa; phylum Chordata; class Lepidosauria; order Squamata; family Anniellidae; genus Anniella; species Anniella stebbinsi. The sequence goes on along the minus strand of JARDYH010000007.1, from coordinate 51,543,630 downwards.
CTCTGATTTGAGGTGGGTGATGACCAAAATATATCTTTAAGCCTAAGGATGTAACATCTCCCCCCCCTCAAAAAAAACAACAACACCCAAAGACCCAGTCCAATGAAGACTAAGCATGCTCACTAGCCACAGGAGGTTGACCATCAGTGGTGGGGAAGGTGATTCCAAATAGGAAAGGGGGAGATGGAATAGGCTGATGGAAGAGTGTACGGCTGGTTCCCCAAACAGGAGACTCTTACTAGGATATTAGGATGCACCCCAATGTTAAGAACATAAGAACATCAGAAGAGCCATGCTGATCAGACCGAGGGTCCATCTAGTCCAGCACTCTGTTCACACAGTGGCCAGCCAGCAGTGGCCAACCAGCTGTCAACAAAGGACCAACAAAGCAGGACATAGTGCAACAGCACCCTCCCACCCATGTTCTCTAGCAACTGGTGCAGACAGGCTTACTGCCTCGGATACTGGAGCTGGCACATAACCATAAGGGCTAGTAGCCTTGATAGCCTTCTCCCCCCTTTTAAAGCCATCCAAATTGGTGGCCGTCCCTATATCTTGTGGTAGTGAATGCCATAATTTAACTATGCACCTTTTTTGCAGGTTTCAGCTGTAATAAATAAGAGAACAGTGAGCTAGGCTTATTCTAGGAATATGCACAATTCTTCTCTTAACTAAGTCAACAATAACAGCTGCAAATGCTCTTATGCATTATATTTCAGACTTACGTTCTGTCAATCACCAGGGTTTCAGAGGAGTGATAGTCTGGGTTTTCAAAGGCTTCATTGTAGTGAAAAGACATGATGGATCCAAATCCTTGCCTCTCTAGGAAAGATATATGGAAATTGACTTTTAATACAGTTATTTACTGGGTCAATTTTAACAGTAAATGCATGATGGCTAATCCATTACAGAATATAGAGGCTGTAAACCCACACTCGTTTACAGAGGATGATCTCAGGCAAGGTTTTTTTCCTAGCCTACCTAGAAATGTTGAGGATGGGACCCAGCACCTTGTGCTCTGCTATGGAGCTACAGCCCTCCCAATGTGGTGCCCAATATTTAATTAAAACCAATAAAAAGGTAACTGACAGTATTAGGCCCAGGGTCCTTGGCTTGGTTTCTAACTATGATTTGGAGGTGGAGCTAGAAGAAGTTCAGTCAAGACAGGAACAGGGGAGGAAATTCACTAAGACTCTCCCAGGAGTCAGCAAAGAACCTTCCCAGGGGCTTATTGAACTGGTGGCCTGGGCTCAGAGGCTGTCTTCCCCCCTCGCCTTGGGAACTGACCTTTGTCGGAGTAGGGGAGAGCACCAGAATTGACAAATGACAGAGCCTGCTGCTGAGCCGAGCAGGCTGAGCGGAGAGGAAGTGGGAGGCATTCTGACAGATTGGCTGCCCATCAGAAGTTGGGTTGGTGGGATCTTGCCTGAAGGGAGGAGCCCAGAAAAAGCCTGACAAGCACAGTGGGTAACCCATCCATTAGTGGAAAGGCAATGGCCCTGCTTTTAGTAGATCCCTTAACAAAAGTCCCATTTAGCTAATTAGGCCCAGGGGACAGCTCCCACCCTTTGTGGACATTAGAGGTGTGAAGAGGTGCTATTTACTGAGGGGGGGGGAGTTTGTGGATTGCATGGTGAGTCTCTGTTGCCTCACTACTCAGTGGGAGGGCTTGGAATCCCTGACAATAAACATCTAATTAAAACCACAACCTGAGAAGAAAAAAATAATTAACCCCAGCAATGTATAAAAAGCAGATTCAAATAAACATGTTTTTAACTTTTTTGTAAACATTTCCACAGGAAGGGAAAGAATTCCATAGGTGTGAGGCCCAGACATTGTGGATGTTGGAGAAATCTGGAACGGAATCAAATGAATTCAGATTTCTATGAATCTGACCAGCGGATTCTGCAGCGGACTGGCTTTTCCTATGTTGAATACATATACAACACCATATATGTGTTTACATATAGGTTAAACCATGGAAACATCCACTTTGGGGGAACTGTGCATTTTCTCAAGCACAAATTTGTGCAAATGTGAAATTTCACAAATGTGAATCTGCGCGAATTTGGAAACCTGGAAAAAACCTAATTCTGTCAATGAACGGAGGACAGGACAAAAGGCACCTGACAATCCATGAAACGAAAAGGGAAAGGGTTTTATATCCATCTCCAAATGCGGAGATGGGTATGGTGTTTCCAAAGTTTTGTTTCCTTTGGAACAAGGGATTATAGGAGACGTAAAGTGTTCTGTGATATTTGAGTTTGTTTGTAAATATACAGGTTGAGCATAGCTTAACCCCCACCACAGCAAAATGCCACTGCCCTACATCAGAACTTCAGCAAGGCAGCTCCCTAAAGGCACATTTCAGAACTCAAAGCTAGTTTCCTGGTTCTTCTTTGGTCCCACTGAAAAACACATACACGCACACACCTACAGTCTCTATAGAGTTTCTGACACATACATTTTACTACTTCCTCCTTAGCTGCCTGGTGGGGATGTGGGGAGGAGAGAGAGAGAGAAAGGCATGCCTTTTTTATGCTTAGCTAAAAGTGGGCTAGATGGAACAACTATTAGGAGGATCCACAGTTGGCTGCGGAATCGGACTCAAAGAGTGCTTATCAAGGGTACCTTCTCAAATTGGGGGGAGGTAACGAGTGGGGTGTCGCAGGGCTCAGTCTTGGGCCCAGTGCTTGTCAACATTTTTATTAATGACTTGGATGAGGAGGTGCAGGGAATGCTTCTCAAATTTGTAGATGACACAAAACTGGGTGAGATAGCTAATACCCTGGAAGACGGAAACAAACTTCAAAGTGATCTTGATGGGCTGGAGGGCTGGGCTGAAAACAACAGAATGAAATTTAATAGGGGAAAATGCCATGTTCCGTACCTAGGAAAAAGAAACCAAATGCAGAGTTACAAGATGGGGGACACTTGGCTCAGCAATACTACAAGAAAGAAGGATCTTGGAATTGTGGTAGATCACAAGCTGAATATGAACGGTGTGATGTGGCTGCAAAAAAAGCAAATGCTATTTTGGGCTACATTTGCATTGGCTGCCTATACATTTTCAGTCAGAATTCAAGGTGCGGGCAATGACATTTCAAGCCCTAAACAGCTTGGGACCTCGGTATTTGAGGGAGCGCCTCTCCCTATATATGTCTGCCCGAGATTTCAGATCTGGTGGAGGAGCCACCACTGTGTCCCACCAATGCCAGACATACATTATGGTGGGACGTGGGAGAGGGCTTTCTCTGTGGTGGCACTCCACTTGTGGAATTCCCTCCCCTTGGAGGCCTGACTGGTGCTGACACTGGCTTCATTTCGGCACCAAGTTAAAACACGGCTTTTTACCAAAGCCTTCGAGGGCTAAATTTTCCACAGTTACACATAGTTTTAATTGCTTTTAATTGTTTTACTGCTTTGTGAATTATTTTTTTAAAAAAATTAGCTATGTAAATTATTTGTTTACATTGTTGTGATTTTATCTGTACACTGCCCTGAGGTCCCTCCAATAATAGGGCAGGATACATATGTTTTAATAAATAAATAAACAAACAATATTGTTGCCTGCTGGAAGAAAACTAGCAAATACAATAAATAAATCCATGGGGGCAGCTGTGTTAGTCTGCTGCAGCCCCAAAACTAAAACAAAAGGTATTGTACTTTAAAGGCTTGGACATTTATAATGGCATAAGAGTTGATGGATCAGAGTCCACTTTATCCTAAGCCACGGGTATTATGCATGCTTGGTGGGAACGAGGGAATTGTAAACACTGAGGTCAGAGGGAAATGAAATGCCGGAATTACAGACCATGATAATTACTTTATCAAGAACTGCCATGCGCAAAATAGCTCTTAGGTGATAAGAGAAACCCTTGCCTTGCAAAGCTGCTTAACACATGTAACGTGGTGATAAAAAGAAAAAATGAAACTCTCTGTCCCCATTCAACCCACCAGAGATAAGAGTTGAACCTCATACTGGATTATAGTTCAATTGTTTCGTCTTGCAACCTCACACAAAGGCATGCAGGTTTAAAACTTTCGATTTTCTTGACACAAGACGAAATTGTTTACTAAGAATAAAGAGAGAACAAAACAAACTCTTCCTTTATAGGCATGTCAGAAAAGCCTTGCTGGAACTGACCCAAGGTCTATCTAGTTGAGCCATTCACACATTTGTTCATTGCGTGAAGAGCACTGAGTCTATTTTGGCCCTGTGTCAGCAGCCATCAATTTCTTCTTGTGGCAGTGAAGTTCATAACATTTATAACAGGTTCACTTCGTCTATCCTGAGTTTCTACCACTACACGGTTAACAAGCCACCCTGGCTGCGTTCCAACAACACAACGCAACGAACAACCCCAGTTCAAAATAACAAGATGTAATTGGGAAAGTAAGAATCGTGCGGTTTGCTCACTGAGGCCCATAATGGGGCTGTTTACACAACACTAACCTTACACTCAGTGCTTGAATTAATCCATTTCAGGCTTTTGCTATTCTCATGAAATGGCGTGTTTTAACTTGCCTAAAGAAAACAAACCACCCCTAAGAAATCCTCTATAATAGTCACTTAGAAAACATGCGGAAATCCTAGGCGATAGAAGAGTCACCATACATTTGGTATTTGTTCAGTGGAACTCAGAAAGGGGTAAAAGCCTTCAGTAGATGAGATACGTTCCCATCAGCATAAATACCTGGAAACAAAGGTCAGATATTTATGCACTGACAGAAATTTATCTTATGATCTCATAAATGGCTCATCTGCAGTATCAGGAAATAGCTGGCAACAAAATCCCCTATGGGCAATTTAATACACGTGTGGCTAACAAGTTCTACTTGGACTTAGATACCAAGAGTATCAATGAACTCTTTTCTCTTCTAAGACTCTTGAAAAGAATCTACTCTCCAGAACAAATTATGGAAGAGAACAGACATTGGCAAGAGCGCTCCATTTCCTGTTTTCCTCTACCTATCTAAAATATACAACCTCAAATATAACACTTACACCACAATATAACACCACAATGGCTCAGTTCAGACAACACGTTGGTCAACACAGTGTACAAACTCCACTCAACGGTAGAGTTTTTAGAGGGTACTCCCCACACAACATGTTCTAGCTCCACCATTGTGTGACTGTGGGCTACCGTGGAGTTGAGTGAAATCCATCAAGACGTTTGTTTGACAGTTCTTCTGCCCTCTCTCCTTCCCCCATCCTCCCAATGGTGCCCCATCAGCCATTGCTGCAAAAATACCAAACAAACAAACAAACCCCAATCCTAGCGGCTCTCCTAGAGTGGCACTCCCTCCTTTCGCTGCTCTTGCCAGGGAACTCTGAGGCCAGTGGGAAAAGTCAACTCAATGCAACGGAAAACTCCATGGAGCCTGCTACACAACACACAACACAACTGTTGTGCAAGAACTCTCCTCTTCACAACGCTGATATTCTGCGTGGAGTATTTCCCCCCCAAGCCCCCCTCCACCGTTGTGTGGAGTTTTCCCGGCAGACAACAGGTGGTGTTAAAAAAACACTGTGGAGTTCTAAAACTACCGTTGAGAAATGTGTTGTTTGGACTAAGCCCATATAAAAATATAACATGAAAGTACAACCAGAATAAAACCAAGCAGCAATACAGAGATTTAAAATACAAATTTAAAATACAGATTTAAAACAGCAAACTTAAAAGACTAAGATGATACCATGTTTAAATACTGGGAAAATAGAAAGGTCTTCATCTGGCGTCGAAAAGAGTATAACATAGGTGCCAAGCGAACCCCTCTAGGGAGTTCATTCCACAGCCAGGGTGCCACAACAGAGAAGGCCCTCCTCCTGGTAGCCACCTGCCTCATGTCCTTAGGCAGGGGCTCATGGAGAAGGACCCCTGAAGATGATCTCCAGGCAGGTACATATGGGAGGAGGTGTTCCTTCAGATAACCTGGCCTCAAGTAGTTTAGGGCTTTGAAAATTCATACCAGCATTTTGAATCGGGCCCGGACCTGGACTGGCAGGCAGTGAAGTTGGAAAAGTACTGATGTAATGTGGTCTTGCTGGCCAGTCTCTGTTAACAATCTTGCTGCCGTTTTTTGTACCAGCTGAAGTTTCCAGACCATTTTCAAAGGTAGCCCCATGTACAATGCATTGCAGTAATCCAGACGAGAGGTTATCAGAGCATGGATAACTATAGCTAGGCTATCTCTATCCAGATAAGGGCATAGTTGGTATATCAACCTAAGCTAATAAAAGGTGTTCCTCACCACTGAGTCCACCTGTGCCTCAAGTGAAAGTTCTGGATCCAAGAGCACCCCCAAACTACAAACCCGATTTGAACCACCTGCAAACAGTACCTCCATCTTGTCTGGAATAAGTCTCAGTTTGTTGGCCCTCATCCAGTCCATTACCGTGCCCAGGCACTGATTCAGAACAGCCACTGCCTCACCTGGGTTTGATGAGAAGGAGAGGTAGAGCTGGGTGTCATCCGCATATTGATGACACCTCAGCCCACATCTCCGATAATCTCTCCCAGCGGTTTCATGTAAATGTTGGAACAGCATAGGGGATAAAATAGAGCCTTATGGAAACCCATGGCCTAGATGCCATGGCACAGAGCAATAATCTCCCAGCACCACCTTCTGGAATCGGCCATCCAAGTAGGAGTGGAACCACTGCAGCGTAGTGCCTCCAACTCCCAGTCCAGACAACCTATCCAAAAGGATACCATGGTTGATGGTATCAAAAGCTGTTGAGAGCTTCAAGAGAATCAACTCCCCCTGTCCCTCTCTTGCTTTGATCATATCATGATGATATAAGACAGAGGTGGTCAGACTTCAGCCTTGAAGGCTCTGGTTTGGTTATTTACTAGGATACCTGAGAGCCAGGTGCAAAACAGTGGTGTGAGTCATCACACACAAAGAATTAAGGAACAGGGTGCTTCTAAGCACATGAGTGCAAGAAGATAAGACGTGCCATGCTGGATCAGACCAACGGTCCATCTAGTCCACTACTCTGTTCACACAGTGGCCTGCCAGCTGTTGACCAGGGACCAAGAAAGCAGGACATGGTGCAACAGCACCCATCCATGTTCCCCAGCAACTGGTGCACACAGACTTCCTGCCTCAGATACTGGAGGTAGTACATAACCATCAGGGCTAGTAGCCATTGATAGCCTTCTCCTCCTCCAGGAATTTATCCAACCCCCTTTTAAAGCCATCCAAATTGGTGGCCATCACTACATCCTGCGGTAGTGAATTCCATTATTTAACTATGTGCTACGTGAAGAAGTACGTCCTTTCATTTGTCTTGAAACTCCCACCGATTAGCTTTACTGGATGACCCCTTTGGGTTCTAATATTTCGAGACAGGTAGAAAAATGTCTCCTTATCCATATTCCCCACACCATGCACCATTTTATCACCTCAGGAATTTGTGATCCGTACCAAAGCTCACAAGTCCTTTCACACACAAACCCACTCTTGGTTTCCCTCCTCCAAGCATGTTTTCAGCATGTTTTTTTCAGAGGTTTTTAGTTGCTGCTCTGTTAGATAATCGGGAGTCAAACCATTGCTAACGTACTGCAAATCATCCAGAGATCTACCAGAAGATCCTGATCTATTTTCTGCCCTTCTCTGATGTAAGTTTCCATGAAAGCTAAAAGTCTGGATAGAAAATGATTTTATAAAAATAAGTAAATATAAAATGAATGATAGCGAGAAACAAGCTACTGTGTATAATAAAACTGCTGGAGCCTCCAGCATCACAAATATGGGACTTCTGCTTTATGACAGCTTCTCCATTTACCCTGAACTAGAAAAGTAAACTGATATGGGTTTGCTATCAGCTCCAGATTATAATTTAATGAGATGTATCGCTTTCAAGAACCTCTCTGACAAGTTTATTTGGAGTGGGAGGGAAAGAAAGCTAAAATAAGTATTTAAAACAACAACAACACAGGAATGCCATCAGAAAGGCTAGTCACCGTGGCTTCACGTCTAAGAAGAATACTTCCCATCTGTAGCTTCTGTTATTACAGTTTAAACAAATATATGGTATAACCATGCCTCAATTTACGGAGAAAGGCTTCCCCCCCCTCCAAACTGCCTGTGTGGCTTTTGTTATCGTGATGCAAACCAACAGCCATGCTAGCTGGGCATGATGGGGGTTGCAATCCAACAGACCTGAAGGGGGAAGGTTGGAGAAGGTTGGTATAGCTGCTATTTTGTCAATTCCTTCTAGGAGCTGTACAGCTCTCTCCATGCCCCAAATCATAGACTTGAATGAAATTTTGATGTTTTTTGCATGATGCTTTTCCAAATTATGCTCAAAATTTCAAGACACGTAAACACATATGAACAAACATACATATAGAATCACAAATATATCAAATACATTTCATATTAAATCTACATTAGCAAGATAAGAGAGACCCTGCAACTCAGTTTCCCTAAAGCAACCTTGCCCAACATGGCGCCCTCCAGATGGGGTTTTTTTTTTGCGGGGGGGGGGGGGGGGAAGGAGACTACAACTCCCATCAGTTCCAGCCAGAATGGCCAATGGTCAATGAATATGGGTGCTGTCATCGAAAACATCTGGAAGGTACCATGCTGGGGAAAGGTGCCCTCGATACAGGAAAACACATTTTTCATAAACAATTATGAGAAAGACACCCACATTTAGCTAACAATCCCTTAACTGATTGAAATCACTAACACATTAATAGCAAATACATCAGGAGGAAGACAAATAGGGGAGTTGGGAGGCCCTGCTCAGCAGCATGTGTAGCTGTTGATCAGGAAGACATACTTGCTCTATCGAGTGCTATGCCTGTCTTTCAATCAGCATACACATTTTGCCCATGATGGATCAGGGTTGGCTTTAGGTTATTGTGCATAAGAGACCAGCCATTCCACACCCCCTATAGACACACTAGAATTACACACACACACACACACACACACACACACATTTCATGTACATACTCAATTAACATAGACAAATACACAAATATCTATGATCTCTGAAGCACACACACTCCTAATGGGGTCATATGCTAGAGTGCTGGACTAGGACTCCAGAGATCCAGGTTCTAGTCCCCACTCAGCTGTGAAGCTCACTGGGTGACTTTGGATTGGTCACTGACTCTCAGCCTAAACTATCTCACAGGGTTGTTGGGAGGATAAAACAGAGAGAAGGAGGATCACGTAAGCCGCTTTGGGTTCTTTGAGGGAAAAGTGGTGGGAAACACAGATAAAATAATAAACAAACAAATAAATATTTTCATTTGCAAGACAATTCACATGCACACACTAACACACCACCCTCTGCCAGTCTCTCTCTCTCTCTCTCTTCCACCTCACTGGGTAGCTCTCCAGGGTCTCAGTAAGTGATTTCCCATCACTTACTACCTGATCCTTTTTAATTGGAGACGTGAGAGCTGGAACCTGGGACATCCTCCAGGCAAACCACGAACAGTCTCTCCCCTCTCCAAACTTCCATCCCATACCAGACCAGTCAGTCCTCCTGGGATGGATGGCTTCAGCAGAAGAGCTGCAACTCACTGGCAGAGCCCATAGCCTACACGCAAAAGGCCCCCAGGTTCATTCTCCAGCATTTCAAGGTAAGGCTGGGAAAGACTCCCGCCTGAACCCCTGGAGGGTTGCTGCCAATCAGTGTCAACAATATTGAGCTAAATGGACCAACAGTCTTGGCTCAGTATTAGGACTCGCCAGGTATGCTGTCTCACTGGAGAACAGATTAGAGACGTGACTGAAGGGTTGCCAAAGCTCATAAAGCCCACTGACACGTATCTTTTTCTTCTCACATCAGACTATGAAGCTTTGGGAAGGAAACTGAAGAACTTTGGGTCCCAGATAGTTTTCTCATCCATCCTCCCAGTTCTTGGAAGAGGAATAGAAAGGGAAAGAAAAATACTCCGGGTCAATGACTGGCTACGAAGGTGGTGCCGATGTGAGAGATTCGGATTCTGGGATCACGGGCTACGCTACTTGGAAGATGGACGGCTGGCAAGAGATGGGTTGCACCTCACAAGGGCTTTAGGAAGAATGTGTTTGGCCACAGCATGAAGAACTTCCTACGGGGGAGGGAGACGTAAACTTGGAGGCAACAACAGATGAAGACTTATGTACCATAACAGGGAGAACAGCTCCAATAGTGCCCAAAAAATAGTTTTCACCGTAGTGTAGGAAAGAAGCACATGGTCTTCAATGACTATATACTAATGTCCAGAGTATAAGAAACAAACAGAACAAACTTGAACTCTTAATATATAAAGGCAAATACAACTTGATAGGTATAACTGAAACTTGGTGGGATGACTCCCATGAGTGGAATACAGCAGTTGAAGGGTATAATTTGTTCAAAATGAACTGAGACTAGTGAGGGATGCTAAAAGCAACAAAAAAGCTTTCTTCAGGTATGTACACAGTAAAAGACAAAGGAACGAAATGGTGGTTCAACAGCTTAACGGGGATGGGAACCTGATGACAAAGAAAAGGCAGAAGTGCTCAATTCCTACTTGGCTCAGTGTTCTCCCAAAAGCAGGTCTATGACACCCTGGCAAAAGTGAAGTACAAGCTGGAAGGGACGGACTGCAGTTTGAGACTGATAAACAAACGGTCAAGAACACCTAATTTCTTTGAACGAGTTCAAATCTCCAAGGCCTGATGAACTGCATCCTAGAGTAATAAAAGAGCTAGTAGAAAAACTCTCAGAACCACTGTCTATCATCTTAGCAAAATCATGGAAAATGGGTGACGTGCCGGACAACTGGAGGAGGGCTAACGTTGTCCCTATCTTCAAAAAGGGCAAAAAGGAGGAACCTGGAAACTACAGGCCAGTTAGTCTGACATCAATCCATGGGGAAATTTTGGAGCAGATTATAAAGAAGTCAATCTGTAAGCACCTTGAAAACAATGCAGTGATTACCAGAAGCCAGCACGGATTTATCAAGAACAAATCTTGTCAGGCTAATCTGATCTCATTCTTTGATTGCGTAACCTCCCTTGTGGACTGTGGGAATGCTGTGGACGTAATGTATCCTGACTTCAGCAAAGCTTTTGACAAAGTGCTCCACAACATTCTGATCCATGAACTAGCTAAAAGTGGGCTAGATGGAACAACTATTAGGTGGATTCACAGTTGGCTACAGAATCGGACTCAAAGAGTGCTTATCAATGATAGCATTCTTCAAATACTTGAGAGGTTGTCACACAGAGGAGAGCCAGGATCTGTTCACTGTCATTCCAGAGTGCAGGACAGGGAATAATGGGCTCAAGTTACAGCAAGCCAGATTCCAGCTGGACGTCAGGAAAAACTTCCTGACTGTTAGAGCAGTGTGACAATGGAACCAATGACCTAGGGAGGTAGTGGGCTCTCCTACACTAGAGGCAATCAAGAGGCAGCTGGACAGCTACTGTCAGGGATGCTTTCAGGTGGATTCCTGCATTGAGCAGGGGGGTTGGACTCAATGGCCTTAGAGGCCCCTTCCAACTCTATGATTCTAAGCCTGCTTTCTAAGTTCCTAGATGGGTAGTAAATGAGCAGACAGGTGTGAGAATGGCTGCAGAGGTCAGGGGAGCCTCCCTGTGCGTACAGCCTGCTCTGCACACCTTCATTTCCAGGAGTACAGAACTCATGGTGATTATAGCAACTCAAGCCAAGCTCCGCACAACCTCCACAATAGCTTTTTCTATCTGCCACCCTGTCCATCTGAGCTAGGGTGGGCTGGCTGATGCCTTGAGTTTTACAACCTCCAACGCTGGGCCTGCAACAAATGCAGCTGAGAAAGTTAGTTTTAAATCCTGTACACACACTTACCTGGGAATAAAACCCATTGAACTAAATGGAGCTTACTTCTGAGTAGATGTGTGTAGGCCTGCAGTGCTGCTAAATGTATTCAAGTCTATCCATTTCTATGGGAGTTAAGCTTTAATTGCTCCAATATATATATAAAACTTTATATGGTTTGCCAATAAACCAAAATGCCCCTTTTAAAAACCAAAAAAGCCTGCATGATAAAAGCAAACACTGCATTTATATATGCAGTTCTGAATTAACTGTTTCAAGAAGAAGTTTCAAGGTGTTTCAAGAAGAAGTTTCAAGGTTTTCAAATGCTGGAGGGGAATAAACTGGCTCCTCCTGGCCTTTTGAGGTAACACCAAATGCACAGAACATGACAGTCAGTTGAAAAACATACTGTGAGTTCTTTGACAACCAGGAACTGCTTTTAGAAATAGCCATTCTTGAATCCTATCCTGCTCTTTTCGAGTAGTCTACAATTCTGTTGACATTAGCAATCATTAATCAGCCCTCCTTAGAACTTCCCCCTCCCCATCAGTCCCAGTATAATACTTTCACTTCCTTATTGGTGAAACTCCAAAGGTGACTTGGGGAATTATTATGCATTCTATAGAAAGCCTCCAGTAAACAAAAGGAAAATCAGGAATGCCAAAGAACCCCCCAAGTTTTTGTTACTACAACCCCAAGATGCCAATATTTCCTCAAATGGGGCAGTTCTCGTTTTGAGACAGTATCGTCTAGCAGTTAGAGTAGGGTGACCAGATAAAATCCAAGTCAGGGCTCATGTAACTTTAACAGTTGTAGAGAAAAGGGAATTTCAGCCAGTGTCATTTGTATGCAATTAGTTCCTGGTGAAATTCCCTCTTCATCACAACAGTTAAAGGTGCATGCAGTATACTAGAGTGACCATGTACAAAAGAAGGCAGGGTCCCTGCAACTTTAAGTGTTGTGATGAAGAGGGAATTTCACCAGGAACTAATTGCATACAAATTACACTGGCTGAAATTCCCTTTTCTCTACAACTGTTAGTTACATGAGCCCTGACCTGGATTTTATCTGGTCACCCTAAGTTAAAGCAGCCTTCCCCCAACCTGGCACACTCCAGACCAGTTGGATTATGACTCCCGTGGCTGGGGATGATGGAAGTAGTAGTCCAACGCATCTGGAGGGTGCCAAGTGGTTGGGGAAGGGTCAGTCTGGATGGTGGACGAAGACTGAAGCACAAGGCTTCAAATCCCCACTCAAAAATCAAGCACATCGATGTAGGGCAAAGCCACTCTCTTTAGCCTTCGCCACGGTGCTATTGTTGAAATAATACAATGTAAGGGGCAAGGGGAGGAACCATATATGCCACCCAAAAGGCTGTGGTGGAGGAAGGACAGAATGCAAGCAATTTAAACAAATGCAAATAAAATACGTTCTTGGCAGGGGGACAAGTCCGAACACTTCCTCCTCCTCATCACTTGCACCATCCTAGTTTTAGAAGCAAGGACTTTATATGGAGACCCCGAAAGTGGGGGGCAGAGGGTGTAAAAAGAAGAGGATACAGAGGGAGAACAGCTAACTCTCTCTCTCTCTCAAACACATTTCTGTACTTCCCATTAGCCAAAGCTAAGTCTTAAAACCCTAGAATTCAACGCCTCGGTACAATGTAATATAAAAAGCCTAAATTTAAAACAGAATAAAAACCCAAAGTAAAATATGAGCAAAGCGCTAACAGGACGTGGTGTATGCATATCTCCCATCCACTTTAAAGGAACAGAAACAGACGGATGAGGGCAAAAATGATGATGATGAACAATAATAAAGCTTCTCACCACTCGGAAGGCTTCAGTTTTAAGCACCGTCTCTCCACTCCAGGACGTGCAGGCAGGCGGATCCGGCACCGCTTGGAAGGCTGGCTCAAGCTCAAGTCATCCTGCTAGTCCTCTTGGCGGCTGCTCTTGCTTTCTCAAAGAGCGGGAGAGGACAGGAGGAGGAGGCAGCAGCGTCCCACGCCGAGCACAGCTGCAGGTGCCGACACTTAACCCATCCGCACACCCGGAAATCTATTCATGGTCTGCCAGAGCCACCTCCTCCGCCGAGAGCAACGCCTGGTCCAGCCCTGATACGAAGCCGAGGAATATATATACAGAGAATCCAATGGATCTTCTTTGTCAATCGCTGCAAAAGTTCTCTCCTCCTTCCCTCGCCCCATCCTTTCTCCTTCACTCTCCTCCTCTTCCTGTCTCTTTCAAAAGAGAGATATGATTTCACTCTCTCTGGGGTATTTGCGCTGATGCTTGCACGTAATTATACCCAAGTCAGTCGTTCATCGCAGTCAGGGTTGCTGCTCTTCATCGTGAACACAAACACGTACGGAAGAGCACCATCCCACCAGCGATTTCGTGCACTCTCGCCATGCCTGGTGTGCGGATTTGCAGCACGGTACTCACATGATGCGGTGCCTGTCCTGCAGACACCCCGCCTCTTCCCCAGCCTTTCCTAGAACGCTCAAAGTTTGGATTATTTTTTCCTGCCTCTACAAGAGGCATTTAAAGCTCTTTCAAGGCGCATTAAAAAATTTACCTCTACAAGAACGGAGCGCAAATCGGGCGTAGAGGCACGTTTTCTCTCCGATTATGCACATTATCGAATGCGCGTTAAATAGCGAGTTTTATTTTGCTCCGGCCGTTAAAGCGCATCTGTACAAGAGCCGGCAAAGCGCATTACTGGACGACCGAAACGCGATTTAAACTGTTGACATGCGGAGAATCGCTTGTTCACCTAGTCAAAATGCGTTTGACAAAATAGTCAAACAGTTTTCCCCATTTTTAAAAAATATAAAATCCAGGGTTTACTTGGATTTGTCTCCAACCTTAGGCAAACTACATAGACTCTTTGGTAAGTAGAGAACAAAAGTGAAGAACGTTTAGCAGTGTTTATATTAGTGATGCTGGAGGTTAATTTACGGTGGTGAACTAGGGGGGGGAAACTCTTGCAATAAATATATGTTTTCCTTTAAGATGGCACAAAACTCTTGTCATTTTTTTTCAGTGTGAAACTTAAGCTCCATGAAGTGCTTGAGGTGGGAGGCTATAATATTACACAGAGGTCCTGGGGGAAGAGTTGCAGCTTGGTGGGAGAGCACATTCTGTGCATGCAGATGGCTCCGGTTTCAATTTCCAGCAGCTCCAGGTACGGCTGGGAAAGGGTCATGGGATGCCTCTACAAGAGCGATTTAAAGCTCTTTCAAAGCGCATTACAGATTTTACCACTACAAGAGCGGAGTGCAAATCGGGGGTTGAGGAGCTTTTTATCTCCGATTTTGTGCATTATCGAATGTGTGCTAAATAGCAAGTTTTAATTTACAGCTGGAGTTAAAGCGCCTTATGGCCATGTAAACATGCGATTCTCCGCATGTAAACAACTTTAAAACGCGTTTCATACATCCCGTAATGTGCTTAGCCGCCTCTCGTGAATGGGTATTAGGAGTAAATGCGCTTATCCGTATATGCGCCTAATTGGGCAACCGGGCGTCAAAGCGAAATCTTGTAGAGGGGACCATGGAGAGCCACTGTAATAGACTGCACAGAGCTAGGTAGAACTATAGAGCTCCATCACACCAGCGAGTTCATGCACTCTAGCCATGCCTGGTGGGTGGATTTGCAGCATGGTACTCACATGACGCTGTTTGTGCCCTGCTGATGCCCCTCCTCTTCCCCAGCCTTTCCTAGAATGCTAAAAGTCTGGGTTATTTCTCCTAAGTGCATTGAATGTGCCCTAAGCCTCCATGTAGTTTTAAAGGAACTGGGGACTTGAATGGATTGCATCAGGTCCTGGCAAGGAAAAGCGATCTCTCCCAGCAGCCGGCTCCAAGCCTCAATCTAAAACCCAAACCTTGCATCTCAGGCTCGAAAGCCTTTTTAAAAATCGTACAATGCCCGAATCTCTGCAGAGATTGTACTCCTTCGATGCTCCCAAAGAGCCAGACTAAAGGGTCGTTCCATTTTTGCCCGGGAGAAAGGCAGTCTGGTTGAAGTACTCATCTGCCAGGACCTGACTGGAGAGAGAAAAGGGAGGGGTAGAGTGAAGGAGCGAAAGAGCAGCTATTCAGGTGAAAGGGATCATAAGCTTGATGCGCTTTTACCTCAGACGTTAAAAAAAATGTGGAGGCAAATGTGGGGGGGAGGATTAGGTGTGATGGAGGTCATAGTCTGATTCATTACAAGGCAGCTTTCCGTGTTCCCTCGTGCATTACATGGCTACCTTATATTTATTAAGATTCATAGACAGCCCTAACCAATGCTACATGGCAGGTAAACACCAAACAAAAATTTGTTTGAGGGCCCTCCTTCCTCCTGATGCTGAGGCCATCAGAAAGGTAAGAAGAAGCAATCAGGCACCGCTGCATTGCGTTTGGCTCCAGCTGAGTGCACCCATCGCCTTGCTGAGGACATGAGAGGGAGAGCAAGCAGGAGCCCTTCCGCTGAACCCTGCAACTAAGAACCTAGTGCCTGAATTTGCTTCTTTCCTCCTCCCTCCCAATCTCTTTTCCTTTTGTGTCATGTCATTTAGATTGTAAGCCTGCAGGCAGGGACTGTCATATGTCTTTCTAAGTCACCTTGGGAGCCTTGTTCAGCTAAAGGGCAGGATAAAAAT
This sequence comes from Anniella stebbinsi, assembly GCA_029215795.1. NCBI lineage: Eukaryota > Metazoa > Chordata > Lepidosauria > Squamata > Anniellidae > Anniella > Anniella stebbinsi. The sequence goes on along the minus strand of JARDYH010000007.1, from coordinate 51,527,174 downwards.
GCTGTAAATAAATACACAAATAATAACATTAAATTAACTGTAGTGTTTAACTGGGGAGGGGTGATAGGAAAGCTAACAACTGGATGTCTCCTTAGGGTAGACAACCTGGTCTCCTCCAGATGCTTTGGACTACAACTTCCATAATACCTGAGCATTGGCCAGGCTGACTGTGCTTATGGGAGGTGTAGTCCAAAACATCTAGAAGGCACCAGAATACCTATCCCTGTCTAAGACGTAGCTGACAAAATCTCCGAAATGATTAATTGCTGTGTGTCTATGTTTGTTTTTTTGTGTGTGTATGCTTGTGTTTTGTTTGTGTGTGTGTGGCTGGGTTTGGATGACACGATAATCAGTGTGTGTGTGGGGGGGTACAGAGGCATTTGTCTGTTGTGTTGATTATTGTGTCATCTGGGGGGCAACACACAGCGGGCACACAACTCACAGTACGTTATTTTCTGGAATTAAACAATGGGGGAAACAATGGGCTGCTCCATTGCCTATCTGGAGACCCGTTGATTAACATGTTGTGTGGCAGGCTCCTTTGTGTAATCTCCCCTGTTGAGTGCACTATTCTGGAAGGTCATAGAGTTCTCCGACAGGAGCGGCCAAAAGTACCCCGGCTGCTCCTGTATAGGCAGCAGAGCTTACAATGCATGATGGGATAGGGCCAGGAGGACTGAAGAAGGTAGGGAGGAGCAACAGAAGGACTTTCAGCCATGCGAGTGGGGGGGACATGTCATGTGGGGAGTACCTCTGAAATAAAGTACTGTGCGTTGCCTATTTCCTCCTCCGTTGCCTAAAGTGTCATCCGAACGCGGCCTGTGTGTATGCGTGTTTTGTTTATGTGTGTGTGTGTGTATGCTCGTGTTTTGTATGACAAAAGTCTCTGAAAGAATTAATTACTCTGTGTGTGCTCTTGTGTTTGATTTTAAAGTATAACTTCTGTTAATCTTGGAAGAAATAACAATCTGTAGCTTGGGACAATCAGCATGGAACATGTGGGTCTTTTGCTTAAAGGCAGTACTTAACGATGACCCACGCCTACTGGCACTGGAGGTTTACTTGGGCAGTTTGCCATTTGGCTCAGAGCTACTCCAAGCTTCTGCTAATAGGCTGTATAAACAGATACGAGGAAAACCCTTTGCTGCTGAATCTGTTGCATTCAGGCCATTGTCTTTTCAGAAAGAGCGTCCTCACACAGGAAGTTTAATGCACATTTGCCGTGACTTTGATCCACATTTTCAGGGCTGGACTCACTCCGGGCGAGTGAACAGCACAACGGGACGACATCATGCCAGTCCAGTCTAGATATGCAGCCTACAGGGCACGAGGGAAACCTTGGGCATTTGGACATTTTATTGTTTAATACAGACCCCCTCTAGATGGATTCTGTTTGACGCCTGGTTAGCTGATTATGCGCATAATCGCTGAAGCGCTTTATCGTAAATCCTTGTACGCAGGAGGTAAGTGAGCACACAACTGGTGGCCTTACCAGTTGTTTGAAATGCGCTTTACAAGTAGTGAATGCGGAGAATCGCTTGTTCGCATGGCAAAATGCGCTTTAACGGCCGGAGGAAAATAAAACTCGCTATTTAACGCGCATTCGATAATGCGCATAATCGGAGAGATAAAGCGCCTCAACTCCCGATTTACGCTCTGCTCTTGTAGAGGTAAAAAATTTAATGAGACTTCAAAGAGCTTTAAACGTCTCATGTAGAGGCAGCCACAGTTTGCTGAACAACTGTTAACTCAGCCATATGAAGGAGAAGCCGTTTCCTGCTCTGAAACAACCCAAACCGCAGAGACATAGGAACACAGGAAGCTGCCATTTGGTCCATCTAGCCTAGTATTATTGACACTGACTAGCAGCAACTGTCCAGCTTTTAGACAGGATTCTTTTCCTTGCCTTCCCTGGAGAAACCAGGGATCAAACCCTAGATCTTTTGCATGCAAAGCATGTGTCTATCACACCGAGCTATGGCCTCCTCTTCAAAGCCGGGATGGCACCGGAAGTTGTAACTGGAGAAAATGACGAGAAACAAAAATAATGCACGTACTTGCAGTGGATGTATTTAAAAGACTTGGAACCCACTTTTCTATGAGTTTTGATTTTCAAGATGGCTAACAACAAATCTGATCAAACAACCCCTACAAATCAAAATACAAAATTGATCCAAGATAAAACGAACTAGCCCCCGCCATCGTGGTGTAGTGGCTAGAGTAGCCTTTCCCAGCCAAACCCCCTCCAGATGGGTTGGACTACAACTCCCATCATCCCCAGCCAACCAGCCTGAGTTAGAGTATTGGACTAAGCTGAAATCCCCACCTAGTCATAAAGTTGGCTGGGGCATGCTGGGAGCTGTAGGGCTTTTTTTCCTGTCTAAACCTAGATATGACTGATCTTGGGTCAGTTGCTATCGCTCAGCACAACCTATCACACAAGATTGTTGTAAGGATAAAATGGAGGCTGGGAGAACCATATACCCACCTCCCTTGACCTCTTTGGAGTAGTAGTAGATGTACTAAATAATAATACCGTATCTATAACAAGTAATCTTTTGTGGAAGCTTGCTCAGGCATCCTCCGTAAGCCTCCAGGTAGGATCTTGACAATCCTTCTAAACCTCATCAATTTCAGAACTGAACCAACATGTTATTTCCAAGTGAATTTTGAAAATAGGTGAGTTCTGCTGACGTAGAAAACTAAGGTGAAGCAGCAGCAACCAAGCATATTTTCTCATCCCTGTGGAATTTGTTACCTAAAGCATTTATTGTATTAGTCACAGTATGTCAGTTGGCAGAATTGCTTGCTGCAGGGGACACACATAATGGTTGTACAGTCAGTTCGTAGAGAAACTAGGGTCTTTCCTAACAATAGATGCGTAACATGTTCAGTCCGAAACAATCCATACCAAATCCTTATTGTAGTAATTAAGACGGCACAAGGGGGAAATAGGCAGATCAGCCCAAATATAAAGGCTTTCATATCTGGGTTTGTTTGTTTGTTGTCACCATCATAAAGATTTAAAAGCAAATAATATGTTACAGTTTATTCCTATTACCCCTCCCTATCAGATGAACCAAAAAACAAAGTGATAGCAAACACAACCAGGGGAATCGGGGCTATTCTTTCTACAAGCCCTGTTGAAAAACTGCTTACTTTTTCCTCTTCCTCTTCCATCCCTTTTTCCTGGTGTGTCATGTGTGTCTTGTTAGATTGTAAACCTGAGGGCAGGAACTGTTTCGTTTTACTAATTGCATGTAAGCCACTCTGGGAACCGTTTTGGCTCAGAGGCATGAAAATACTTTCAATAAATACATAAATGAACAAGCATTTTGTGGCACTGCAAACTAACACATAAATTTTCATGTGGTAGCAGCTTATTTGATAATACACCTGTAGCCACAGAACGTCTTTCTTCTGCACTTGCTGTTACAGCCTAATACATCTATTCCTCTCATTTGTTGCAGCCTTCCCCCTCCCTTTAAGATCATATGCATCAAGCATTATCCTATAAACTCTATTTAACTATACAATTACGAATGAGAAATGTACAAACATAATTATCAGTGTTAATAACAAAAATTCTCTGAACGGAAAGGTGCAAATGGATATTAATAATAATTTCCACTTCAAAGGGCTTATGGCTAAGGTTATAAAAGGCAAGAACTGCACAGCATTTTGTGGAGAAAGAACAGTTGTGTAGCATGAAGAGTGGTAAAGATTAGGGGTGTGCACGGACCCCCCGGATCGGATCGGGACCCGGATCGGGACCTCCAATTTTGTCCCGGACCGGTTCGGACAAAATCGGAGGCCCCCCGGACCGGATCGAGTCCGATCCCGACCCAAAAATCGTAAATTTTTGGATCGGCCGCCATTTTTTTCCCCATAGACTTGCATTGCAATGCAAGTCTATGAGGAAAAAATGGCGGCGGGTGGGTAAGGGGGGGCCTAACTCCCTCCCCCCCCCCGGGGCCGTCCGCTGTGGACGGCCCCGGCAGGTAAACCCCCTCCCCCGCGCTCCCTACCCCCCCTGTGGCCGCCCGCTTCCATCCGCTGGCGCCCGCGGGCGCCAGCGGATAGAAGCGGACGGCTCCGGGGGGGGGGTAAGCCCCCTTCCCCGCCACTTACCTTCTCGGCCCGTCCGGCGCCGGCGGCTACTACCAGCGGGCTCCGCGGCCTACTCTCGAGTAGCGCGCCGGGTGATTACATCACCCGGCGCGCCACCCTGGAGCAGGCCGCGGAGCCTGCTGGTAGTAGTAGGCGCCGGCGCCGGACGGGAGCCGCCGGGCCGGGCAGGTAAGGGCCCCCCTCCCCCCTCCGCGCGCCCCCTCCTCCCCTCCACGCACCCCCTCCTTACCTTTCCGGCCCGGCGGCTCCCGTCCGGCGCCGGCGCCTACTACTTCCAGCAGGCTCCGCGGCCTACTCTAGAGTAGCGCGCCGGGTGATGACATCACCCGGCGCGCCATCCTAGAGCAGGCCGCGGAGCCTGCTGGGAGTAGTAGGCGCCGGCGCCGGACGGGAGCCGCCGGGCCGGAAAGGTAAGGGCCCCCCTCCCCCCTCCCCCCTCCGCGCGCCCCCTCCTCCCCTCCACGCACCCCCTCCTTACCTTTCCGGCCCGGCGGCTCCCGTCCGGCGCCGGCGCCTACTACTTCCAGCAGGCTCCGTGGCCTGCTCTAGAGTAGCGCGCCGGGTGATGACATCACCCGGCGCGCCATCCTAGAGCAGGCCGCGGAGCCTGCTGGGAGTAGTAGGCGCCGGACGGGAGCCGCCGGGCCGGGCAGGTAAGGGCCCCCCTCCCCCCTCCGCGCGCCCCCTCCTCCCCTCCACGCACCCCCTCCTTACCTTTCCGGCCCGGCGGCTCCCGTCCGGCGCCGGCGCCTACTACTTCCAGCAGGCTCCGCGGCCTGCTCTAGAGTAGCGCGCCGGGTGATGACATCACCCGGCGCGCCATCCTAGAGCAGGCCGCGGAGCCTGCTGGGAGTAGTAGGCGCCGGCGCCGGACGGGAGCCGCCGGGCCGGAAAGGTAAGGGCCCCCCTCCCCCCTCCGCGCGCCCCCTCCTCCCCTCCACGCACCCCCTCCTTACCTTCCCGGCCCGGTGGCTCCCGTCCGGCGCCGGCGCCTACTACTACCAGCAGGCTCCGCGGCCTGCTCTAGAGTAGCGCGCCGGGTGATGACATCACCCGGCGCGCCACCCTAGAGCAGGCCGCGGAGCCTGCTAGTAGCAGTAGGCGCCGGCGCCGGACGGGAGCCACCGGGCCGAGAAGGTAAGTGCTCCCCTCCTCCCCCCCCCCGCTGTCCACTTTCATCGGCGGGCGCCCGCTGGCGCCCGCCAATGGAAGCGGCGGTGGGCGCCAGTGGGCGCCCGCCGATCCGCCGATCCGCCGAACCGGTTCGGAGCTTTTTCGGACCGGTTCGGATTGGATCGGCCGATCCAGCTGCGGGATCGGAAATCGGATAATTTATCCGATTTCCCACTGGACCGGACTCGGATCGTGGATCGGGTCCGATCCAGTGCACATCCCTAGTAAAGATACACTTGTTCATTCCTTTAAGAATAACCCGTTTTGGTAAAATAACATTCTCTGAACTGAAAGGAAAAACATGCCCATAACCACCGTTTACTCGCCCTCCCAACTAGATGACGACTCAGGCAATAATAAACAGGTGTGGGTGTGTGCAAGGGGTGTGCCAGGTGTGCTCAGGCACACCCTAATGTCTCAAGCAATAAGTGCCAAATTGAGGGGGGCATTGAGTAAGGACCCAGACACAGTGGGAATAGCCCTCCGGCTGCTCTGCCGCCGCACCAAAGAACCACTGTCCCCGAGAGAGCATCATTGCTCCTGGCAGCAGGAATGAAAAAGACCCCCTCTAGATGGATTCCGTTTGACGCCTGTTCCTCCGATTATGCGCATCTTCTCGGAAGTGTTTTATCATAAATGCTTGTATGCAGGAGGTAATTGAGGACTCAACAGGTGACCTTACCGGTTGTTTCAAATGCGCTTTACAAGTAGTTAATGCAGAGAATCGCTTGTTCACATAGTGAAAATACGCTTTAACGGCCGGAGCAAAATAAAACTCGCTATTTAACGCGCATTCGATAATGCGCATAATCGGAGAGAAAATGCGCCTCTACGCCCGATTTGCGCTCCGTTCTTGTGGAGGTAAATTTTTTAATGCGCCTTGAAATGCCTCTTGTAGAGGCAGCCAAAGCCAGTCACCACAAAGCCCCGCCAATGCGAGGGCTTGCAACAGCCCTTCCACGACTACAGGCAAGCCAAATAGGTGTGCGCAAGGAATGTGCTGGGTATGCCCAGGCACACATAAGCACCAAATTGATGGGGGCACTGAGTAGGGATACAGAGGGGGATCCAGGAACAGTGGGAATGATCCTCCAGCTGCCTGGCAGCAGGAATAAAAATTGTTCTGCTGGGAGCAGCACTTCAGAGAAGCCTGAAGGAGGGACCCCGAAGGCTAATATCACCTTGAACGCCCCAACAATGCTGGGACTTGAGGAGAGTCTCCTCATTCCCCACCCCCTCACCTGCAACCGCCCTCCCACAGTCAGAAAGTCAGTAGGGCATCCGTGTGTACAGTGTTCAAAAAATAAATGAATAAAAACAATGCACTTCATGATTATGAAATAGATGTTGAACTTAAAATATTATCCTTGGCTGCACACCCTAATGAAACGAGTTGCACAGACCTATGAGAGTGGGGCATCCGTGTGTACAGTGTTCAATAAATAAATGAATAAAAATAATGTACTTCATGACTGAGAATGAAATAGATGTAGGTCTCAATTTTAACCCTTGCTGTTTTAAATTTGTATTTTAATCTGTATTAATCTCTGCTGCTTGGTTTTATCGTGGTTGTGTTTTTATATTGTATGTTATTTTGTGTTTTTAGATTGTGGTTTGTTTTATATTTCTTAAAATGAGTTCATGGTTTTAATTTTTGTGAACCGCCCAGAGAGCTTCGGCTATAGGGCGGTATAAAAATGCAATAAATAAATAAATAAAAATATTATCCCTGGCTGCACCCCCTACTGAAACGAGCTGCACACGCCTATGAGAGTGGGGCATCCGTGTGTACAGTGTTCAATAAATAAATGAATAAAAACAATGTACTTCATGACTGAGAATTCAATAAATGTTCATCTAATAATAATAATAATAATAATAACAACAACCACCCCTGGGTGCGCACTGTAAAGACATGCGCTGCCTACGCCTATGGCGGGGTGGGAGTTGGGAGCCCTCGAGTGTTTCGCCTCGTGGAAACGTCGGGCCGGTGGAGAGACACCACCTTTTCCTTTGCCAACCGCGCTTCGGTTCCTTGCGGGTAGAAACGAATCCCCTCCGCGGGCGCGTGAAAGGGACGGCGTTTCTCCCGGGAGGGAGCGAAGGGCAGGTCCGTGGAGGCGCCGAGGCGGCTGCCCTCCCTTCGGCCGCCTTGGCCTCGCCGTATCCGGCCTAGTGGAGGCGGCCGAGGCCGCGTCTATTGGCTCTGGGAGAGGGCCGGAAGCCACCTCAGGGCAGGGCCTAGGCGGCTCCGGCTCCTCCTCCTCCTCTGAGGGAGGCGAGACGACGGCCAGCCGCAGCCGTTGAGGGGCCGCGGGGCTCCCTTCGCCGGCCACCATGAGCGAGCTGCGGGCGGCCCACGGGCTGGACAGCCCCGGCGAGGGCAGCAATGGTGGGTGGCGAAATGGGGGGCGGGAGCGGTGGGAGCCCCCCCCCGGGCGGAGGAGCGCTTCTCCTTTACCTGGGAGTAAGCGCCATGGGCTTCGGTGGGCCTTGCTTCCGAGGAGACCTGTCTCGGGTTGCTTGACTAGGGTCTGGAAATCGAGGAGGGATCTGGCCCAGCCGGAGTCTGAAACTCTTTCTAGCCCCATTGACTTCAAAGGCGGCCGGGGGGGGGGGGGAGAATAGGGAAAGCGTGAGAGATGTTCCCGTCCACTGACCCTTCCTGAAGGTCTCCTCGGAGGTAAGCCCTACTGTGTTCAATGGGGCTTGCTCCCAGGAAAGTGGCGTAAACCGCCCAGAGAGCTTCGGCTATGGGGCGGTATAGAAAGCTAAATAATAATAATAATAATAATATAAATAAATAATAATAATAATAGTGTTGTGCAGGGTTGCAGCGTATAAAGGCTCAGGGAATGATCCCGAAGCAACGGTGCCCAACTTGGCGCCCTCCAGATGTTTCGGACTGCAACTTCCATCAGCCTCAGCCAGTATGGCCAGTGGTCAGGGGGTTATGGGAGTTGTAGCCCAAAACATCTGGAGGGGCAACAGGCTGGAGAAGGCTGGAGTGGGTTTCTTTCGAGCCTCGCGGATTTCAGTTGTGTGGGGGTTGTGTTTACTCAGAAGTAAGCCCCACTGAGTTCCATGGGACCTGCTTCTAAGGTGCTGTTCATTGAAAATGAGGTTTTAGAGCTGCTGCTCCACATGCAGGCTGACTAGTCCCTGCTAGTGAGGCTTAATTCTGAATAATTGTGTTTTAAGATTGCTCTCCCACTGAAATCCAGTTTGGCTGCATTTGTGCTCTGAAGTTTTAACATGTGTCAGCAAAATAAGGGGCACCTGCTGTTTGCCCTTGCAAAGAAGACTTGTGGTACCTTTAATAGCGAACTGTATAAACTTTGATTTATTGTAGCATATGCTTTTCATGACTTGAGCCCACTTCGTCGGAACAGTGAACTGTTTGGTTTTATAAGATTTTTCTTTTCAATGCCCAGGCTTTTGACCTCTGGTATATGTTTTAAATTCTCTGCTGTGATAGTTTTTAGCAGTGCCTTCTATTGTTTTCGTTAGTTATTGTAAACTAATTTTGAATTGAAGGGCAGTATAGAAGTGTTTTAAATAAATAAACAAGTCTAGCATTTATTCAGTGGAGAACGTTTTGGTTAACTTTACAAGTATTTCATCGTTTTTGTTTCTTCGCTTGGTGGTGTTACCATTTTATAGTTGAGGGAAATGAGGCTGAGAATTAGGCTTGAGGCAGGATAGTAACTTCAGGGCTTTGGAAAGTGGAACTTCAGAGGTCATTGCCCATAAAGCAAAGATCCTGCCCCCCCCCCCCCCCAATTCCTGCCATATTAAGAACTTAAGAAGTGCCATGCTGGATCAGATCGAGGGTCCATCTAGTCCAGCACTTTGTTCACACAGTGGCCAACCAGCTGTCGACCAGGGACCAACAAAGCAGGACATGGGTGCAACAGCACCCTGCCACCCATGTTCCCCAGCAACTGGTGCACGCAGGCTTACTGCCTCAGATACTGGAGGTAGCACATAACCATCAGAGCTAGTAGCCTTCTCTGGGCAAACCAGAGCTGCTTCCCACAGCGACCACCTAAATGTGTCTGAGAAGCCCACAAGCCTTTGAATTGTTGAGCTGATTTGGTATCATCATCTCCATTATTTTGGTTTGTTTTTTTACAGATGTTTTTCTTCTTGACTCACATAATGTATCACCAACTGTTGCCTTCCTACAAGAATTACCCAGTTACCAGTCTATGTTGAGGCGCAGAACATCAGCTGGAGGATCAAGGGACTACCATAGCTTAGCACGTTCTGCTTCTGGAGAGGCCAGAAATCTCTTGGAAGGGGTTGGATCAGGAAGTCCAGGCTCTGCACAACCACTGAGAGAATATGCATTAACTATTGCAGAGAAGAGGCATTTAAGGTTTGAACGAAAACTCTATATAAAGTTGTGGTGCTAGGGTCTATTTGTAGTTTAAAATAACTTCCTGCATTTTCAAATATATTTTCTTCATTTCTGAATCCATTTCCAAATGGTGGTAAGTTCTTTTTGACACCCCTCACCTTCAGGTAATGAATTGTTCCGTGTTAAAGAACACTAAGTTAAAATCAAATAAATAATGAACCCTCACCTTAAATGAAAAGGTAGTTCCCTAATTTTAAATAAGTGATCAAAAAGCCCATCAGTTCAAGATGAAAACTAAGGCACTTCCAAAAGACATGAACATTTTAAGTCAAGAAACGCACTTTAATTTCTACTTCATGTAAGGATAAGGACTTCGTCTATTACGGTTGCTTGCAAATTATGCTCCATGCACCCATACTTTGCCTTGGTCTTTCAGTGTGACTTTGGGCTGGGAGGATCATTGAGGCAGAAATTCTACAGGTGCAGCTTCTCAATCATTTGCTACAGTGGCACCTGAAGAATTGTTGTCCGACAGATCTATACAAGGCAAAGTGCTCCTCTACAACAGCGAATTTAATGGGTGTCTGCATATTTACAGCGCAGATGTGGTTTACTAGCTATTTTGCCTGATTTGAAAATAAACCGAAAGACTGGCTTTTTTTGTTTCGTTTTGTGTAACACTAAATTGATATCTGGAACTTGTTGACACCAATTGCGGTAATGACACATCTTTTGATTACGTTCAAGAACAAAGCAAAATGGTTGTATCTCTGAGGGAGCGTTAACAGCAGGAACTATCCGTGTAAATTAATCTCTGCTTAGTGGTGGGTGAGAAATGGCTACTTTCAGTTAATTGAGGGAGGTTGGGAGGCAGATATAAGACAACCGAGACTTGAGCTTCAGAGATGCATTGATTGGGTCTTTAGGCTTCTTAATTGTAGTGAAAATCAAATGCGAGCCACGGTTTGAACTGGAGTTCCCATTCTGGTTTGGAAGCAAACTTGTTTGTGGTAACCATAATTTGCCTGATTCAGGCTTCACAACAATCTGGTTTGCTCAAACTAAGAGATGAGAGAGGAATTAGAGGGCATGAAAGGAGGGAGGGCAGGAACAAGTGAAGACTTATTTTAAAAAAAATTGCATCACTCCCTCTAATCACAAATTCAGGTGGTGAGTGCCAACAGAATTGGAGCCCAAATGGGTCCACCGAGAAACAAGAGGGGTGTATCAGCATGCTCAGGAAACCCTCGGTTTATAGAAGTTATATGTGCATGTATTTTTTAAAAAACCACCTAGGGGAACAAACCCTACCCCGCCCCAACAGCTCAATGTGGACTGGGCATGCTCAATAGCGACAGAATATAGAGTATCACAAAAAAGCTAAAAAAAACCAACCTGGGGATAATGTATTGGCTTGCTTGTACCCCTTTCAATAGTATCCCGGAGGAGGGCATAGCTGACTTGCTGGAATTCCTGCTGTCAATTGTTTTAAATGCCTCTGGAAGGGGTTCTTATTTTTACAAGACTTTGGGGGAGGGGTGGTTTAAATTTTAATGTGGGTTGAGGGTAGGGTGACCAGATAAAATCCAGGTCAGGGCTCATGTAACTTTAACAGTTGTAGAGAAAAGGGAATTTCAGCCAGTGTCATTTGTATGCAATTAGTTCCTGGTGATATTCCCTCATCATCACAACTGTTAAAGATGCAGGGGCCTTGCCTTCTTTTGTATATGGTCACTCTAGTATAGTCCCTGCATCTTTAACTGTTGTGATGAAGAGGGAATTTCACCAGGAACTAATTCCATACAAATGACACTGGCTGAAATTCCCTTTTCTCTACAACAGTTAAAGTTACATGAGCCCTGACCTGGATTTTATCTGGTCAGCCTAGTTGAGGGTTTTTAATCAAAATCGTTTTATGTATTATTGTAAAGCGCCACGATGCCAGAAATGGCAAGGTGGGGCTATAAACATGTTTTTTTTAAAGAAAATAAATAAAACTCCGAAAAGCAGCTCCTTCTGTTAGCGGGGAGGATGCACTGCAATACAGGTTTGCAGCTTCTGCTCGTAAAGCCTTAATTCACAGATTGTAATGATAAATTGCTTCAAACTTGTTCTACTTAAAAAGGGCCTTTTTGGAAAACAAAAGTTCAGCCTTGCCAAACCCTACGTTTAATTCCAGATTCCAAGCTGTGACCCATGCACAGTCATATTTGCAAGCGTTGGAGGCAGAATCTTATAAAATCTTTAAAAAGTCACTGTATTGTAATGATTCCAAAATGGCCCCTTTGCTGCTCTTGTCATTATTCATTTATTTTATCTTACCAGGGAGATTCAAAAGGCGAACATAAAATACCTGTCAGGATGGAAGCAGTGGAAGCAGACGAGCAATAAATCATTGAGGAAACTTGTACAAGATACCAAAGAACTGTCATCCTATCTGGAACTTTGGAGACATGACATCCACAGCATTGAAGGTAAGATCCTTTTTATTTTATCCTGTCCTGCACATGTGTGGACCAGGAACACTTTTTGAATGTTTAACTGATATCTGCAGGAGTGCTGCCATCTTCCCACTTTGGTGCTGGATAAGAAGCATGATAAGATTATGTTTAATTAGATAAGTTTAGCCTAGAGGAGAGAAAATTAAGGGGAGACATGATAGCTGCCTTCAGATATCTGAAAAGCTGCAACAACAGAGAAAGGGAGCAGGCTTGCTCTCCGTCACTCCAGAGGGCACGACTGAGACCAATGAGTGGCGAATGCACGGAAGCAGACTTCAGATAATTATTAGGAGAAACTTCCTAACAGGAAGAGCTGTTTGACCGTGGAACAGGCAGCCTCAGGAAGTGGTGAGTTCTCCTTTGCTGGAATCATTTAAGCAGAGGCTAGGTGGCCATCTGTCATGGATGCCGTAGTCGCATTTGGCATGGCAGAATCTGTATTGAACTGAGCCAGCAGTTGGACGAATGTCCTCGGAGGTCCCTTCCAGCTCTGATGCTGTAATTCGTACATGATTGAAGGTGCTTCATAGTGTGATGGGTCAGATGTGCAGAGAGTGCATTGTGTCTGTGGATGCTTAAGTCCCTTCCCAGTCTTCTCCCATGCAGATGTTCTTAAGTATGATTTATTTATTTATTTATTTACTGCATTTCTATACCACCCAATAGCCAAAGCTCTTTGGGCGGTTCACAAAAATGAAAACCATAAAAACTATTCAAAATATAAACCAATGACAGTATAAAAACATAATTTAAGATACAGTATATGTAGACCTCTGATAGATTTGCACAGATTTCTGGTTCCCAATGATTTAACAATAGCAACCAGACAATGGGTTCATTGAGACGATCAGTGAGGGAAACGCACAGCATGGATTGTTTCCTCCGCCCGTGCTAGTTGCGCGACTGGAATTACTCTTAATTCACTGCGCTGCGGGGTTGGCCGTGTCATCCGAACCTGCCGTGATCATAGTGCATTTTCTGCAAGCCATGAGCTTAGAGTGGCTGAACAAGCTACACTTGAAGTGGATTTTTGTTTGGAAGTCCTGTCAGTTGAATTAGGTTCTTGTACTCAGAGTGCAGTCCTATACACACTTACTTGGGAGGAAGTCCCATTGAACTCCATGGGACCTACTTCCTGTTTAACGTGCATAGAATGGGTAGAATCCAATTAAAGTCCTACTTAGAGTAGACCCATTGAAATGAATGGGACTTAAGTTAGTCATGACTGTACGTGTATGCCTTCTGTACCAGGGCTTCATTTGATGGATCTCAGTATTCTACTGAACTACCAAAGTAATCCTGCAGCCTGAAGTCTGTCACTACTGATCTAGTAGGATTCTTCTTCTTCTTCTCTCTTGGCCCCTTTTTTCGTAATGTATGTTTATTATATGCGCATTTCTTTTAAAATATTTCTGTCTTGTCTTTCCATGTAAGGGCTTAACCGCAGCTTACTGAAATCATTTACAGAACACCTTTAAAAAACCAATAAACAATAACATCACAACCCAAACAACATTAGAAAAATCCTAGAGTCATAGAATAGTTGAGTTGGAAGGGACCTATAAGGTCATTGAATCCAACCCCCTGCTCAATGCAGGAATTCACCTTAAAGCATCCCTGACAGAAGGCTGTCCAGCTGCCTCTTGAATGCCTCTAGTGTGGGACAGCTCACCACCTCTAAGTCATTGGTTCCATTGTCGTATTGCTCTAAAAACTACATCACTTAAAACCCTGAGGAATAAAATTGTTTTTATCCTTTAAATACTGAATAATAATAGCTATGTTACCTTTCTGTGGGAGGCATCCCAAAGGCAGGGTGCTGCCACTGAATTTTATTTATTTTGTATTATTTACACCCTGTTTTCCAAGCCAGTTTTCCAAAGCAGCGCTTTATATTACTTTACACTGGCAGTTTTGATGTGTTTTGTTCATACATGAAATCTTTCCCCGCCTCGTTCTTTGTTCTTTTCTCAGGGAAATTTGGTACTGGGATCCAGTCTTACTTCTCCTTCCTACGATTCTTAGTGATCCTCAACTTCATGATCTTCCTCCTTGTGTTCAGTTTTATTACCTTGCCCACTGCGGTTTCCAGGCATGGAGTTGTCAATAGCAGCTACGTTAAAGTTCCTCTGGAGAGCACAGGTAACTCACTTTTCCTAGTAACTTGCTTCCTGTAGCAGGATTAGGGTGTTTCCTGTGGTTAGCACTCCACTTGACCTAACTGATAAGCAGTGTGTTTCAATCTTTTTACTCCCTCTGTTCTAGTGATTTATTTATTTAATTATTTTTTCCTGCAGAGCCGGTCTGCACAGTTTATGTGATCAGTGGTACCAAGGGACTCATTTACTTCTACAGTTATATCATAGACCTCCTGTCTGGCACAGTAAGTAATTGAACATGCATTTCTAAATCCATGAAGTGTGTTAAAAATAACACCAAAAAAAGAAGATTAGGTTAAGAGGAAGAGTGTCTCTCCTCCCCCCCCCCCCCCACTTTCTGGAGAAAGCAGTGAAGCTGTATTGATCATGATAAATCATTTAAGCTAAGCTTTTCACAGTAGAGGCTCTTAAAGCTATTGTTGGGGCTGTGTGTATTTTATAATGCCACATAAGCACCATACCCATGTGACATTTACTTCTGGGTACAGAATTCAACATCCCAGGAATCTCTGCTTTCGTTTTTTATATAAAACCTTTCAAGTTTCCAGTCCTTGCTTTTTTAAAATAAATAAATATGCAGCCCTCGTAATAGTTCAAGGCAGCACATCTCTGCCTCCTTCCCTTATGCAGCACATTTGCACTATGAAGGATAGAAGAGAAACCCTGGTGGTGGCCCTAGTGCCAAAGCAAGGGGACAGGCTATGCCCTCATGCTCATGGGTACTAGTAACAGCACTGTGTCACCCGTCTGGAGCATCCTTTGGGAGTCTTCCAGTTTACCCTGACTTAACACAGATGGAGGATTACTTAATAGGCCATGGGTAAAGAGGAAATGTGTTTCTTCGTTTGACCACAACGTCACTGAGTGACTCTAGCTGGTGGTTTTCAGGCAGCTGTGTTGGTGGCTGGCAAAATCTCCAGAGCATGACTGTTACCTGTTGTGTGTCTACATATAGTAACCTGACCTTCCTTTGTACAAATCTCTTGCAGGGTTTTCTTGAAATGACGAGTCTCTTTTATGGCTCTTACACAGTGGATACCATCTATTTTGGCCTCCTGAAATACCAAGTGCCGCTTGCGTATCTGCTGACCACGCTGGCTTACCTTTCGTTAAGCTTTCTTTGGATTGTCAAAAGGTAAAGCTAGCTTGAAGTGTTAGCTGTGAAGGCCCATCTTTGTCCTTCTGGCTTTTTATCATCTTGCTGCCAACATAGTACAATAGAAATAACCATCTTAAAAAGTGGTTTTTTTGGACAAGGACTATTGAGGGTTCTCCATATTTTTAAGAGAACTGTAGAAATAATGGGATCGTGAGATTTTTATTACCAGCACTTTTCTGAACAGATGAATAGCTTAAAAGCCACTTAGCCAGCCTTATGTTGGCATAATGGTTAGAGTTTGTCTCCTCATGTCTGGCGCATCATAGGTATGTGACACTCTTTGAGAGCCAAATGGAGGTTCATAACTTGAGAACTTGCCATAGAGTCCTGTAGATTGTTCAGTTCCTTTATCACCAGGATTTTGCTGGTTGTGTTTGTGACTTGAGTTCTTGGGCTTCCACCTTGTGATGAAGAGAAGTGGCCTGGAAAGGTCCTGCATCTACTTAAAAACATCAGAAGAGCCCTAATACTGTATTAGGGCTCTTGGTATTAGGGTCCTAAGATGGACCCTAATACCAAGGGTCCATCTAGTCCAGCACTCTGTTCACATAGTGTCCAACCAGCTCTTGACCAGGGACCCAGAAGCAGGACATGGTGCAACAGCACCCCCCACCCATGTTCCCCAGCAACTGGTGTATACAGGCTTACTGCCTCTTATACTGGAGGTTGCGCTTAGCCATCAGGACTAGTAGCCATTGATAGCCTTCTCTTCCAGGAATTTATCCAACTGCCTTTTGAAGCCATCCAAATTGGTGGCCATCACCACGTCTTGTGATAGTGAATTCCAGAGTACAACAATGTGCTGTGTGAAGAAGTCCTTCCTTTGATCTGTCCTGAATCTCCCACCAATCAGTTTCATGGGATGACCCCAGGTTCTAGTATTATGGAAGAAGGATGCCTTGATCGTGGAATGCCTCTGGCCCCACGACATGGAGCTTGATGTTGTCATGGTTTGCACATAACGCTAACCCATGGTTTATTTAACCGCTGGTTTGTTGGCCTGCCTGGGGTTTGTCTGGCAGAAAGTCGAATAAACTGAGGTTTGTTTTTTAATCCCTAGGTTGTTTGTTTCCCTCCTCCTTTGCCTGCTCGCTCCCTGTATCCCAACTGCCTTTGCTGTGCTGTAGTACTGGCATATAGAGTAGCTGGGCTTCTGTAGCCTGGCGAGACAACCCATGAGCAACCCGCAGTTCTGAGTTCACACATAACAGCAACCCATGGTTTAAGCATACATGATTTCAAAAGTACTGTGTTCTCATCTGAAGTTGTACAGTAAAGCAACAGATTCATCATGACATGTCAGTCATATTACTTTGGAGAAAGTCCCATCGAATTCACTGGGTACTTAATTCTGACTAATCTGGATGTGAAAGAGTGCACTTGTACAAAACTTTGAAATAAATCATTAAATTGCTAGTAGATCATTTCGTTTCTTTAAAGGTCTGTCGGAGGCTTTAAACAAAGCTTGGTGGGCAGTGAAGATCAGTTTCAGAGCTACTGCAACAAAATATTTGCTGGTTGGGACTTCTGTATTACGGATGTAAATGCTGCACGGCTGAAGCACAGTAGCTTACACTATGAACTTAAAGTGAGTATATTATTATTATTATTATTATTATTATTATTATTTCATCTCTTATCTCTTTCTCGCTTGTGGCAGTTTTTCTAGATGGACATGACGGGCTTTGCCAAGTCATGCTGTCTTTTATGGATTCAGGCATTTCCTGACAATTGAGCATGTTTTAATTATGACTACTTTCTGGATGTTGGTGTGGATGTATTTTGGCAGACCCAGTTTCTGAAGGTTTTCTGTATAGTTTTCTGATGTGATGCTGGTGACTAACGGAATAATTGTGACCTTTTCCTGTTGCCATAGTTCTTTGACTTCCATGGCCAGTGGTGTATATTTGTCTCTCTTCTTCCTTTTCAACAACATTTTTGTCATTCGGTATTGCTATGTCGATGAGGTATGTGTTTTTTTTTCTTTTTTGTCTATGACAGTTATGTCTGATCGGTATTATTATTATTATATTTGTATCCTGCCTTTTTCCCAATACTGGGACTCAAGGTGGCTTACAAATTAAAAGACACACACTTAAAAACAGAAATATACAAAAATTAAACATAGTACAATTTTAAAATATTTAAAATGGTTAAAACATATTAAATACAAATAATTTTTAAAAATCCAAGGTATCAACAACACATCCACAGAGGTCCAGGCAACTCCCCAAAGTCCTGCTGAAAATGAAAAGTTTTAGCCTGCCTCCGAAAGCACACCAAGGAGGGAGGCAGTGTAGCTTCCCTGGGAAGGGAGTTCCAGAGCCCCAGGGCAGCCATTGAATATGTATAATCCCCCCCTCCCATAGCATGCTAAACTGTACTCTATGTCAAATATTCACGTGGTTGACAGGCTACAAACGTTCCTAGATGTAAGTGAGAGAAAAATCAAAATGAACAGTGTTTGGGAGAAATCCCAGCAGTATAACCAAGGAGAAAAAATTGAGAAGCTCTTCTTATTGTCCAATCCTACCCATGTTAATCAGAAGTAAATCCCACTGTGTTCAGTGGGAATTACTCCCAGGTAAGCATGCCTAGGATTGCATCCTTATAGCACAACGTTGTACATGTCTACCGGGAATAAAGTCCCATTCAGTTTAGTGATACTTGATTTCCGGGAATTGAGTATGTGATTGAAATCAGAGTCTTTGCTTTCAGTGGACTATTTTTAATTTTTTTTGTAACCACAGTTAGATTAACCATTATGCTAAGTATGCTGTAGAGAGTTTGCTATAATTGTGGCTCCTTGCAGTATTGTTGTTCGTTTAACAATATGTCTGTTGGGCTTTTTTATTGTTTGTTCTTTCCTCTTTCTAGTACTTTACTGATTCTTTGGTTGTATGATGTGATATTTGTAATAATCTGTATTATGCTGTTTTTGTGGATATTGGCTCTGGTCTACTCTAAGGTGTTGTGTTTTTTTTTTAAAAAAAATGTTTTTAAGAATGCTGCAATCCACCTTGGGGACCTTCTTGTCAAAGGACAGGGTAGAAATACGTTGGGTATGGTTCAGATCTGCAAATATGCTGTTCAGCCCAGAGAAGCATATTTCGCAGGCTCCGTAAGGGCTGTGCCTGCAAGAATGCCAGACTGCTGGCCAGAGGCTTTAACATTATGTTCCCTCTGTGTTTCTGTTAGCTGTCCCCAACACCAAGATATGAGTTGGGTGCTACATTCCATTTGGCCTGCATCAGGAGAAGTCGTACCCTCTAATGATAGTTATATCCAGTGCTTCTTGGAACCACAATTCTGGGAAGAAAGGTGCTATTATTTCCCCTGGGTTTTTTTTCTTCAGGCCCTGTAAAAACAGCATCAGAGAGAGCCTCTAGCATAACGCTGCCCAGCATCTCTCTAGGCTTCCCCAGGGGATGAGTTAATTGCTTTGTATTGTATTGTTCAATCTAGTATAAGTCTCCTTCACAATCACTTGATCAAAAGCTGGGATAAAACTCCTTTAAAAATAAAATGAAATCTTTTCTGTTGTGCAGACTGACTTGGAGGAAGAGAGGCAAAGGCAGAAGATAGCGGAGAGAACCACCAGAGAGAAAATACGCATCTATTGCTTGAGGATATTCTTAAATTGCATAGTCCTTGCTGTTTTGTCAGCTTGCTTTTATTCTATCTATAGAGCCACTGTCTACTCGCAAGAAAATATTTCCAACGTAAGTGGCAGGCAAATTTTATATATCTATTACATTTAGATCTCACCTTTCCTCTAAGGAGCTCGAGGCAATGTATAAGGCTCCCCCTCCGCCCCCTCTTATTCTCGCAACAACCCTGAGAAATAGGTTAGACTGAGAGATAGCGACTGGCCCATGGTCACCTGATAGCTGATCAGGGATTTGAACCTGGGTTTCCCCTGCTTTAGTCCAACACTCAAGTCACTACACCACACCGTTTCGTGTAGCCCAGTGATGAGAGTAAACTTACCCATTTTCAATGTAATTTCACTACAAATACATCCTTGGAGCGTTTTCAAAACATCCTATTTAATGCTGGCAAGCTGTGTATTAAGAAAACAGCCTGGGAGAAGAATAAAGAAGGGCAAAAAAAAAGGCTGGGGGACTCATGTACCTTCCCATGCTGGCAAGCGATAGACCATCTGGGAAGTGAAAAGTAGTGTCATGTAGCCCATGGTTATATTAAGGTGTGAACATTCAGCACTCTTCAGTTAGCGGCCTTCTCCAATGTAGTGCCCTCCAGATATTTTGACCTTCAACTCCCATCAGCCCTAGCCACCATGGTCAGGGATAATGGAATTGGTAGTCCAAAACATTGGATGGACCCAGGTTGGGAAAGGCTGGATTAGAAGTAGAGCAGAGGAAGAGCTGGCAAAAGTGAAGAAACCGGGACCAGATGAATTTCCATCTGTTGAAAATAAAAAAGCAATCAGCAATTGCTACGATAAGATCTGGGCAGTGAGAGGCCAAGGGAGGGTCTCAGTGGGCCACAAGCACCTTAGCAACTTACTGGTGAGTTGCAGGACCTGCAGCTAAGCAAAGAAAGAAAGAAACATGCTCTCTCTCTCTCTCTCTCTCTCTCTCTCTCTCTCTCTCTCTCATATTTGTTTATTTATTGCAGGACAACAAAATTAGATTTCAGGATAACCTTTTAGTGCAGTACTTACCTTCTATGGTGATCACAATGGCCAACTTTTTTGCCCCCTTGGTTTTTTCGTTTCTCACCAAATTGGAAGACTATTCACCAGCCTTCGAAATCCGGTTAACACTGATGAGGTAAGCGTACGTACCGCTGCCCTTCTCGGTAAATATTTTGATTCCCGAATGTCGTGCCAAAATGGCACCTTTCCCACCTGTGTGCCCCCACCCAGTCTTTTCTGGTCTTCCCGGGTTTGGTGACCCATTGTGGCTTGTCGGGCCATAAGAAGCCACCCCCCTTCACCCTGTGTCCTCATGGCTTGCCCTACAGAGCCATCCTTGCTATGCTCCCTGGTTCACAGGCAGCAGTTTCAAAACCGAAAGTTGAAGGGGAAGAGAGGTAAATGGAAGGCACAGCAGAAGGGGCCTTTGGGAAATTTCAGAAGATTCTGTCATGGAGCGACACGAATGCCTTACCAATTAACGTGCAGAACAATGTTAACCGTTCGGCATCTTCTCCACGTACATTTGATGAGAAGGCCAAAACTTACATACGTCACAAATTTCATAGATGACCACTCCTCTTCTGCAATCAGCTCCTAGCATTGCAAGATTTCTATTGCGTGCAAATTGGATTGTTCATTGGTGTCCCTCCCTCCCCATTTTGGAAGGTGCGTCTTTGTGCGGTTAGCCAACATTGGAGTTCTCTTATTCTCACTGTGGACTCGGATCACGTCCTGTGCTAATGAAAAGTGCAAGCCCTGTGGATACAACTATCAGCTCTATCCTGTAAGTAGATTTTACCCATGAACTGAAATAGCTGGATGACCTAGTGTGAATGGCATGTGCTCACAATTAAGATTCTGCTAGCTGTTTTGATTTCTGGTTTTTGTTTTTGCAGGGGGTGGGAGGCAGTGCTGGTTTTGTGATTAGCTAAATTTTCTTCCATCAGTGGCTGGATTTATTCTGATAATCCTCTTGTCTCTTCTTTCAGTGCTGGGAATCCCGAATTGGCCAGGAAATGTATAAGCTAATGATCTTTGACTTTATCATAATTTTTGCAATTACAGTCTTCATTGACTTTCCTAGAAAGTGAGTATAAAATTCAATGTTAAGGGCATCGCCTTTCTTTGTAGTTGAAACAGATTTTGAGATTGAAAGCACATGCTTTCTGTTTTAAACAAAACACACATTCCCCATCACATCCAAACTTGGGGAGCTGTGGTTAGTGAAAACAAGCCAGGATCAAACCTGGTTTCAAATCCTGGCTTGTTGTGAAATGGCAATTTACACGAATAATAGTTTCCTGAGTTTGGGCATTAGTTTAAAACTGGATATGGATGCCTCCAATCTCCTCCTCACAGGAATGAAAGGAGGGGAGGGGGTTTGTGATCACAGCACTAACTGCAGCTCATTCACATAACAAGAAATCAGGGGTTCATTTCAGGGTAGGCCCAGGTACACCTACTCACCTTTTTTCAGAGCAGGCCCGAGCCTACACATCCCTTTTGCCAATACATTCCCCTCCCACAGAGAAATGAAAAGATACTATCGATATTAATAACCAACGTTTCTCCTTTTCCCCCTGGGGTGTTTATTTTTTTCTTGTGCTGTTCTTCCTCACATCTTCAGGCAGCTTCAGCCCCCAACACCTTGGAGGTGTGTGTCATAAATCACCGGCGTTAATGAAATAAGCAGGAGGGAAACGTCAATAAACAGTCTGTAGTCGAAAGTATCCGTCAGAAACCTGGTCAAACAATACTGGGTTCAGGAATGCACCAAAGAGTAGTCAGAGTCTGGTCCAAAGTCAGGTTATGTGCAGGCAAGATCAAAGAGCTGGTATGCAGAAGACAAAGTACCAAGAGCAACAATTGCTTCCAGCCATTCCTTAGTTCTTCTGGGTTGCTTCTTAAAGCGATATTGGTGATTAGGTATTGCTGTCAGCTGTGTTGGCCTGCAGCCGGCTTCTGCCTGTACCTGCGAAGGGCCACTCCCCAAACACTCCCAGGCTCAGCTGTTCCTCCTTCCCGCTCTGTCCCAGGCTGAGGCACAACAGTGTGTCTCTTTCTATTCTTTGGTCATTCCCCCACCTCACCCCCAATGATTTTTTTTTAATATGAAAAAGTTCACTTAGTTTTGTTGCTGGACTTTAAAAGAGGGTTTTTTCTTATTGCTCTTAGGTTGATGGCCACCCATTGTTCATATAAGGCCTGCCGGTGGTGTGGACTGCAGGAGTTTGCCATCCCCGACAACGTATTGGAAATAGTTTATGGGCAAACCATCTGCTGGATTGGAACTTTCTACTGTCCACTCCTCCCTGCCATTGCAACAATAAAGTATTTCATCGTCTTTTACATTAAAAAGGTATCTGGTCTCTGTGTGCCCTACGTTGTCGAGGTGTGTCTGTATTTGAAGTTTTAATAATCACCCAAGTTTTCCATCCTGTAAGCAATTTATATATACTGAAATTCCTATGGAATTAAATATCTTGGGAGGAGTTGCACAAAAGCTGTTTTCCTCTCACACAATGATTTCCCTTTTCCCTCTTTGAACACCCTCTGGATAAACTCAGTGTTCACGTTTGTGCACAATGGAAAACGAAAAATGCCGGTTTATTGAGCCAGCATCTGCACTCACAGTGTGTGACTGTTCGCAGCCCATTCACTCCTCCTTTGTGGGAAAACAAACCAGGATTCAGCACTTAAACATAGCTTCCTGTTACATGTAATCCAGGAACTATGGTTAAGTGCTTCCACACGGGAAGCTAATGGCTCTGAATCCTCACTTGTTTTGCTTCTCGCACAAAGGGAGGAACAAAGCGGCAGGAAAGGGGTTGTGTGCAGATGCACGCTGCTCATGTGGAATCCTAGCTTATTTATTAAACCGAGTTTGCAAGCTGAGTGTGACGTGCGAACCAGGCGCATTTGGTGGAAAAATCAAACGTGCATTCAGTTCCCATCTATCACGCAAGCAGGAAAGCTTGCTACATGTGGGGTGGCCACAGTGCAGGACCCTGCCCTAAGATAAGGGTTCTCTGCATTTAGTGGAGTGATACAGAGGCAAAAAAAAAAAAAAACACTTGCAGACTCAGGGAGGGGTGAGGAAGGGAAGCATTTGCAAATTCAGTCTTTGGGAAATCCAGTGAATGGTGAAAGACACGTTTGGATCACTACTTTGGAATCCTGAACTGGGTATGTGACCTTTTTACATGGTGAAAACTGGGTGCTTTGGGGGTCTGTGAGCTGAATCTGCCAGGGAGGAAGGGGAAGCGGGGGGGGGGGGGTGTGCCAGGATTTGGTGTTGGGGGACTGAGGGTAGGGGGAGGGCAGAGGTTAGAATGGGAATCAGTGACTAGATGCTACTGGGCAACACCGAGACCTTCATGCTTAGGCCTGGCTCCCAATTGCCAGCCCAGTGATGAAAGAAGGTTGTGGATCAAGTTGTGAAGCAGTGGACCCCCCACCCCCACAAAACCAGTGGTTGACCAAGGGATAATCGAGAGTGAATAGAGAAAGTACAAATGAGTCACTGTCTTCCCTTGAGCCTCCAGAGCTGGCTGAAATGTCTTCTTCTCTCCAGATAAGTCTGATGCATACATGTAAACCTTCGACACGGCCCTTTAGAGCATCCAGCTCCAACTTCTTCTTCCTGGTGGTGCTCTTGATTGGCCTCATCTTAGCTTTCATTCCATTGGGACTCAGCATGACGCAGTAAGTCGCAGGTTTAGTATTTGCAGCGGTTTTCATCCACCTATTCAAGCGTGTTACTTGCTGTTACAGTGAGCCAGTAATGGGTTCTGTATGCCACCCCTGAGACTGTCAAAATCTGCTTCTGTGCTCTGGAAGCTGGAGTTAGTGTGGAACGCAGCAGCTTGGCAGTTAATGGGAGCTGCCCCTTTTCAGCATGCAACCCCTTTGCTGAGGGAATTGCAGTGGCTGCCTATTTGCTACCAGGCCATGTTTAACGCTTTGATACTGTGTACAAAGCCCTGTGGGTTATCTCTGAGTCGTCCACCGCAAACAACCCAGGAAGAGAAACCATGGTGTGAACCAGACCGTAAAGTCATACGTTACAATTTCTTTTGGGGGTGAGGAGAGTGGAGAGAAATTGGTTCTATGGTGTATGGGTTTTTTTTTTAAAGCATTGTCTATTACTGTTGTAAACTGTTTTATTGATTACTGCTGTTTTGTTTTACTGTGTTTATATGAGATATTAAAAAAAAACTGGCCTTCAGGGCAGTAGAGTTATGGATATACATATGTTTGCTTATTTAAAAGGTCTTTATCCTTTTAAATAAGCAAATCCATTAGTGTAAGTGCCAGGCAAGCTTCCCCAAGGGCAGAGATCCATAAGGAGATTGCCATTCACCTCACTTCAGATGGGGACGATGGGAGTTGTAATCCAACACACCTGGGGGATATGCAAGCAGATGTTAGCATACAAATTTGGTAACTATTTATTTTGTTCTGTCTTCTCTCCTGCCTCTCCCCCCCCCCATCTTAAACAGCATCCCCTCTTCTAAAGCCTGTGGACCTTTTATGAATTTTAATCATTCGTGGGATGTCATTCAACATACAGTCCATCAGTTCCCAGTCAGTTTGCGGCAGGTCCTGGATGGCATTGCATCGGAAGCGTTTGCAGTACCTTTCTTTATGGTCATCTGGTGAGCTTGTGCATGGCTGCCCTTGACCTCCTCCGTGTCTTTGTTCGTCTTGGCCAGTTGCTGACATCAATAGAAGTGCTCCAAAACCACACAAAAAAATTTGAAAGTACCTAACACCAAAAAGAGAGCCTTTTCCAAAAACGTGGGAGTAGAGAGGGAAAAACGTTAGCAGTGAGGTCAGAGGGAAATGAAACGCAAGAAATAGAAGACTGTGATTAATTGTGCTAGACTTTTGTGACCATCGGCCATGGTGACAAGGAGCTGATGGGAACTGTAATCCAAAATTAGGTTGGGGGGGAAGGATGATTCAACGATGGCAAAAAAAAGGGGGCAATTTTACTTTAAAACTAGACGTTGCCAGTAAAGGGCAGACAGCAGTGGGCTAGATGGACAAATAGGCCGAGTTGTATAAGGCAGCTTCCCATGCAAGTGCCAAAATGAATGATAAATGGTGATGGTTACTTATTAAGATGATGTCCCTAAACCTTAGATTGCTAGAGATGGTTGGTAACTGTCAGAGCACTTCGTGTGTGTGTGTGTGTGTGTGTGTGTGTATCTATCTGTCTATCTATCTATCTCTATCATCTATCTATCTATCATCTATCATCTATCTATCATCTATCTATCTGTCTGTCTGTCTGTCTGTCTGTCTCCATCCCTCTTCTGGATAGTGTTTTATAGACTGCATTTGGACAACACATTAAGCAACTGAGGGGAGGGGAAACAATCGTCAGTTGTGTTGCTTATTGTGTTGTGTGGAAGGTAACACGCCGCTCACAAACTACAGACGGTATGCTATTCTGCCCAAATAAGCAACTGAGAGAAACAACTGGCTTGCAAGTTGTTTAGCTCGAAGCTAGTTGTTTAAAGTGTTGTGTGGAGGGGTGAGTGTGTTAATGGCATGTGGTGAGTGGGTTAAAACACAAGCCCATAGAGGCAGGTGGCAAGAGCGACCAAAGCGGCGGCTGCCACTCTGCTACAACTGGTGCAACTTGCAGAGGCTGCTGGGATAGAAGTGGGAGGAGGGAGGGTGGGGAGAGGAGCGGGGGCTGTGTCAGTCAAATGCTGGGTTGACTATTAGTCCACTCAACGCCAGCCCCAATCACCCATAGTTGTGTAGGAATATGTTGTGTGGGGAGTACCCACAAAATAACCAACTGTGAGTTGACTACTCAACCCACCATTGACTAATGTGTTGTCCAAATACATCCGTTGACTTCTTATTGAGTGTGTTTCCCATTTGTTTTACAGCCTTATTATGTTCTATTTCATTGCCTTGGCTGGAGCACATAAACGAGTTGTTAATCAACTCAGGGAACAATTAGTCATGGTAAGTTCAAACCAAGTGATATCTTTCCTTCATTCCTCCCACCCCACCGCCTTCAATGCACAGTTGACCTACTGGTCAAATGTGTGATGAGGCACATCTTGCTTTTGCTCGTCAGATGTTTGTTGAAGGCACTTGGGCTTTGTAGAAAATTCATTGGGATGTGGACAGCAGCTATTGCTTTGCGGTAGTCAATGGAATGGCATGTGTTTGATTAGTGCAGCCTTTCCCAACCTGGTGCCCTCCGGGTGTTTTGGACTACAACTCCCAACACTCCTGACCATTGACCATGATGGCTGGGGCAAATGGGAATTGCAGTCTGAAATACCTGGAGCACTGGATTTGTGGGTTGTAACTGATGGCCTTTGTGTTTTTCTGTGGGAAAAGATTGGAATGTTAAATGGAATAACCCTCAGCCCTAGAATCCTAAAACATGAAAACAGAATGGGGGTGGCAGTTACTGCTCTTTTCTTTACTAAAATGCTGCATTATGTTCGTTTAGGCTTTTCTCTTTAACCCGGATGAGGGAATTGTATTATGGGCCGAGCAGCTCACGTTCTTTTCTAGGATCCTATAATGCAGGGCAGGTTGTAATGAATTGAGCAGAAGCTGCAGGTGGGAGGACTGGTACTCACTAAGGCAGCTTTTCCCAACCTAACGCTCTCCTGATTTTTGTACTACAACTCCCATAATGCTGGCTGGGAGGTCATGGGAGTTCAAGTCCAATACATCAGAAGGGCACTGGCTTGGGGGAAGGAGCTAGCAGGATGAAGAACAGCAGGGATTTTTACCGGAGGAAATATACGATTGTTTGTTGTTCTTGCTCATCTGACTCCCTAGCTGGGAGGATGTCACCTAGAGGTTTTGGCCAGCTTGTTTGAAGGGCCAATAGCGAATAAAAAATTGCTGCTTACAGATTAAAAAATGTCAGCGTTCGTACACGTTCTAAAGCCACTGCTCTTTGATCCTTGTGCCTTCTATACACACTTTGCATGGTGGGGGACTTGCACTTTATCTTGAAGAAGCATATGTACCCCACATACTGTATTTTTCTTCTTCTTACCTTCTTAGGAGAGCCGTGACAAGCTCTTCCTGATCAGGAAGCTGACAGAAGCTCAGAGATTTAGCTGAGATGCCTTTGGATGTCTGTTGCATTCAGATTTATTTTTGGAACTGCTCGGTCAGGGGGACATCAAGACAGAAGAAATCTGCAGTGCTTCTCGAGAATCCCTTGCAAACTGGGAGTTAACTTGTGGGGCTTCTGCATCTTAGGTTTCATTCGTGTCAAGGTGTCTTGATACTGGGTCTGTATTTCCTATTGTTTACAGCCCTGCTATTTCCATTTCATCGTCTTGGCTGGCACGCATAAAGAATTGTTGATCAACTCAGGGAATCGTTCATTATGTCAGGGCGCTATGCTTGTCGTTCAGCGTGCGTCCCAATTGTGCAGGACTTCCGTATTTTTCTGTTGCTACAGAATTAAGCGACCCTTTATATCCCTGCACATTATCTCTACTATAGTAGGGGACTTTGTGAGATTTGTGTCTTTCGCTTACATTTTAAGCCTCGATTTTTCAGGGGTCTTGTGAAAAAATAATAATGCTTCACTGAGAAGATTATGAACTACCTTATGGGAACTTTACACATATCTTTCTTGGGCCAGGAAGCTTATTAGAGAAGATTTCCCCCCAGTCTTATAGCTACATTATTCCTAATGGCAGCAGCCAACTTGAGGCTTTTGGGTTAGCTGCATGGTAAAGTGTATACAGCAGCACATAATCCTTCTAGTTCTGCGCATGTGTGCTTGGAGGAAGAGAAGATGTAGTCCATGTTAGTAACTCAACAGCATGAGTCAAACAGGGTAATTATCTCTTGACACCCCAAATCCCTCTGAAGGTGTGTTGGGTACAAACTCTGCATGATTTCCCCCTTCCCTCCAGATTCTCATTCGACTCCTGTGGAACAGTAAGCTCTTTGCTTAGATTTTGTATGGTGGGTAACTTGTATTAGAGGCAGAGGGGATTTATCATGAAGAGGAAGTTTATACACATTTCCCATTTATGTCTTATTCTAATGGTTGGAGAGCGGTGACAAACTCTTCCTAACTAGAAAGCTGATGGAAGTTCGGAGGCGTACCTGAGAA
The DNA here is from genome assembly GCA_029215795.1 of Anniella stebbinsi. NCBI lineage: Eukaryota > Metazoa > Chordata > Lepidosauria > Squamata > Anniellidae > Anniella > Anniella stebbinsi. The sequence goes on along the minus strand of JARDYH010000007.1, from coordinate 51,498,897 downwards.
GCTATGTCAGTAGAGGTCAATGGGTGGCCATATTGTTCAGATGCTCAGCATCGCAGGCCTTGTATAGAAACCACTTTTGATTCTCTATTTATTGGGCGTAAATATAAGTTGTGAAAATACTTCTGTTATTATGCTTTGAAATGAACATGAAATTACTGGGTTGAAACAACTGGCATAATTTGATGAGCGCGTAACATTTTAAAACTTTTTAACTGTGTAACTGTTACAGCCAACATTGTTCAGAATCCATTGCACACTTGGCTATTCGGGTTGTAGAAGCAAACTGGAATGGAAGCAGATCATCAAGATCTTTTGGTGGTGCTTTTTACCGTGTCGACAGTGAACTCAGAGCCTGGCTAATTTTTGGCCCTTATCAGGCAGGCTATATCCTTATATCCTCTACTGTCATGGGCAAGCTTTAAATGATGCAGTGTCCTTTGCATGTAATTCTAAGGGGTACTTCTTTCTTTTTTTAATTTAACAACACAGAAACAACCCTCTTAAATACTAATCATTCTTCTGTCCATGGCTTAACATTGGATTGTTGTTTATTCAGACCACGTACTACCTCTCTCTTGTCTAATTTGAAACCTTAGAGAAGGGCTTGACATATCACCAGGCAGTAAAATATATGCATACACATGGGTGTGCAGTATAAGATGCATTATTAACTTCAAAGTGTGACATCTTAATCCCCCCCAAGTAGGTTTTAGAAAATGTTTATAAAGAAACAAGCAAAGATGTAAAAAACAAATATGTGTTAATACTAATAAATATATTCCAGATGCGTTATGGCCAAAGTTTCCTTTTTATTTATCTTTGGCTACATTCTTCAACTCTGCTAAATCATATCACCTTAAGAGCCAAGCTACAGTGTATCATTAAAAACAAAACTGCTTAACACTTCAAAATCATGAGAAAACTAGAAAGTGTATTTGCAAACATAATCCAAACAAAGTATTTTAAGTCTGATCTCAGTGGGAGAGGGTGGAAGGTGGGAGGTGTCTTCATTTCTGGGCTAGAATCATAGAATAGTAGAGTTGGAAGGGGCCTATAAGGCCATCGAGTCCAACCCCTTGCTCAATGCAGGAATCCACCTTGAAGCATCCCTGACGGATGGTGGTCCAGCGCCTCTTGAATGCCTCTAATGTGGGAGAGCCCACGACCTCCCTAGGTCATGGGTTCCATTGTTGCACTGCTCTAACAGTCAGGAAGTTTTTCCTGATGTCCAGCCGGAATCTGGCTTCCTGTAACTTGAGCTCATTATTCTGTGTCCTGCACTCTGGGATGATCGAGAAGAGATCCTGGCCCTCCTCTGTGTGACAACCTTTCAAGTCCTTGAAGAGTGCTATCATGTCTCCCCTCAATCTTCTCTTCTGCAGGCTCAACATGCCCAGTTCTTTCAGTCTGTCCTCATAGGGCGTTGTTTCCAGACCCCTGATCATCCTCATTGCCCTCCTCTGAACCCCCTCCAGCGTGTCTGCATCCTTCTTGAAGTGTGGTGCGTGGTGGGAGATTCAGGACAAAGAAAAGGACTTCTTCACACAATCTATAGTTAAAACTATGGAATTTGCTTCCATAATGTGGGGTGATAGCTACCAACTTGGATAATTTTAGAAGGCTATTAGCCTTATCCTCCACACATTTGTCTATTTCTAAGATCAGCAGTAGCATGCTTCCAAATATCAGCTGCCGGGAAGAACAGCGGGAGAGGGCTGGTGCCGTCATGTCCTGCTTATGGGCAGCTTGAGTGGCAAGAGTGGGGAACCTGGATGTTGGACTAGATCCAACAGAGTACTTACAATACTGTTAGATTTTTAAAACTTCGTTCTGTAACTGAGGGTTAAGCAACTTTTAAAAATCAAGAGCTCAGCCACACAGATTTAGAAAGCAACTATGAGTATTATACATACACTTCATTCGTTTAGGTTATTTCTACCCCTGCATTTCAATCTTGTAAGGAGATACCCCAGCAGCTTCCACATCAAAACAAAACCATGAAAATATATTCTGATTCCAAAAAACAGCAAAAACACCAGCACATACATGCTGTTTGTATCTAAAGCAAGCACAAGCTTTTGGCACTGGGCAGACTTCACTGAAATTTGCCTTTTTGACATCTTAATGCTAACTGTTTGATCTCTGCAAACTTGGCAAATATCGCCTTAAGCTGAGTGGTAAATAAATCAATAGTTGCCACAACATTCTTAGGCCAGGAGGGAAGAAATGAGCCAATGGCTATATGTGCTTCAGGTGTTGTGATCTGATCTAAATTGATTTGGGGAAATGAGAAAAATAAACTATTTGACTGGTGCAGATACCCTTGGCTCCATGATTTGTGTCTGTTCTCTCCTCATCAGGAGACCTGTAGAAAAACACATGTCAAGTTAAGGTTTGCAAGGGGAAAAGTGCTGAAAAGGCTCTGGTGTAGCTCAGACAACAATATTATTTATTCTCAAGAGAAACAAAGAAACGTGCATCCTTGTAATACAGATCAGGCTTGTCTCGTCCCCCCCCCCCACTTAAGAATTATTATGTGGGGTACATTTAGATAAGGAAGTGATACAGCATCCGAAGCATAAGGTCCTTCAGGCTGTTTGTAGAGCTACCAGACAAAAGATATTGCAGTTATTCCAAGATTGGGAAACTTGCTCTCCAAATGTTTTGGCCAACGACTTCCATCATCCCCCCCAAATTGGCTCTGCTGGCTAGGGCTAACGGCCAAAACATCTGGAGGGCCCCAAGATGCCCACCGCTGAGGTACTCCTCTCCCTCCGCCCCTTTAACAGGGCTTTCCTTTTTTGTGTAAAGAAAAAAAACAACGGCAAAAGACGTGGGAAAACGGACGGACGACAAATGGAAGATGTCTGGACCTCCAGGTCAAATTCCATGAATGAGGCCGGGCTGCTGCACAATACAAGCCTCATCTGGAAGCACCCTCGGTCTCCAGAGAAACAAACAAAAGTGACTTCACTACCCTTCATAGTACAAGATCCTTTTTTAAAATACCTTTGACCCCTCTTCCTTCCATGCGATCTCTGCTCAGTCAGGCTCGCACGTGTGGAGAAAAGGCCAAGGGCCCCTTCATGGAATCCACAAGCCCCTCTCTGATTTCCCTAATATCAGCCAAATGATACCAGCAGAGTAATGGGTGGCGTGGGGACACAAACTGGAGGCTGCCCCCCATTTGCCCTCTTACAGTATGAGGAAAGAGTTAAGTGGGGACTCGGTCTACATGAAGAGAACTCTTGGCTATCAGCACTCCTATGTCTGAACCACCCTGTGGCACTGTGATGTTGTAACCCACCTGAAAACATCGGACATATCAAATCATAAAAGCAAAGCCGTTAGTTGCCAGCAGAATTTAAGCATTTTCTTTTTTTCTTACCTCTGCTTTTCACTGTGCTGAGAGAACCTTTCTCTCCATGTGGTGCCACTTTCCGGCATCACCTTCAAAACTTTCTGAAGAACCACCTCAATGCTAGAGCTGTCTTCCTCCTTGGCATTTCCACTCTGGGATGAAAAGAATGAGTATTTTTTTTAAAAAAAAAATCATATATTGCAAACCACCCTTCATCCTAAGGCAGCGCATGCAAAGTTTTAAAAACGAATCCAATATAAAAACGATGCAATCGCAAATTAAGAGGCAACCGCCCTCCCCACCCACCCACCCCCATTATTTCTGTTGGGGAAAAAATGTTGAATTGGGATGCCTTGGCAATGGCTTTGAAACCACGGCTCTGGCCCAATTAGGCAGCTTCCAATTTTACTGAAAAGTGTACAGCTGGCATGGGACTGCCAACCAGCGCCTCACTCCAGTGAAGAATGCATCAAAGGCAACGTTTTCCAATCTCTTTACCATCTGTTCGTGTCGGCTACTGAATGATCTGGCACTCGAGCTCCTGGAGGCGGATGAAACGGTGAATTCCTCATCGGATTGTCCACTTCCCGATCTTTCTGAAGCAGCTGCAGTTGAACCGGAGGATTCTGAATTTTGTCCTTCAGAACTTCTGCACCCACAGTAGTCGGGTGGTCCTGAACATCTGCAATCATCTGGCATCGTTGGCGGGATAGAGATCACTTTGCGATTACAGGACTCTCCTAAAATAACGTCCTGCTTCTGCATGGTGCCGGCAGGCTCTTTGGCTGCATAGATGTCTTCGGGTCCGTTCGACAAGAATTGCTGGTGTAAAAGAGGACATGTGTTTGGGTCGCCTCCATTCCCATCTAGAGTCACGGCCCTGTTCCTCGTCAAACTGGCTGGTGCATCTCGGCCCATCTCTTGGCAAACATTGTACAGAAAAGACCCACGTGTGATCATAGGAATACGGTCATCGCGGTAACCCTCTTCAACACCTGCTGCAAGGCCAGTGGATAGATCTAAGGTAGCAGCTGACAGAGTTGCCTCTTCAGGGCCTCTTAAGCTAGGCAGGGTGCATCTCTCCAAGCAATGACATCCCCGATCGGCAATGGCAGGAATGTGACCTTGAAAATGAACCCGATGGCATTCAGGGGTTCTTTTCAACCCCGAATCAGACTCGTCTTGCTCGTTTTCTTGAATCTGGGGCCTTCCGATGTTTTCTGCGAATGTATTTTTCTGATCATCTTGGTCACACGCTTGATTGCCAGGCCCTTTGAGTAGGGTGCCCCTAGAAATCGCTGTAGAATTGTATTTTGCCTTTTCCCTGCCTGTTGAATGCTGGGTGCTTATGACTTCTGCTGTTGACTTTGTAGGATATTTGGTGGTGTTTCCATTTACCTCTTGGTTATTCTTGGATCTCAGGATTAGCCTTGTATCAAAACACTTGCTTGGTCGACGGCTTTTGCTTGAAATAATTTCAGCAGGTTTGTAAGACGACTCTTGCTTTTTGATTTTGAAAGGCTTATAAGAATGTCTGCCGGAATTCTCTGCATTGAGCAGGCAGGGCGAAAACTTCTTCCACTGAGAGTCTTGGAGTTCAGATATCGCTGAACAGGTGCAGGAGGGAGAGGCTCTGCTTTTAAGTATACCTTTCCTAATCACTTCATTTTGGCCTGTTTGCAAATACGGAGCTCTGGAATTTATATTCACTGAGCTATCGGTCAGTTTCGGGAGACGTTGAGCAGAAGACCTCTTTGATTTAGCTGAGTTATTGGAAATGTTTGACGTTTTGGTTGATTTCTTTAGGTCTTTGGCATTTTTTCTTTCTTGGTTTTGGTTGGTTCTGAAAGACACCAGAAGTTAAAAAAAAAAAAGCATTTTACAATCAGCTTTAGATTTTTTTTTTAAAAGGAGGATTCCCTGAGAAGCCAGGAAAGAAATTAGAAAACAGTTTATTTTTGCATTGCACGGCATCCAGACACCAGAGGAATCCCAATTTACAAAGCAATCCTATACTCAGATTATAGCCCCCGTATCCAATGTATGTTTATCCCAAGAGAAGAGGGAAACATACAAAGAGTGTAGATTTGACATGCCCCCAAGCATCCTTGGAAACACCTCCACATCCCATCAGTCAGGGACTGAGCAAATGATAGCAGCCAAACACGGAGGCAATCAGTGAACTCATGACGACAGAGACATGTGACATGCCCCAGCACAAACACACGTGAATCACCACACATGCTACAAGCACAATGAACACATTATGTCCACTCAATCCATTCCAATGGCACAGCCAGCAATGACTCCACTACTGCAATTCCCCAGGCATCCACCTAGGCTAGGTTTCGAATCCCTCATGCTCCTCACAAACACTGTTTTATGTTGGGCTACAGTTATCCATGCTCTGATAACCTCTCGTCTGTACTACTGCAATGCATTATACGTGGGGCTGCCTTTGAAAACGGTCCGGAAACTTCAGCTGGTACAAAACAGGGCAGCCAGATTGTTAACAGGGACTGGCCAACGAGACCACATTACGCCAGTCCTTTTCCAGCTTCACTGGCTGCCAGTCCAGGTCCGGGCCCAATTCAAAGTGCTGGTATAAATGTCCAAAGCTCTAAATGGCTGGGGCCAGGTTATCTGAAGGAATGCCTCCTCCCATATGTATCTGCCCAGACCCTAAGATCATCCTCAGGGGTCCTTGTCCATGAACCCCTACCAAAGGAAGTGAGGCAGGTGACTACCAGGAGGAGGGCCTTCTCTGCTGTGGCACCCTGGCTGTGGAATGAGCTCCCTAGCGAGATTTGCCTGGCACCTACATTATACTCCTTTAGACGCCAGGTGAAGACCTTATTTTCACAGTATTTTAACAGCTCATCAGTTTAATTTTTAACCTTGCTATTAAAATTTGTATTTTAAATCTGTATTAATTTCTGCATGGCTGCTTGCTTTTTATCCTGGTTGTGCTTTGATACTGTACTTTTACATTATGTCTTTATACTGTTGTTTGTTTTATATTTTGAATGGTTTTCATAGTTTTAATTTTTTGTAAACCACCCAGACAGCTTTGGCTATTGGGCGGTGTAGAAATGCAATAAATAAATAAATACATGCATACATACATACATAGAGCACAATAAGAGGGTGAAGAGGAGAAGGCACACAATACAACACTCACAGTAACTCTCTGTGCAGCACAAGGAAAGCCACAGCACTCAGTGGAGTCCACTGCTAGGTGGAACAGCTAGCTCAATTTTACATGCAGGAGGCTCCAGGTTCAAATCCAGGCTGTAACATCACGCTAGGATTTCCATCACACCTAATCTCACCCACCTGGCTTGCCTCCGTGATTTTTTTTACTTCTGAGGCAAAAGCGCGTCAAGCTTATGATCCCTGTCACCTGAATAGCTGCTCTTCCACTCCACTCCACTCCACCCCTTCTCTTTCTCCCTCCAGTCAGGTCCTGTCAGATGAGCACTTCAACCAGACCATCTTTCTGCTGGGCAAAAATGGAAGATACCCTTTAGCCTGGCTCTTTGGGGGCATTGAGGGAGTACAATCCTATCTCTGCAAAGATTCAGGCGTTGTACGATTTTAAAAAAACGTTTCGAGCCTGGGATGCAAGGTTTGGGTTTTAGATTGAAGCTTGGAGCCGGCTGCTGGGAGAGATCACTTTTCCCTGCCAGGACCTGATGCAAACCATTCAAGCTCCCAGTTCCTTTAAAACTTCGCGGAGATTTAGGGTGTGTTAAATGCGCTTAGGGAAAATAATCCAGACTTTGAGCATTCTAGGAAAGGCTGAGGAAGAGGCGGGGTGTCAGCAGGACAGGCACAGTGTCATGTGAGTACCATGCTGCAAATCTGCACATCAGGCATGGCACTAAATCGCTGGTGTGATGGAGCTCTAGGAAAGATTGGGAGACATCCCTGCCCCGCCCACAAAACCCTAATCCACTTGCTGTAGTGGTGTAAGGAAAGGAGGTGAGAGCGACTGCATTTTTTTTTTAAAGACAAAAAGCAAGAGAAAAGAAGATGGGATCCCAGAAAGACAGAAAGGATCGTAGGGCATGTGAAACGATTTGACTGTAAGAATTTGGGGGCAAAGTTTTCTTTAAAAATGCAAACGGCCAGACTCTCATCAAGCCCCCATACCTCCTCGTTTCATCCTTGTGGGAACGTGTGGAGGAAAAGCTTTGCTTCTTGCTACCGTTATCTACGCTTCGAACACTTTTCGCCTCTCTTCTCTTTGGAGGTGAACCGTTTTCTTGAGTGGTTCCCTGTCCTTCTGGAGGGACGTCAGAAGTCTGGAGAGAGAACCGATAGGGATTCTTGAGAGTTGTGAGAGACAGGTTCCCAAAAGCTGCTCAAAAGGTAAAACAACCATGACGGAAATGTTGCGGTTAGGGGAGTCAGAATGGAAAAAGAGGAGCCGAGGTTTTGGTACAGTGCAGGCAGAACTTTAAGGAGCAACGACAGATTTTTAGGGGAAACATCCAAGAATCTCATCACTGAGTAAGAAGAGTGAGACTTGATACATACAGCAGCCACAATTAGCTTGGAAGCCGATGAGACGAGTCTCCGTACATCTTCCGGTGACATAGACGGGGTAGCAGTGACGTGCAGCTTTCTTTGCCTAGTGGAAGATGAAGGCACACTTAATTCATGTAAAGCAAAAACACTGGTGGTTGCAGCAAGAGCTCCTTTCCAGAGGGAGAAGAGGCTTTCAGTACATGCAAGGCTCAAAATTATATGCTTTCCTTCGTCTCAAAAGGACAAAACCATGGGAACTAGGCACTGTTCTGCACAAGACACGGAAGCATCCAGAGCGACCCAATTCTGTTCCAGTTCCAATTATGTGAATTCCCAGATCCACTGCCAGTAGCCCATGTGTGCTGTGGCGACAGTCGGGCAGTTGAGTGTGTCAGGCTGCAACGCTATCCGCACTTAGCTAGGAGGAAGCCTCACTGAACTCAAGTAGGACTTACTTCTAGGTAGATTGTGCTGTTCATGCAAATGTAGCCAGGTTGGTCCAAACACACACACACCCCACCTGCCCCAAATCCACAGTGGGGCAATACCTTTCTTAGGACCAGCCAAGTATTACAGAATGGCGTGCAGGTTTTTGAGTTATCTGGAACTCTTCGTCAGGCTAGAGGGTGCACGAAACAGGACGAAGAGTTCTTGAGAACATGAAAACTTCCTTACTATTTTGCGACATTTGGGTTGGTCTTGAGAAAGGTATTCCCAACTATGGATATGTTAGTGCCGTGTGTTTTCATTAATAGAATTCAACTGCTACCACTTCAGGAAGGAATAATCTGGTATCACATGTAGACGTACATCATTTGCTACTGATGGCTAAGTGCAATTCCAGTATCACCGCATACACTAGTTGCTGGGGAACATGGGTGGGAGGGTGCTGTTGCACTCGTATCCTGCTTGTGGTTCCCTGGTCGACAGCTGGTTGGCCACTGTGTGAACAGAGTGCTGGACTAGATGGGCCCTCGTTCTGATCCAGCAGGTCTCCTCTTACGTTTTTATGTTTGTTTACTACTGCACGCTAGCCAATGGATGGAGAGACAACGGTTTTTGCCAAGTTGCATTAACTCAGCAATATCAGTTACCTTTTTGCACTCTTTGCTTTGCCCTCCTTCATTCTGTCAGGTACATAATCCTACGAAAAAAGAGGCAGACCGTATTAAGAGTTTGTCTAATGGAAGTCAGAGCACTATTACCTTTGGGAGTCCAGAAAAGCATCACACTAAGCACTGGGGGATTTAAATGAACAGTTCAGAATTTTGCCAGGCCTGACATCAGAGTTTGGCCTGGTTGGACCCATGCCAAGGGTCCACAGCCCAGCATGTGGGGGGGGAGCACTGTCAAAAGCCCCCCAGATCCACTCCTCCTAATCATTGCAACTTGCATGTTCACCCGCCCCGCTCTCTGGCACAGACACACGAGGTTCTGTGCTGGTGAAGCAATAGATACTACTGCTTTCTGAATGGTGTTCTGCATCGCAAGCAAGCAAGTGGTAGCAATAATGAGGAAAAGGAGGAGCAGGACCTGTAGCAATGCTGGTGAGGAAGTAGATTACTGCAAGGGGGATCCACTGGGGATATCTTGTCCAAAAGCGTTCAAAAAACCTGGAGCTGGTGCTGAATTTTGCCAATACTGCCGGTCCAGGTCCGGACCCGATTCAAAGTGCTGGTATTAACATTCAAAGCCCTAAACTAATTGGGGCCAGGCTATGTGAAGGAACGCCTCCTCCCATATGTACCTGCCCGGACCCTAAGATCATCTTCAGGGGTCCTTCTCCATGAGCCCCTGCCAAAGGAAGTGAGGCAGGTGGCTACCAGGAGGGGGGCCTTCTCTGCTGTGGCACCCCGGCTGTGGAATGAGCTCCCTAGAGAGGTTCGCCTGGCACCTCCGTTATATAGGCTGACCATATGAAAAGGAGGACAGGCCTCATGTAACTTTAACAGTTGTAGAGCAAAGGGAATTTCAGCCAGTGTCGTTTGTATGCAATTAGTTCTTGGTGAAATTCCCTCTTCATCACAACAGTTAAAGTTGCAGGGGCCCTGCCTTCTTTTGTATAGGGTCACTCTAGTATAGTGCCTGCAACTTTAACTGTTGTGAGGAAGAGGGAATTTCACTAGGAACTAATTGCATACAAATGACTCTGGCTGAAATCCCCTTTGCTCTACAATTGTTAAAGTTACTTGAGCCCTGACCTCCTTTTCATATGGTCAGCCTACATTATACTCCTTTAGACGCCAGGTGAAGACCTTTTTATTTTCTCAGTATTTTAACAACTTAATTTTTAACTTTGCTGTTTTAAATTTGTATTTTAAATCTGTATTCTGCATCGCTCCTCGATTTTATCCTGCTTGCGCTCTTATATTGTATTTTTATGCTACGTTTTTATACTGTTGTTTTATATTTTGAATAGTTGTCATAGTTTTAATTTTTATAAACCGCCCAGAGAGCTTTGGTTATTGGGTGGTATAAAAATGCAATAAATAAATAAATACGGAAACACCAAAGCAATGGATAAGCTGAGCCCTAGGGAACAGCTATAATAGTCTCAAAACTATGAGGCAGTAAGGGTGGAGCTCTACCATCAGGTGTGCAAGAACATTATTTTTGTTTGTTTTATTATTCCATTCATTTTTGATATTTGAACTTTTGTTCATCAGGTACCCAGATCCCAAGCCATGCAGAAGTGTGTACTCCACCGAAGTAGAACACTTGAATGGGCCGGATATCATTTACCAACATGAATCCCCCAACTTAGATTGTGTGTGTGGTCTCGAATGTGAAATTATATGTATAAACAAGGTGACATGCATAAAAGGATAGGTAGAGACATATAAAATGGTGATTCGGAGTATTACTTGAGCCATCTTTTTAATCAGCTTCTCCAAATCGTTTTGCTTTTCTGGATTTTTCTGGACTTTTCTGTTACATTCTTCAACGCTCCCCACGAAGGCACGCAGGGATGCTTCCAATTTGATCTTAGCAAAATTATGCTCCTTGTCCCCTCGCTCAGTCAAACATGTAAGTTTCTGCAAGAGAATTAAAAATAAGTTTCCTAAAAAGATGTTCAGAGTCAGGTATGGAAAGGTTGAGAAAACGTTCAAGGAAGTTAATGGACACTAACCAGGCTCAACCTACCAGTCTCAAAAGCGGTGTGTTTTTGTTTGTTTCTCTGTGATTGGCATTCATATCCTGCCTTTCTTTACCTTTTACTGTGGAACAACAGTGGGAGGGTGCTAGTGCTTTCACGTTCTGCTTGTGGGTTCCCAGAGGGATCTGGTTGCCTACTGTGTGAAAACACAAGGCTGGACGAGATGGGCCTTTGGTCTGATCCAGCAGGGTTCTTTATATGGTCTTACGTTACTGCCAGAAGAGACTGCTATAAACATTCCCAAATATGCCTAATGTCTGCACAATGCCAAAAGAATACATTGAACTGTGCTTGGACAGCTTAGGAAACCTGCCTGCGTTTGGAACTCCGCAATAAGTGCGATTTTGCAACCCACAAAAACGCCAGCAAATGCTTACCGAATATAAGCATTCGTCCACATCACCAGTGACTCCAGATGAATCAAAGGAATCTTCTTTTCTTTGCACATCAATGTAATACTTTCTAAGGTGGGGGGGGGGGGGAGAGAACCACATGTTTTGATTAATCATCCTCAAGTATTTCTACTTCCTGTTCTAATTTCAGTTCAAAAGCAGGATTCAAAGATCAATTCTTGGCCTGAGAAAATACCAATTTTTTCATCTTTTTCTTCTGCCCCAGGTTTTTTTTTAATTATTGTAATTGTTGCTTGAAATTGTAAAAAGCAGAAATGTCTGGACTCTGGAAGCTTCGTCCTCTGTTCTGAAATGGAAAGTGCTCTGTAGATGCTCAGAGGCACACTCATATTTTATGATCAGCTCACATGGTTTGGAGTTGAGGTCTGACATTGTAAATAGGACTCTGTGGTCAAATCAAGTCCCGCACCTAAGGGACATTTTGCATGAGGGACATTTACTAATCCATCCCTCATTACTTTCCTGCCTATACCTGGGAATTTACCTAATCCCATGTGCATTGCCGTTGCAGTCACCCCCGGGGCATCTGCTGGGGCCCCAACACAATGGCAGGGCCCACCATGATGCCTGCTGTGGGGACCCCAGGTCTACCAGCTTGGAGAAGCCATTTTAAATTTCCCACAAAGCCATGGAAGTGATGCTACATTGGAGACATTGTGGGAAATTTAAAATGGCTGCTCAGCTGATGCCAATTGGCTGCTGCTAGCTGCCATGTAAGCCCGCTGAGGCTCAACTACATAGAAGGTTCCCCACAAGAAGCCAAGGTCCCTCTCAAGAATGAAGCCAGCCTTGGTACCATTTGCTCCCTTATTTCCTGGCTTCAGCCTTTTTCCACTATTTCATAGCCCCTACAATCCCATCATCACCTCCACCACCATCCTGGTGCTCCATGTGAAAGTGTACCACATTCTGAAGTTGGGAAAGGAAGCACAGGAGACAGTACAACACATGTATAATGGCACCTTTAAATTGCCATGCCGAACAGAGCTTATAAAGCAGATAATCCTATGAAACAAAGTTTTGTTCACAAATAATAATAATAAAATATTAAAAATCAAGCGCTAAAAAAAATACACACCCACCCACCAGACCACTCTTCACTTTTAAGATTATGTCAATCAGGAATTGGTTGTGGGGGAGGGGGGAAGCACAGGCAAAAAATAAGAACAGTTTTGCAGCTTATGCTAGAACAAATTTGTTAGGTTAAAAAAACAAACAAAATGCCCCTACAAATATAGTTTTTTAAAAAAAATACAAATACATATGCAAATATTTTAAGTGAAATACATATATTCGTCTTTTAGGTGCCGGAAGACTCGGGGAAAAATCCAACATAAACCACTGAAATGAATGGGACGAAGTTAGCCCTGCACATCATCTCATTTATTTCAATGGGTCTACTCTTAATAGGGTTTATGCTGGATTTTACCCCGTGTTGCAATTGCAATAAAAGCCAACCCGACTCTCTCTCTGAAAACTGATTTATTAATATTATTAGCGCTATTAATATTAATTAATAGTATTATATATTAATATTGTTACATTTCTTTGTTCAACCCCCTCGCACCCCCCCCCCCCCAGCTCTCTCCCCCATATCTCACAGTCTATGGGCCACAGAGCGGGCAAGTCTCCGCTCGGACTGCATCGCTGCAGCCCTTCCAAGCGAGTTTGCTTTCGTCTCCTGGTACCCACCGAGGCGTTCTAAGGTCTCCATGACAACCGCCCGGGGACGCTTCTCCACGGGAATGGACGGCCGTTTCCTCCAATGGCGAAAGAAAGCCTCTGCAAGGGGCAAAGCAGTCAGTAGGAGCGTGAGGAGTATAGAGATAGGAAAAGTAGAAAATGAAGCGTTATGTAGGGAGGGAACTTCGGGGTTTCTTTCTTAGTCTAGCCTCAGGGATGGTATCCAAAGCTAGCGTAGAGTAAACCCGTTAAAATGAATGAGACTAAAGTTAATCATAAATTACTTCAGTCCCATTCATTTCAATAGGTCTAGTCGACATAAGGCTGTTTTAGGGTGCAATCCTACACATGTTCAGACAGCTATGCTGGCTGGGCCATGCAGTGAGTTGTAAGACTTTTTTTAAAAAAGGAAGTCTACAGGTGCATAGGCTTGCACTCTCCAAGTTAGATTACTGCAATGCACTCTACGTGGGGCTGCCTTTGAAGGTGGTTCAGAAGCTGCAACTTGTGCAAAATGCAGCGGCCAGATTGATAATTGGAACCAGAAGGTTCGAACATATAAGACCTACTCTGGCCCGCTTGCATTGGCTGCCTATATGTTTCCGAGCCCGATTCAAGGTGCTGATTTTAACCTATAAAGCGTTACACGGCTTGGGACCACAATACCTGATGGAACGCCTTTCCCGACATGAACCTACCCGAACACTACGTTCAACATCTGAGGCCCTCCTCCAAGTGCCTCCTCCGAGGGAAGCTCGGAAGTGGGCAACAAGAGAGAGGGCCTTCTCTGTGGTGGCCCCCCAATTGTGGAACGATCGCCCCGACGAGGCCCGCCTGGCGCCAACATTGTTATGTTTTCGGCGCCAGGTCAAGACTTTCCTCTTCTCTCAGGCATTTGGCAATATCTGAGGAGCCTGGGTTTGTTCTGTTTTGTTTTTGTAGCTTTTTTGAAGTGTTGTAGTGGTTTTTAAATGTACAGATTGTGTGTATGTTGTATGTTTTTGCTGTTTAAATTTTTGTATATTGTTTTTAATTGTTTTTAATCCTATGTAAACCGCCCAGAGAGCTTCGGCTATGGGGCGGTATACAAATGTAATAAATAAATAAAAATAAATAAATATTGTTTTGAATCATTATATCTGCAACAGCATGAAACAATAAAACACCGTTGCTACAAAGCGATTCCGTAACACACTTCCCATTACGACGCGACTCTACCCTCTTTTGGTTGTGTCTATCTCTAGGGATGGAGGCGGCCTTTATAAGTGACGTCATCACGCCGCGCCCACGCACGGAGGTGGGAGGGGGAGAAAGGGAGGATGGCGGCGGCGGCGAAGGGGCTGCGGCGCGCCCAGGGCTGGCGCGCCCTCAGCAGGGAAGGTACAGCGCGGGATACCCGGATGTATGCCTGCCCTCCTCCCCAGCACCCTCCTCCCGGCGTCCCCTTCGCCCTCGTTTGCCCTTCTCCTCGGTCCCCTTGACCGCCTTCCACTGCAGCTTCCCAGCCGGTTTCTTGGGGGACCCGCTGTGCCTCTAACCCCGCAGAGGAAGGGATTCTCACCCCCAGGATGTGATAATAGGGGTGGGTGGAATAGCCGAGGTTACGCTGCAGTAAGGACAGAGCGCTCTGTGCATGCTCAGAGCCACTGTTGTCTTTATTTAATTTTGCCCCCATACACTTTTGCCCAAGGCGCTACATGGCTCCTTCACCTCCTCTCTGTTCAATCCTCACAGCAACCCTGCGGGGTAGGTTAAGCTGAGAAGCTGTGAGTAGCCCAAGGCCGTTCCCAAAGCATCATGTGGCTGAGGGGGGGATTTGAACCTGGGGGTCCCTAGACTGTCTCTCTACCGCAGGCTTCCCCAACCTGGAAGCTCTCAGGTGTGTTGGACTACAATGCCCAGTATTCTCCAGCTGGCTGGAGGGTGCTTGGAATTGTGGTCTAATCTGGGAGTTGTAGTCCATCTGGAAGAAGCCAAGTTAGGGAAAGCTGCTCTATCGGCTACATGGCACTGACTATTTAACATCAGCTCATCTGGGACTTAATCTGAGCTCTGGAATGAAAACTGCCTCATCTGCGGAGTTCTTTTCCCTTCTATGGTGTGACTGAAGGAGGAATTCTGCCTAAGGCTGCTTTTCTTTTCCTTTTTCCTTTGACAGAAGGCTTTTGCCATCACCTGTTCTTTTTGAATAGAGATGCCAGGGACTGAACCTGGGGCGATTTGCACACTCTTGCCACTAAACTACAACCCCTCTTCCTTAACTCATCAATGGTTCAAGAGTCCTGTCCACCTTTCCCCATTAATCACCTTGACTCTGTTCAGACAACACACTAAGCCATGGTTAGGCCACTAATCCTTTTGCAGCAAGTGGTTAGTGAGCGTGTTTAAACCATGGTTAGGAACGGTTCACACAACACGCTAAGCCATAATGTTTAGCTTGAAATGCTTAACCACTGTGGCTCAGCGTGTCATCTGAACAGGGTCCTTACTGTCATGTCTCTGATACCCTGTAGCTCCACTTTAATTATATTACTAATCATGACTATTACTATTGAGATGGCTGCTAAGTAAGTCGATTAATCTTGAGTGCTTCATTAATTAAATGTGTATGCTGCTCTTTATAACAAATCACAAAGCAATGTACACATACAATGACAATAAAAGACAGAAGCAACAGTAGAACAATACTATTAAAACTCTACCAAAAAAGTTACTTGATTTTCATGAATCCGCACAGGAGAAGAAACAATCATTTTAAATCAAACCCGAACTTTATGTTTTGATCATGTTGCACTTTAGAAGAGTCATCCTGCTTCACCCTTTCCTAGTAGAGGATGGTTCTTTTAAGAACATGCTTGCCTTCTGCAGCTTTTATAAATGCTATTCTGTGAGATTAACACTTTTAAAATTATTGCCTGCTTAATAGGGGGTGCCTTTTTAGTTGATCAAACTGTTTTTAATTGATTGGGGCTGGAACATTAGTCAAGCATCCCTTCTATTTCTGATGTTCAGGTTTGAGTGCCGATGCAAACACAGCCAAAACACCACCACCCATGCAGAAGACAGACAGACAGATTTGACAGCTGTAGAGAAAAATCTGGTGGGAAAAAAATCCACCAAAACCAGCCCAGTGAGAACTGAAGATGGCCAAATTCCTGTTTCTGTTTCTCTGATAAATCAAATATTGCTCTTCCACAGGTGGAAGAAGAAGATGGGGTTTGCAATCTATAAACTCCCTGAACAGGTTTTGTAGCACTGGAATGACCTTAGATAACATCAATAAGCCGGTTATTGACCGTATAATCAGAGTGGATCATGCAGGCGAATATGGGGCGAACCGCATTTACGCTGGGCAAATGTCAGTGCTAGGTAGAACTTCAGTAGGACCCGTTATTCAGGTGAGTATCTCTATATGTTTATTTTTCTGTCTTTGTGATTCTTCTAATATACTTTAAAGTCAAGTTTTAAGCAAAAGTAGAGGGCTTGATTAAATTTAGCAACCGAATACCTTTCCCCACTTGTGAGGCAGAGATTTAGGCTGCTTTTAGACATTTTATTCATTTATTTGCTTCTTACATTTGTCTCCTGCCTGTGTGGTAGGTTAGGCTGAGAGTCAGTGGCTCAGTTCATACAACATGTTTCCCAACAGTGGTTTTAGAACTCCACGGTGGAGTTTTTTACACCACCATTGAGAAATGTGTTGTCTGGAGGGGAAAAACACACACCCCATAGTGGAATTTCTTTAGAAAGCACTCCACGCTGAATATCCACGCTGTGCAGAGAGTTTATTTTATTTATTTATTTATTTCCATTTATATACCGCCCCTTAGCCGAAGCTCTCTGGGCAGTTTACAAAAATTAAAAACATTGAACATTAAAAACACCACTATACAAAATTTTAAACCATAAAGCATAAAAACAAGTTAAAATTATCATATCCTTCTGGGTCCCTGCACAACCATTTGGCTTTAAAGATTCGAATGGCCGCTGGTAAGAATTTACCTCCTTTGACAAAAAAACAAACAAAACCTTAGCAGCGCCCCTGCGGATTGCTCAGCCCTCTCCTTAGTGTATTTGACATGTTTTGTCCAGTTTAGTT
The DNA here is from genome assembly GCA_029215795.1 of Anniella stebbinsi. NCBI lineage: Eukaryota > Metazoa > Chordata > Lepidosauria > Squamata > Anniellidae > Anniella > Anniella stebbinsi. The sequence continues at coordinate 51,481,651 of JARDYH010000007.1, read as the reverse complement.
TTTCTTGAAACCAGACTCCCAGATACTTAAAGGCATTTACTTGGTCAATTTTGTGGCCTCTAAAAATCCATGAATGCTTCCTTCCCCTCTTTGCAAACATCATTACTTTGGATTTTTGGTAATTTATTGTTAAGCTATTTTGATCCGTTTAGAAGCCTCTTTAAACCTAGACGCATCTGTGAAAGCAGAACCACATCATTGGCATACAGCACAATGGACACCCAGGATGAACCTAATTTGGGAGGATGAGATTGAATCATATCCAGCGATGAAGGAAGGTCAGCAAGAAACAAGTTAAACAGGCTTGGGGCCAGGATACATCCTTGCCTAATCCCCTGTTTACTATGAGTTCACTTGTAAGATGCCCTTGATTGCTACATCGAACCTGGGCATTGGTGTTGTGATATAACACTTGAATCAAATACAACAACCTGCACTCTATACCAAGGCGCTCCAATTTTACCCATAAGAGAGAACAAGTGATAGAATTGAAGGCTGATTTTAGGTCTATAAATGCTGCATAAAGCTTACCACGCTTTGGTTTCGTATATTTGTAAGCTAGATGGGCCAAAACTAGGCAGTGGTCATAAGTAGAACTGTCTGATCTGAACTCAATCTGCTCCCTGCCCAAAATGTCATTATTCAAAACCCATTCACGGAGTGTAATATTGAGAAAACTGGTATATACCTTCCCAATTGTTGATAGGAGACTTATGAGCCTATAATTATTTGGATCATCTCTTGGCCCTTTTTTGAACAGCGGAATGACGAGAGCCTTACGCCAGTCGGTAGGGATCAGCCCTGATTTATTTATACTGGTGAATGATGTTGCCAGTAGTGTGCCCCACTAGGTGGTATTGCTTTTTAGCATTTCCATAGGTATCCTGTCGGGACCGGGAGCTTTGTTCGATTTCAACTGAGATAGTAGCTCCACTATGCTACCGGAATCAACATCGGGCCAACTGGGGACATCTGTTGCCAGTGTAGGGACTTGATCGGCCGTCTGCACTCCGCTAAAATTTGATTGAAAATGCTTATCCCAGATAGCCACAGAGATATGGCAGTCTGAATGACCACTGCCCTTTCTACTTGACCCATTCGCTATCTGCCAAAAGGTTTTTGCTATTTCTTAAAGACGCTGCCCCTATCAGCGATTGCCACTCGGCTTTGTCTGCCTGATATTTCTTTCGCCTCACGAGCTTTTTGTAACTCTTTTTTTGGGCATAATACTGACTGGGAAGAGTACGTTCATTATTCTGTCTATATTCTTGATATAATGCCAAGAGCCTATTCCTTGCCATCACGCACTCCTTAGCAAACCATTTCTTATGGTAAGGTTTGTGCAATGTTGAGCGTTTCATGGTCTTCTGGAACGCAACGGACAAGACAATGGCTCCTCATAGGCCGAAATGCATGACTCGGAAGACGAGGCAGAAAGAAGCTGCTTAACAACTGCTAAGCAGTCATTTGAGCAAACCACTTTCTCAAACAAAAGAGATGAAGCACTAGACCAGAAGATTTTCTTGTTGCCCAGACTGGTATTACAAGGCTGTTTAGGTATGGGAGGGAGACTCATTGTCAAATGGGTCGGGCCGGGGAGATGGTACTCAAGTTCCAAAGGTAAGCGATCGCTCACCAAAAAATCAGCAACCTTAAATTTGTGACACAAAAAAAACTTTGACTTAGGTACGGTATTATACAGTAATCTATGACACTGGAACCTCTTGTTGATACATAGGTGAATTCGCCCTGAGTGTTGCCATTTAGTATGCCCGGCTCATTCCTTGCCACAAACCGGAGCAGGCACTGACCAGCAAAGTTAACAAAAGAATCTTTAGAAAATCTGAGTTTAGCTTTGAAATACTGTGCCTGATGGGTAACCCCAAGCTCCAGGTTGACTGAGTAAGTTCCAGTCCTTGCATTGAAGTTGCCCGTAAGCACTAGGTGCGCATGAGGGTATTTATGACACAGTTCCATCAAAAACCCTTCAAATTTATGCCAGGGAAGAGCAATTGCCTCCCTGCCTTGCAAGGGAGGCAAATATGCATTTACTAGCATAAGGGTTGTTTTGGAGGATCAAAATTCCAAAATCAGGGCCTGAGCATAGTGGTCATAGTTCCGATTCTCCAGGACCTCGGCCTCCAAGGAGGTAATCAAGCAACAAAGGCCCTACAAATTCCTCCCCTTACCATTTCCCGGAAGCGCTGGTCAGCAAAAAGAAGTGAAATCATTTACATTTATAGTGTTTTTGTGCCACATTTCTTGCAAGCATATTATGTCCGACTCGGAGAAGTAGTTAAGAATGTGCTGGTCCCCACTTTTTAGGGCCCAACCAGCTATCTTCCATGATATGAACTTTAGGGAAGAAAGATTTTTCTTATCTTTTAGTCATTCGATTTCCTGTATTTCATCCAAGTGGCCATTCAAATTAACCACCACACATCCGTTCCTCCTCTGCAATGGGAGGGTACTCTGCCCACCCACATAACTATTAGTAAAATTTGATGAGTCCCTCTCAGAAGAGGCCTTCAGGGGTATATCTTTTTTAGTAGGCCCGTCTTTATGCTGGAAATATTCTAATATAGTGGCTTGTTTGCCGCTAGGCTAGTTGGCAGTGGGGAGGGGACTCTTTGGTAGAGGTGTCTGCTACGTCTCTTAGGCTTGATGTCCTTTCGACTCTCTGAAGGGCTGAATTCCGGGTGGTCCTTATTGGCTCATTTTTGGGAATCTCAGATGGCTTGATATCCGAGACCGCTCTTTGAGGGTTTTCTTGCAGCTTTTCTTCTGTTGGTGATGATGGACTTAGTTTAGATAAAAATTTGGACATCAGCTGTTCTTTGAGAGCAGATAGTCTATAAAGAATTTGCTTCTGTTCATTTTCTGGTTTGGCCTCAAACCTAACTGTTAATTTAAGTTCATCGGGAGAGAGCCCTGCACAAAACATTGTTGCCTGTATTGAAGGCGAAGTCCTGCTGGATTCTGTTTTAACTATGTCAATGCAGAAACTGGGAAGGTTCGGATATATAACAGGAGGATCTCTCAGATTGTTCTTCTCCTCATTCCGGCGGTCATCAATCGCCACTTCAGAGACTGGATAAGTTCCCAGCCGCCATGGCGGAGCCAGATTTAGGAAATGTCTTCAGGCCAATACCCCTTGTTCTTGAAGCGCCCTTTTACACCAGAAAACACTAGAGGCAGTATTTGCCGTGGCAAAAGTTACAAAGGCCCTTACCAAGCAGGGGTTATAGTGAATATAGTGCACACTCAGGACTGCTCCTGGGTCTATTTGGATTCGCGTAATTTCGGATAAGACCCTAATCAAATGTTCTGTTCGAGCTTTCCGGGAAAGCACCCTTTTTGGTTTCGGAAAGTTTAATAGCACTAGATTATTTGGTAGGAGTTGTAACTGCCATTTATTGATCTTATCTTTAGAAGGCCTATATTGTGTGGTCGGAACACACTTTGATGGTAGAAGGGCTTCCACTGTTGAAGATTGAAGTGATTTTTCCAGATGCCATTGATCACCGGTGGTAAATACTGGTGGACTGGCACTTGATGATCTCTGTTCACACTGCTGGCAGATGTCAGTTGCAGCGGAAACCTTTTTTGTTTCTTTCATAACCTTCTCCCTGCTTAGCTTTCTCTCTCGTTCCATATCTTCTAATAGTTTAAAGAGTCTTTTAAAATTCATTTCCCCCCCTTTTTCTTGTACCGGAGAGCTTTTTTTGATGTTTAGTTTTTCTTTCAAGGCTGGACTTTTTTGGTTGCTTTTGACTTAGGCTGCCTCTATAAGAGGCATTTAAAGCTCTTTCAAGGCGCATTAAAATGTTAACCTCTACAAGAACGGAGCGCATATCAGGCGTAGAGGCGCATTTTCTCTCTGATTATGCGCATTATCGAATGCGCGTTAAATAGCGAGTTTTATTTTGCTCCGGCCGTTAAAGCGCATTTTGCCTATGTGAACAAGCGATTCTCCGCATAAACTACCTGTAAAGCGCATTTGAAACAACCGGTAAGGTCACCTGTTGAGTGCTCAATTACCTCCTGCATACAAGCATTTACGATAAAGCGCTTCAGCGATTATGCGCATAATCGGCTAACCAGGCGTAAAGCCGAATTCTTGTAGATGAGGCCTTAGGAGCTCTGTTGCCGTGGACCAGCGTGGGATGTATAGACTTCTCCGCCTTGTGGCCCTCATACGTACCACCTGTCTCATGTCTTTTCACTGGCAATTCATGTTCCAGAACTGCTTTACTTTTAGTTGAAAGAGGATCACTTGCTGGGAATGCAGTAATCGTATCCCATATCAAAGAGATTTCGACACTTCACCCACTATTCTTGAAGTTGCTTCCACAGGGAGGGGGAAGCCCTGCTGACCCATTAAGTTCTAACACGAATGTAGTCAGGGTTGTTAAGAGATCTTTACATTCAGAAATATATTTTTTTAATCAGCATGACATCTTCAGCCCAAGGGGAAAACAAGGTTTTGATTCTATCAAACTGGTGTTGGAGCATAAAGTTTAATGAATTAGGAGAGTACTTAGTTTCTGGAGCAATCAAAGAGCAATTCTGGGGGGAGGCCACAGGGAACTCTAAATCAGTACATTTGTGCTCAAGACAGTGGGTTGAGACTTCTTGATAGGGATTGTCAGCTCCACTGCCCCTAAACAATCAACAGCAACCAATTCATCAGCCAGACTGGAACTACCCCCCCTCGTTGTTTTCTCCAATTCCCTAACTTGCATAATACAGTGCAGGCCCAGTGACCAGTCTAATGGATATTCAGTAGGTTCTGTAGATGTTACTACAGGCCTGGAAGGTGTTCCTGACTCAGTTATTAAAAAAAAATAATTGGTGATCTTGGATTGTTTGTATGATTTCACAAATGATGACACATCTTCAGTAATTGGCCGTTGGCCTGCCTCCCTGTAGCCCACTCTGGTAAGAACCATACCGTAGCTGCCCAAGGGAAGAGATCCTACCTGTACGCACTTCGTACGCCACATACAGGGTTAACAGCTCAGTTGGACATCTGCTGCTCCGTACGGGAATGACAATATAGTCAGTAATCAAAACAGTCAGCTGTGCTATCACAGGAGCCAAAGAGCGGAGAGGTTGCTACCTATCCCAGCTGTATGATTGCTCTCTGAACAGCCCTCCTCTCCATGGCTTGTTTACATTTGCCTGCAGATGGTTATTCTTAGCCGCTGTTTATTTTCTTTTGCTTATTTTTTGTTGGTATCTCCCGAATCCTGCTTGCTTGCAAACGTTCTGGTAATTCAACAAAGTTAGTTAGGTGTTAAACCTTCCTGGGCATCTTCGCTTTGTTCCTCGACTCTCAGTTTCAATCTGGACATGTAAGTTGCACCAACTCCTCAGTTAGATTCCTTAGCTCCCTTATCTCTTTTAGCTTCTGTTTAAAATACTTTTAAAATCCTTAGAAGTGCTGGCTAATATTTCATTTGGAGCCTCTCCTCGAGACAGCACACTCCACCCCAGACAGCAGAGACTCACCAGATAAATTAAAATAGTTTGAGATAACGCGTTTTAAAAAAAACCTTGGAGCTTCAAGTGGTGCGTGTTGCCTGTCCGCCACCCAGGACCGGAAGTCTGAAGTCATCAGTCACTTAAAGGTTGACATTGGCCTCATCTACACCAAGCAGGATATAGCAGGATGAAAGTGGTACATAAAAGGCAGGAGCCACACTACTGCTTTATAGCGGTACTGAAGTGCACTGACAACTGTTAGGGCCCATTGACACATACCATATACCTCTATATCCTGCTTGGTGTGGCTCCTGCTTTTTATATATCGCTTTCATAGTGCAATATCCTGCTTGGTGTAGATGAGGCCATTGTTCATCCAAATCAGTTAGAGATGCTTTTCCTCCTAAGGCCACCATAGCTGTGCTGATAAATGTCTTTTTATTTTCTTCCTGGTTTTGAATGCAGCAAATGTGGGATCAGGAGAAGGCCCATTTGAAAAAATTCAATGAGTTAATGATCTCGTACAGAGTCCGCCCGTCTGCTCTGCTGCCTTTTTGGAATCTTTCAGGGTTTGTGTTGGGTAAGTCTCAGAAATGTTTCCTCTTTGTTTTAATTCAAATACCTATCGGAGGCCTGTATTTGATTTTTAAAACCTGTCTGTTCCAGGCGCTGGCACCGCCTTACTTGGGAGAGAAGGCGCAATGGCTTGCACCGTAGCCGTGGAAGCAAGCATATCTGAGCATTATAACAACCAAATCAGGAAACTCGTGGAAGAAGATCCAGAAAAATACAAAGAATTATTGGAGGTATCTTTTAATATGCTAAAAAATCAGCGGTGCAGCTAGGGAATTTTAGGTCATGGCCTTATGGGAGCTCCACCTCCCTTTAGATAGCTATGTATATTACTTCAGTTGTGAAGCACGCAACTAACTTGGAAAAAAGGGGGACAGAGGTGTACAAAATTATGGACTATTAATTTAAAATATTTCTTGACTGCCTTTTGTGGCAGAAGCCCTCCCAAAGTGGCTTACAGCAATAAAATATATAAGAACAATTAAAATGTTAAAAGCGATAAAAACATGAGCTCAGTAAAATGACAGTGACCCTGTTCGGACTACACGCTAAGCCACGGTGGTTAAGCATTTTGAGTTAAACGTTATGGCTTTAGTGTGTCGTGTGAACCGTGACTTAAGAGTGTCGTGTGAACCATTCCTAACCATGGTGGCTACATGACCATGGTTCAAACATGCTCACTAACCGTTTGCTGCAAAAGGGTTAGTGGCCTCGCCATGGCTGAGGGTGTTGTCTGAACAGGCCCATTAAAAACGACAACAAAAGCCAACCGTAAAGCCAGCAACGGTAAGAGCAACAACAGCAGGCATATTAACAGAAGACCAAGGTGAAATAATATGTTTTTTTCCCCAATGCCTTCTTAAAAGCTTGCAATGACAGACCATGCTGGACCTCCAAAGGCGTGAGGTCGCCGTGGAGAAGACTGCAACTCCCATCAGCCTTCACCTTTGGCTGTGCCGGATAGGGCTGATGAGAACTGCAGGCCAACAACATCTGCAGGGCTATAAGTTGCCCGTCCTTTACGGCTGCACCTTAAAGCACTTTCTAAAGGGTGCAGGTTTGGCGTGTAATCAATCACGTATCTCAGTTGACTTGCATAGAAGGTAACGCAGATATTCTTCTTTGCTTTTACAAGATAATAAAGAAATTCCGGGATGAAGAGCTGGAGCATCACAACATCGGGCTTGGCCATGATGCAGAACTGGTAGGTGCACTGCAGTAACATTTCCAGCTAATTAGCAGGGCCTGTGTTACTCCTAGCACCGTTGAGCAGCTGATGGCACCTCAACCCCCCATCAGGCCCTAGCATGATCCTGAGCCCCTTGCAGGTAGCTGGGCCTGTAAGCCGCCCACCATTTCATTACCCCTGTGGTAACATCGCTCCAGAGCATTATGGGAAATTTAAATGATGGGCCACCACTTGACGTTCCTATGATGTCCCTGTAAGAGGCTGCGCCAGGGGGGTTGTGGGTAATTTAAATGGCGGGCTACTGCCCACCGCTGCCGCTTTCTCTCCAGCAGGAGCCGGTCAGCCTGGCTGGAGGAGGCTGCTGTTCTTGGAAGGAGCCAAGTAGAGGGTCTTTTCTGTAATGGTTGTGGGGCAGGAGGGCTTCGAACTTTGATTTGGCTCTATTGATAACTTTTTGGCTCTCTTATTGGTGATAATAATAGTTCTGTTCCAAAGCACACTTGTAACCCCAAATGGGGGATGGTTGCAATTAATAGATTGCCCCGACCCTTGCACAAGAGTGTCAAATAAATTAGTTCCGATTTGACAGCTTTTCCGTTACAGTATTTCCGTTACAGCACCCTAGCCATTGGGAGATCTTTCCTTCTTAGATGTTTCCTCCACTATATGCCACGGGTGTAATCCTATGCATGTTTAGACAGAAAGATGTCCCAGCATTCCCCAGCCAGCATGGGCCTTTGCAGGACTTTCCTCCCCTGTCTAAACATGCATAGGATTGTGTCCTAAGCCATGTTTGCATGTGCTTATATTGTAAGCGCTCTTCTATTTACTTCTCCAATCTGATAAAGTAAACTTTTTGGGCTATCCATTGCTTGGGCCAAGATTCAAAGAGCTATTTGAAGTGCCTGAGGGCTCCTGCGTTAGCAGTGGTATTTCTTTACTGTGTATTAATACAGCCTACTAAATGATTATTAGAAAAAGGTAAAATCACTGTGTTTGTGGACTGTTCAGTTTCTATTTGGGTATAATTTTAAATGGTTTGTTTTACAATGTTTATATTTTGTAGTATGGATTAGTCATTTTATCAAATTTTATTGAAGATTACGTATTTTATGGTAGCTCCATCTGAATTTTGTACTTTACAGGTTCTCTTAATCCCATTTTGCTTTGTGGGTTGTCTCTGGATTACGAGAAGACCTTTAATAATGACAGCTAGTGAGATTCTCTCCGCACCGTCCGGCTCCGAGGTTGGAGTTCTGTCTCTGACCTTGGATCTGAATCCAAACTATCCTATGTTCCCCGAGGGGGCGATAGAGATGCTCTCCCAGTCTTTTCATGAGGCCGCAAGACTTTCTGAACTATTGCAATCTATTTCAAAGTAAGGTATAATGTGTACTAAATGTCCTTTCTCTTTTGTATAGGCCCCAGCATATTTGGTTTTGAAGAACGCTATACAAATTGGATGTAAAGCTGCGATATTTTTATCAGAAAGGATATAGTGATTTTTGGGTGTGCGATAGCCTAATAATGGTGAATAAAGAGATTCTTACCGTATTGTTCAAATAACGTAAAACTAAGGTTATACCGTGAAAAGTCTCTCGTCCCATTCTGCCTGTGCAGGTTTGGTTATTTTCTTGTGCTTGTAACAGCACTAGAGATATTGAAAATTGATGGGTTGGCATATATTCTGTATTCTGTTGTTTTTGAAAATTCATCAACACCAATTAAATTCCCATATATATTAATACGGCAGCTCACTGTGCTTTCAATGTGCCTTGAAAGGAAGTCTTGATGTGTGAATGTTTGCAGCATGGATGCAGCCGCATAGCGTACACATATCATTGTGGTCTTTATTCCCATTGTGGGGTGGGTGAGGCATATAACTGGTATGTTGATCCTAAGCTGGAAGCAAATCTCCAATCGTTATATAAGCGATTAATGTTGCTTTCACAAAAACTGAAGTAAGCCTGATTGAAATCAATACTGCGTTACCAAGTTAAGGTCTGACGTGCAAATTCTGTTGAAAGTGATGCCCTGCATTCCAAGTATGGAAAGAAAATGTCATAAGAACATAAGAAGAGTCCTGCTGGACCAGACCAAGGGTCTATCTAATCCAGCCTTCTGTTCACACAGTGGCCAACCAGCTGCCCAAGGCAAACCTACAAGCAGGTCAGGAGGGCAACAGTACCCTCCCACCCATGTTCCCCAAGAACTGGTGCACACAGGCAGACTGCCTCTGATATTAGAGGTAGCACATAGCCATCAGGGCTGGTAGCCATGGATAACCTTCTCCTCCAGGAATTTATCCAACTCCCTTTTAAAGCCATGCAAATTGGTGGCCATCACTACGTCTTGTGGTAGCGAATTCCATAGTTTAACTATGCGATTTGTGAAGAATATTAAGGAGTGAAAGGGAAAAAACTTTTCTAAACAGCAGAGTTTCTGTTAGAAATCCAATGTCCAGTCTCCACTTGCTCTCTCTCCAGATAGCAACCAAGAAGGAATAATTGACACACATGTTGAAGTCTTTCAAAGGATTTTTAGTAGAAAAACACAGCACCTCCGGTATAACATTCCTCCTACAACACCCAAACACTGACAAACCGTTTTTACATATTTATACATTTTTACAGCCTCTTGCACACACATTGCATCAGCTAATCAAGCAATTAAGACTATCTTCACTCTTTATCTTTCTTGGTTTGGCTCCCTCTGCATATCTGCAACACCTGCAGATGATGTCATTTTTTCTTTCCAGGCTCTTCTGCAGATTGTATTTTTTTTCATCCCTGACAAAGAAGTCCTTCCTTTTATCTGTCCTGAGTTTCAGTCTTATGAAAGAGGGGTAATTTAAAAATGTAGATCACGCTAATCTAGAAAGCCGTAAATACTACAGTCCAGCCCTCCTGACCCCAGAACCTTCCAGATGTGTTGGGAGTATGACTCCCACCATCCCAACCAGCAGAATGGGAACTAGTCCAATACCTGTGGGTTGGGGTAAGGTTGCATTAGCCTTTCTTTGTCATGAAAGGCCTCTGTCCCGATCAGTTTGATTGCCTTTTCTGCACCTTTTCCCCAGCTCTACAATATCCTTTTTGAGACAAGGGTAGCCAGAAATGTACACAGAATTCCAAATGCAGCCACACCATGGATTTAGACCAAGGCATTCACATACTGGCCATCTTATCGCATCCTGTTTTCCATGAGGCGTTTGCAGCCTGCACAAACTTTGTTCTGGAAATGACTGCAGACTGCCCCACCTTTCTTTTTGCCTGAGCCTTGGGTCAATCGACTTCAGCAAAGGCGTTTGAAATCTCCAGGGCTCTGCGCCAACAGAAACGGGCCCTGTAGCGGTGGCAACGAAGCAAAACAACAAATCCGCGAGCAATAATCTTCCTCCCGTATGCATGTAGGGGCGCCTTCAAGCATTCAGAGGAAGGACAGTGAGAGAAGGGAGGGAAATCCATTTCGTCATCCCAGAGGAGAAATGTGGCAGAACAAGAATGTCAAAAGACAGAGACCTTGTCGGAGGACGTTATTAAATCTGTGACAGTTCTTGCGGGCAAGGTTTAGAGCTGGCCAAGACTGAATTTTCCCTAGTGGGAAAAAGCACAGATGTCAACTCCGTGATTTAAAAAGAAAATACGGTTAAGCAAAACTAGGTACACTTATCCCCAAGGGGAAGAAAACAAACCCTGAGGGTGCAATCTTAAGGAGTTATCCACGTTCTGACTGCTCCTGAGTTCTGATTGAAACCCAGAGTGGATTTATTGCCCCTCTGACATCGGAGCCACCAGCCTCGACTGTCTGGGTCAGGAATGTTGAGCATTATAATCCAAAACATCTGGAAGGCACCAGGTTGGGGAAGGCTGCTGTTCTCTGTAAGTCAGCCTAACCAAGTACAACTGGGGAAAAAAACCCACATCTTGCTTCCTCTTTTGTTTACCCCTACCTCCTTCCATGTCTTAAGACTGTAAGTTCCTAGGGGCAGGGTCCCCCTTTCCTCTTTTACTCTGAAAATGTCACACACACAAATGGTACTATATCATACCCTATCAGATATGGTGGGTCTGTAGCTGTCCACATCTTCCAGGACTCCATCTCCCCTCAGCTCAAGCCAGCCTGATCAATGTTCAGGGATGATGGGAGTTGTAGTCCCACAATAACTGGAGAGCCACAAGTTCCAGGGTTTTGTGCCCCCTGTAAATGAGCACCACATGTCTGCTTTGTGCAGCCATTCAAGACAAAGGCTGCCTCTACAAGAGAGGTTTAAAGCTCTTTCAAGGCGCTTTAAAAAAATTACCTCTACAAGAACGGAGCGCAAATCGGGCGTAGAGGCGCAGTATCTCTCCGATTATGCGCATTATCGAATGCGCGTTAAACAGCGAGTTTTATTTTGCTCCGGCCGTTAAAGCGCATTTTGACTATGTGAACAAGCGCTTATGCGCATTAACTACTTGTAAAGCGCATTTTGGTCATCCGTTAATGCGCTTCACTGCCTCTCGACGCCTCTCGTGCAGAGGGATTAGGTGTAAATGCGCTTCAGCGATTATGCGCATAATCGCCTAACCGGGCGCAAAAGCGAATCCTTGTAGAGGGGACAGGGGCCTTCTCCCCCTGCCTATTTTTAAGGCCTGGCATCACACTTTCAGGATGTTGCTGAGGTTCATCTCTCATCAGCTTCAGCCAGAATGGGTGATCATCAGGGATGATGGGAACTGAAGTCCAAATTCCCCAGCCCCTTGTGCCACCCAAATAATTAAGAGTCGATTTCTACTTTGTGCAGGAAAGTCTCCACCCCCCCCCCCCTTTTTTCCCCTTCCTCCTGTCTGTCACTGGGCTGCATCTGAACCAACCGGGCAGCCAAGCGCATGTTGGCTTCTCAGCTCCGCGCGCCCCGTCCGGTCTCCTCCTCTCCCGCCACCCACCTCCTCGCTCCGTCCCAGACTTTGGTATTTCCTCTCTCTGAGCTCACCGCATAAGTGACGCGGAGACGTTCCTCTTCCCACTCGGAAGAGGAAGCGTCAAAAGAAGAACTTTTAAAGTAACGGTCCTGCGCAAGAGAAAGTCGGGCCGGGTGGCCCCAAGTCCCGGGACGATCCCAATTGGGACCGAGGCGGCGGCAACGGGGCAGGAAGCAGCAGCCGAAAAGGCGTCCTCCTTCCGAGCTTTAGGAACGGGAGAACGTTCAGCGCGGGGGTTTAGACGCGCGGAAAAGAGGCGATCTGGTTTCAGGAAGGGGGAACCCGGGCGCACGGCCGGAGGCGGCGAGCCCTTGCCAAAGCCTCGCCGCCGGGAGAAGAGAGCGGAGGTCCCAGCGCAGCGGGTCGGAGGTCTCGATCCTGCCGCGAGCGGAGCAGCAGGCCGCCCCAAGGGAGTCGCGCTCAGCCCTCGGGGGAAAAAGGAGAAGGCGGGGAACATCCGACGGGCCCGACGGCTGCGGGCCAAGAGAAGCTGTTTCCCAGGGCGCTGCGGAGCTGGCAAGTCTCGGGGGGGGGGGGGCAGCCAAGTAACCCCAGAAGCTCCTTCCGACCAGAGGCCGCGGCGATGGGCTGAAGTGATCCCGCCTCCCCCTCCTCCCTTTTAAGACGGGACTCCCAACAGTGACACTCAGCTCAACTAAGCGCAGACGTTACGGGGCGCCCTCGCCGCAGATCTCCCGCGCCGCAGCGCCGTCCCCTCTTCGCGCGCTCAGAGGCACTCTTTCCGTCGCAAGCTTCCCGGCTGAACTCTTCCCCCCCCCCCCCCGGCTCCCCATGAAGGCCTTGCCCTCCGGCGCCATGACCGCCTACAGCCTCAACGTACGCGTCTTCTGGCCGCTGGTGACCTGCGGGTGCACGGCGCTGTTTTGCCTCTTGCAAGCGCTGAGGAGCAAAGAGGGAGCAGGGGCGCCGCCGCAGCCGCTGGCTCGGGACTGGGGCTTGGCCGCGCCGCTGCTGAAAGCCTCGCTGCTTTGCTTGCTGCTGGCCTACTTGGCGCTGCGCTACCGCCACCGGCGCGCCACGGAGAGGCCCGCGGGCCTCGGCGAGCCGGCGGGCCTCGGCGAGGGCCGGAGCCCCGCTCAACTGCAGCAGCGGCGGCGGCGGCGACGCAGCGCGCTGGAGGAGTTTTACGAGCAGCAGCTGCGCCTCTCGCCCCACGTGCTGGGCCACAGCAAGGCCCACGTCAGCCTGGTGGTGGGCGAGGTGGTGCGGGCCGGCAAGGCCCAGGGCCGCCTGGCCTTGCGCGGCGACTTCGTGCAGGTGGGCAGCGCCTACGAGCAGCACAAGGTGCGCGGCGCCGACGGCTTCGACGTGCTGGTGCCGCTGCGCCTGCCGCCTCGCCTGGAGCTGCGCGTGAGGCCCCGGCGGCCTGACGAGGCCGGCCCGCGGGGGGCCTTCGCGTGCGCCCTGGAGGTGGCGCCGCCGCGGGGCGAGGGCGGCGGCGGTCGCCCAGACGCCGGGCCGCTGAGCGAGGCGCTGTGCGTGGAGCTGCCGGGCCGGGGCCTGCACTTGTCGTCGACCCTGGTGCTGCGCTGGTTCCAGGGCCACGTGCAGCGGTGCCTGGGCGCCGTGCGCTCCCGCCTGCAGGAGCGCTGCCGGGTCAGCCTGGCCGTGGGGCCCGCCCGCCCGCTGACCCTGCACATCGCCCCTCGCTCGGACTACGTCTGTTGCCACCTCTCCATGGCTGTGCGCCTCATCCCGGCCGTGCCGCTGGGCGACTCGCTCTACCTCACGCCTCTGCCCTCGCCCCAGCCGGCCAAGATGGCCGCCTTCTGGACCCTCAACGTCTCCAGGCAAGAGCAGCGCTTGCTGGGGTGGCTCCGGGAGCAAGGCCCGGGGGACGCGTGCCACCTCAAGTGCCTGCAGGTCCTCAAGGGGCTGAGGGACCTGGGCGGGCGCTCCTTGGAGCAGCCGCTGGGCGCCCAGTGGAACGCCGTGCTGTCCTCCTACGTCCTCAAGACGGCCCTGTTCTGGCTTCTCCTGCGCAGCCCCTTGCAAGCCTGGGAGGACCAGTTCCTGGTGGAGAGGCTGGGCGACCTGGTCGCCTTCCTGGCCGAGGGCCTGCGGAGGCGTCGGCTGCTCCACCATTTCTTGGGCAACCCCGGCCTCCCCGAAGCCCTGGGCCTGCCCAAGCTCCTCAAGGAAGCCACGCCGGTCAACCTCCTGGCTGACTTCGACCAGCCCACCTTGGACAGGGTGGCTGCGCAGCTGCTGAGCACCTGGAAGCAGCTGCCGAAGATGGTCCGGATGTACAGCGGCCACAGGTCCCAGAGGAACCACACTGTCTGAGACGGGAAGCGAGGTCCTCGCTTGCGACGGAGCACCGTCCTCATGAGGCGGCCCGTGGCCTCGTGCGACGGGTTGTATTAATATGTGACTGAAGCTTGTGGAGCTCTCCCAAGCAAGTTCGTGGAGGAGAAGGCTATCGATGGCTACTAATCCTCATGGCTATAAGCTGCCTCCAGTATCAGAGGCAGTAGGCCTATGCACACCAGTAGCTGGGGAACAGGGGGCAGGTGCTGTTGCATTCATGTCCTGCTTGTGGGTTTCCCGTGGGCAGCTGATTCGCCACCATGTGGACAGTACGGGGCTAGGTGGACCCTCGGCCTAGTCCAGCAGGGCTCTTCGTATGTTCTTAAGTTCCCTTGGGGGCATTACAGCAGAAGGGGGAGGGGGGAATCACTTAGCTGGCTAATGGGGGGCCAAAATGACACCTTACATGAAATGTGTGATCTCATGGAACACACCTGTTTCTCTTGAACAGAGCGTACTGTGTTTGTGTGTGTTGACCCTTCACAGTCCTAAGGAATGTCCCCAAAGCTTCAATTTGCTTGGATGGGAAACTGCTTTCTTTAGCTGCTGGCGCCAATGCCAGTTCATCTAGGCTGACCAGATAAAATCCAGGTCAAGGCTCATGTAACTTTAACAGTTGTAGAGAAAAGGGAATTTCAGCCAGTGTCATTTGTATGCAGTTAGTTTCTGGAGAAATTCCCTCTTCATCACAACTGTTAAAGTTGCAGGGGCCCTGCCTTCTTTTGTATATGGTCACTCTAGTATAGTGCCTGCAACTTTAACTGTTGTGAGGAAGAGGAAATATCACCAGGAACTAATTGCATACAAATGACACTGGCTGAAATTCCCTTTTCTCTGCAGCTGTTAAAGTTACATGAGCCTTGACCTGGATTTTATCTGGTCAGCCTAAATTCATCTCTTGTGGTCAATAAGGTCTTGGGTCTGGAAGAGTTTTGTCAAAATCGCAGTACTGGGGAGCGCCAAATCCCTCCACCTCTTTTTTTAAAGAAAATATTTAAGAAAAATGCTATTTTTAAAAGAAAATAAACACCACCCAGATTTTTAAAATGCGAATATGCATTTAATGTAAGGTGCAGCTCTTAGGTACAGTTCTTACAATTGTTTGGGACTGGGATGGGGAATCTAGGATTTACTGGACTCCAACTCCCATCAGCCCCAGATTGAGGATGTGGTAAAAGCCGTAATGTGGCTTTCTCGCTCACTGTTTTTCATAATGTCAACTTCTGAGTGCACCACTTGCCACATCTAGGAGATAGTGGGGCTCACCTACTCTTGGTTTTATTGGCATCTTAATGCATAGCAATGCGTTCGGTGGGGGAGGATATACTCGCCACATGGACAGGATGAGTGGGAAAGCTACATTGTAGTCGCTTTTTACGGCCTCCCAAATGAATGTGGAAGCCAGCCTTCAGTACCCAAATTTGCACTGTTGGATATTTCAGAGGCTTCTAATTAAATAGGATAGCTTGGATATCCCTAATCAAGAGGCGGCACGATGCAAGGGAACGGGTGTGTCTGATCTCATCCGGATCGTAATTTCTTGGGACCGAGTCTGAACAATTTTGCCTGGACTTGCGCGTGATGTGCCAAGGTTGAAAACCACTCAGAAACTTTCTTCGTTTGTCTTTGGTGATTAGACTTTGACATAAGGTACCCAATCGCGTGACATTGGGGGTGACTGGCTGTCAGGTTGGCTTTGGACGTTCATGCCAGGGAATTGGGATGCATGAGTGTCCAGCTTGAAGGGGGAAAACCCATGCAGAGGAGTGGTGGAAGTAACATGTAGCCACTCCTCTGTGTAAATATCCTTGAAAGCCTTTTAGTGGTACAGCAAGAAGCCAGAGTTGCAGAGGCATGTCAGCACTTACAATTCCCAGAATTGCTCTCGGCCCTAGACCTGGAGTGTGCTTATGGCTGCCTGGGGCGTTGTTAGGCACTAAAAGGTTTGGGGCTCAGGCCAAAGGACATAAATCTGCATAAATGTATATCTGTATATGCATCTTTGCCTAATTTTAATATCTATAGATGCAGATTTTGGAATAATGACTAGGATTTGTTAAAATTTCACAGCAGGCAAATCTGGCCAACCAATTTCTCATCCAGATCATCTCAGATAAAATAAATTACTCTGTTAATTTTTGCCCTCACCCAGGTCATCTTAAACCAATGGCATTTTTGCCCCTAAGCTTAATTCCCACGCAGAGGAAGATGGCCGGGGTGTGTGTGTGTGTGCATGTGTGTATGATGTAGCATGTGGGAAGGAGAATTTTCCTCCCCAGCTGCAATGTTTCTTGAAAATTGACCTCCTGCGTGGCAGTTGAGAAAAAAAATGTAGGGCTAGATTTGGGCCCTGGAGAACAGATTTGGGCCTGGGATCCCAATGGTTTAAGGCCTAGCAGTGCCTCAGCCGGCAGCGGCAGCCTTCAGTCACTAGTGTGGCCAGACTTTGCAGCCGCCGTCCAAACTATTTTAAGTGGGTGTTTGGTGGTGTGCAAAATCAAGGCCTGCGCTTGTGACCCATACAGCTCATGTGACCACAATCACATCTTTTCTGTCTCCCAGCTGAGTCGGAAATCTACGCGGGTGTGTGCGTGTCACGTGATTTGGCCTTTAGCCCGAGGACGTGACGGGTTTTCCTAATTATAACACGTAAGACAAGGGTAAAAAATGAACATCAAAGATGCGATGCAGCACCAAATGATAACGGGATGAGAAATAGTAACTTACTTTTCAAGAAGGCACAATGAAACCTGACGGCGTTCAGGGACAGTCGCCTTGGATGTTTATATACAAACATTCGTATTCAGAGACCAAAAAGAATAGCACTTTATTTTCATAAAGACCTTTGGGGGGGGATGGGAGGGGGGTTGTGTGTGTGGTGTGTTAAATATTTTCGTTGAAGCATCTGAGTATTCATTAAAAGAAAATAGAACTAGATGCTCAGATTTGTAGTAAGCCGACTCTTTGTTGTTGTTTTTTAAAGGTGGCTGATCCCAAAAAACTTTTATTTAAGAGGTACTGTCAAACCTAAAATAGTGTTTTGCCTGAAAGGCTACCTTTGTGAAAGCTGTTCTTCAGTGCATGATTTAGAAGGATCCAGCTTAAAACAATAACATCAACGACTGAAGCTTGTATGAAGCTTCTTGTTAAATTGGATGAGCAAATTCCCCACGTTGATTATTCTAGTGACTAGTCTGGCACTTGTCCATCTTGACATCTTCCCAGATTAAAGTCAACAGAAGCTTGACCTTAGCTATGCAGAAGGCTGCATACCAAAGACTTGAAAATGTCCTCTAGCCTTAACTTCTGTGAGTTCACTCCCGAGAAATGTGTCTCACTTGGATTGGTTCAAGACGGGGCATTTTTTAATCACGCTATTGCCTTGCCTGGTTCACGGAGTTTTACAAGGGGTGTCTAGGCAACGTCTCCTTCCACCTGGAATCCTCCTGTGTTTTCCCACCGGTGCCTCCATCTTTTTCCTTATCAGGGAAAATCTGTTCGAGAGGAAAAG
This sequence comes from Anniella stebbinsi, assembly GCA_029215795.1. Classification (NCBI taxonomy): domain Eukaryota; kingdom Metazoa; phylum Chordata; class Lepidosauria; order Squamata; family Anniellidae; genus Anniella; species Anniella stebbinsi. The sequence continues at coordinate 51,463,596 of JARDYH010000007.1, read as the reverse complement.
TTGGAAATCACTGCATTATGCCTCCTGAGTGGTAGCACTAATAGGGTGACCAAATGAAAAGGAGGACAGGGCTCCTGTGTTTTTAACGGTTGTCTAGAAGAATTTCAGCAGGTGTCATTTGTATGCGTGCAGCACCTAGTGAAATTCCCTCTTCATCACAACAGATAAAGCTGCAGGAGCCCTGCCCTCTTTTGAAGCTATACTAGAGTGACCAGATACAAAAGAGGGCTCCTGCAGCTTTAATTGTTGTGCTGAAGAGGGAATTTCACCAGATGCTGCATGCATACCAATGACACCTGCTGATATTCCCTTTTCTATGCAACTGTTAAAGATACAGGAGCCCTGTCCTCCTTTCCATAGGGTCACCCTAAGCACTAGGAGCCCTCTGTTTGGAAACACCCTTAGTTTGGTGGGAATTACTACATAGGGATGGAGACATAAAAGTAAAGTTGCATTAAAGCAGTGTTGTTTTAAACCCCACCCACCCAAAACAACTTTCTTTTTTTCCTTCTAAAACATTGTTTACATTTCTGTAGCCTTGGTACAAATGCATGATGCAGCAGGAGGATTTTGGGATCTAGGCCGTGACCCCTTGACTGGTGAGGGACAATCCGGGGGTACAAGGAGGCTTTGAAAATCGTCAAGGTCATCCCCACGTGCCTTTTGAAAGATAGAGAGTTTAAAAAGGAAACACAGCTTTGTGAGGGTGGCATGCCGTTGCTTTCAGCATGGGAAGCAGAAGCAAAAAGTCAGTTGTGCATGCTCTGGGTCCCCCCCCCCCCCCAGATTTGGTGCTTTCACTTAATAACACGTCGGGAGGGATTTAAATGTTTCTTGGAGTGCTGAACCAAAGGAAGAAATGAAAGGGGCTTGGTAGAGATCACTGGCAGGCCCATGCAGGGTATGGCCTAAGGGTGCCAGGTGCTAGCGCCAGCTGTGACTGTTCCATGTGGCACGTTGCTCACATAAATGCAGGCCTGGGGAGGATTTCCATGGTTGCAAAAGAACTCTTCCCCATGAAACCAGCTTTATCGGTTCTCTGTTCACAACCTAGCTGACATTTTCTGAAGTGTGTGTGTGTTTGTTTTTTAAAATGGGGTACGTTAAGCTTCTCTAATATGAGGGTCCCTGGGAGAGCTTCTTGCTTTGTCAGAAACAGCCCTTGTGTGAGATTGCAAACCTAGAGGCCTTGTGGGCTTCTCTCTTTGTTGCTTTCGACACGTTCAGTTCTGATTCAGCAGGCTGCCGTCCTTGTTTACATGTTATGACTTATTTTTGTATGTCTTGTATTCAGTATTTGTTATTAATAGTAATAATAATGATGATGATGATGATAACATGTTTAGGGGCGTGTCCAGGTATTGCATGAACTTTAACGTTTGTTAGTCCCGTGGGTAGGAGAGTCAGTTGTCTTCAGAAATGAAACTGCTCCAAGTAGGAAAAATGAGAAAGGGTTAGAAGAAATAATAGGAGGAGGAGAAGGGTCAAGAAAAGTGTCCAGGGTAAAGGACCATGGAGGTCAGAAGAGGGACTGAGGAGGGTGGTTTTTTTTTTTTTTGTAAGGAGGGGGCATTTCTAGGGGTTGGATTAGATGCAGAAGTAGCAGTTCACATGTTACCTCAAGCTCACAACTGTCCCAGCCACATTGAACGGTTTTCTTAAGGGCTGCTTCTGCCCCATGAACCCTGCCTTCACCTTAAGATCCTTAAGAGAGCCAGTGCGGTGTAGGGTTTAGAGTGTCAACCAAGGACTGCGAAGATCCAAGTTCAAATCCTCACTCAGCAGGGAAGCTCACTGAGTGATCTCGAGCCATTTATAATCTCTTGGCATAACCTACCTCACAGGGTTGTTGTGAGGAGAAAAGGGAGAGCCATGTACACCGCCTTGAGCTTATTGGGGGATAGTCAGGATATAAACGTAAGCTGCCTCTCTGACCCGTCATTAGCACAGATGCAATCTGTAGGAATTGAGGGCAAGGCCTTCGTGGTGGTGGCTCCGCAGCCATGGAAGTCTCTCCCTGTGGAGGTCTGACAAGTTCTCTCCTTCCTGTTTTTAGACAAGTGATGAAACCTCTGTTGTTATTGTTACATAAAGTGACCATATGGAAAGGAGGTCAGGGCTCCTGTATCTTTAACAGTTGCATAGAAAAGGGAATTTCAGCCAGTGTTAAAGCTGCAGGAGCCCTGCCGTCTTGGCCAGATACAAAAGAGAGCAGGGCTCCTGCCACTTTAACTGTTGTGATAGAGAGGGAATTTAACCAGTGCTGCATGCATACAAATGACACCTGCTGAAAATCCCCTTTCTATAAAACGGTTAAAGATACAGGAGCCCACTCCTCCTTTCCATATGGTCACCCTATTATTGTTATTATTTTTTATTATTCCAGAAGGCATTTTATAATTGATTTCTGCTGTTTTAATGTGGGGTGGGGCGGGTTTAATATTGCTGAGTTTTATGTTGATTTTTTAAAAGTATGTTTTTAATGTTATTTTATTTTTCCTTGCGCCACTTTGAAAATGCGGGAGAACTTTTTCCATTCAGGTGGTTTTAGGACTGCAAGCTGGATTTAAGTCCTTTCTAATGAAAAGCACTCTGCTAAGATAGGTTGGTGGGAAAGTAAAGTGTTCCTACTATCCTCTAGAGGACCGGGGCATGCACCTCACCAGAAGTGCGGTGTGACCAAACCTGAAAGTGCGGTGTGACCAAACCAGGCAGCTGGAGAGAATAGGTTTCTGATCTCCAGGAAATCACAGGATTCTGCCTTGCAGAATTCGGTCTCAAGGTACAGGGGAATTGGATGGGGATCCTTAGTGATTGAGTCATCCGGAGAGTTGCTTCTTACGTTGGACCAGAGCAATTATTTATTTAAAAGCTGGGTTTTAAGATGTGCTTGGCCACTTATCCAAACATTTTGGTGGAACCAAGGACGGATTAGTTTTCTTGCGGTTGTTGTTTTTCTACGTGCCTTTTTCTTTTCCAATCTTTCAGATTTAACTTGGCCGATGTGACTCATCCTTCAGTCTCTGCAGACATTAATCATTAGGAGCTCTTATGGGTAGGCTTAGAAAACCTGCAGGTTGGAAGGCTTGTTTGTTCAACAATATTGCAGTCTAATGAGTGAAGCTCCATTTAAATTGAAGAGCCATACAAAGAAGCACATCACTTTAGACTGCTGTTTGGCTCTTTTTTTTTAACCTCCTTCCCGCAAAGCATATTTTGAAACTACTAAAACCTAAGTGTACCTTTTTATTTCTTAGCCACCGAGAGATCTAAAGCGTATTTTACTCTACATACTTACCTGGGAGCAGACCCCATTGAACCACAATAGCACTTCAGAGAAAACAAGCATAGGATTGCACTGTAAGATAGGCTTGCAAAGCAGTGGATTTCCTGATTGCCTATGGTGAGCGAAGATTGCCTCTGGATGAGCAGGCACAAAATCTTTACAAAAATTGGTTCTCCCTTCTGCCCCGCTCTTTAACATAGATGGCACTAGTATGTTTTCCAGATTTTTCAGTACAATAAGTACACCTGCAGTTATGGGTACTCTCCCTGATGTTAGTTACAATTTCCTCATTCATAGAGTTGCTCAGCCTTGACCTAAAGAAAGTTCTTGTATGTTTAAGAGTTTGTGTTAGAAGCAAGAATCTGGCCAGATGTGGCTGTACTATGATAGGACCAAACAACATCTCCCAAAACTGTCTCCTTTCGGTGCAATTCTTCAAAGCTGAACCTAATACTCTTAGCTCATCCATATAGCAAAGTTTCTGAAATGAGAACTTGCTTTATGGTTTTGTTTTTTTGCTTTTTTAAAAGAAACATTCCTCTCAGGTTTTGAGTCTCATTGCAAATTAATGTGAGCCAAAAAGGTGTAACCTTATCTTTGTAATGGACAGTCATGGTATGATAATTGCTACTGGGTATTAATCAGGCCAAATGCATTGGGAAGAATCCTTCTGCACACTTAGAAATGGGAAGCGTGAGTCAGTTGGGTTCCTGTACACACACTTTCCCAGGAATGCTTGAAACAGCTTGCTTTTCAGACATTACAGAGATGTGAAAACAGGAAGAGTGACTTGGGCTTCCTGTTCCAATGCTTATTGGAAGATGCAAATGCCCTTTGGATGTTATTTAGTTCAGCCTTGTATTTAAGCACTAGCCTGGTCGCCATAGGCAACCAGGAATTTTATGCAGGCGAGTGGACTAACCTAGGAGGAGTGAAGTGCTTTGACCTTCCTTTGCATCTGGTATAGAAATGCAGCAGGCTAGTTCTTCTTCTTCTTTTTTTGCAGGCTAGTCACTTTTCTGGCCTTATTTACAAGGCTGTTTTAGGGGCGTGATCCTATGCATGTTTAGGCAGTAAAAAGTCCTACAACTTCCAGCATGCCTCAGCCAGCACGACTGTCAGGGGTTATAGGGCTTTTTTTTCCTGTCTAAACTTGCGTAGGATTGCACCCTAAATTAACAAAATAAATGCCAGCCCTTAGTTTGTTATTGAAACTTGGGAGGAGGGGAAGTTGTGTTAAAGCTGTTAACTACGTTTTTTAATGTCACGGTTTTTCTTGTTGATAAACACTTTTAAAATTTGCACATTTGTTTCCATGAAAAGCTGACCTGATTTGAAACTTGCCCCTAATAATAAACAGCTGTTTGGAGACTCCTGTGGCTGCTTGTTTGTGTTCCAAGGGAATGTTGCTTAAGAGCTTACTGCCAACACAACATTTTCCGGGTCAAACGCATTGAAATGAAGAGGAGCTGCACAAAAGCCTATTCATCTCAGGCTATAATTACGCAGAAGACATTCCCAGTGGATTATACCTCTCTGCTCTTTCCGACCCTCTCATCAAACCCAATTTCTCTTGCTGAAGTTTGCTTTTATCATTGACGGCGATGGCGGACCATTTTTAGGCCATCCGACCTCTGAAAAGACTTCACGTTGCTTAGCACTTAACACCGACTTTGGAGATGGCTAAATGTGCAGGATGTGCCCAGCCCAGGAGTACACATTTGTGTGTACAGATGACGTTGTTCAACTGCAACTCCAATCATACCTCACCACGGACTATATTGGCTAGGGCTGCAATCCGACAGCCTCTGGAGGGACACAAGTTTCCCACCATTGGTCTACACCAGTTCACACTGGTGTAGGATTGCTGTTTGCACAACACGCTAAACCAAACTCAGTGGTTGAGTGTGGGTTGTTGTTGATCCATGGGTTGTTTGTTGGGTTAGCATGTTGGCTAAACCCAGGACATTTTCCGCAGGGGGGCTTGTTAACCATTGTTGTAATTCACCGGCGTTACCGAACTAAGCAGGCTGGAAACGTCAATAAACAGTCCGTGGTCAAAAGCCAAAAGTATGCGTCAGCAACCAGGTCAAAGTATACTGGGTTCAGGAATGCGCCAAAGAATAGTCAGAGTCCAGTCCGAAGTCAGGTTATGTTCAGGCAAGGTCAAGGAAATGGTGTGCAAATGACGATGACGAAGCACCAAGAACAACAATTGCTTCCAGCCATTCCTCAGTTCTTCTGGCTTGCTTCTTATAGGGATCTTGGCGATTAGGAATTGCTGTCAGCTGCGTTAGCCTGCAGCTGGCTTCTGCCTGTTCCTGCGAAGGGCCACTCCCCAAACACTCCCAGGCTCAGCAGTTCCTCCTTCCCGCTCTCCCAAGCTGAGGCACAACAACCATACAGTGTGGCTGTTGACCACCTTGAACGACCCACCAACAAACCATAGATTCTTAAGGTGGCTTGTTCGAGAAACACAAGCCATACTACATGGTTAAGAAGCCCTTTGTGGAAAATGCCCTGAATTCAGACAACACATTAACCCACGGTTCAACAAGAACCCGCACTGAACCACTGAGTGTGGATTCGCATCTTATGCGAACCCCGTGGTGCTCAGGCATGGTTTTCTTTCCAGCCCTACTTACAGAGGTTGGGGATTGAAGCTGGGATCTTCTGCATACAAAAACGTGCTCCACCACTGAGCTCCAGCCCTTCCCTTTGGCTCTATACTGACAATTGATTCTGTTGAACAGCAGCTCTTGGGGAGGGATAGAGCGGTAGAGCACATGTTTGGCATGCCAAAGGCCCCAGGTTCAATCCCCGCTATCTCCTGGTAGGAAAGGATCCCTTTCTGAAACTCTGCAGAATGGTCGCCAGGCATTGTAGACTAAGCTTGATGAATGCTCGGACTCCCGATATAGACTGGTGGGTCTGTGAATCCATTATGAATTTCATTCAGAGTCACCCAGACCTCTAAGTGAGATATCCAAAGCACGGAGCTTATTTTGGGGAGAGCGATCATCACCTCGGAGAGTTCCTTTAGAATTCTGGCTGGTTCTGACTGAAACCCAGAACGGATTCACAGCCCCGCCGAAACCGGAGCCACCGGCTTCCACTGTCCGGCTCGGCATGAAGCGGCCTCTTGCATCTCCAGCAGCTGATGTGAAAAAAAGCGTTTCTGAGATGAAGCCCTGCCGTTCCTTTTGTATCGAAAATAGAAAATGCTTGACCTTTACCGCCTTTCAGAAATAAAAGAAAGGCCCCCTTTCGGAGCTGAAAGCCTTCCGAAGGTACAGCGGACGGGGTCCCGAGCGAGAGCTGCGTGATCATCGAGGAGGGACAAAGAGCAAGCAGAGCTCCCTGCGTGACAGGAAAACGCACAATTGCCCCTATGAGGAGGTGCATCTGAATGCGCTCTTTAGTGGCCTCCGTGGCCAAAGGTAAACCGCCCCTGGTTCAGTTAGCTGGTTCATCAAGAGGACCGGCCCGACAGATTTGGCAGGAGACCCATGATGGGAACTGTAGCTCAGGGGAGGGGTGTTGCTAGGACCAGGCCTATAGCTCCTCTTTCCCGAACCTGCTTCCCATTGGTGGTAATGGCAGTTGGGTTTTTTCCCTCAGTTCCCATCCTCTGAGCAATTTTCAAGGGAGGTTGCAGCTAGGGAGAGAAGAGATAACTCTCCCCATTTGTTGCATTATCCTCCCCCCCCGCAAAATCTCCCCCCCCCGAGCCGTGTGACAATAAAGCTTAGAAAAACACTTTGCCCATTTGTTGGGGATGAACTGGGTCAGGATGCCAATTAATTGAAGCATCGAGGGCGCAAGGCTAGCAGGATGGCTGTAAGCCTCAGAACTCGGAGGCTTACTATGTTACTTAAGGGCAAAATGTGCCCTAGGAATCCCCGCCCCCCTATGCACACACAGAGCACCTACACACCTTGCTTAGCGTCTAACGGCTGGCCCGACTTTGAGGCAGAGAGAGGCAACATCAGACAGCAGATGCTGAGGGCCGTTCAGCAGCTCTGTAGCCATTCCACCGGAGCCCCCTAGTCATTCCCTTCCCTTAGAAGACAGCTGTTTGCCTCTTGGCCTGTCCTACATCCCCTCAACTACTCTACTGTGTTCTGTTCCGGCGGAAGACACTGTCCCAACACCAGTTTTGAAGTGATGTTCAAATGCAAGTCCAGTTGGCTTCCTTTGGCTCTTTGCCTTGAGCCTGCCCATGCTTTGAAGTCTTCGGGGGAGGCCCTTCTATCAGTTCCACTACCATTACAGGCACACCTGGTGGGAACGCAAGAGAGGGCCTTCTCGGTGCCTGCTCCAGGCCTCTGGAACTCCCTTCCCAGGGAAGCTAGACTGGCTCCCTCCGTGCTGTGCTTTCGGAGGCAGGCAAAAACTGTTTTTGTTCTGGCAGGCCTTTGGCGAATAGTCTGGACCTCCGTCTATGCATAGGACCCTTCAAATTGTTATGTATTTTAAATGTTTTAATATTGAAGCGTGTTTAATTATATTTTTAACTTTTGTATATTTTTATTTATAGGTTTTAATTGTATATGTTTTCATTTTGTAAAGCTGCCTTGAAGCCCAGCATTGGGCAAATGGTGGGATACAAACAAACAAACAAACAAATAAATAGTCTTGGCCGGACCTGGCATTATAATATCTCCTTCCATTCATGTGCAGTGATAACTTTTGGAGCAGAGGTGCTCCCCATACCCAGGCCCCCAAGGAGAGTCCTAAAATGCAGGTAGCTGCATCGATTCGTATCAACAACCCAATTCTAGCACCTCCCATCTCCACCAGGAGCATCAGCTTTTGTAAAACTGATAGGTCTTGATGGCCCATTCAGTACCAAGTCACCCCCAAAATACTCGGCATTACAGCAAGGAGAAACGTATTTTTCTTGGGAAATCACATCGCCTTCTCCCTGTCTCCCTAGCAACTGTGTGATTTGCAGATAAGCTCAAAGGGAACAGGGAATTCTGAGGGGGTGGCAGATCAGTTCAGCATCCCTGCAAATCAAAAAGTGGCAGGGCTGTGCCCCTGACAGCCGTAATTCCACTACACCACCGCATATGCCCCACTGAACAGGAAACAAGCCCACTCAAGATGGTCACCATTTCCCCAGCCTTTGCATTAGGTTGTATTTTTATAATTAGACAGCAGAGCACTCAGTAAATACATCGGAGCCAGCTCAGGATCAAATGATATTCACTGTGACTTCTCCATTCCAAAGGATGAGGAAGTGCTAAGCGATGTTGAGATCAGGCAGTCGGGACGTCTGAATCACCGAATTCCACTTCGAAGCTTGTCCCAATTCATAACAGAATTTTTTTTTCTTATTGCACGAAATTCGGGTATATTTCAATGCATGTTTCCCCAAATGTAGGCATTGGTTGTGCACATTTTTTTAATGTATACATTTTTCTCCCACTGATCAAAGCCTGTCTGCATGTTTTTTCAAAAGTGAGCATTTTCCATATGCATTTTTTCAAATGCATGCGTTTTAAAGCATGTTGTTTTTGTTACACAAATTGCATTGCAAACTTTCAAGCTAAGTTTGACCCTTTTAATGCTCTGTAGCAATTTACTGCCAAAATTAAGTGGCATTTGGGGGGGGGCTGCTGTGTGTGTGTACACTCCATCACATCTAATCCCCCCCCCCCCCGGTTTGCCTCTACATTTTTTTACTTCTGAGGCAGAAGCGCGTCAAGCTCATGATCCCTTTCACCTGAATAGCTGCTCTTTCACTCCTTCACTCCACCCCTCCCTTTTCTCCCTCCAGTCAGGTCCTGGCAGATGAGTATTTCAACCAGACAGCCTTTCTCCCGGGCAAAAATGGAAAGACCCTTTAGTCTGGCTGTCTGGCGGCATAAAGGGAGTACAATCCTGTCTCGGCAGAGATTTGGGCATTGTACGATTTTAAAAAACGCTTTGGAACCTGGAATGCAAGGTTTGGGTTTTATATTGAGGCTTGGAGGGATCGCTTTTCCCTGCCAGGACCTGATGCAATCCATTCAAGCCCCCAGTTCCTTTAAAACTACACGGAGGCTTAGGGCGCGTTAAATGTGCTTAGGGAAAACAATCCAGACTTTTAGCATTCTAGGAAAGGCTGGGGAAGAGGCGGGGTGTCAGCAGGCATGGCAAGAGTGCGCTAAATCGCTGGTGTGATGATGGAGCTCTTGCGTGTGGAAATGTGCCCATCCATGCTAAAATACAAAAGGCAACAGGAAAGCATTGCAACACACTTAAAAGGGAACAAAAAGAATGAAACAGTATGTATTTCGCTGGGAAAGAAATAAGTGATGTGTTAAATGGGGCCCTGCATTTCCCTACTGATTTTTCCAAATATTGAAGGGGTGGGGTAGAGCAGAAAGACCCCACTTGTCAGCATCATGAGTAAGCAATGTGCCTTCATCTCATTTTGTTGTATTTGTGAAATGTTGTCCTTTTCTATTTTATTGAATGATCAGCCTGACTAGCATATTATTTGTTTTGACTGATAGAATAAATTGGATTGGTTTGGATTATTTGTTAGAGCCAAAGATCTTTCCTAACAGTTTACCAGATGGTACCAAAAGTACAAAGCAATACATACCACGGGGCTCAAGATCTGCACGGGAAAAGGAGATTGCCAAATGCAAACGACGCTGTTTTTCACAAAACAAAGCCCTGCCAACTTTGGATCAGCTACGAGGGCTAAAAAGAACAACTCCAGGGTGTCATGAAATTTATTGCTCTCATTCAGAAGAAGAGTAATTTGTGGGGTGGAGGGGGGGATGGATACATAGAACTAAGCAAGTGGCAATAAATATATAGAACTAAGCAAGAACTGAGCCCCTGCCAAAGGAAGAGAAGCAGGTGGCTACCAGAAAGAGGGCCTTCTCTGCTGTGGCACCCCAGCTGTGGAATGAGCTCCCTAGAGAGGTTCGCCTGGCACCTACATTATACTCCTTTAGACGCCAGGTGGAGACCTTTTTATTTTCTCAGTATTTTAACAGTTCTTCAGTTTTTAACCTTGCTGTTTAAATTTGTACTTTTAAATTCGTATTAATTTCTGCACGGCTGCTCGGTTTTATCCTGGTTGTGCTTTTATACTGTATTTTATATTACGTATTTATACTGTCGTTTGTTTTATATTTTGAATGGTTTTTATGGTTTTAATTTTTGTAAACTGCCCAGAGAGCTTCAGTTATTGGGCGGTACCGAAATGCAGTCAATAAATAAATAAATAAAGCAAGTGGCACCTGCTGGAACAAGCTGATGCCATGTGGAGTACTCTTGTTCAAGATGCCGGCCATATCCTTTCCAGGAGACTCCATTCCATTTCCCCCTCTTCCCAGTTGTAGCCACTGCTCGCTGATCAATCAGCACTTGATGTTGACTGAGTATGCTCAGTCCTCCCCTCCTCCTCCTCTGGAGTCCAGTGTCCATGAGGTATTGTTTTCTCAAGTTTTTTTCCTGGGGGGGGGGGTGTCATCTGCAAACTTCAGTGTTCCCCCAACCCTGCTGATACCTCCCTATTGTTTGTGGGTGGTCTTGTTCTGGCTGTTGTGCTGTTCTGTTCTGGGACGGCAGCTGTCCTGAAAGGCGGCCAATAAATATTTTAAATAAAACTCAATACACAAGGCCAGTTCTACACCAAGCAAGATATGACACTTTGAAAACGGTTTGAAAACTGTATATAGAGTGTGCCCTGGGCCCTAACAGTTGTCATTACTGTTATAAAATGTTTAAAACAGTAGTGTAGATCCTGCTCTGGAGAATGAATTTACTCTTAGGTTCCCTCTACAAGATTTTGGTTTGACACCCGGTTGCCCGATTAGGCGCATCTCCTCACAATCGCTTTTAAGTTTTGCACCCTTTATTCTCCCCGCCTACCAGAATCTCCCACCTTTGGTTTCCTAGGTTACCTGCCGGGAATGATATGGTTGACCTGTTTGGCTACCTCGCTCCCCTCCAATTTTGCCACCAGCTGAAGTTTCTCCCCCCCTCCTAGAACTGCTCAGGAGTAAATGGGAATGTGCCTCAGAAGTTTCACCCTCCAGCAGCCTTTTAAAAAGTATTTTCGGCTGCCTCTCTCTGCCCCCCACCATTTGCTGGAGAGAGAGGAAGAGAGTGAGAGACCAAAGAGAAGGAGCGAGCGAGAGAGTAGAGATCCGCACGCACGCCCAAACAGACAGGGGAAGCTGCTTCGTTCCTTCCTCCTCCTCCTTATTTTCCCAGTGAGATCAATTGTTTTCTCTTCTCACCTTCTCAATCATCCGTTGTCGTTTTGGTGATGTAAAACATTCAGATGCGCACACACCGCCCCCCCCCCCCAGCAAGCAAGCGAGGGGAACGAGGTGTGTGTGTATGTGTGTCTATGGACGGAGGCAGGCATGCAGACAAGCATGAAAACACCCTCCCCCTGTCCAATCCCCCTTTCCCTGCTTCCCGTCTCACTAATAAGGTCTCTTTTTACACACACACACACACACACACACACACACAGACAGCTCATCTCAGGAACCCAGCAAGAAGCGAGGGGACAAGTTGTCTAAGCGGATCACTAATTATCCACACATACGCATGACAACAAGACCATCTGATTGTTAATGCGCCTCCTCACAAAATTGTTTATACGAACATAAGGCGCTCTTACTCCCACGGTAAATTAAAACTCGCTATTTAACGCGCATTCGAAAATGCGAATAATCGGAGATTTAAAGTGCCTGGACCCCTGATTTGCGCTCCGTTCTTGTAGAGGTAAATTTGGTAATGCGCCTTGAAAGAGTTTTAAATTGCTCTTGTAGAGGCACCCTTAGTGTAAAGAACGACACACGCTCTGAATAGGCCCTCTTTCCTGCTAGCAAAATGCCCATTGTTGAGATGGCGGTGGTGATTCTATGGGGCATGTGTGCATAAGCGGAGAGGGGTCCAAGTATATTTAAAAGCGCTTTAAATCCCAAAGGGTGCAATCCTAGGCCTCCTCCACACGAGACGTTTAATGAGCCTTGAAGGCTCATTATAAATTTTACCTCCACACCAGCGGAGCGCAAAACGGGCGTACAGGCGCGTTATCTCCCCGATAATGCGCATTTTCGAATGCGCGTTAAATAGCGACTTTTATTTTTCTCCGGCCATTAAAGCGCATTTTCGCCGTGTGAACAAGCGATTATGCGCATTAACGTCTTCTAAAGCACTTTTTGGACATCAATTAATGCGCTTCGCCGCCTCTCCCCGCCTCCCGTGCAGAGGGATTAGGCGTAAATGCGCCTCCGCGAAAATGCGCATAATCCCCGAACAGGGCGCAAAAGCGCATCCTTGTGGAGGGGGCCCTATGCACATTTGGGCAGAAAAAAAGTCCTACAATTCCCAGCATTCCCCAGCCAGCTGGCTGGGGAATGCTGAGAGCTGTAGGGTTTTTCCCCCCTGTCTAAACATACATAGCATTGCATCCTAAATTATTTTTATTTCTTCGGTTTAAGGCAAGGATAGTGAACCACAGTCTTGGGGGTCAAATCCAGCCCAGCCCTCCAGGGCTTCCCAAATGGTGACCCCCCCCTTCTGACCATCTGGCATGGGATTGTAGCCCTTGGTGGTCAACAACATTCTGGAACATTGCCGCAGAGCTGGGGGGGGGGGCGGGGGCGGGGCAGTGGGACCAGTTGGCCCAGGGGCCATGATTTTGAGGGGGCACTCCGATGAGGAGGTCCCCCCAGCTTACACTACTGCTTCTGCAGCGTAAGCAGCCCTTCGAGAAGCGAGGGGCTCGCCTTGCGGAAACAGCGCAGGAGCTGTTGTGAATAACCCAGTCAGGCTACAAACTCCAGAGGGCCATGCTGCATACGGGGCGGGGATATATGTGCCTTGAGGTGTTGTAGAACAGGGGCGGCCATGTTGTCCTTTTTTGAAATGGGGGCACACACTTCCCATCTGGCCTGGGCCTATCACTAGCTCTGCACGGCCCTGCATTGCTGTGATAAGATTCTATTCGGACTGATATTCTATCAGATCTCTCTCTTTTCTGTCCATCTTCCGTTTTGTGTTTTGGATGCCACCATCTTTCCACGTGGCATCCTGTGCCTTTAGTGGCCTCTTCACCTTCAGCTGTTTGGGGCTTGCTGGTGTGGGACTGAGATATTCCTCTTCCTGAATAAACTAAGCATGAGATCAGCTGTTAGAAAGGAAATGAATCATTCTTCCGTTTCCCCCTCCCTCCCCTTGTGAGAGTTAACCATCTACTGCATCTTGTTTGCTTTTTTGGGGTGGGAGGCAGGCTGCGGAAGGAGGATTCCTTTGCAATTCTGGAAATCAATTAAAAAAAATAATAACCAACAACTGGCGACCTCGTTGCACCCGCTAATAAAGTTAACGGGATTGATACAGACTTTTTTTTTTTTTTTGCCAGCTTGGCGCCTAACGATTCGGACGTCCCGGGGTGTTCCTTGGAAATGACTCTGGCTGCTGACAGATGGTCTTGTAATTCATGGCTCTGTCAGGGAGCCAATCTCGCCTATGAATCACTCCAAGACATTCTTACATGTATGAACATGTGGGAGGCATCCTCCATCTGTAGGGAGTAATGGAGAAAGCGACGGACAATCTGCAGTTTGGCAGGGGCAGGGGATGGGGAGTGTTTCAAATGCCATCAATGTATTCATTTGAATTTGCAGCACAGAGTCAAGTGGGGGGGGGGGAGGAGGAGCCCAGCATTCCTCAACTTCTTGCCCTCCAGATGTGTTGGGCTACTTTTTATTTTATTCATTTAGAGTGCAATCCTATACATGGAGCATGCTGAGAGTTGTATGGCTTTTTCCTGTCTAAACATGCATAGGATTGCACCCTTTGTCATTTGTAACATTTTACGTTCTATCTTCTGCTTTTAATTCTTCTGAACTTTGGCTTTGGCTATTGGGTAGTATAGAAATGAAATAAATAAGGTACAATCCTATGGTGAGTAGACAGAAGCAATGTGCTAACCTCTTTCTAGGTTTCTCTGAGCTCCATCAGATGAGCATTTTATTGTACTCTCGTTACTGGGCACTTACGGATTTTTGTGGCTCCCTCTCACAATATTGTCTGCCTCCCGCGCACCTCCCGCCCCTTCTAGCCTTCTTCGCACCATAAAAAAACACCCCAGTAAGTCTGACATTTTTAAAGATGGAAGTGGCCATTATGTCCTGCTGTGTGCAGGAGAAGCAGCGGGTTCAAAACAGCCCACTGAATAGGCCGCATGCGTGTTGTTTACTTCCTCTTTCAGAAGAGGAAGTAATGAGGGACAAATGCACATGTGGAGAAGCGACGGGAAGCGAACACGATTTCCCCCTGTGTGATGGTGTGCTCTGTTCCCTCTGAACTTAGCTTCAGTCCTACCAGTAGCTGAGAGTGGGTGGGTGGTGAGGGTGGGACAGATATTTCCAGCAACAATACGTGGCTCCCAGTTGAGATGCAAAGTATTTGGGGTTGGGGGTGGCTTGGACTTACATGGGCAATTAAGAGATTTCCCAAAGACTTGCTCCTGGTGGAGATTGTTACATGATTACTGCATGCCCTCCTGCTGCGTTGGAGTACAGGTCCCATTATGACGTTGCCATGTGTTGCTCCCATGGCATGTTACCTTGCAGGTCATCTTATGCTGGGTCTTTGTGCCACGAGGGCCCCATGTTACTTCATTTAGATCCATCCTGGATCTCTGTTGTCCCTCTTGGTGGGATACGGAACCCAAATTTACAGAGGCATTGACAATGAGGAGGGAAGCAGCCGGTTTAGGGGCCTCTGTGGGTTGACAGTTGGGCCTCCACTGCTGCGTGGACCTTGACAGATGCCCGATTATGCCCCACCCCCCTAGTGCTGGCCTAAGTTTCGATGGGAGCTGCGAGAGTATAAACACATTCGGTGACGTTTTCCAAGCAGCAAAGGATTATTTCTTCGGCGGCTTCCACTGGGTCAAACGGAAGCACCTCTTTGTCTGACTTGAAGAAGCGCCGTTGCTTTCTCTCTTGAAAACCCGGCACTGTCTGCTTGAGAAGCAACGGCGGGTTTTAGCAGCAGGCGAGCTGTTTTGTCTACCGCTTTCTCATTACAAGTGGCCACATTTGCCCTCCAAGCGCTGCCGATCCCAGACTTTGATCCCCTGTTTGAACCCTTGTCGACGAAAGATTCGTGCAAGAGGCCGTTTGAGGATGGGCAAATGGAACTGCGCGGCCTCAGTGTTCTGGAGCTCCTCTGGCTTTCCCTTCTCCGTCTCAGCCTCCTTGAAGTGAAAAGGTAGTTATGGCTACAGCAGATACTAGACATGAAAGGACAGAGCCACTGCTTCCAGGACTCGAGTGGAGAGGAGCAGGAAGACGGTCTTGGATGGTTATGCTGCCGATGGGGCTGCTCAGATCAAAGTCCTGCCAGGTCCTCCTCGTGCCAAGATGTTCTTCATGGATAGGATGATGATGATGATGATGATGATGATGATGATGATGATGATTTTATCCTTATCCACCTCTCCCTCTGGATCAAGGCAGGGAACAACATGAAATACAAAACAGCATAAAATACATAAAACTGATTAAAAACGTATAAAACGAATGAATTATTAAAAACATATAAAATGAATACATTATTAAAATAACAATGAAACATCTAAAAATTCAACTGGATAGGCCTGCTGGAAGAGATCAGTCTTTATGGCTTTCTTAAACTCAGAAAGGTAATTAAGTTGACGAATCCCTCCCAGCAGGCCGTTCCACAGTCTGGGAGCGGCAGAAAAGAAGGTCCTCTGGGTAACAGTTGTCAGCCTAGTTTTGGCTGTTTGAAGTAAATTCTTCCCAGAGGACCTGAGTGTGCGGGGCGGATTGTACGGGAGAAGGTGATCCCGCAGGTAACCTGGACTCAAACCATGTAGGGCTTTAAAGGTAATAACCAACACTTTATACTTCACCCGGAAACTAATTGGCAGCCAGTGAAGTGATTTTAAAATTGGTGTAATATGGTCACCTCTACATGTACCGGTGACCAATCTGGCTGCCCTATTTTGAACTAATTGAAGTTTCCGGACTAGGCACAAAGGTAGCCCTATGTACAGCACATTGCAGAAGTCGAGCCTTGAAGTTACCAGCGCGTGCACTACCGTCTTTAGGTCTTCCTAAACAGATGGTGTTCTGTTTTATAGAGCAGAGTGAACTTGATGCCTAAGACAAGTCTGTGGGGTGTGTGTATCTTGTTGGGTAGGTTTTTGGACTGTTAAAATGCACAGCAAGAAGAAGAACAGAACAGTAAATTGCCTCTCCCTGTGGTATTTTGGCCGCCATCCCAACATGGCACCCTTCAGGTGTTTTGGACAACTCTCAGCATTCCTGACCATTGGCCACACTGGTTGGGACTGATGGAAATTGAAGTCCAAAACATCTGGAGGGGACCAGGTTGCAGAAGGCTGGGATTTGGGGCTCATTTACAGAAGAAAACATAATGCAGTTGTGTGTGTGTGTGTCTCATCCTGTAATGACAATCCCTGCCTTTATTTATTTAAACATTTATATCCCGCCCTATATCACAAGGATCTCAGAGCAGCGTACAGATAATGAGAGAGATAAGGAGCAGCTGAACCGGGGAGTGTTTGGGGCGTAACACTCCATAGAAGCTGGTGGAGACCAGCTGGGCTTCAGGCAAGCTGACGCTAATGGCTCATTAATCCCTGTTCCATAAAAGTCTGGCCAGAGCTCAGCCCAAGGGCTGAAAGCAACGATCATCTTGGATGTCTGTGCCTTGCTCTGTGTATTTCAGCTCTGTGCCTTTGATTCAAGCTTGGATTCTGACCCCTGGATTGTGACCCGACTATTCTCTTGTGTGTTCCTGAAACCTTGGACTTGCCTGGACGTATCCTGACCCTGTGGACCGGCTTCCTGACTACGATTCAGTGTCTTGCAATTCTACTACTGTTATCTGGACTTCAACAGCATCTTCGGCGTTTGACTGACAGACTGGATTACTGACCTTGGACCTGCACATTCCTAAGTGGCATCCTTGAAACACGACACACACATATAAAAAAGAATAAATATACAATTCTAAAACAAATCAAACTGTTAATATATTAAAACCAATACGAAATTTTAAAACAGTAAAATCCAATCAAAACAAGACAGTGTGCAGGCTGGTGGATTTAGCCATTGAAGGCTATATTTATATACCTACCCAACCAGAAATGTGGGACAAACTTTCTACAATTCGGAAAGTTCAGCCTATGTTTACAAGAGACTCTTTTGCCATTTCATCTGCTGTCCATGTGAATTGGACCCAAGCTGCTGTGGTGGCGCTGGTCTGTGCGTGGAAAGTGTGCGCGGATCATCCTGTGCCATCTTTTTCATTCCGCCTGAGGGAAGAGAGCGAATCACTCACCCCGTGGCTTGGAAATCTGCAGGTTAAGAATGGGTTAGTCTGCATGAAGATATTGCTTTGCTTGCCACAGGGCACTGATGAATCACAGCAGATCATTGCCTTCTGTCGCCTCCCAACACATTTTCCACATTGGGAAGTTTTGCTTGAGGCGGTAGGAATCCACCATCCACCTGTGGGTTGTGCTAACAGCTCCTCACATTAAGAGGATCAAGCGAATGCTGAATTTTACGTGTGAATAATGAAACGTTTGAACGTGTCCCCAGTGAGAGAGCCATTGTTAGGCCCAGTAAGTAGGAACGGACCGCAAATTAGCTGACGGGTAATTGTGGCTCATGAATGTTGGAAATTGGGCACCTGAGAGCTGAAGACCAAATTTAGATACCTTTTACTGCCTGGCTGAAAGGAAAGCGGAAAATGGGCTTTTGCCAGCACTATTAGAGCACCGTGGGTGGTCTGATGAGACAAATCCATCTTGGAAGATGGGGCAGGTGCTGATGCAAATGCTGAGGTAAAACCGAGCCATGGTTTGGAAGGCATCATAAAAGAACAGGAGGGGTGAGCAGCGTCAGAATGTGGCCAGTTAATGAATTGCTTTGTCCGGTGCAAAATACGAGAGATAGAATACAGAGAAGGAAATCAGCCAGCTGGTGGCATGAAATGAGGAGGAATCAGGTTCTCTCTCTCTCTCTCTCTCTCTCTCATGCATGGGCAAGACTGGACACATTAAGCAAGGAGATGCCCTTAAATCTCTGGAGATTTGTATGCAATTTCATTAATTTATTTGTTTTTTTATTTTATTATTACGTTTATTTCCTCTTGCAAGGAACCCAAGGTGACTTACACGGTCCTCCTCCATTTTACCTTCACAACAACCCTGTGAGGTAGGCTAGCCTGAGAGTCAGTGACAGGCTCAAAGTCACCCAGTGAGTTTCATGCCCAAGTGGGGACTAGAACCCGGATCTCCCGACTCCCAGCCCAACACTCTAACCACTACGCCAGAGGCAGAGTGGGACAGCTCAGAGTGTTCCTGTACAGGGTTCCAGCCAACCATGCCTTCTTTCACAATACTCCATTCCATCGATTCCCACTTCTTCCTGGTTTCCCACCTTGCCCCCAACAGTCGGTATTCCATGACCACCAAGCATACTCAGTCCTCATTTGCTTGCTTTGGGGTCCTTAAAAAATGTAAGCCCACTCCCCAAAGATTTGTTGTGGTTCTGTAAATGTTGGGATTTCCTATTAGTGCAGAACTGGGGTGTCAAACCTTTCAGGCTGGGGGCCGCATTCCACTTCGGAGAAGCTCTCAGGGGCTACATTCTAGTGGGGGGGGCGGGGATGAAGGCAAAAGGGGCGTGGCCAGAAACACCAGTTTATTGTAGCTTAAAGCTGTTGCTGCCAGGAACTAGGCCATGGAAGAAGCACTTCAACCTTTTAGAAGGATGGTGGTGTGATGTGTGGGATTGCACAAAAGATGAGAGACCACCACACAATTGGAGGTCAAGAGACCATGGCTGCACCTCTGACCTCTCCTCTGGAAAACCCCTACTTGCCCAGTAAAATGGTGCTTACTAAATGGAGTTCCCTCTTGTATTTGTCCCTGTGTTTGCCTGGACCCAGTAAGGTCAGGAGAAAATATATAGGACTGCTTTGCAGCAGTGGAGGCTGGTGGCTCTGATGTCAATGGGGCAGCAAATCAGCTCTGGGTTTCAGTCAGAACCAGTCAGAAATCTAAAGGAGCCATCCAAGGTGAGCCCCATAGCAAATTCACTGTGGGTGAATCCAATTTCTGTCCTGCAAACTGGAACGGAATCCTGCCGCTGGGTGCTTCTGGAACCATTTTGTGTTTATACAATTTATTTATTACTAATTAGAGACTACTAGTGGGTGGTGTTGAGTATAAATGTGCAGCACTCACTCTCACACACACCTTCTCTAGTATGTTTCTCAGACCTCCATCACACCTAATTCTCCCACCCCCGATTTGCCTCCGCGGTTTTTTACCGCGGAGGCAGAAGCGTGTCAAGCTTATGATCCCTTTCACCTGAATAGCTGCTCTTTCGCTCCTTCACTCCTTTGCTCTTCACTCCTCCCCTCCCCTTTCTCCCTCCAGTCAGGTCCTGGCAGATGAGTACTTCAACCAGACCGCCTTTCTCCCGGGCAAAAATGGAACAACCCTTTAGTCTGGCTCTTTGGGGGCATCGAGGGAGTAGAATCCTGTCTCTGCAGAGATTCAGGCCTTGTATGATTTTAAAAAATGCTTTGGAGCCTGGGATGCAAGGTTTGGGTTTTATATTGAGGCTTGGAGCCAGCTGCTGGGAAAGATCGCTTTTCCCTGCCAGGACCTGATGCAATCCATTCAAGCCCCCAGTTCCATTAAAACTACATGGAGGCTTAGGGCGCATTAAATGCACTTAGGGAAAATAATCCAGCCTTTGAGCATTCTAGGAAAGGCTGGGGAAGAGGCGGGGTGTCAGCAGGACAGGCACTGCATCATGTGCATACCATGCTGCAAATCTGCACACCAGGCATGGCGAGAGTGTGATAAATCGCTGGTGTGATGGAGCTCTCAGACGGCTTCCTTTTTGCCTTCTTAATCCTGGGACTTTGTTTCCCTCATTAAAACACACCTTTCACGATTCCAGTGGCCTACCGCTGCTCTCATTTTCACAGCTTAATTCCTTCCTTCCTCCCTCTTTCTCTTTAATCCCTTTCATTTTGTGGAGATGATCACACAAGGCTGCTTTTCTTCGCGGGGGAATCCGTGAAGCCGAAATGAGATGCAGCGGATTCCAGCCCTGCACGCACCTGCAGGGGCCTCGTCAGTTAACTGGATGAGCGTTACGTCAAATGACATTTGAGTGAGCTGCATGCAGTGGTTCGTTTGGGGAGGGGATCGCTGAGTTTTGAACTCCTTGGGGGGGGGGGAGGCAGTAGTTACCGAACTTCTTCATTCACATCTGTGCATGAACTCACATGAATGCATTTGTGCCTGACGAATCCAGAAATGCAGGAATCTTTTTCAAGCCATGGTATGTGCATAGAATAATAGAATAGTAGAGTTGGAAGAGGCCTCTAAGGCCATCGAGTCCAACCCCCTGCTCAATGCAGGAATCTACCTTAAAACATCCCTGACAGATGGCTGTCCAGCTGCCTCTTGAAGGCCTCTAATGTGGGAGAGCCCAGGACCTCCCTAGGTCATTGGTTCCATTGTCATACTGCTCTAACAGTCAGGAAGATTCTCCTGATGTCCAGCCGGAATCTGGCTTCCTGTAACTTGAGCCCATTATTCCGTGTCCTGCACTCTGGGATGATCGAGAAGAGATCCCGGCCCTCCTCTGTGTCACCACCTTTCAAGTATTTGAAGAGTGCTATCAGGTCTCCCCTTAGTCTTCCCTTCTCCAGGCTAAACATGCCCAGTTCGTTCAGTCCCTCCTCATAGGGCTTTGTTTCCAGACCCCTGATCATCCTTGTTGCCCTCCTTTGAACACGCTCCAGCTTGTCCGCATCCTTGAAGTGTGGTGCCCAGAACAGGATACAATACTCAAGCTGAGGCCTAACCAGTGCCGTATAGAGGGGAACCAGTACATTGCATGATTTAGAAGCTATACTTCTATTAATGTAGTAATTGCATTTTTTTTTGCAGCCACATCACACTGTTGGCTTATATTCAGCTTTTGTCTTATTGACCGTGGTTAAAGCTATGGTTTAAGGTGTCTTCTGAATGGGGCCTTTGAGTCCGATTCTGTAGCCAACTGTGGATCCACCTAATAGTTGTTCCATCTAGCTCACTTTGAGCTAGTTTGCTGATCAGAATGTCATGTGGTACTTTGTCAAAGGCTTTGCTGAAGTCAAGATATATTATGTCCACAGCATTCCCACAGTCCACAAGGGAGGCTACCCGATTAAACAAGGAGATCAGATTAGTCTGGCAGGATTTGTTCTTGACAAATCCATGCTGGCTTCTGGTAATCATTGCATTGTTTTCAAAGTGCTTACAGATTGACTTCTTTATACTCTGCTCCAAAATTTTCCCAGGGATTGCTGTTAGACTACCTGGTCTGTAGTTCCTAAGTTCCTCCCTTTTGCCCTTTCTGAAGATAGGGGCAACATTAGCTGTCCTCCAGTCATCCAGCACTTCACTCGTCTTCCATGATTTTTCAAAGATAATAGACAGTGGTTCTGAGAGGTTTTTTGCCAGCTCCTTTATTACTCTAGGATGCCGTTCATCGGGCCCTAGAGATTTGAACTTGTTCAAAGAAATTAGGTGTTCCTTGACCAATTGTTTCTCAATCTCAAACTGTAATCCTTCCCCTTCAGCTTGTACTTCACTTTTGCCAAGGGGGGGGGGGGTCATAGACCCACTTTTGGGAGAAGACTGAGCCAAAATAGGAATTGAGCACTTCGGCCTTTTCTTTGTCTTCTGTTGTCAATTTGCCAGCCTCATCAAGCAGTTTAACCACCATTTCTTTCCTCTGTCTTTTACTATGCACATACCTGAAGAAAGCCTTTATGTTGCTTTTAACATCCCTCGCTAGTCTCAGCTCATTCTCAGCTTTGGCCCCACCCCTTTTGTCCTTAGCCCCACCCAACCCTGGAATGCGCCCTGAGACCTCCCCCAAAATGAAATTCGGCCTACGGGCTGGAGGACGTTTGACTTTCCTGCCTTACGTCGTCCTGACAGAACTACAGAAATTAGTTTAGTGACAAAGATTAAGAGTGAACAATACAAGTTTTATTTTTACCATAAGTGATTACAGAAAGAAGAAAGCTTGATCAGTATATTCCTAGCTCTGGACTGGCAGACTAGTCCTAGCAACAGAGATGGAGTGAGAAAAGACAGAGGCGGGTAGCTGTGGTTTGCCAAATATAAAGCAGGAAGAGCGCTGGGGAAACAGAAAGGCAGGGCTGGGGGGAAACTTAAGCACCATAGTGATTTCTCCAAGTGTCAGTGGCTGAGGGTGAGTCACGTGAGGGCAGAATGGATAGATTTCAGAAGAGCCTTCTCTACCCCATTGCCCTCCATATGGCTGGGGAGACTCTGGGGAAGGTTGTTTTAGAGCCATGGCAGGAAGTAGGGGAAGAAGTAAATTCAGAGCCAGTATATTTGGTCATATGGCTGTGCTTGGCCCAAGACTTGATGCGATCGTCCATGGAATAACCCAATGATCTTAAAGTCCACACTCCCAACTGCCCCGCTGCCCCACCACAAGACAGGTTGCCTCACAGGTTTGCAAAGAAAGGCCACCCAGTTCTACAACCTCACAACTGTGGCAACACACATTGGAGGTCCCCTTGTGATGAACAACCAGGAACCCAGTGTGGATTGGTGACTATGCTGAGAGGGCTCTGGTACAGTGACCATATGGAAAGGAGGACTGGGCTCCTGTATCTTTAACAGTTGCATAGAAAAGGGAATTTCAACAGATGTCATTTGTAGGCATGCAGCACCTGGTGAAATTCCCTCTTCATCACAACTGTTAAAGCTGCAGATCTTGTATCTAGAGTGACCAGATACAAAAGAGGGCAGGGCTCCAGCAGCTTTAACGGTTGTGATGAAGAGGGAATTTCACCAGCTGCCGCATGCATACAAATGATACCTGCTGAAATTCCCTTTTCTATGCAACTGTTAAAGATGCAGGAGCCCAGTCCTCCTTTCCATATGGTCACCCTAGCTCTGGGGAAATGCAGAAATGGGCATGCGATAGGGTGGGATGCTCTGTCTGGGTATACATAGCAGCAAGGTGGTTGAAGCAAAGGGAGGGGTAGTCTGGCCCTGGAAAGATGGGTGGCTAGCTAGGCATTGCAAAACACATGCTTCTGAGAGATGGTTTGGTGGGGATGGTACTCAGAACAAAAGGGGGTGCAAAGGGCCTCCCAGGTGGTACTTTAAACTGCTGGTCTCTTTTCAGGATGCTTCAAGGTTGCACCTGGCTTATTGCCAAGGCTATAGATTGGCCAATTTAAAGGCACCCTTTTGCATTGCCTGTCTTTGGGATTCCAAGCTTTGCATACAACAGGTGGGGCAACTCCTTTGATGAAGTTACAGTAGAGGACACTCAGGTCAATGCATTTCAATTACAACAAAGACAAGGCAGCCTAGTATACTAACACCAGCATCCTCTTCTTCCCAGCTGCCACAATCCTCCTGTCCGTGCAGCTTTTCCCAGAACAAAAGCGATGTACACTGAGCATGTACAAAAGCCAATATGGCTGAGCTTCACAGTAACACGGCCAGGGAGGCACAGTTGTAGCATTGAATCCCAGCTGCTGATGCCTGCTCTGTAGCCCCCTGAATTCCCCCACCCCAACCCAGAACTCTGAGCACCACCAGCTGGCTTGATCTAGCCACCATTTTAATTTCCCACAATGCCCCAGGTCTAGTGTGGCTCTGAGGAATTGTGGGAAATGTGAAAGGCGGCTAGACTCCACCATCCTGTGCTGCCTGGAGCACAACCAGCGTGGTCAGATACTCTTGGCAGAGTGCACGGTGAGAGCAAGGGACTTTTCCCGTGGTCCCTCTCAAACTTGGAGCCAGCCCTGGTGGCGGCGAACTCATTTCAAGATCAAGTGGCTGTTGGAAAGAGTGTTTGTTTTTTTAACTTCTGGAAAATTCCACAGATTCTCCTCTAGATTCAGTGGCTTCTGGAAAGTTCTGCATTTGGTCCTCTAGATGTCGCTCTCCTGCAGTTCAGCACCAGAGCTCTTCTGCCCGCTCCTTTGAAATCACCCTTCTAGTCCACAAGGTCCCTCCCATGCCCTAACAACCAGAACAGACACAGATTAGTCCTCATCATTTGCTAATGAACAGTTTCTGCTGCTTCCACTGAAATTGCTCCAAGACGGGAAACTAGTGAAGGGGAAAAAAGGCACTCCTTAAAGCAACAGCATCATCGTCAACCAATAGCCCTTTTTTTGATGTGTGTGCGTACATATCTATGGGGTTCTATCTGAAATACGTCCTATCTAGAGAAGAACCATTGAGATGAATGGGGCTTGTAGTCCCCAGTCATTTCAATGGGTCTACTCGAAGAAGGACTAACATGGGACATATGGGTTTGTGTATGAATGATGTACCTGCTAATTTATATGTATAGATGCAAATTAGGAAGTAATTACCATCATTTAAATAGAAATACCATACATCTCACTGTAGAGTATGACCTGGTCACCTGTGTGCCTGCTCATTTTGCTGTCCAGGTGCCATTGGTGGGCCTCTCTCTTCTTAGATTCTTGATCCTGCAACCAGAGCCGGCGCTCCCATAAACCAGGGTGAAGCTGCTGTTTCAGGCGGTGGTGCTGGAGGAGTGGCAAATTTCACGACTTCCTCCTCCACCCCACCAGGAGGACCTGACACCACCTCTAACAGGTGCTCCGGAGAGCCCTGCCAGATACTCACCCACCGCAGCATTTGCTGCAGTAGGACCGGGGGACCAAGGGACCACGGGGGATGTCTGGAGCAGCCACCCACTCAGCGATGCTAGTGGGGTGCTCCAAAGAGTCCCACCCATCTGTCTCACTCTCTGAGTGTGGCAAACGCTGCAGCGAGAGAGCAAACTGAGGAACTGAAGAGGAACGGCTGTTTTGGGGTGACCTGGGGTGGGGGTGCCAATTTCATGGAAGAATGTGTTTCAAGGTGATTTTGATGAGAAATTAATTGGCTTTGCCATCGGTGAAATTCAAATAAACCCTAGCCATTCTTTCTAACTGTGCATAGATAGATATAAATTGGCACATGTGCATTTTATAGATCTTTGCCTCCTATGAGAGCTTCCCCTTCCCCAAATCTGTAAAGTGCTTAGCAACTTCCCTGGCCAAACATCCCGGGCTCTCATATTACAAATTCAGGACTCGCAGGAGTTGGATTGGATAAGGCTGAATGCAAACGATACGCAGGTTCACTCTGCATAGACTTAATGCCCTGATCATTCTTAATTTGTTCTATCATGACAGTTTGCTGCAAGAGCAAATTCCCCCTGTTTGGTTGCTGATAAATCCCTTCCAGATTCTTCTCACTCTTAAGCGTTGACCCACCTACGTATTGCTATTTGGGCACCATCTCCATCTGCCGAAAAACAGATGGATGCTTCCGCTACTAGGAGATGCCTCCTCCAGATATTTCATTGGGGTTTTATACTGAGTTGGGTTGGTTTTTTTAAAATAACAAAAACAAAAACAACACACACACACACACCAAAATATGCCATATTTCAAGGAAAGATGCTAGCTCCTGTGTAACCAAGTTGGGGGGGGGGGGATTCGCCACTTGCCAAGCATGAAAAGGAAGAGAGGGTTTTTTAAAACAAAATTAAGAGTCACGCTTGGGCAAAAATAATAATAACTCATCCTTCCCAGAGGAGAAAGCAGTGCAACCTGGAATAGTATGCAATGAATATCAGAAGGACAGACCCTGAAGCTAAACCCATGTGCAAGAAGAGGTCTTGAGGAGCAGACAGGAAAGGACTCTAGAGAGAGAGCGGGGAGGAGGAGGAGGAGGAAGAGGGATGTTTAACTTCATTGAGCAAAGAAATCATGTCTCTGTTGTTTGTTGAGGGCCAAAGTGCAAGATACTTCGCTCAGGATACGCTGGAGTTTAATATGAAACCTGTTGAAGATGGTGTATATACAGGTGGGTCTTGAGTAACTGTACTCCAAGGAACAGGAACCAACGGAGTATGGAGGTGGCTGAGATTCAACCTCAGGGGGGGGTGCGCTTGTGTGTGAGGGGGAAGAAACAAGAGTTAGCATTACATGACAAATTAGAGTTACAAACGAGAGGTGTGGCTGGACTAGTGGAAGGTGTAACTGTGAATCTTCTTAATCTGCCTTCAGGTTCATTTTTACTGGTTGAGTTGGCGTGGTTGTGTATTTTGATGCACAAGGGTGGGTGTTGGACCATTTTAGCAGGGCCGGCCTTGCCATTGGGCAGAGTGAAGCAGTCACCTCGGGTGGCAGATGCTGGCAGGTGGCAGTGAGGTGTTAGACGACAGTCCTGCATGCCTTGAGGCCTGCTCTGTGTTTGCCTGCTGCTTTCAGGAGCAGCGGAGGATGCTCTCCCAGATTCATCTGCCCGTCCCATTGGCTTTTGTACACGGAATGGGAGGGGCGCCATCTTTTCCTTCATCTCAGGCAGCAAAAGGTCATGAGCATTGCAGGTCTTCGATGCAGCTTCCAAAGACTCTTGAGCAAATTGCCTTTCGATCTTGGTGAAGCAGGACATTCACAGGTAGATCTTCGACTCTCTACCTCTCCCCACGCTGAAGGGCCCGTGACAAAGGGGCCATCCCGATGGGCCCTGTGTTGTCTTCGGGTGACACCGGTTGGTGCTCTGCTTCAGTAGCGGTGGTGGCAGGGCAAAAAGCAAGCCTTGTCTGGAAAGGCTGACCCCCGGGAGCAGAGCAGATTACAACACCCAGGTTCAGGGTTCAGAGCTGCTCCTGCTGCAGAGTTCTTCCCACAGGTTGAATGTCACCGATTGGGGGCTTGCGACGTCCTCACACAGGCAATGTCTGGAGATGGGTTTTGTTTTGCCATTAACCTGGAGCATGAAGGATTCCTTGGCTCTTGACGGGTGTCAGGGGCTCTGTGTGCCTCCAGTTTTGCAAACTCGGTGGTATAAGTTGGTTCTTGATCTCTCTCGGCCCCAGGCTGGAGATGCTTTCCACCGGGTGTGTGTGATCCTCCCAAGCAGCCCTCCGCTGCCCTCGGAGGGCTGCAAGAAGACAGCCCTGGAAGCGCCATTGAGCTGCTGGCACTTGTCTCTGTGCGCTCGTGTGTGTGCGCGCATGAGAAGAGAGTGTGTGTTGGAAAAGGCAGCGCGTGAGCATGCTCAGTGGTGCGCAAGGCTCTTGGCCAAAACCAGAGCAGCATGCTTGCGTTCCCTGCCTCCAGAATTTTTCCCCCTGCCCTTGTTTCTGGGATCGATATCTCTCTAGATGTCTTCTGGGTTTGAGAGAGCTGGAATTGTGAGTACTAACTCTGAGCGAGCGTTCCATGCACTTGCTTCTAGAGGGTGGGAGTGCTGAAACGGAGGAGAGAAGTATTTTTTTCCCCGGGGTGGGGGGCGGTTGGTAAATGTCTTGGCATTGCTTCACTTTCTTGTTGGTCTCATCCTTACAATTCCCAGGCTTCCCTCTCCCTAAATGTGACTGTCCTGCGTGCAAGAGAGGCACTCTGCTCATGCTCAGAGGTCCCATCGGTGTGAGAGAGCCGCAGCGTTCCAAACTGGTTTGGGTGCTAAGCTTTCGGGTCAACTTTGCCCTCCAAATGTTTCGGGCGACCACAATCAAGATTCCTGCCCATTGGCTGTGCTAGCTGGAGTTGATGGGAACAGTAGTCCTTACATTTGGAAGGCAACAGGGTTGGGGAAGGTTGTTTTGGGTGTTAGGTTAAAAGCTTCTCTTTGGTTAGCCGAAAGCAGTGATTCCGGAAACAGAAACTGATGCAGGGGGAGAGCACCTGGTTTGCATGCAGAAGGTTACAGGTTCAAACCCTGGCATCTCCAGGCAGGGCTGGAAGAGACTCCCATCTAAAAACAACTACGGTTTAGAGAGTTGCTGCCAGACAGACATCCTTTTTTTATTATTAAAGATGATTGGTATGAGCTGCCCCTAATTGGTGTCCTCCAGAGTGTGTTGGATTACAACTCCCATCGGTAATCCAAAATGTCTGGAGGGCATCAGGTTGGCTGATACTTTCTCCCTCTCACACGCATACACACAGTGGAGACTGGTGACTCCGATGTCAGTGGGGCAGTGAATCCGCTCCGGGTTTCAGTTAGAACTCTAAAGGAGCTATTGGCACAGAATTGTTGGTATGGAGGAGCATTTAACAATGTGAGACCCCTGCTCCTCCTCCCTCTTCCCCCCTCTAAAAGCATACAGTCCAGAAACAGATGAGAACTCAGACTGTATTAAAACCTCAAACCTACTGCTACTAACAGGTACTGGGCTGAAAGATAGCTCAAATTCAGCCCTTTTTTTGGGGAGGGGAATCCTTTAATATATACTTTATTTATTTTTACAATTTTTTTACATTTATTTTAATTTTTTTTAAAAAAAGGTTTTAAAAATTTTATTTTTAAAAAAATGATTTTTTTTTTAAAAAAGAAACTATATACAAGAGGAATATTCCCCTAAATCACCCTTCCTTCCCCCAAGCTGACACTTCATTTGGGATTGTTGTTACTTTTCTGTTAATGAATCATGAATGTAATTCATGATTACATGTGTGTAATTACATGTGTGTAATTTGCTTGCAGGCTTCTTTTTGGGGTCAGAAGCGATGTATATAATTAAATAACAACACCTTCCATCGTCCCCAGCAAGCCAAGAAACAGTATCCAACACCGGATTGGGGGAGGTGGGAAGACAGGGTTACGTTATGGCTTGGATCCAGGTTATCTGAGAGAGGGTAATCTCTCTTACTAGCCTGCCCGTCACCTGAGGTCTTCAGGGGAGGCCCTTCTCTGTCCCACCACCATCACAGGGCCTTCTCGGTGGCTGCTTTGGAACTCCCTTCCCAGGGAAGCTAGACTGGCTCCTTCCTTGGTGTGCTTTCAGAGGCAGGCTAACACTTTTCTGTTTCAGCTGCCCCTTGAGGAGTAGTGTAGACCTCTGCGGATGTGTTGTTTATACCTTGGATTTTTAAATTATTTGTATTTAAAATGTTTTTAAATGTTTTGAATATTTTAAAATTGGACGATGTTTAATTATATTGTTTAATTTTTGTATACCTCTATCTGTTTTTAACTGTACATGTTTTAATTTGTTAAGCCACCCTGAGTCCCAGTATTGGGAAAAAGGCAGGATATAAATAATAATATTAGCAATAATAAATCAGCCACCCACTGCAGTCCCGATTTCTTGCATTTACTGCGGAGTTCAGCCACGCTGGCGGCTCGCTCCCTCCCTCTGGCGCCGCGTGCAAAGCCCCCAATCCGCCCCTCGGTCCTCTTAACGCCACGTGGTAACCCTGCCGGCTCGGGGAAGTCCCCCCACCTCCCGTCGGCCAACCCACCTGCGGCAAATCGCTGCGTTCGCGACGGGTCGGGCTCTACCACCCGCCCCTCCCTCGACACTTCGGGGATCCAAAAATCCCCCGAGTGGGAGAGGGGTGTGTAGCAGAAGCGGGGAAGGAGAGATGAAAAGAACGGATCGCTGCCCCCAACCCAGCGCACGGGAGGTGGTGCTTTGCCCAAGGAAGAGAGACATAAAGCATCCAAGGAGTCACAGGGGACAGAGCGGGAAGAGAAACTGACTTGGCTGACCAGCTCTGGAAATCCAGATCCTCTTCTACTCCCCCCACCCCCCCCAACCCGCTCAGCCCGTGGACGTGGCTGGAGGAGCCAACTCGCGAATTGGAGGGGTGGGGTGGGCCAGAGCAGGCATGGTCAACCAGACAGCCCTCATTGAGCAAGCGAGGCACGTCTGCGTTCCATTGTTGAGGGCAGGCGCCATGCACAGGCTGAGCAGGGGACGCGTGTGAGATGCCCGAGGAAGATGGCGTATATACAGGTAGGTCTGAGCAGCAGCAGCAGCAGCAGTAGCAGCAGTAGCAGCAGCTTGTGGGGAGCAAAGGGGAGGCAGCCCGCTTTGGCTTGCAGGGAACAAACATACGATCCCCCCTCTTTTTTTTTTTCTTTTTTTTTTAAAAAATAGAAGCCGAGGAAGGAAAGGCAGCAGCAAAGCTGCAGCAGAGGTTTGGAAGGCGCTTTTTTATTTTTGAGTGGGATCGAGCGGATCAGCCAGCAACAAGGGAGGATCCCGCCTTTGCCAGCAAACTTGAGCGAGTCAGGAGCAGACTTTTGAGCGGCTGACTTTGCTCTACTGTGGAAGATGCAACAACCTGTAGCAGATAATTGCCATTCTTGTGGCTTGGTTGTCATATGTATATATATATATAGAGAGAGAGAGAGAGAGAGAGAGAGAGAGACTAGCCTCGGTTGCATTTGAAATTCAAAACCTCTTGTTTTCACTGGGGAGGGTTGGGCGCTTGGAGGCTGACATGGCATCGTTGCGGGCAAAAATAAATAAATAAATCGACTGGCGAGAAAAACAGATCCCTACGACAATTTGCTGGGAACGTGTGTCGTGGGAAAGCAGATCGCGGGTGTCTCTCCGAGCA
Source organism: Anniella stebbinsi (assembly GCA_029215795.1). Taxonomy (NCBI): domain Eukaryota; kingdom Metazoa; phylum Chordata; class Lepidosauria; order Squamata; family Anniellidae; genus Anniella; species Anniella stebbinsi. The sequence goes on along the minus strand of JARDYH010000007.1, from coordinate 51,432,815 downwards.
CGGAAATAATTGCACGGGGACAGCTTTGTCCTGTTTAGGGTAGATTTATTATTTCCAGAGTGGGTAGCCAGGTTCGTCTGTTCCAGCCCCAAACAACTAAGGACCTTGTGAGATCTGATCTTACAGCTGACCCATGCATCCTTGCTTCAAAGCTTTCATGGACACTGATACATCATCTGAGCAAGTGCAGAGGCTCCGTAATAGCTTTCATGCCAGGATCTGGTGGTCGGTCTTTAAGGTTTCATGAGGCTCTTCCTGTTGTTTTTGTGGGTTGATGAGTGATCTTGCATGCTGTGGTTTGTAGCTCTCCCCCCCCCCCTCCCCACGCTGCCCCATGGATGGAGCCCTGTGAGGATTTGCATGCAGGGCTGTGAGAGCCTGCAGCTGCTAAAGGAGTGTGTGTGTGTGTGTGTGTGTGTTAGAGAGAGACAGAGAGAGAGAGAGAGAGAGAGATGCAAACAGATTAGAATTTGCACTCCAGGCTCTCTGGAGTAAAAGCTCTCAGCAGTTTCTTGTTTTTGCTCTTTTGCAAACGCTTTCTCTCTTTCTCTTTTTTGGATTTCCTCTCCCTTTGACAATCCTGGGCTTTTGTTTTCTCGTTTTGGCTCTAGGCCACTGCCCATGTGCCATTTGAACTGCCAGGAACCTCCTTCTATATCTTTAAAGGACACTGCTGGCTGTCGTTTAAAACAAAATAAAACATGATGGATGGATGGGCTAGAATTTGGATGCCTGTTGCAGAGCGGAGGTGTTCTTTGAACGTGATGGACAACCTGTATGTGGATGGATGGGACTGTTGATTTGAGGGGTGTGTGTGTGTGAAAAGATGAAAAGAACAACCAGAACAGGAGGTGACTGTGAGGAGGGTAAAGAATCCACCAGCTTCCCCACCCCCGAATTCTCCTGTTTGCTATTAATTTGGAAGCTCTATTTGCTTGGAAGCTCTATTTGCTATGGGCACCATTTGTTTGTATGGTTAGTACATTGACATCCTGCCTTTTCTCCAAAGAGATCAAGGCAGCAAAACATGGCCGTCCTCCCATTTATATCCTCACAACAACCCTGACAGGTAGGTCATGTAGAGAGAAGAGTGACTAGCCTAAGGCCGGGGTGGGGGCAGGGGTGTTGCTATGCCTGGATCCATGGGGGCCCAGCCCAGAAGCTCTTTTACACCAGCCTGGATCTGCTCCCCAGAGTCCTGAGTGTCAATGGAAGGTTTTTTTCCTCAGCTTGGATACCATGCAGAGGCGCTTTGCAAAGGAGGTTGCATCTGGGGAGGGAAGGGGTTAACTTTCCTCTTCCAACATGATGCCCTTCCCCCCCCCCCCCCCAATCTTCCCAATTTTTTTCCATTGGCTTTATTTTGTTTGGATGAGTTGGTTCATGGTTGATGGAAGCATTTATTTTGTCAATCTGACAAAATAACCTCAAACAAAATAAATGCTTCAATCAAACCATAGAATAGCTTTGTCCAACTGTTGTCCTCCAGATGGGTTGAATTGCAAATCCAATAATTCCATGCAGGCTGGGAATGATGGGTGTTGTAGTCCAACACATCTGGAGGGCACCAGGTTGGGGGAAGCTGCTGTAGAAGATGTGTTGCAAAGCACCATTGGTGTGTATGATGCTTTACAACATTCTGTGAGGTAGGACTCTGCCCCAAGTTGCATACATTCTAGAATTCAGCCAAAGGGGAAATAAGAGAGGAAAGGGAGGACACAGGGATAAACATGGAAGCGAGATACGGTTCTTTCATTTTGCCTTGCTTAGGCTTGGCTATAGGGTTGGTTTTAGGAGGGCAGCCTTCCCCGACTTTCTGGATGTGTGTTGGACTAATATTCCTAACATCCCCATTCAGCACGGTCCTGGGGAGGCTGTTGTAGGGTGCGGGCTCTGGTGTGTGTGTGTGTGTGTGTGTGTGTACCGAAGACAGTTCTGAGTGCGACGGCTCAAGATGATGTGTCATTGCAACCAAGTCCTTCTGAGCATGCACAGAGTGCCCCGCCAAAATCTGTCCTGACGCCTATGCAATCAAGGGTGGGGTGGGTTTGGTTGCAAAGTTTTCACGCAGGCATTGAGCTCTGGCAACCCCCTTCAGAGATGAACCAGTGTTGCGTCTTGTTGTATTTACAGTCCGTTCTATGTATCCTAAGCTCACGTTGATTCTACTAGATGAATCACTGACCCACCCCCAGCCTCCCACCCCACTTAGGGGACAATGCATCTGTCCTCTGGAAGCAGAGTGCCGGCAAATGCCATCTGCTGGGGAGCGACATGTGGAAGAATGCCTGTCAGCGGCGACCTCCGTTTTGGGCTTGCATGGAACACAGGAACATAATGAAGCTATATATTCATCTAACCCAGTATTGTCAACTCTGACTGCCAGCAGCTGTCCGGGGCCTTAGTCAGAGAGGTATATTTTCCATTGCCTGCTATCTGATAGTTTTAAACTGGAGTTTCCAGAGATGGAACCTGCACCTGCATGCAAATGATGTGATCTACGTCTAAAGTATTGTCCCTCTACTGATTTTTAAGGGCTGGTCCCTGACAACCAGTGTGGCATAATGGTTAGAGTATTGGACTGGGACTCGGGAGATCTTGGTTCGAGTCCTCACTCAGCCATGAAGTTCACTGGGTGACTTTGGGCCTAATCTACCTCTCAGGGTTGTTGTGAAGAGGGAGAGGAGGGTGTGTAAGCCGCCTTTGGTTCCTTGTAAAAGGAAAAAAGGTGGGATAAAAAATGAAAACACAACAAACTAGGCCTGCTGTCTCCCAATATCCTTGATACACAACCCAGCACAGGTGGATTTCCTCAATCAGAACTCTCAATGACAGCCAGTGTGGTATAGTGGTTAGAGTGCTGGATTGGGACTCGGGAGATCCGGGTTCTAGTTCCCACTGGGCCATGAAGCTCGCTAGGTGACTTGGGTTCCTTGCAAGAGGGAAAAAGGTGGCATACAATGTTGTAATGAATAAAGGTAGGAAGTTACCTTATTCAAGGCTAGGCTATTTGTTCAGCTGCACTGGATTTCCTCAATGGGGTGCCCTCCAGATGTTCTGGACTACAGCTCCCATTTGGCCCCAGTCAGCATGACTAATGTTTGGGGCTGATGGGAATTGAGGTTCAGTACTGTGTGGGGCCATCTGTGAAAGCTGTTCAGAAACTTTAGGTGGTCCAGAATGCTATGGCCGGACTGGTTGACCAGCTCTGATTACAGGGAGGTGGGATTTCCGTCTTCCAGCAGTTTCACCGGCACGGTGTGGAGAAAGTGGACAGGGAGATCGTTTTCCACCCTCTCTCATAATTCTAGAACCCAATGGGCTCACATCCCATGAAGCTGATTGCGTGGGAGATTCAAGACACATAAAGGGAAGGACTTCTTCACACAGTGCAGAGTTAAGCTATGGAATTCACTTCCACAAGATGTAATGATGGCCACCCATTTGGATGGCTTTAAAAGGGGGCTGGATAAATTCATGGAGGAGAAAGCTATCGGTGGCTGCTGGTCCTGATAGCTACATGCTACCTCCAGGATCAGCAGCAGTATGCCTATGTACACCAGTTGGTGGGGAACATGGGTGGGAGCGTGCTGTTGCACTCATGTCCTGCTTATGAGTTTCCCATGGGCAGCTGGTTGGCCACTGTGCAAACAGAATGCTGGACTAGGTGCACTCTTGGTCTGATCCTGCAGGGCTCTTCTTATGTTGTTACCTGTTTGCTTCCGGGCATTCAAAGCGTTGGGGAGAGCAGCTGTGGAAGTGATGGGTCATAGTGAGTTAAGGTGTGTGTGGTGATGCTGGTTATGACCTATAAAGCTCTCTACTACACCTTGGGACCAGGCTACCCAGAAGACCCCCTTCTCCCACATGAGCATGCCTTGGAGTTAAGATCTTTGGGGGAGGCCCTTTTCTTGGTCCCAGTGCCTTCAGAGGTGCGATTCGTGGCAACGCAAGACGGGGCCTTCTCAGTGGCTGCTCCAAGGCTGTGGAACCCCTGCCGAGGAGGGCTAAGTTGTCCCCATCCAGTGGAGGCTGGTGGCTTTGATGTCAGTGGGGCGGTGAATCTGCTCTCTGTTTCAGTATGAACCACTCAGAACTCACTCTAAAGGAATGGTAGCTCCTTTAGAGTTCTGAGTTGTTCTGTCTGAGACCTAGAGGAAATTCACCGCCCCATGGACACCAGAGCTACCTGCCTCCAGCTCTGTCTCTCTCTCTGTCGTCCTTCTGACAGCAGAAAAAGACGTGTCCATTCAAGCTGGCCTTTGACTGTTTGTTTCATTTATTGTTCTGTTATTAATTTATTTTCATGTGATGTTCTAATTAAGATTTTGTTTTTAATCTGGATTTTATTGGTCGTTGTCCTGAGCAATATTTGGGTGGGTGGGTGGGTGGGAGGGTGCTGTTGCGCCCATGTCCTGCTTGTGGGTCCCTGGTCGACAGCTGTTGGCCACTATTTGAACAGAATGCTAGACTTGATGGGCCCTTTGTGTGATCCAGCAGGGCTCTTCTTATATAAATATAATAAATATTCCAAAGCATTTGGAGGGCACCACATTGAACAATTCTGATTTAGAATACTATCGTCTAGTCCGGTTGGCAACAATTCTCCAACGATTCGGGTTAAGAATGTGTCTCCCGTCACCTGTTACCTGATTCTTTCCAAATGGAGATATCAGGAATTGAATCAGAGACTTTCTGCATCCAAAGCAGCTGCTTTACCCCCAGGCTTTGGTCCCTCCCCAAATGAATTGGAGGAACCTGCAGGCCACAGGAAGCTGGATTAGGTTGGCCTTTGGTCTCTTTCAGCAGGGCTCTTCCTTACGGGATCATACTCAATGGGAGAAACTAGGTTGTTGAGTTCAAACAATTGTCCACATCTATAGGAAATGATCACTTTGTCATACACAGGCGATAGGCTACTGATTTGAGACCTGGTACAGTGTATTAGGTAGCTCCTCTATCCTACTTTTTGATTTTAAGCTAACTGCAGTTTCCTGTGATGTCCCTAGTCCAGCATCCTGTTTGTCCACAGGCCCAACTAGATCTCTATGGGAAGCTCACAAGCATGACCTGATGGTAAGAACAATCTCCTGCTGTTGTTCCTTAGCAGAGGGTATCTGGAGGCATGCTACCTCTGAGCTGAAATCCAGGGAACCGTGGATTGTTTAACCTCTGTGAGTGAGAACAAAGCCACGGTTTGAAAGCACTGTTTAATTCTGGCCTTTTCATTTCATTTCATTTATTACTGCCCAATAGCCGAAGATCTCTGCAGTATAAGATACATGATAAAATATAAAGTACAAAGGAAGCTTTGGCACCTCCTTCTATATCATCAGGCTGTGGGTAACTCTCCTGCAGCTTCACCTGCCCCTCAGCCACACTGGAGCATGAGACTGCAGAAACAGCTACTAGCAGGGGTGGAGTCACCGAAAGACAGACTCTGCCAACCTTCTTAAGGCCTCCATTGGCTGGAGTCCTTTGCTGGGACAACAGCTCCTTCTGGGGGAGAACTCTAGCCAGTACCTTTTTTGCCGTGCACTGTCTAAGGTCCTGGTATGACTCTCGTTGCCTGATGTGAGCCAGAACAGACAGAGAATGCTGTGTTGAAGTCTGCTTTCCCCTGGGCCTCGCACCTAGTCAAGACAGATTTTGGTAACCCCTGTCTGTGAGCTGTCTACTATGTAGATAGATTCATGAAATCAGAGGGGGCTTGTAGGCCATCCAGTCCTACCTGCTGCTCACTGCAAGGAATTCAGAGCTAAAGAATCCCCAACAGGTGGCTATCCAATCTGCCTGAAGATCTCCAAGGAGGGGAGAATTCCTCCACCCCTAGTAAGTGCTGCAATGTCCAACTGCTCTTTCCTTCCAGAAGTTTCTCCTAATGTTCAGCTGAAATCTACTCTCCTGCCCATTCTAGTCCTGGCCCCTGGTACAGCAGAGAGCATGCCTTTTCCCTCTCCCATGTGACAGTCCTTCCAGTACCGGACTCACTTAACTTAGTGTAGCAGAACTCAAGGGGCTTTAGAGTTGGAAGGGGCTTGGAGGTCAGCTAGACCACCCCTTGCTCAAGGCAGAATCTAGGGTGCAGAAACAGCATCCCTATTGCATGGCTCTCCAACCTCTGTTTAGATACTTTCAGGAAAGGAGAGCCTAACACCTCCTGAGACAGAGTCTTCCACCTGAAGGAGGCTGGTGACTCCGATGTCAGTGGGGCGGCAAATCTGCTCTGGGTTTCAGTCAGAACTCTAAAGGAGCTACCTAAGGTTCAGAAGCATCTCGAATAGCTCCGTGAGAGTTCTGACTGAAACCTTGGGGGTGAGTGTCACCGTTCCATGGACATTGGCGCCACCAGCCTCTGATGATGATGATGATGATGATGATGATGGTGATGATATAAAATGGTGGAGAACATTTGGAGAAAATTCCGCGAAATGGTCTTTCTGTTGCTGGAGGGGAGAGGGGTAAGGGGAAGAAAAATGCCAGAAAAATGTCTTTCAAGAATTTTTGGCTCAGCTGAAGGTCTTCCGACAGGACGAGCAGCTTAACCTGATTGTCCCCCCACTACAATTTGGAATGTGCGAGGGCCAGGGCCTTTTCAGTGTTTGGCCCCCCGGTTGTGGAACAATTTGCCACTGGAGATTAGACAGGCTCCCGCCATCAATTGTTTAAATTGTTTAAGGGGTGGTTTAAATTTTAATGTGGGTTGAAGGGTTTTAATCGAAATTGTATTATGTATTATTGTAGAGTGCCACGATGCCAGAAATGACGAGGTGGCGCTATAAAAATGTTTTTAAATAAATAAAAAGAATAAATAACATCTGATCATTCCCCCCCCCCTTGGAAAACTTGCTACCAAACTGGTCTCTGATCACGGAGCTGCCACATCCCTCTGTAAACCTCTGCGTGCTCTTGTTTTTGCTGGAACGGCCCACCGCCACACAGCTGTTTGCATTTGCCTTTATGGATTTCTATGGGTCTGTCCATTGTTTGCCTTTTCTCCATGTTTGTTTTAGCTTTTGTACTTGTCGCCCGCCGTCTCCTCCCATCTCTGTCAGCTGCGCTTCCAGTACGAGGACTGGATCTGTGGGCTTTTCTCCATTTCACTTCACATCTTTTTTTAAAAAAATGTGTATGTGTGTGTCATTACTTAGCATTTGCTTGATCACCTTTTGGATTTCTGCCAAGGCGGCTGTAAAAGAGGTCGCTATTCTTCCTCTTTGGCAGACGGAAGGGCAGAATGAGGTGGTGGCAGTCTTGTGCTGGTAATGCAAGTTTATTTCTTTAACATTTATTTTTTAAAAAAAACCGACTCCCGCTCATCAGCCTAAAAGCCTCCTGGAGTGGCTTGCGTGTGAGCAGTAACACAAGGCAGTACCCGCCCGCAGGCTTATGATCTACAAAGTCATGGCACTAAAAGAGAAAGGGGTAAGAAGGGAAGAGGAAAAAATGAAGCATGCTGACAGTCTAAAAATGCATGGCACAAAAGGAGAAAGAGGTGGGGAGGGAAGAGGGGGGAGAATCAAGTCATATTTCACCAGGACTGTTGAATGGCCCTGATTCTCTTCTCACCAGACTGCTGGAATGACTGGTGATTATGGGTTAGAATATAAGAAGAACATAAGAAGACCAGACTAAGATTATTTTGCGACTGGTGTGTATATAGGGTGTGATCATGGTTTTTGGGGGATTAGATTGATGCACTTCTGCTCATGGAAGGACTCCTTTGATCTAACCTTAAGTACATGTATTGAGAAGTTTTATTTATTTTAGTGGTAAGTGCTATACAACTACAAAGCAAGTAAGGATTATAGCCATCACTTCCCCCCACCCCCAGCTGAATTTGCTCCTGAATTGGGAGGTGAAGCAGCAAAAACTGAGCTGGTATTCCTATTTTGCTGCCATGCCACCATCAAATTTCAGTGGCAAACTGTAGTTTGTTTTCCCCTAACACAAGGGGAAATTATCTCTTTTTGGCTGTGGCAAATTCAGAGGTGGGCAGGTGGGGGTTGCAAAAAAGGTCAGGGAGCCACATGCGGCCCGTGTGTTTTCCATGTGTTCCCCACCCCTGCCTTAGACCCTGGCACGATGCTTGAACACCTTAAGTTTAACTCCTTTGCTGAGGGAATTGCTACCAGGCCAGACTTATTATTTTGCTACTAGCGTACAAAGCCCTAAACAACTTGGGACCAGGATACCTGAAAGAACGCCTGATCACTGAGGTCATTAGAGGGCATGATCCTGGTGGTTCCACATGAACCTTTGGCCGGATTGGAATCCACCAGGAGAAGAGCCTCTAGTGTGGTGGCCCCTTCTTTGGAACTCCCAGCAACTGGAGGTCAGGCAGGCACCAACACTAGGTTGTTTCCGGCACCTCCTGAAAACAACTCTATTTCAAGAAGCCTTCCTCAACTGACCAGCCGCTGCTTTTATTGGTCCTTCGTTTTAAATGGAACAACTTTAATTTGCTTGTTCAAATCTTCTTTCTTTTTACTGTTGTTACCTATGTGCACCGCTCCGGAATCTATTTTAGATTCTTCTTGAATTTAAGAGAGCTGTGAAGACTGATCTCTTCTGGCAGGCCTAGCCAGTTGAATTTTAAGATGTTTTTAATGATGTATTTGTTTTTATTTGTTTTAATGTTTTATCTATTTTATGATTCTTGCATTGATATTTATTGTTGTTCCCCGCCTCGATCTGGATGGAGAGGTGGGTTAGAAATAAAATATAAATAAATAAATAAGTTTATGAGGGCCCGTTGAAAGCTAAAGCTGACTTACTCAGAGGGGTGTTTGGGTTCAGAAGAGGTCTTTTGCAAAGGGACAAAAATAGCCTATTGGGGGAAAGTAGACAAATGCAATTGATTCTCCCCTAGAGATCCTTTCACCTTCTGCAAAATATGTAGGGCAATCAGAGCTGAAAATAGTATCGTTTTGCTAGAAGTCAAAGCCCTGGCACAGTGCTGCGAGGGCAGGTGCTTTGGAATCATGAGAGCTCTGCTAAACTGGTCTTGTCTTGTTCCCCCTGCCCTTTTTTCCATTTTCTTTCCCTTTGCTTCATCATGGATATCTAAAAGGACAGTTGGAACCAATAAATGAGGTGAGTTAATCAGATGATTCATCCTGTCTCCTCTTCTCAGTCATGCCTTTTAGCCTATCTGTCTGGCTGGGTATGTCTTTGATTTCTGCATTTTCTGATATGCACAGTCTCTTCCTAAGTAAAGTACATGATTTATTAAGGGTTTGTTTGTTTTTAAAATGTGGATCACACATATGGTCATTGCTGATACATCTGTGGTGGGCTAATTGCGGTCAATTCCACAAAGTATCTTGCATTGGATTGCAAATTTGTATTCCATGGGAACTTTGACTTTCATTTTAAAAAAAAAGTTTCCATCCCTATTATTTTTGGGGAAAGAGTTTTAAAATGTGCAGATGATCACCACGTGCTCCGTTGGGCTTGCGGAGTCACTGATGCATGTACAGACATCTGCAAATGCAAGGGTTACTTATGAGCTAGAAAATCTTCCATAAATAGGTGAGGGCCTCTCTCTTGTTTCTGTCCCAATGTAGCAGAGCAGGGGACACTGTGGTGGCCCAAATCCCCAACTTTGGAAGAAGAGGCAATGGATTCAGAGGAGGTATTCAAGTAGGTGGGGAAATGGCCCTCCAAACCAGCCCTAGATGTCTCCACTGCCCATAAAACAAAGGAAGTTGAAGCAAGCAAGGGCCCTTGAACTGACGAGACTAGCCACCCCGACTGAGCTGCAGCTCTGCAGAAGGCTCAGCCTTATGCTGCCTGTTGCTGAAACAACATCTGAGTCTTGCTCCTATTTTGGAGAAGCTCATTGGAGGGCTGCATGCCAGTTGTGGTTGGGGCCAAAGGCACAAAGGGCCCACCATAATACCAGCATATTTTAGCTTAATGTTCTTTGTAACTAATCCTTAGTGGAGGTAGGGTGACCATATTTGGGAAACCAAAAAAGAGGACACCTAGTGGGAGAGCAGGAAAATGGCTTTCTGGGGCCACCTTAAAGGCCCCAATTGGAGTGGAGGAGAGGAAAGCATGTCATTCTCACCCCCACCCCACTGCTCCAATCAGGCCCTTTTCTATAATGTCTGGGAATGACACACTTTCCCCTTTAAGGCCTTGATTGGAGCAATGGGAGGGAAATGACCCGCCTCCAGAAAGCACATCATTCCCCCCTGCCACGTTAATGATGGCCTTAAAGGGGAAAGTGTGTCATTCCAGAACATTCCAAAACAAGGCTGACAACTGTTACCCAGAGGACCTTTTCTTCTGTCGCCCCCAGACCCTGGAACAGCCTGCCGGAGGAGATTCATCAATTTAACGTTCTCTCTGAGTTTAAGGCAGCTATAAAAACTAGCCTCTTCTGGCAGGCCTACCCAGATGAACTTTAAACCAAGAATTTTAAAATGTGTTCATTGTTTTATATGCTCTTTTAATTAATGTATGTATTTGATCTATAATGTTGTTGTATTAATGTTGTTCCCTGTCTCGATCCAAAGGGAGAGGCGTGTAAGAAATGAATTTATTATTTATTATTATTATTATTATTATTATTATTATTGATAATTACAGAAAATCCCCCCTGACACCCAGGATAGAATAAAAACCAGGACAAATCCGGGGAAATCCTGACAGTTGGTCACCCTAGTGGAGGCATTTCAGGCCTTTTAAGAATGGGGTGGGGGAAACTGCCCAAACACCAGGAAACCACAGCAATTGGTGGTCATGGGAAAGGAAATGGAGCCAAGGGTTAGGGTGTGGCCATCTGGAGAAACCTAGAGGGCCAGATTTGCCCTGAAGATCCCTGGAGTAGATGATACTGAGCATGATGGACCATTAGCCCAACTTGGTATAACGCAATTTCCTAGGCTCATAGTTTGATGATTTGGATGCAATGCCAAGCTGTGGTTTGCATCGAACAAGGTTTGAAAGGAAGGGCCACGGCGCATGAGGGGAGGAGGGAGCGCATGATTCCCCAGCTGCCTCGCCACTGGTTCACACAACACCAAACCACAGTGTCATGTCAGGTGACCTACAAAGCAGATGCCCAGAGATCCCAACGATCTAGGGTGGGATACAAATGGTTTAATAATAAATAGACAATCCCTCCCTTCCTGCTTCTATCGCCAGCCGAGTCTGCGCTAATCATCCCCTTGCAATTTTGTCTTTCCTATCAGTGGAATAAAAGTAATTCCACATCATTTGGGGTAACAAGAATAAGCAGTAACACACACATGTACGCACACAAATCTGCAATCCAAGCCCGGCACATAAATGACAACGGAGTGTTTATTCTTGCCAGCAATCAACCGGTGGTAATTTTGCTCTCTGGTTTCCCATGGCCCCAGGGCCTGTTGTCTAGGATCTCCGATCTCTTGCTGTGCAGATGGACTTGCCGGAATTGTTGTGAGAAGTGTTACGACTGCAGCTGTTGCCAGTCGAGTGAAGATGAAGTGGAAATCTTGGGGCCGTTCCCAGCACAGATGCCTCCCTGGTTGTAAGTTTGGATGCTGCTTTTGGGATGCCACTGGTTTCTGTGTGTGTGTGTGTGTGTGTGTGTGTGCGTTTTAGCGTGTCTGATTCGCATGCCGGTCGGAATTGTTTTTTCGACGGGCAACTTTCCATGAGCGCCCCCCCCCCATTTTTAGGGAAGGTATTTCCCTAAAATTGAAGAGGGCATTGGGTGAGGTAGAAGGCAAGGTACATGCAATGAAGGCTGCAGCTGTGGCCAGAATTCCCTCTTCATCACCACAGTTAAAGGTGCATGCACTATACTAGAGTGACCATATACAAAAGAAGGCAACTTTAACAATTGTGATGAAGATGGGATTTCACCAGGAACTAATTGCATACAAATGACACTGGCTGAAATTCCCTTTTCTCTACAACTGTTAAAGTTACATGAGCCCTGACCTGGATTTTATCTGGTCAGCCTAGGCATGTGGGACAGGGTCATCTCAGTGGTGGTGCCCTGCCTGTGGAACCCTTTTTGCATTGATGTCCACCAGGCCTCCTCATTTCAGGCCTTCAGGCAGGCCCCAAAGGTATGTCTGTTCACCATGGCCTATAATTGAGTTAGGACTCTACTCTTCCATTTTTATCATTGTTTTATGATGTTTTGTGGTTTTTAAAGTTCGGCTCTGCGCCACCTTGGGAGGGTTGACCCTAAAAGGGCAGCTTTATAAGCCTAATAAATAAATAAATAAATAAATACATACATAAATTTAAGGCTTTGGTGTGGGCTGTTAATGCAGAAGCAGCTCTGTTCATGCATTTATTAGTTACATTTTTATCCTGCCTTTTTCTCCAAGGACCTCAAGGCAGCTTACATGATCCTCCTCCTTCTCATTTCATCCTCACCACAACCCTGTGACGTAGGTCGGTCTGAGAGTCAGGGATTGGCCCAAAGTCACCCAGTGAATTTCCATACTGAGTGAGGATTTGAACTTGGGTTGCCCCAGTTCAGCACTCTAACCACTGCACAACACTGTCCCCCCTCTGCATCTGAGTGCCAGGATGGAGCAGGAAGGGATGCCATGGCCCAGAACTAGGAGCCTGAGGCCTCCGGTAACAGTGACTCCAAGGAGGCATCAGGACCACTTCCCAGTCCTTCTGAACTGGAGACCTCTGCCTCAGGTAATGCATCCTGTTCACATGGCCCTTGGGAGATGCTGTAGCCTTTTGACACTGAGTGGGCCTCAGATCCCTCCAATAAGCCAGGAAACCCTGAAGAGCCTTTTCCAACCCGCTCCTCCAACCTTTACCCCACAAGGAGAAGTTAGTGGCTTCAGAAAAAGGGACTGGCCCTTTAATAACAGCCGGATACCGCATGAGAGGGTGGAGCTTCCAGAAGGACTCTCTTCACCAGGCTATAAAAGTCTGTCAGTTCCTCCAGGTCAGTGCTGGAGTAATTTGTCTACCCAGTAGTTGCAGGATTGCTCTCCGTGGTTCTGAAGCTGAAGCCAAGGACCCTGGCTGGCGTCTTTAGTACTGACCATTGTCCTGAATTTCCTCTGCCCTGGCCCTTCTCCTGTTGTCCGCCTCACCTCAGGCCCTATGGCCTGTTACCTAGAGCAGATGATGGACTCCCTGATGAAGCAGGACAGAAGGGGAGGAAAATCTGGGTAGGAACACAGCTGCTATATACAGAGCTAGTCATTGATCCCTCCAGCCCAATATTGTCGACACTGACCGGCAGCAGCTCTCCAGGGCTCCAGGCAGGAACCTTTTCCAACTCTACTTGGAGATGCTGTGGATTGAACTTGGGACCCTTATACATGTAAAGCATTGATCCATGGCCCCTTCTCTGAGAAGAGCCCTCTCCCCTCTTATGTCTAAAGCAGGAGGCCCCTTTGGGCAGGAGCTGGGATGGCAGCCCTCTTGATTGGCTAAGGAGCCATGGCATGTCAAATCCAGACACAATGAAATGAACCCCCCCTCCCCTTCTTTGTACATCAGCCACAAGCTGTTGTATTTGTCAAGTTCAGTAGCAACCTTGACGACTCTGTGCTTCAAACAAGCAAAGCTAGGTCGTTTGATAAATATCCAGGGAGACAGAGCTGGATCTGAGCTCTGACAAATAATTCCATCTCCAGCTTCAGAGAAGGAACAGACTGATGGCCATCCTCCCCTGCACTGTACCGTGCTGACAACTTGTCTGTCTTGCTATGGCAAATCTAATTATGTTGACTTAACACACATGGCAACACCGCCTTCCTGTCATTTCCTCTCTAATATTGGCTTTCCTGCCTCGTTGAGAATGAATATACATATATATTGCAAAGAGCCACGACGGTGGCTCTTTGGCTTTACGTATTATGAAATGTCAGACATGGGCGTTTAAAAAATGCGCTCCGTGAGATGAAGCAGAAACTGCAGCTTGACTCTTCTTTACGGCGGCCCTGATTAAACAAAAAAACAAAAAACGGGGCTCATCTAAACTCCTCTGTGCAATATAATCTACGCCCATCTATGTAATACAATGAGAACACATGATAGAATACATGCATTTTTTACTGTGATTTGCAATAGTTTTATAGGCAAACCGCTTAGGGTTTTTAATGTATTAAGTGGGACATAAGTATTACTAACAAACAAATTAATTACAAATGAACACATTCAAGATTTGTCAGGGAGAAAGTAGATTGTGAGTCATCTACAACAATCGCTTCGCAAAAAGTGACATCTTGTTTTCTCATTTTATTTCAATATTCTATTTGCTGATTTGGCATTTTAAAAAATGATTCCAATATCCTCGAATGTGATCTTTCTACTCTGCTGTAGATTTTTTAATCATAATCATAATCATAATCAATAATAATAATAATAATAATAATAATAATAATAATAATATGGTCCACTTCTCAGCACGTTGCACAGGACCGTAAGTCTAAAATAATGGTGGACCAAAGGTAGATCTCCAGATATTGTGGACTTCAACTTCCAGAAGCCATTCCCAGCATGACCAATGGTCAGGAATGCTGGGAGTTGAAATGCAAAGCATCTGAATATCTATGTTCTGCTCACCCCTGGCCTAAAAGACAATCAGCTTATTCAAATAGGGCTAACCTGCACTGTCTACTGAATTGTATTTCCAAGTGGTGATGGTGAAGGCAACTGCTCACCTCTGTGTAGATCCACACTCACTCAGGACTGTTTGCTTTCAAACCTCCCAAGGGTGGCAACTTTTGCCCCTTTCTTTAATGTGCTTGCTGTGCATGCAAATAGGTCAGAGATGAGGGTGGGAATTGGTGTAATGGCTGAAGATGCCATGAATGTGCAGTGTGGGCCACCTTTAGCGGGGGAAGGCGGGGCAGTTTCTCCAGGCAGTTGCTAGCGGGATGGGATACTTGTGGGGCTTTTCCCCAGGGAAATGGTTGAAGGTTTTCTAAATACGGTTGTTACTTTCCCTTCCATCTCAACTTTCAGGGTTATCTTACTTACCTATGTCAGTAAAATGGTTCAGGTGGAGAAGGCAGGTAGATTTGCAAAGATGTTGATAATAATAGCTGTATTGCTATTATTATTATTAATAATAATAATAATAATAATAATTGTATTACATTTCTATACTACTCAATAGCCAAAGTTCTCTGGGCAGTTCTCATTATTGTTATTGTTAGATTAGTATTACTTATCATTATTATTTGGTAATTTGCAATGAAAAAATAAAAATAGGCCTCTGACTGCGGATATGCGGTGTAAACGATGAGGAAGAAGGAAAGGCGACCAACTCCCAAGAGTTCTCGCACATTCGTAGGCTAATTCGCTGGTGGCAGAAATAACCACTAGGCTCGGTGTGCGACTATGAGATTCCAAGCGACTTTCATTTTAACAGGGTGACGAATCGAAGTGAGGACAAAGATGGCGACTCGGACAACACCACGACGAGTGAACCGCTTCCGACGCCTCAGGATGTTTCGCCGGACAGGAGAAGATCCTCCTCCGACACGTCGCGATCGACTTACAGCCTCACGAGACGAATTTCAAGTACGGGTGACCATGCCCACATTGTTGGTATTGTGGCAGCTCTCTGGAGTTGCGGGGCCATGGTGGCTGATGGGAAGGGGGTGGGGCTTGATGGGAACAGAGGAGGAGTTTGGTGATGCCCTGTGCCTTGTGGCATTGTGATGGCAAGGCCTCCCAAGCTTCACAGAAAATAGCTGCCCTGAGGTTTTACACCTTCCCCTGGGGACCCTGAGAAGACAACGAAATTCGGAAATATTTGTTTAATGATTTGTGTGGCTTATTTACGAGGAACGGTCAAGGGGATTGGCTCTGTGTAGCCTGCAGGAGAGAAGACGGAGTAGGGGAACATGATAGCACTTTACAAATACCTGAAGTGCTGTCAAGTATAAAGGAGTGAAAGGCTTGTTATCTACTGTCCAGGTGGGCAGAACCTGATTTCATGGGCTTCAGTGACGGGAACATTGATTTTGGTTGAACTTTAAGAGAAAGGCTTAAAGAGGAAGAGCAGTTTAATTGCCTAGAGGGCTGGTGGACACCCATCTTTTGAGGTGGCTCTCACTCTGGATTTCCTGAATCTAGCAGAGGGTTGGTTGGATGAGGTGGCCTAAAAGACCTCTTCCAACTCTATGACTATATGTATTTATTGTATTTTGGCATGTATGCCATTGCTGTGCTAAAAACGTAAGAAAACACCAAAAAAAATCACAAAGATCACAGCCTTGCGAAGGCAAGAAAGATGGGGGGAAAAGAACAAAAAAATATGTTTGGGAGGAATAATATTTCCCCCATGTTTTCCATTTTTCCCAAGGGATTTTTTGGGGGGAAATATTGGGAGGAAATGGTTTCCCACTGACTTTCCCCCAGTTTCCCATCAGTTCCCCTCCCCCAAGTCTTCACATCTATAGCCACAGGGCGTAGGGCAATAATTCTCTGCAGCCCCAACTCTTCCAAAATAACTGTGTCTTATGATGGAGCTCGTTGGGTGTTCCTTGGGTGGGAATTCTAACAAGTAGGAGCCACCACTGAAAAGGTTCTGTTCTGTGTAGCTACCCAGCATGTTTCTATCAGTAGAGAAATACAGAGCAGAGCCTCAGCAGATGACCTGAGGAGGTTGGCAGGTTTGTTTGGGAGGAAGTGGCCTTGATCCCAGAATGTCTTTAATGGTTGAAACAAATCCTTTGAATAGAGCCTGGAAGCCAACTGGGTGCTGGTGAGACTTACACAAATCCAGAGTAATATAAGCACCTATATGCCAAAATCATTCTCCAACTGTAGATCCTCATTTAGTTCCTAAAATGGCACCCATCTATGCACAAGTGGGAAGTTCTAGGCAGCTTGTGGCATCCCCAAAGTTTGCAAAAATAGAAAACAAATCTTTAGGAACAAAAAAAGCCTAAAGGTGAAGGACTTCAAAATAACCAAAAGAGGACTGAGCATGCTCAGAATGGAATGGAGTACCATGGAAAAGGGCATGGCTGGCTGGAACAGAAGCACTCCATGCTGCACCATTTTGTGCCGTTGGTGACTTGGTGCCATTTCTAAACTTTTGCTCTTCGTTTCTCTTGTGCAGGTCTCGAATTGAGGCGGCCAAGTTCTCCGCTCGTGGACATTAAACCCATCGAGTTTGGCTTTTTAGGAGCCAAAAAGGAAATCGTTCAGCCAAGCATCTTGAGGAAAACCTATACTCCCGATGACTATTTCAGGAAATTTGAGCCAAGGCTGTATTCCCTCGACTCGAATAGCGATGACATGGACTCCTTGACGGACGAGGAGATGGCCGCAAAGTACCAACTGGGCATGCTGCATTTTAGCACGCAGTACGATCTGTTGCACAATTACCTCATTGTCCGGGTCATTGAAGCTAAGGACCTGCCTCCCCCGATTTCCTACGATGGCTCCAGGCAAGACATGGCCCATTCAAATCCATACGTGAAGATCTGCCTCCTGCCGGACCAGAAGAACTCCAAGCAGACGGGAGTCAAGCGCAAGACCCAAAACCCGGTGTTTGAGGAGAGATACACCTTTGAGATCCCGTTCTTAGAAGCCCAGAGGAGGACTCTGCTCCTGACCATAGTGGATTTTGACAAATTTTCACGCCACTGTGTCATTGGGAAAGCGTCCATGCCATTGAGCGATGTAGATCTGGTGAAGGGTGGACATTGGTGGAAAGCTCTGATCCCCAGTGCTCAGGTAACGTTTCCTTTGTATCTTTGATGTCTTTCAGCCCAAAGACCAAATCCTGTTTAGAAGAAGCCCTTAGGGGCCACATTCCAGTGGTGGGCATGGCCCAAATCAAAACGGGTGGGGCCAAAAATATCAGATATTTCAGCTTCAAGAGATTAATGGCCATAACTAAGCCTTGGCAGAGGCATTTCAACCTTCAGAGGAGGGGAAAACTGCAGAAAAGCCATGGAACCATCAAACAACCAGTGATTGGTGGAAATGGGATGGAGTCCTGGGAGTGGGGCGTGGCCTTCTGGGGAATCTCAGCAGGCCAGATCTGGTCCACCAGAGGGCGAGTTTTTTGCCACAAGACTGAGTTTCTGCACCTCTGCTTGACACGTGGATGGTTATTATGCTCTGGCTGTTTGGTGGCCTTGGTTGGTTTATTTCTATCCACTTCCTAACTGCGATTTAAACCTCCAGTTTGGGGGAGTTGAGTGAATCTGTCATGCTCAATTTCACCCTGGTTCTTATTTTTCCACAGCTTAGTTTGTTCCATCCCATTTCCGCATCAGAGTGCAAAAAAATATTTTTAGCCTGCACAAATATTTGTACATACATTTTGTGTGTGTTTTTCCAAAATGGGTGCATGTTTGTGTATGCAATTTTTCAAATTGTATGCCTTTATGAGCTAGGGGGACCCTATGGAAAGGAGGACCGGGCTCTTGTATCTTTAACAGTTGCATAGAAAAGGAAATTTTAGCAGGTGTCATTTGTATGCGTGCAGCACCTGGTGAAATTCCCTCTCCATCACCACAGTTAAAGCTGCAGGAGCCCTGCCCCCTTTTGTATATGGTCACTCTAGTATAGTTCCTGCAGCTTTAACTGTGGTGATGAAGAGGGAATTTCACCAGGTGCTGCAAGCATACAAATGACACCTACTGAAATTCCCTTTTCTAAGCAACTGTTAAAGATGCAGGAATTCTGTCCTCCGTTCCCTATGGCCACACTATTATGAGCACACTTCCCACCCCCAAAATATACACTTTTTTCCAAGTGACTTTTCCATTGAGTGAAGTGATTTTATGCACATTTCCCCTGAATATATGCATGTTCGCATGTACTGTTTCAAATGTACATGTGTTGTTGGTTTTTTGCGCTTGCTTTTTCTGACGTACCCCTTTTGTATGCATTTTTTTTGTTTGCAATCTGCATTACAGGCTTTGATAGTACAGATTTTGACACCCAACCATGTTCAGCTTCACGTTCCAGTTCGAGAAGTGTGAATTTGAAAAGTTTGCTCTGAAATGAGAAGCAAAGGGATTTCTTGCACATTCCTAGGCATAAGGAACAGGACTTCATGCTTTGGATTTTTTTTTCATTTATTTACTTATTGCATTTCTCTACCGCTCAATAGCTGCAGCTCTCTGGGCAGTTTACAAAAATTAAAACCATGAAAACCATTCAAAATATAACAAACAGCAGTTTAAAAACAGTATAAAATGCAATATAAAAACACAACCAGGATAAAACCGAGCAGCAATGCAGAAATTAATACAGATCTAAAATACAAATTGAAAACAGCAAAGTTAAAAATTAAGTCAATAAACTGTTAAAATACTGAGAAAAGAAAACGGTCTTTAACTGGCATTTAAAAGAGTATAATGTAGGTGCCAGATGAACCTCTCTAGGGAGCTCATTCCACAGCTGGGGTGCCACAGCAGAGAAGGCCCTCCTCTTGGTAGCCGCCTGCCTCACTTCCTTTGGCAGGGGCTCACGGAGAAGGATCCCTGAGGATGATCTTAGTGTCCGGGCATGTACATATGGGAGAAGGCGTTCCTTCAGATAACCTGGCCCCAAGCCATTTAGGGCTTTGAATGTTAATACCAGCACTTTGAATCAGGCCCGGATCTGGACTGGCAGCCAGTGAAGCTGGAAAAGGACTGGCGTAATGTGGTCTCATTGGCCAGTCCCCGTTAACAGTCTGGCTGCCCTGTTTTGTACCAGCTGAAGTTTCCGGACCATTTTCAAAGGCAGCCCCATGTATAATGCATTGCAGTAATCCAGACGAGAGGTTATCAGAGCATGGATAACTGTAGCAAGGTTATCTCTATCCAGATAAGGGTGCACCTGCGTCGCCTCCTCACGATTTACCTTTGGGTCCCTGGGAAAGACCTGGTTCATTAAGGAGGCCTTTGGAGAGATGCTGAACCAATAATCAGAGCCAGTAATGACAGCTGGTGTAAGGTAGGGGCTAAGAGTCTGAGCTATGAATCAGGATGTGTCCAGTTCAAATCTCGCCTCTGGTATGAACTCACCACTAGGTGGCCTTAGGGAAGCCATGTCTCTCTGACTCAGTCTCCTCATCTGTAATATGGGGTGGGGGATAATTCTAAGTTTTCCAACAGGGTTGTTGCATAGATAATGTCTGTGAAGTACTCTGAAGGCACTATCCCAGGGTTGGGGAATGGTGTTGGACTCCAGCTCCCATATGCCCCAGCAAACACGGTCAATGGTCAGAGATGATGGGAGGTATAGACCAACAACATTTGGAGGGCTATGCATTTCCCACCCCTGTGCTGTACAAATATTAAGCATTGCTATTGTCTCTTCTAACTGCTGGTCCGACTACTGAAAATGTAATAAATTATTATTATGTTGGGATGATACAGAAGCGTGAAAGTGTAGCTTGGCTCACTTGCTTGAGTCAGCTGGACTCTGCTGCTGGCTTTATGCTCTTGAGCCCTTTTGCTTTGCTGCCATCATGCTGCTATTTTTTCCTCTATTTTGGGGAAGCTGTGGGTCTTGGGGAAATTTTCCTTGGTAAACAGGGATAGTCATGTGGGTGAAAAGGATAAGGGCCTTTTTTGTGGCTGTTGGAAAAACAGACGAGTAGTAGATTGGTATTCCAGTGTCACCTTTCTTGCATTGATTGCTCCTTTATCTATGAAAAATATTTCTTTAGAATCAGCTTGGAGATGGGTATATATATATATATATATATATATATCTCCAAGCCATATGGATGGATAGAAAGATCAATAGATCAATAGATATACATAGTTAAAAATTGCAGCTCAGTTGGAGAAGTGGTCAACCTGTGGTCTGCCAGATGTTTTTGGACTCCAACTCCCATTAGCCCCAGCCAGCTTGGCTAATGGAGAGGGATATTGGAGGGCTACAGGTTGCCCAATGCTGGGCTATAGCATTAGGTGGATGCACTGCCACCCCACTGCCATAGAAAATACGCCGGCTGTATGTTCCATCGATGGCAGACAAGAACATTTGATTAAAGGCTGTCCTCCCTGAAATGACACCACAGTCGATACAAGTTGGAGGGACAGACTGCCTAATGCGCTGGTGCAAAACGAGGACAGGTAGTAGAGGTCACAACGGGAAGAAAAGCGTGACTGGAGAAATTTCAAAGAGTAGAAGTTCAAACCCCCCAAGCCTTCCCCATATTTAGGTCTCCTGAAAATCAAGACTACCAGCAACCCTGTCTCAATTTAATCCCAACTCAATCCTCTGTCGATTCATGGTTATCGGGTAAAACGTTGTAGGTGAAGGTAACGTGAAGCTCAGGTGAGGAGTGTTGCTGTCCAGGAAGCCATTTATTGCATTTTTATACCTCCCCCCCCCCCCCAATAGCTGAAGCTCTCTGGGCGGTTTACAAAAATGAAAACCATAAAAACCATTCAAGATATAAAACAACAACAGTATAAAAATACAAGAACACAAGCAGGATAAAACCAAGCAGCAATGCAAAAAATTAATACCAATTTAAAATACAGATTTAAAACTTGGCTCCTAGAATCACAGAATAGTCGAGTTGGAAGGGTCCTATAAGGCCATCGAGTCCAACCCCTTGCTCAATGCAGGAATCCACCTTAAAGCATCCCTGACAGGTGGCTGTCCAGCTGCCTCTTGAATGCCTGTAGGGTGGGAGAGCCCCTAGGTC
Organism: Anniella stebbinsi; assembly: GCA_029215795.1. Lineage (NCBI taxonomy): Eukaryota > Metazoa > Chordata > Lepidosauria > Squamata > Anniellidae > Anniella > Anniella stebbinsi. Next base: position 51,411,199 of record JARDYH010000007.1, on the reverse strand, counting down.
ATGGGTTCCACTGTCGTACCGTTCTAACAGTCAGGAAGTTTTTCCTGATGTCCAGCCGGAATCTGGCTTCCTGTAACTTGAGCTCATTATTCTGCATCCTGCACTCTGGGATGACCGAGAAGAGATCCTGGCCCTCCTCCGAGCTTTTAAAAGCATCGCACTTTTATAGCTTTTGTTTCATTTCACTTGCAGAATGAGGTCGAACTGGGAGAACTCTTGCTGTCGTTGAACTACCTTCCCAGTGCAGGGAGACTGAACGTTGACATCATTAGAGCAAAACAGCTGCTTCAGACGGATATGAGCCAAGGCTCAGGTACAGCCCTGTGCTTTTTGTTAAATGATTGTTGTGCATAGTTGGAGATGTGCTATGCACAGTTGGAGGTGTGTTGTGCAGAGTTGCAAATGTGCAAAGTGGGAGATGTGCTGCACATATTTGGAGATGTGCTGCACATATTTGGAGATGTGCTGTTATCAGAGGGAGCGTGCACAGTTGGAGGGGTGCTGCGCACAGTTACAGATGCGCACCATTGGAGGGGTGCTGCACAGAGTTGTAGATGTGCACAGGTAGAGGTGTTCTGCGCATAGTTGCAGATGTGCACCGTTGGAGGGGTGCTGCGCATAGTTGGGAAAATCCAATTCCATCAACAAGTGGATCTTGGAATGAAAATCCCCTGATAACCTGAGAAACGTGGACGGGACAGATTTTACAAAACCCGTGCATCCCTAGGGAGGGGTGACCTGGCCCTGGTGGGATAAAATGCTTCAGTCCAGCCGCAGACTTCACTGGGGCAGGTTGCTCCCTCGGAGCTCTTGAGGATGCTGCCTTGCCACATTGTTCCCTGTGAGCTTCTGGTCACGGTCGGAACACTTGGCGTTCTCCCAGCCTCTCTCTTTCAGCCGCGACATTGTTTCCGACTCGTTCCTTTCGCTGTTGAGTAGTCCTTGCTATCTAGGGCGTCTGTGACTTTTCTTTGCCCAGGCCAGCCTTTTACTCGTTCCCAGCTGAAAGTAAACAGGGTACATGTTGACCTCCGCTGCTGAGGGACAGGAGTGAGTCAGCTGACGATTCCAACGCCAGACAGAGCCGAGACTAAATATCTCAGGAGCTGTTTCTCTGAGGGAACATCCTGAGCATTTTTTTCCCTCTCCGCCCCTCCCTTCTTCCCAGAAACAGAAGGGCACTTTGCAGATTTATGTCTGAATATTATTCATTATTTTGGGGAGTGGGGAGAAGGGTGTGTGGCGGCTGCCATTTGCCTCCCACAATGCCCTGGGGCAACATTACACTGGGACACCATGACACTGTGGAGGCTGCAAAATGGCGGCCAACCTGCCAATACAGTCAACTCTGCCTCCCCCCTAAGAAATCCCTTTGGGGGAAAAAGGAAGATAGATGCTGTCCTTGTGCCGCTGCTAATGGTGAGCTTTTAGCGCCCCTGAGAACCTGTTTCAGTATTTCTCTTCCTCTCTGGAAATGTTTCTCCCACTGGCAATTTCTGTACCCACAAATGGGATCCAGAGGCTGTTTATGCACAGCTCTTGGATCTCTCTGTCTTGAGAGAGGGCTGGGTCATAAAAAAGTTTTTTATGGTTTCCCAGCCCCAAACCGTTTTGTAGGAGCCGTGATCTTTGATGAACCAAATTTCCCTTGCGAAGTTGGAACTGTGCTTGTTTTCCATCCAGATCCCTTTGTGAAAATCCAGCTTGTTCATGGGTTAAAACTGGCGAAGACCAAGAAGACCTCTTGTATGAAGGCTACAATCGATCCCTTTTACAATGAGTCCTTCAGCTTCAAGGTCCCACAAGAGGAACTTGAAAATGCCAGCTTAGTCTTTACAGGTATGTTTGCCCATTCATTTCGGGCGTGGGTTTCTAGCCCTGTCATACAATTAAAGAAAACTTAGGGTGCAATCCTATGCATGTTTAGACAAAGTCCTACAAAGAACATGAGAAGAGCCCTGCTGGATCAGACCAACGGTCCATCTAGTCCAGCATTCTGTTCACACAGTGGCCAAACGGCTGACAACCAGGAACTCACAAGCAGGACATGAGTGCAACAGCACCCTCCCATCCATGTTCCCCAGCAACCTGTGTATATAGGCTTATTGCCTGTCCCAGCATTCCTCAGCAGCAGTGCTGGATAGGATGCTGGGAGCTGTAAGATTTCTTTCCCCTGTCTAAACATGCATACTATTGCACCCCCAGTCAGTTTATTTGTATGCCTCACAGTGACCCTGTTCAGAAGACACGCTAAATCACGTTGGTTAAGCATTTTGAGCTAAACCTTATGGCTTAGCATGTCATGTGAACCATGACTTAGCGCGTCGTGTGAACCATTCCTAACCATGGTGGCTACATAACCATGGTTTATACATGCTCACTAACTCTTTGCTGCAAAAAGGGTTAGTGGCCTAACCATGGCTTAGTGTATTGCCTGAAGAGGCCGGGTCTCTTGTACTCATGGGAGGTCCCAACATGCCTCAACCAACCCCTTGGAGACCTGTGAGGCTGCTTTCTCAGTGTCTTAAGCTTAACACAATGGAGAGGAGACCCATCCATCCACCACCTCACCTGAGAAGGGGTTCACACACACACAGTACACATTGATGCTTAGCTTGGCACTCAGTATCATGTCAGAACCTCTTGTCCCCTGCCTCTAGAGGGCCATGGCAGAAACCAGTTGTTGCTGACTACAAAGATGAGATATTTTGACCCCTGCATTTCAGTATGAATACTCTTTTCAAATATGGCTGTCCAGTTAAAACAGCCTTCCCCAATGTGGCTGAAAAAAGCTACACTGGCTGGTTAGAATGTTTGAACAGAGCCTCTGTGACAATTGTAGAATTATTGTTATTTTGTCTTTCCATTTTCCCTTCTTTCCTTACTTTGTACCATTTCAGTGTCTCTATAGAAAAGCGGGGGAGGGAATAATACTGTTCACTTTCATTTTTTGCGTGGAAGAGACAGATGTTACGGTTGAGATGAGGTGCTGAAATTGAATCCATTAGCTTGTTTCCAAACATTTCATAACCAGCGTGTTGCTCATCAGCAATTTGGATCTCGCCCGTCATGTACAGAAATGTTCCTGTGCAGAAAAGGCTCTAATTAATTGGAACGCTGCGCGTACCATCCTGTGTACGCTGCATCGGGTGCAGAAGGCTGGAATTGTTCTTGCAAGCTCTCAGATGGCCTTGTTGTGCACAAGAGAGAATCGGAAACCTCCTGAGCCGCTCCCTTTGTCTTCCCCCCTCTCGCCCTCAACGTTGAAAAAATTACCAGCTCTCGTGACCAGTTGGCTTTATGAAGAGGCTTTGCTTCAGCTACCTGTTGGCTTGTTTTCTTTTTCTGGTTCGGTTTAGAAAGCTTCAGGCCTCCCAAACCTCTTGACATCCTCAGCAGGTACCTAGCCTGCCTGTTGGTAAATCCATCACTGGCCTCAACAGTGTTTGTTCTCTGTGCAGAGAGACTCTGTGTCTGCAATCTTTGTTTCCTGGGTCCTCTGGTGCCTCTGTCTGTGTGTTAGCGTGTAAAGAGCCAGCAGGCTCGGACAAGGTGATCTTAACAGCATTGAATTCTGCACCCATTGGGACAGTTTACAGTGGGAGGACTAAGTGACTTCAGCCTTTCTGCTCCACTGCGCCCCCCTCCCAGGGAGGAAACGGCAGCCAGTCAGCCTGGAACGGATCAGGTGACCTGGGGAGCCAATAGGGGCACTGCTGGCTGTATCTAAAGATTCCGCTAGGCTTCCCAGTCTGAGCCACTCATCTGTGAGAGGAGGTGGTAAATGGACTCCCCTTGGCTGTCTTCTGCTAAACCCGCTCGCTAACACAGCAATGGCAAGGATGTTTGGTACCCAGACGAATAAGAGAGCCTGCGATGGGTGGGTGGGAAGGATGCTGTATGATGAGGCTTTACAGCCGGATCCATTGCAGAGCTAGGTATGCTTAAGCAACATGGGTTGGACTACAACTCCCATCAGCCCCAGACAACAGGATTGATTGATTATTACATTCCTGTGCTGCCCATTAGCCACGGCTCCAATGGGCATTGTGGCTGGGGTTGATGGGAGTTGTAGTCCATCACCTCTGAAGTGCACCAGTTTTGGAATGGTGGATGATTAATCCCATGGAAATCAGGCTGTGGAAGCAGCAGGAGGTGAGTGCATTCCCAAACCTAAATGAGGTTGCCTGACAAACCTGGAGTGGATTTCTTTTGCTGCGGGAAGGATGCCTAGCCCCTTTTTAACCCTGGTGCTGAAAAGAGATTTTGGCTTCGCCGTACTTCGGTACAAATGAAGCTTTACACCGGGAGAGTGAACGCATGGAATCAAAGCCTACCCATTGCAATAGAGTTGGAAAGTTGTACGTGCTGAGAGGGGTGGGTGGGACTATTTTAAGTGTGAATTGCTGCTGGACGGAAGTCAGGAGCGGGAAAAACAGGACTGGATTTTTGAGGAGATGGAGTCTGTGCTCCCTAGTTATATATAGCATCCTTGCCAGGGAGGTGTAGGGAGGATTGAATTTGCAAAAATAGATTTGCAGGGACTGGGACTTGTGATGGGAGCAATATCCATCTGTCCTCTATGCTTTTCTCCTTAATTTTGTGCAGGATGGGCAGGGCAGTTTGCACTTGCTCAGAGGAAAAAGGAAAGACACCCTGCATGTGCTTAGGGGCACTTTTACTACATTCCTGCTGTCTAGTGGAAATCATGGTTGGCTACCAAGCCTGGACATTACTTATTGATCCCTATGCCTTGCATCCTGGTCTACCTGATCCCTGACCCCAATCTGTTTTAGTCCAGGTCACTTGCCTCTGGCCCTTGAGAACCTGCACCGGAACCTGACCACTGGCTTGTCTGGATGATGCCAATAGCTCAGTGGTAGAACACCAGCTTTGCATGCAGAAGGTCCAAAGTTCAGTCTCCGGCATCTCCAGCTAGAGCTAGGAGATTTTGCTTGAACTCTTAGAAAGCCGCCGCCAGTTAGTGTCAATGATCCTGGGCAAGATAGACCAGTGGTCTGACTCTGAATAAGCCCCCTTCCTATGTTCTCAACTCTGGCCCCACCAGGGGCAATAAGTTTCAAGAATTCTTGGATTGGTTCTGCATGGACAAATGGCTTTTCTTGTATGCTCTGGCAGTATTTCCCCAATTGGTATCATCTGGAGGTTTTGGTCTACAATTCCCAGCTTTCCTAACCATTCAACTCCCATCAGCTCTCATCAGAATCTGGAGGCCACCAGGTTGATGAAGGTTGCCCTATAACCCATCCTGCTATCGTCTCTGTTTTCCTGCCAGTGCTAATGTTTATTGAACAGTGTTTCTTCTTGGCAGCAGATGGGGTGGGACACGGCGGTTACCAGACGTGGCTTTCAGGCAGTTCCTTGCTTGCAAAATAACAGAGCAATATGTCCAGCTGCAACCTGAACATACTATTTCTGGGGAGGGGAGAAATCTAAAATTGCTTCCTCTCCACCGACAAGAGTGATGTCAGGCCGTATGCCAAGAGTAGGTGTTTTTGCTTGAGTGCAGGACCAGACCTTTAGCATCCACTGACAATGCTTTTTAAAACACAAACAAGGCATGCCTGTAAACTATTCCTAGTTATTAATTAGGAAGCGGCACCTGTTTGGAAAATGTCACAATGGCGAGATCATAGAGGAGCTCCCCTCTCCCCCCCACTCTGAAGTTGCCCTTACAAATCGGACCAGCAACAGAGATCCGGCATTGTGTCCCATCATGTCATATTTCTGAGTCATGGGGCATGTCATGATTCCAAGCCCTCCTGCTGAGATGTAAGACAATAAAGAGGTCTGCCATGCAACCTGCAAAGCCCTGTTCATGAAATAGGCATCTCTTTACACCTGAAGGGAGCGTGAATGGTAGGAGCTATCCTATAAGCTTAATTAGCCAAACAAAGAAGGCAGTTGCCTATCAACGCAATGGGACAGTTTCCTGTCATGCTGGATAGGCTTTTACGGGAGCCCTCCTCCAGGGAGGGTCATCAGCTGTAACCTCTGGTGAGCGGCTAGCATAGCGGACTGCCTCCCACCTCCTTTCAACTCTACCAGCTTGACTCTGCAGCACACTTTGGGATCTGTAAATTCTGATGCTCCCTCCCCCTCCGACAAAGACCGAGTTCCCAGGGAAGGGGAGAATGATCACTGAACGTGTGCCTCCTGTTTGATAAGCACCTGGGAAGATTCCTCCTCTACTCCTGGAGAGTCTTGGAGAATTCCCTCCCCCGCTTCCTGTCTGGCTGGTGTACTTCTTCAGCCTCTGAGTCCGATTCCGGATCCACCTCAGGGAGACTGGGTCTGATCTTGACAGGGTCTCGGGTTCAGCAACTTTCTAGATATTTTTATACAAGTGTGATGTGCAAGACATGTTTCTATAGGGAGTGCTGCTGTTCAAAATCCCAGACATTTTGTTCCATCGCCACCATCCCTGTTTTCTCCTCTGACAGTCAGTCAGCATGGCCCTTGAGCATCCACAGACTTTGTTTGCCTGCTTCTGGGCTTCCTTACAATGCCTTTAGGGCTTTTTCCTTTAATAGAATCATAGAATAGTAGAGTTGCAAGGGGCCTCTAAGGCCATGGAGTCCAACCCGCTGCTCAATGCAGGAATCAACCTTAAAGCATCCCTGACAGATGGTTATCCAGCTGCCTCTTGAAAGCCTCTAATGTGGGAGTGCCCACCACCTCCCTAGGTCATTTGTTCCATTGTCATACTGCTCTAACAGTCAGAAAGTTTTTCCTGATGTCCAGCCGGAATGTGGCTTCCTGTCACTTGAGCTCATTATTCCGCGTCCTGGACTCTGGGATGACCGAGAAGAGATCCTGGCCCTCCTCTGTGTGCTATCATGTCTCCCCTCAGACTTCTCTTCTCAAGGCTAAGCATGCACCGTTCTTTCAGATAACAACTTCCTATTTATAGGTCAAAAGCTGCACTCTGAATTGCGCCTGGAAACAATGTGGATCTTGTGGATTGCAGAAATCAGACCTGGATGTCATTGGGACAGGAATGACATTGGCCAGATCACTTTTTCCCCCAGGAAGGACTACAACTGGTGCACAAACAAATTTGGTAAAAAACAAACAATGCAATGCATCCTTAGGCATAATGTAAACATTTTGAATTTTGTGAGCTTTGCTTTAACCCCCCCCCCCACGAAAAAACCAAGAAGCATAAAGATGATGGTTTTTTAAAAAAGTTATTTTCTATTCTTCACTGCTTGCAAAGATTGAAAATGTGTAATCTTAAGAGGCTCAGCGATCCAAAGGGAAATAAAACAAACCTGAGGTTTATTAAGTTTTAATACATCATGGCTTGCTGTACTGGATTTGCAGATGGCTTTTTGGAGTTGGATGACGCATTCACATAGCGGCTCTCAAAGGATTCAGAAATGTGTTTGGTGAAATTCTGAACTGCACAGTAGCCATGGAGGCACCGATATGTTTTATGCTTCTCTCCGCCACAAATGAGGGGAGATTCCAGGTCAATGTTTTAGGGGTAGTCCAGGAAGCTGGGATTGCTTCTATTTACAGCTGTACAACTGAGCAGGACACAGAATAATGAGCTCAAGTTACAGGAAGCCAGATTCCGGCTGGACATCAGGAAAAACTTCCTGATGGTTAGAGCAGCATGACAATGGAACCCATGACCTAGGGAGGTCATGGGCTCTCCCACGGTAGAGGTTTTCAAGATGTAGCTGGACAGCCATCTGTCAGGGATGCTTTAAGGTGGATTCCTGCACTGAGCAGGGGATTGAATGCAATGGTTTTAGAGGCCCCTTCCAACTTTACTGTTCTACAATTCTATGAAAGACTTCCTACTCCTGTATGAACCAAGTCCAGTGAAGAACAGTTGCAAGAGCTGTATTTAGCTGGAAAAGATTAGGTTAAGAGGAGTCATGATAGTGGTTTCAAATATCTGAAGAGCCTTTTGCTAGTGTTCGACTGGGACTCAGGAGATCTGAGTTCAAGTCCCTACTTGGCCATGAAGCTCACTGGGTGACTTTGGGCCTGTCCCTGACTCTTGGCCTAACCTACCTCGCAGGGTCATGGCGAGGATAAAATGAAGAAGAGGAGGAGGATCATGTACGCTGCCTTGGAGGGGGGAAAAAGGAGGGGTATAAATGAAGCAAACAAGTAAGAGCTGTAGCACAGAAGAAGGAACAAACTTTTTCTCTGTCGCTCCAGAGCACAGGACTAGAATTAGTAGGCGGAATTTGCAGGGATGCATATTTTGGCTTGATCTTAGCAGAAGCTTCCTACTGCTAGGAGATGTCTGACAATGGAACAAGACTGTCTTGGGTGGTGGTGGGCTGGAGGCATTCATGTCAAAGATGGATGGCCATCTGGCAGGGAAGCTGTTGCAGCCGCATCCTGCATTGTAAATACATTCTCTGGCAGAATTTTGGACTACAAGATTTTACACATTCCTATTCTTACCCTTCCATCTCTCAAGTTGTGAAATTTTCTGCTGCCTCTTACTGTGCGATGTCTGTCTTTTAAAACGTTCTCAGTTCCACTGAGTTCGTAGGGTCCGAAATGCTCAGTTTATTCTGTCCCAATTCTAGGTTGGATTGCGATTCCCCCCCCCCCTTTTAGTCTGCATGAAAATCTGTACACATCTGTACATTTCTTTTTTAAAAATCCCCATTTTTGTGTCCCATTTCCCTGAAATGTACACATCTTTGTTTACACTTTGGCAGATGTAAGCACCTCCCTCGTGCAGAATAAAGCATTCTCATACACCTTTAAGGAAATATACAGAATTTTGGGGTGGTGGGGAAGCAATACATTTTTCTGCCCTTTCTTGATTGTTGAAACATAAACAGGTTTTCGTACACATTTGTTTCTGCAAACGGCATTGCAAACTCTGGAGGTATGCAGACGTCATTGGCAAACCGTGTTGTGGCTCATGTTTAGGTTTGGGAGGTGTGAATTTGGGCCAGATCTACACCAAGCAGGAGATAACACTATGAAAGCGGTTTGGAAATGGTATATATGGAATGCGTAATGGTCCCCAATGGTTGTCAGTGCGTTTCAATGCCGTTATCAAGCAGTAGTGTAGATCCATCCTGCGTTGGTAAATTCACATTGAAATGCAAACGGAAGTAATTTCTCGCCTGTTCTTCTTCCTTCTCAACATTTAGCTCAGGTCCTAATACTGCATTTTATTAGTGCAAAGAAAGCCACAAGGCACTTCGGAGTAGCGGCAAACATTCGTATTGTAAGCCAGGTGCCAGCGGTTCATGCCGGCCAGAGATGGTTAATTATTGAACGGTTTTTGAAATATGTAAAAGGGAAAACGCTCTCTGCGAAAGGAAAAGCTTTGGGAACATATGTCAGGATGTTCATGTGCAGAGAGCACATCTGTGCAGCGTTAGATTGAAGGGAGACCTGAATTATTCAAGAATTGGATTTCGGGTAATAATCGGAATTTGCACTTTCAGCGTTCGGTAAGCTTCGCATATGCTAGGGAAGGGAACCTTTTTTTCTCTGGGTGTAATCTGTCGGGGTGGGTGAGCTTGTGGTGGGCAGGGCTGAAGCCAGGGGTGGGTGGAGCTAGAGCCAACAGTGGGTGGAACATCCTCTTTTCTCTTTCTGGTATTGTTATTCTTCCTGCTGTGCCCTTTTATTCTCCCCTCCCTCCCCACCCACCAGTGGTCTGGGCAAGGACAGATTGCACTTGCAAGAAGCCTATTGCCTGCACAGAGCTTTAGAAATTAGGCCGAGGCCTTCAGTTTGTCCACTGACCTATGCTGTTGAGTAACCCTTACAACAAGGATGGGCGCCATGTGATCCTCCATCTGTTTTAGCCTACAGCTCCCATCATCCCTCATCCGCACAGCCAACGGTGAGTCAGAATTCTGAAGGGACTATCCAAAGTGCTGAGCCCCATATCCAAAACGGGTTCGGCATTTTGGATAGCTCTCTTGGGATTTTGATTGGCTTGGACTGAAACCCAGAGCAGATTCACTGCCCCTTGACATCGGAGCCACCAACCACCACTGCCAAGGCGCAAGGCTTCCCTTGCCACCTGCAAACGTGATATCCAGGTGCCCTCGGTGATCAACATGGCAGATGGCATTTTGATGCTAATGCAAGCAGAAGAGAACTTTAATGCGTTCTGCACTATCGCCCTTGGTTTCCTTGGAGGGTCATTGTATTTATTTCTCTGTGGCGTTTATATAGTGCTGAATATGATAAAATCTCCCAGCAGTTCACAATATTAAAACACAATATTAAAAACATAGCATTAAAACACAACATTGAAAACACTTCCAACTACAGTAAAATAATAACAATCAATGAGCAGTAAAATGAAGCGTCATAATTATAGGAAGCGGGTAATTCAGCAAACCCTCTCTTTTTACCCCATGCAGAAGATTGATTTTCCAGTTATACACACATACACACACATGTATATCATGTGTGTTAGTATTCTCACCTGCCCATGACCCAGGGTGGTTTGGCTGGAGAGTACAAGAGACAGGGCCTTCTCAGTTGTGGCCCCTTCCTCTGGAATCAACTTCCATCAGGTTCGTCAAGTTCCTTCCTTGCAGGTCTCCATGCCCCAAATCTGCTCCATTGGTTTGGGCGACTCTCCAGAGCAAATTTCAGGGACGCATGGGGAGCTTCAAGGGAGAGGAGAGGACGGGGAAATCTCGGTGTGCGAGCGGACTTTCACCCTCACAACGTTGGATCCAACCCATTGGTTTGGTATTGTTACGTTTAGTTTTTAAGGTTTTCAACTGGCAATCTATGCTTTTATAAAAAGAAAAAAGAAAAAGGCATCTACTTTGTGTGGTTTTGATCTTGTACACTGCCTTCAGAGTGTTCCACCCTCAAAGGTGGCCTAGAAATAATTTTAGATAGACACACACACACACACACATCAGGATCCTTCTGCCTACCAAGCATGTGGTCTGCTCCGCAGGACCCCATGTTTGGTGGAAAGTCGCATCTCTCCCACTTGAATTTCTCCTAATTGAGGATGTCAGGGCAGCCTTTCCCTTACATGGGTCCCCAGAGATCGTTTTACTACAACACCCATCACTCCCAGCCAGCAAGGCCGATCATTGGGGATGGTGGAAGTTGCAGTCCAGGAACATTGGGGTGGAGCTGAGTTCAGGGAAGGCTATATTGAATCTGAGATCAACTGCATGCCGAGTGTGCTCTCGGCCACGGACCGGTGGTTTTCCGTCGCTCTCATGTGCGGAGTCCATCTCTGGCTTCTGTGCCGCTGGAGTTTGTCATGGTATCCTCTGCACATCTTGGGCTTGCGGGCTAGCGTAAAGGGTAGTTGCCTGATTCAGGCGTCAAGGTAGACGATCGAGAAGCTGGAAATGGAGGGGGCAGGTTAGCTTTCAAGAGAAAGGGAGCTGGAAATTCAAGGCCTGCAAAAGTGGGACCAGCAACAAAATGTTGCCGCGCGGGACACGGCTGTCCAGGATTCCAGCCATTCCCCCTCCCCCAACAGTCACTCAGCATGCCACGGCCACTGAGCATGCTCAATCCTTATGGGGCTGTTTTGGAGGGTTTCCTGCCCTCCCTGTTAGGGTTCCCTTGCCCCCAAAGTTATTTTTCTTCTTCTGCAAACTGTGGCTCCCCCAAGCCTGCTCATCCTTCCCTTTAGTGTGGGCGGGTGATGTCGTTTTGGCTACATAAGCATCCTGCATTGAGCGGGGTGGTTGGACTTGATGGCCTCATAGGCCCCTTCCAACTCTACCATGCGATGAGTCGATGATCGGCACTCACCGCCTGAATGTCAGAAATAGAAGGAACATTGACACGGCATCCTCCAAAGCATACAGTGCAAGGTAGCTGCCTCCGCCTCAATCAGACGCGTAAAGAAGAAGCATTTATGGGCCTAGAAATGATTTAAGAATAAAAAGAGCAAAACCCTTCGTTGTTGTTATTAACATCCCAAAGGGATTTGTTCAGCATCCTTTCAGCTACCTCCTACACAGTGTTTTGTTTCTCCAAACCTGATCATTTCTATCACCATGGGAGGCTTCCTTGTGCGTGATGGAGTAATATGTTTAGCGATGTTGGCTACGTGTGTGTGTGTGTTAAAAGTGCCGTGTAGTTATTTCCCCCCCCCCCCAAGTTTTTTTTAAAAATAAAATAAAATAGCACATTGAACGATCATGACCAAAAATGAACGCTTTGTAGTCACGGTGGTGCATAGCCCGCTATGCGCCTGATGGTTTTCTGCAGATCAAGAGGAGTAATAATTATCACTCAAATGACTCATCTCTTGGCAGGAATTGGGGAAACAAGGGATTGTAGGAATAGCATTTGCTCTTTAGGAAAGAAACACACACACACACACACACACACACACACACACACTGTGATGCTGCTTGGATTTCTCTCATCAGACTTACCTAATGTAAATACATGGATCACACATAATACTACTGCTACTACTACTACATTTATTTCTTACCTGCCTCTCCCTTTGGATCGAGGCAGGGAACCACATTAGTATAACAATACAACAAAAATCAAATACATACAATTCATTAAAAGAGCATATACACCAATACAATATCGAGATAATAATCAATACATTTTAAAATTCTTGGTTTGAAGTTCATCAGGGGTAGGTCTGCCGGAAGAGGCTAGTTTTTATAGCTGTCTTAAACTCAGAGAGAGAGAGAGAGAGAGTTGACGAATCTCCTCTGGCAGGTCATTCCGCAGTCTGGGGGCGACAGAAGAAAAGGTCCTCTGGGTAACAGTTGTCAGTCTAGGTTTGTCTGACTGCGACAAATTCTTCCCAGAGGACCTGAGTGTGCAGGGCGGATTGTATGGGAGAAGACGATCCCGCAGGTAACCTGGACCCAAACCATGTAGGGCTTTAAAGGTAATGACCAAGACTTTGTACTTTGCCCGGTAACTAATTGGCAGCCAGTGGAGTGATTTTAATGTTTTAACCTTGCATCGTTATGGGAGAGAATGACTCATTTTTTAAATCTTGCGTGGTAGCCATGCTGTTTTTGCCATGGATGTTGCTTGAAAGTAGGGGTGTGCATGCCAAAAAAAATCGTCATTTATCGTTATCATCATTTCGGACCAAAAAAATTATCGTCTTCATTCATATCATAGGTGAACCGTATCGTCTTCACGATAATTATTGTGAAAAAATGAGATTTTTGGCAGCCCTATTTTTAAAGAAAAAAATGCCTATAACTTCTGTATTTTAAAAGTTAGAGGCTTGAAACTTGGTCACAGTGCTTATGGGGTATGCCTAAGTATGTGTATGAAATTTGAGATCGATCCCTCCAACCCTCGATTTTATATGAATTTTTAAAAGGTCGTTTCCGTTCTGACAGGTCTGAATGAACGCACGTGGTGAGCTGTCATTCTGACCTGTCAGAACGGAAACGATCTTTAAAAAATTAATATAAAATCGAGAGTTGGAGGGACCGATCTCAAATTTTATACACATACTTAGGCATACCCCCATAAGCACTGTGACCAAGTTTCAAGCCTCTAACTTTTAAAATACAGAAGTTATAGGTATATTTATATGGCAGTCCGATAAAACAAAAATTATCGTCTCCGATGATTATCGTAGTTTTTTTCTATTGTATCGTTATCGTTAAACACATGCGCGATAATGACATCATTATCGTACATTTTAACGATATGATACACATCCCTACTTGAAAAGGACTGATCCTATAGCCCTCCTCATTTCAGTCAAACACAGATTGAAGGAGGAGGAAGAAATGACCCAGGTCTGGACCCAAAAGGCTATCATGGAAGATTTGCATAGTTGGGGTGAAGCTGTGGTCCCAGTTCATGGAGGAATAAACTGGGGGGAATGCACTTCTGGAATAGAAGCCTACCCCTCTTTTCGCTCTTATCCAGAGCCCCTTGAAATCACAATCAGCCAGCTAGGCCAGCCTAAGATGCTGGAGGGCCCACAACATAGAAGGTTTCAAGTAAATGCATGGGTCTTTTAAGGCAGTGGCTACAGAACCCCATTCAGGCGAAGGGCCAAATTCCATTTCGGGGCCTGACATTCCTGTGGTGGGTGGGGCTAAAGGAAAAGAAGGTGGGGCCAAAATACCAAAAATACCAGCATAGTTTAGCTTCAAGGTCTTCCTGCCATCAATTCAGCCTTAGGAGAGGGTTTCAACCTTTTGCGGTGTGCATGTGTGTGTGGAAACTGCACAAAAGATAGGTAACTGCCAAGCAACTGGTGGTTGGCAGGAAGAGGGCTGGGCCCTCTGGAAATCCCAGGAGAGCACAATTTGGCCCCTGGGCAGAGGTTAAGGAGATGCGTTAGACCAGAGGTGGGTGGAAGGTAGATTTCTAGATGTTTTCAATTTCAACTCCCATGAGCTCCTGCTAAGATGGCCAGGGCTCAGGAAAGCTGGAGCTGAAGTCCAAATTAGCTGCACATCTACCTTCTGCCCTGTGTTAGATGTTACTCCATTTAATTGGGGGAGAATTGGAATTGAGGGTGGGAGGAAGATCATCTGCCCCAGTCTGTTTTTGCTTCTGTAGGTTGGGGAAGGTTACTGTAGATGAATAGGGAACTCATTCTCCAAATATGGATCCATAAGTAGCGTGCATGAGATAGAGGTGGCAGCAGAAGTATGTGAAATATTTAGAGGAACATCGTAAGGGTGGGGAAAAACAGAATATTCATAACCGACAGAAGGTCACCACACCACATCTGAGGCTGCGCACACGACAGCGGCTGTAAAGGTCCGTTTCCGGAAATGGCCCTCGGCGGCCACCATTGAGCACAACATTAGATCTACGAAAATGCGGAGCCTCCATCTTCTGCAAAGATGGTGGCCTGCATGGAGGATGGGTCTGGTAAGTCCCAGCTGCTCATGCGGCTCGAGAGGCAGGGGCAAGGGCTAAGTCCGACAGACTCCTGGTCAGCCTAGAGTCCGGAAAAATGGATAACTGGATCATTCAGATGTCCGAGACTTGATCTGGATCCAAAGCTGGTCTGAATCGGGCCAAAGTGGGCTGGGGATGATTCAGAAGCTCCAGTCCACCTTGGAAGTGGGGTGTGTGTGTGTGTGTGTATTTTCACAGATCTAATGTTGTCCCGTTTTAAATCCTACCCTATACTTTGCTTCTCTTTGTTTTGCCGCAACTTTTCCTGGTACTGGGTTATCACTCACTCACTCACTCAATCAAATATTTATTACAGTACTGGGTTAAGATGACTGTGTGATTGATCGTCGTATGAACCTGTTGACTTAAAAAATAAGTTCCCGGTTTCTCTGGCATGATTTCCACCACTCTACCAGTCCTGCCCATTTCAGCCAGCAGCAACTGCTTCCTTTGAAAGGGCAGGAAAATCTCTCTTGGGCTTCTGTCCAGGCCCCCGAGTGAGATTTGGCATCGTGCTGTGCCACCTGCTTACTTACCCGCCCCTCTCTTCTTTTTGTTGCCTTCAGCCTACGGCTACAACGTCAAGAGCAGCAACGACTTCATCGGGAGGATCGTCATTGGCCAGTACTCCACGGGTTCCCCAGAATCCAAGCACTGGCGCCGCATGCTCCATTCCCACCGCACCTCCGTGGAGCAGTGGCATAGCCTCCGCTCGCGGGCCGAGTGCGACCGTGTCTCTCCGGCTTCCCTGGAGGTGACGTGAGGACGCCGGCGCTGCAGGCAAACGCCCCCCCCCGGCGGATACGGACACGAGACCCGTCAGCCCGCAACGGCTTCACGCGTTGTCCCCACAGAACTGACACCAGTGGTTCCGACCGCCGGGAACGCAGTGGTTGCGTTTACCCTCCGTGCCTCGGCCACCGTTGATTCATGCATCCCATCGTTTCTTTTCTCAGGACCGCTGACCGCCACGGCCCCACAGGGCGTCCTGCCGCTGCACCCGCACCGGCGGCCCTCACGGGGCTGTTGTAGGAGGGTGGAAACTGTTCCAAAGGTTGCCCACCTCAGATCCCCTTTGTTGTCTGCTTACGTTATAGCCGTGCGCGGCTCACAGACGGGTTAGCAGTGAAAATGCTGAGCAGCCTGGGAGCTTTTCAGTCATCTCTACTACACCTTAACGGTACATGTCTGTGAGCCACTGTGTCCAAAGACGTCCAGTTCCCCCTCCCCCTGTGTGTTCTCTGTCCAGTGAACGTGTGGTAACGTAAGCTAGAACCCAAGACGTCGTTTTAGCAGTAGAGCGTACGGTGCAGTCGGTCGTGTCTCAATCCAGTGTCTTGTCCTTCGTACGAGCTTCACAAATGTAACCTCTGCTTATCTGTCTGGAACTGGGTGGAGCGTGATGGAGGCGAGCTTCTCTGCCCCATGCGCTCCCCACATGTTAATGCTTTTAATCAATTGCCACGCCGCTGATGGAGCAGCTCTGGGACGCCGCTGTTAAGAGCTGTGGCTGCGAGTTGTTTACCCCTTGAGTAGCCCTATAAAGGCCACCCTAGCTGCTTTTTTCTGAGGAGGGTTGCAGCCCAGCGCCATACGTGGCGTGGTGGCCTTGAGCAGCGTCATTTTTTCTCATGGGTGCAGGAACTCGATTGGACCCTACATCTCTGCAGCACATGGCTAGAACAGGACACATGCCCTTTAACAACCATGACCATGCTGGAAAGTGTAGGCATGTGACGATTTTGGGGAGGAAAGAAAGCTTTTGTGTCCAAGACCCTGTTTCAGGACCTTTGGGGGGGGGGTAACGTTTGTTCTGGAGCTGTCTGATGCCATGTGAGTTTTGTTTACATGTAAAAGTCAACACGAAGTGACTTTGGATTTCAGTGTGTTGAACTGCTCTGATGCATATTCAGTACAGGGATGGCTTTTGACCCTCTCCGTGTACTGAAAATGGTGTTGAATGTTGCAAGATCTTGTATAGATGGTCCTTCATCTCAGCTGAGCTGAATGCACGCAACAGTTGATGCAGAAGTGTTGAACCAAATCTGGTCTGCTTGGGAACCCAATTTGGCTATACGGGGTTCCCAAGATGGACATTCCATTTCCCCTGGCCCAAGCCCCTTTCCCTGGCTGCCCATCGTTGGGCAGTTTCCTGGCTTCTGCATGCGTGTTTTTCCCCATCCTAAAAGGTTGAAACACCTCTCTCAAGATTTAGTTTCCAGCAGTTAGAGCGAGGGATGTATGGATTTTGTTCAATCCATTCCGACTTTGATTGTGGATTGTCAAGCTTATATTGTTCTGTCATCTGCTCATTGACAGATTGGATTTGGGGTGTGTGTGTACAGGAATTTCATTCCACTTGCAGGAGTGCATTAGCACAAGTGCAAATTTGTGTAAATCTCTCCCAATTAAAAAAAACCCACAACAACTCGCAAGTCCTCGGAATCCACAGGACTCGGAGAAATCCAGTCTGTGGAATCCAAACATTTCAATCCATTACAGATTACCCTGTTATCTCTTATTAGAGCTTTAATCTACAATATGCTGGGATTTTGGGTATTTTGTCCCCGCCCCTTTGGCTCCGCCTACCACTGGAATGTGCCCCCCCCCCCAAGAGCTTCTCAGAAAATGTTATTTGGCCCTCGGGCTGAAAGTGGTTTAACACCCCTGGTTTATGGGACCTGCTGGAGGTGTGACAAATACCGGAAAACTTTGCTTCACATTTATTGGCATCATCCTAAAATTGTTCCTACTGGATATTAGTTTTGGACTCCCTTAAAGACCTAACAGGGTTCTATGCTACCTTGAAATCTGTTAGCAATACTCTTGTTGTTCTTAAGACAATCGTTGGGTTGAAGGATCTGGAAATGCTTATACACCTCCTTAACAGCAGCCATGATGGCAATAAGTTTTAAGTGGAGGAACTTTGAGGATACTACCAATATCTGAATGGATTGGGATGTGGTATTTACCATAAAACCAACTGATAGTTGAGTCAAGGGCAGTGGTTCATTTGGATAATTTTGGACTCTCCCCTTCTTGGTCTTACGGGGCATCCAGTATGTACTTGCTGGACTTATGCTGGGAAGCTTTAGATCGTCATTTACTTCAGCCCTGTTGCATTTTGGGAGGCCCTGCTGCTCATTCTGTTGAGCGGGGGCCAGACCTCTACTCCAAAGTCCTTCCCTGATGGTGCTACTGGGTAAGTCAAGAAGGCAAATGGAGAATCTCTCTCTCTCTCTCTCTCTCTCCTTTCAGTAACGGAATATTCTTTGCCATGTTTTCGAACGAGAATATCTTTGGTTGCATGCTCTTTTGAGAACATTATATAGAGAGCCTGGAAAAAGATTTAAAAAAACAAGTGATAAGCTCAGTTCTTATACGGCGTCATGTTAATGTGTGAGAATTTAGTTCGTGTGGTTGTTCAATTCGATATAAGGAATCACACTTTTCTTGAGAAGGGGGCTGAACCAAGGCACTGTGGAGTTGCGAGCTGCGCGTTTACGGAGGCAATCACACACCACGCGAGGTGAACGCGCTGAAACCTACCTGATATGGCAACACAGGCTGACTTCATCATGCAGAAATGTTTGTGTAAATGGGCCCTTGGGCGCAACAGCGGATCGTTGTTGTTTTATCCTTCTCACGACTGGCGAAGAAACGTCTGCGTCTTGGATGTGTTTTAAAACCTTCGTATTTTTCTCACGTGGCAAATTAACCCAGCGGCCATTGAAATTGGTCAATTCTGCTGGATGCTTTCTGTACATTTCATACACACAAACACACACAACATAATGTCTTAAGGAGGTATATTTATGGAAAAATAAAGTTCTGTTTATTTGTGACAAATGAGAATGAAGTGATGTTCTTTTTATATAATCTGCCTAAAGAATGATGACTTTTTGCATCTTGAGGTAGATTAAACAGTGCGTTACCAAGGGCTATTCTGTGAGAATTATTATTATTATTATTATTATTATTATTATTATTATTATTATTATCATCGTGTTTCTCCAAACCTCCCACCCTATTGGGAGACAATAAAGAGGTCAGTCTGAGGTGAACTCTAGGATCAGTTAGCCTTGAAGTGCCCTCCCCCTTTGAAGAATACTGATTTCCCATAGACTGTATGTTGTTAACGTTTTCAGTGATAAGGTCTGGCGAAGGTTCACCCCCAGCTGGTGAAGAGCCTGTGAGAGTCACCTCTCCCACTTCGCTTGTGGGCTGGTATGTTTCTGGCGCTGTCTCTTCTGCTTAAGAATCTGTTTCCGATTGATCGACAGAAACTCCTTCACCCGGCCTAAAAACAACAACCTAGTCACGACAATTGTTATATAAAGTGTTTCAGTATGGAGTGCTCTGGTTTAGGGTTCCAGCCAGCCATGTCCTTTTGCAGGATACTCCATTATATCCCCCCTCCAGTTACCATCTGTCCTCCAACGTTCAATCAGCGTTCTATGCCTGCAGAGCATGCTCAGTGCATGATTAGGGATGTAGGGGAAATACGTTTCCATTCGATTTTGACCAGAATATGCCCAGTTTACACCTCCTGGAACTGGACGCAATCAGGGATCGCCATCCATAAATTTCCATGCTTGCGATGCAGATGGCAGAACAAAGCCCACAATGCATTTGAAAAATGTGCATGGAAAAAAATGCATAATTTTGGGGTGGGGGGAAAGACTCGCACTCATGCTTTAATCCATGGGAGAAAAATGTGTCCATTTCAAAAATGCAGACAGTTGATACATACATTTGAAAAGTGCACATGAAAACATGCATGAATTTTCATGTGAAAAGAATTTTGTTTTTCATAATCTGATATGGACACGAGTTGGACACAAGCTTTGAGGTGGAATTCAGAAAACCTTGATGAGCTGGAGTTTCACTGATTTGCACATCCCCAGCTTTTGCTGATCTGCACATCCCTGGCTTTTGCTGATTCGTACATCTGAATTTTGCTGATTGACACATCTCTAAATTTGGGGAGGTTCCCTCCCTTAGGGTTTTATTTCCCTTCTGAAGCTCATTTCTGTTTTGTTTCATTTTTGCATGGCTGTAGGCTTTCCTCATGCCTGTAGAAACCTCCTTCTTGGGCATGGATGTTTCCATCTTGGCTACATGAGGATGTATGCATGCAGATCATTTATTATTAAGATATAGGATTAAGGCAGGGGCCTGTTGGATTGCCACTCTTATCGTTCCTCACCTTTGGCAGTTCTGCTAGGGCTGATGGGGCTGTAGTCCAAACCCATCTGGAGGGCCACAAGTTCCCCGCCCCTGGATTACAGTTATATCCCACCTTTTCTCCAAACAGCTGAAGGTGGTGTACATAGTTCACCCCCATCTTATCCTCACAAGTACTTTGCGAGGTAGGTTAAATTGAGATTAAGTGACCAGCCCATGATGAACTTCATTGCTGAGCAGGGACTTGAATCTGCGTCTTGCTAGTCCTAGTTCAACGTTTCTACCTACTACACCAGGCTTTCTCCTAAATCTAAGCTGGGTTTTGAAACCAGATCTCCTTCCTAATCCAGTAGAAGAAAAGACTTCAGTTGATTCTACTGAGCAAGCTCCATTATGTTTGAACCTAGGTGTCAACACCATATGCTATTATACTGGACAATACTGAATGGAGGGTGCTTTGAACAGTGTCTAAAATCATCAGTATGGGAACAAATTAGGTGGTCTTGGAAGAGATGCTGTGAGCATGGTCCGAGAGCATGGTCTTGGAAGCACATGATGTGGCAACCATCATGCTAATGTGGCTGCTTTCCTTCAAATTCTTCTGTTCTTCAGCTAAGCTCCTTACATCCCAGGTGGTCTCCGAGGGCCGAGAGGGAGAGGCAGTCCTGCTTCTCTGATTGTTGCGCAGCCAAAGAGCCACGACCCGCCACTGTAATCCCCTTCTAATGACCACTGACCTTCTTGCCCCTTTCACGCACCAGCCTTTCAGCCCGAAGCACGGTAAAGGGGGCAGGCTGCCTTAGACAGGGGCTCCATCGTTTTGCTCCAAAAACTACGTTTAACTAGAGCTTGAGCGTTTTATGGGGTTATGTTTGTCGAACCTGCAGGAATGGGGCCCTTGGCGATTTTGCCTGTTGCTCAACCACCTCACCAAAGCACCTGCGCATGCACCAAGGGGATCCTTCCCCCCCCTTTTTAAGGGCCATCACATTGCATCAGCGTATTCTCCTCCCTCATTCCATTCGGAAGTCTGAAAATGACCGACCTAGGGGAGCTGTAAATTCCTTGTCCTTGGCATGGACTCATGCTGGGATCCATCGACCGTGGGGGGGGGAAAATCCCCACCACGTCCCAGCCAAAATGACCTCATCCAAAGGCTTTTGTCTGATGCACATGTGTGGCCTCGTTCGCACTGAGAAGATGGTCATCATGTGTCCAGGCTGTCCTGCTTGGGACTATGTGCATGAGAGATGGGATGATAGAATGCTTTCAAGAATATATAATTCATTCATCCCTGCACATAGAAAGCTAGCATCTCAGGGAAAGCACTTTAACCCGGCCTTCTTGACCTGCTGGTTTTCTATGTGCAGGAGAAACTGTTTTTTCTTTTTTCTTAACATGGAGGAACACGTAGTCACGTGGGCCCCCACTAGGCACAGTTTACCATCTCAGTGAGAACGTGGCTTGGATCGTGTGGGCATCTCTGATTCGTACCCCATTGGGTCTCTCGCCCTTTAATTGTCCATATGCTAGTCTTTGGGTGTATCGAACACATGCAAAGTATAGCAAGGGAACAAAACGTAAGCAATGGAGAGATAACAAAGGCCAACTAAAAATAAAACCAGATGAAAGGTATCGAGGAGCAATGATACAGAGCAGACACCTTTTATTTTATAATTGCATTTTGAAACTTTAAATAAAAGCACACTGAGTGTAATTGTCAGATGAGAGCCGCCACATGGAAACCTCCACCGACACAGGTATAAGCAAATACATTACACATATTTATTTGGCATGAATCCTTTTGTTAAAGCTTCTGCATGTTTGTTTGATTTTGAATCATCATCATCATCATCATCATCATCATCAAAGTATTAGAATTTTGTTGATTAAGCTACATGCCCTAGTATGAACAAACACATTTCAGTTTTGAAAATAATTCCTAAGCTTATTATTATTATTATTATTATTATTTACACTTATATACCGCCCCATAGCCGAAGCTCTCTGAGCAGTTTACAAAAATTAAAAGATTTAACACTAAAAAGTCAATATACAAAATTTAAAACCATAAACGCAAAACAGCTGACATTAAAACACTTTAAAACATTTTAACTGTTAAGCCTGGCCACAATGTCAATCAAAACCTCAACTTGAGCTGTTAAAATGCCTGGGAGAAAATAAAAGTTTTGACCTGGTGCTGAAAAGATAACAGTGTTGGCGCCAGGCGGGCCTCATCGGGGAGATCATTCCATAATTGAGGAGCCACCACAGAGAAGGCCCTCTCCCTTGTTGCCATCCTCCGAGCTTCCCTTGGAGTAGGCACCCAGAGGAGGACCTTTGATGTTGAGCATAGAAACCTATTCCATGAACTTATTTAAAGTATTTACAGGCTGCCTTTCAAGGCAAAGCTCTCGCAAGGTGGCATACATTGAGATGAAATGCCAAATTAGAAGAATATGAACTTGAAACAGAAATATAGACTCTGAGAGACCAATGGCATAGAACACTGTTGAAGAAAGGCAGTTTGAAAGATATGGGGTTTCATGGCACATTTGTAGATCTGCATCCTAGGGGTCATGTGTAGATCTAAAGGAATGGAATTCCACAATCACAGGGCCGCTGCTGAGAAGGCCCTGCCTCTCGTGACCACCAACCTAATAGGCCAGGATGCAGAATGATACCAGTGATAACCTGCCTCCGAGCCATTAAGGGCTTTCAAATGACTGAAAACTGCACCAAACTGGGCCATGTACAAAATACCCCATGTGGGCATCATACAGGAGGGGCGTGTCCGGCAGACACACTCTGGTTTCTGCCTAACATGTCCCTTGGATGCCTTGCAGGCTTCATACAAACACTTCATACCAACACAAAAAGTTTGATGAGCTGTTCCCTTGACCTCCAACTCTGGGGTGGGTGCATGCCATGGTGATAACGTATCTTTAAAAAGCAATTGAGACAGAAGGCTTGAAAGGAAGAGGAGAAAACAGCCAACCAAGAGGTAGGTGCATTGTATGCTCCCAAATCCAGTAATGCCACCTTTCAGAACGTGTGAGCAATTTCCATTGCTTCAAAGACCTATGGAAAGTTCTTTCACTTGGCCTCATCTTACCTGAGACTCCCTGGTGTGTGTGTGTGTGTGTGTGTGTGTGTGTGTGTGTGTGTGAGAGAGACAAAGAGAGAGAGAGAGAGAGAGAGAGAACAGTAGTGGTGGAGACATTTGGCCAGAATATCGCTTTGAAAGTTTGTTCTTCCAGGGGAGGGAGTTCTCTCCAAAAGCCTCCTTGCAGCTGCTTTAATAGTTCTAGTGGATACTGCAAAGGGAGTCGAGGAAAGACATTGCACAGCCAGCTGTCCGCAGCTTTGGACGGCAGACTCATTCCCGGTCAGCGATGATGTTCGGATGGAATTTCTATGCTACCCTCTCTGGGATGTTCCTCCTCATCCAAGCTTTCCCACACACCGATATCAAGATCAGCCAAGGTGAGTTCACATTCCTGATAACACCAATACTGAAGTAGCTGAGGCATATTTTTAAACTGGGGTTTTAATCCAGTTGAGGGCTGATTTGAAATCCTACATTTCATCTATCTATCTATCTATCTATCTATCTATCTATCTATCTATCTATCTAATCTATCTAATCTATCATCTATCTATCTATCTATCTATCTATCTATCTATCTATCTATCTATCTAATCTATCTATCATCTATCTATCATCTATTTGTCTATCTGTCTATCATCTATCTATATTTAAAGTAGTTCATTAAATCCAAAAGGTCGGGATTCACTGGTGGCTTAGCAGGGGGGCAGCAGACTCTGACAGAAGGCAACTTGCAGAGGGATTGACTCAGTTTGTTCCAGTTTTCCACTGCATCCAGCTGTTGAGGCATTTCAGATATTCTCCGCTCTCTGCTGAGCCAAAAAGCCCAATGTGAGAAGCGTACACCTTGCATTGTCCACCGAACACGTTTTGTCTTTCGCCTCCTTTCCAGACGACTCTTTGTATGAATCTTAAGAATTTCTGAGATCAAGCATTTCTGTGTAATGGGAATGCCACAAAACGAGATGACAAATAATTTGAGGACATTATTTATCATGTAGCTGTTAACTTACAGAAAGTCAGAGGGTACATTCTAGTGTAAGCTTTCTCTGAGCCCTACTGACATGGATTTAGTCAAATCTGACTCTGGGTGCATTCTTGAGAAAGACAGTGACCGAAGCTGGATGGTGTTATTTGCACTTTCTGCGGATCTGTGCATATGATGTCAGATTCCATGTTTCCCCCCTGCAGCACAAATAATATTCCTAATTATATATAGTCCATCTGTGCAAGGTAGGTATCCCGAAGAGATGTTCAGATTTTGTAAAATACATCCTATCTGTGTTTCGCGGATTGTTGGGTGCATTTTGTTCCATCACGAATCAGAATCAGATTTTCCCCATTTTCTAAATTTGCACAAATTTGCATGTGTGAAAATTCACATTCCCCTCAAAATGTGTATTTTTATGCCTATGAGGGGAATGTAAATGTTTGGCCTGTATTTGTTTATTTTAGTTATTTTGAACTAGGGATGTACAACCTACAGTCTACCGGCATCTCTCCACTCCTCCCTGAGCAGCATCGGCACTAGCTCTGGGACAATGCTCTCAACTGGAATCGCTGGGGTGGGGAGGAAGAGGCCTCCGTTCTTAACTTTTTACTTGTGTTTGATTCTCAGTATTGAACTTCCGACTTACGAGAGGTTAACAGAAACCAACAGAAAAACTTAGAACATTATATTTCTTCTAAGGCAGGCAAGGGGGAAAAAAATCGTAGTCATTTTCCAAATGTGTGTTATAGGTTTTGTGATTGGGTGGGTGTATTCTGTGGGTGCGGCCATGTGCTTGAGCGATTAGCTCGGCATGGTTTCCAGTTCTTAGGGCCTGGTGTACGATGAGTACTCATTATAGTCGCTTGAGAGCGGTGTTTTTATATCATTTATGGGGGCCTTCTTTCTTTGTTTTATTCATTGATTACATTTAGATCCACCTTTCTTCCATCGTGGAACTCAAGGTAGTTGCCTGTGGTTCTCGGGTTGTCTCCCTTCCAGGCAGTTACCAGACCCAGACCTGCTTAGCTTCAGTAAGGTGGCTGCCTCATGTGCCTTTAGAACATGCCCTGGGATTCTTGAATTAGAATTCCAACCAGTGCCAGGGTAAAGGGTAGGCATAGTTGGGCACCTGTCAAGGGCCCCCTCCCCAGTAGGGTTCCATTGACCAGAGCCCCCTGGACTTCCTCTTCCTCTTCCTCTTTGCAACCTGCCTCTCACTCTGGCCCAACCAATGGTGGTGGTGAGTGGGAGGAGCCAGGGATGCCACAGCCTACTTGCTCTCAGCCTATCAAGCGTATCCGCAGTAATAATGCTCAGAAAGAGGAGAAGCAACAAGCAGAAGCTGGTGACAAGCAGCGGAGGCCGGCGGTTCTGATTCCAGTGGGGCAGTGAATCCATTCCGGGTTTCAGACAGAACCAGCCAGAACTCTAAAGAACCCTATGCCCCAAATAAGTTCAGCTGGTTCTGACTGAAACCCGGAATGGATTCACAGCCCTTACTGAAATTGGAGTCACCAGCTTGGAGCCACCAGACTCACTGAGGGAAGGGGGTGTTAAGGGTGCCTTCAAAAATCTGGAGCCGGCACTGATTCCACCCTCTTCTCCCCCCCCCCCCCACCAAAAAGAGTCCCAACCCTGCCACATTAGAAGGGCGTGGACTGGTGTGTTTTCTTCTTTCTTTCCCCACCGCTTTTTCTTTTAAAGGACAGAGAACAAAGAAATCCCGGGGGCAAATACAACATCTTTGATTATTGTTCCCCATGAGTTCAAAGCCTAATCGTCATTCTCCCAAAGACTAGGCCAACGTCGTGCCCCTGGCAACGTAATGAGAAAGCTGCTAATTAGGGACTGACTTGGTCTCTCTCTTCTCTGCCACATTGAACCTTGACATTCCTACAGGCACCTCCTGTGCACTGGAGCTAATCCAATTAATGTTACCTACTGGGGTAACTTGGGATGGAATATCAAACGGTTAAACAGCTCAAGCTCTGAGTCAGGCGGCCGTTTTCCTGATGGGGAATTCAAAGAACCCAGGAGAAACCCAGCTTGAAATGTCAGATTAGGATCCAAATCATGCTCTCCATAATTTTAACACAAATAATGGGGGAGGATCCTGCCTCCAGCTTTACCAAATGGTCGTTCCCAAGCTGCCTTTTCTCCCCACTGGGTGGTGGTGGGGAAGCGGGCCCTGTATATTTTTTTCTTGCAGGTGGGTAATGGCCAGTTTGTGGACTTTGGTTGGAAAAAAAATGGCCCAAGGGGAAAGGGTTCATCACCCAGTATTCCCAGGCAGTCTCCCATCCAAGTCCTAACGAGGCCTCACCCTGCTTAGCTTCTGAGATCAGAAGAGATCAAGCACATTCAGGGTAATATGACTGTCAACAAAAGGGTTAAGCTAGGCTGACCAACTGAAAAGGAGGACAGGGCTCATGTAACTTTAACTGTTGTAGAGAAAAGGGAATTTCAGCCAGTGTCATTTGTATGCAGTTAGTTCCTGGTGAAATTCCCTCTTCATCACAACAGTTAAAGTTGCAGGCACTATACTAGAGTGATCATATACAAAAGAAGGCAGGGCCCCTGCAACTTTAACTGTTGTGATGAAGGGGGAATTTCACCAGGAACTAATTGCATACAAATGACACTGGCTGAAATTCCCTTTTCTCTGCAACTGTTAAAGTTACATGAGCCCTGTCCTCCTTTTCATATGGTCAGCCTAGTTAAGCATGGCTCTTAACCCATCCCCACAATGGTTCTCTGATCAAATTCACACATGTTGTTCTATGCAGGGCTGGTCAACCTGTGACCCTCGGCCCGCATGCGACCTTTCAAAAGCCCATGGCTTGTGTTCATTGCAGACCTCTGCCATAAGTGGTTTGTCCTTTTCCTGGCCACCAGCTGTGTGGGAAGAGGGAGAAAGAGAGAAAGGGGGCGTCAGGAAGAGAGAGAGAGAGAATAAAGGGTGACCTGCCCGCTTTTGATACTGGCCCTCCCATTTGGGCCTTGCTCATCACCCACATGCTGCCCCCGACAGATTAGCCATGAAGGAATGCGGCCCACGACAGAAAAAAAGGTTGCCCATCCCAGTTCTGTAGCTATATGGAAAGATGGAAGAAAGGAGGAAAGGGTGGACGGAACCATGCGCTATGCGTCCCTCACATTAAGGACAGGGAATGTGCTTTGTGAATGGTGAGGTTGGGCCATGATGGATCAATCATATGAGAGTTCCAGCCACATGCCAAATCTTCACCTCATCCTGTCAAACCATATTCTCATCATGACGTCTCTGTGGTTGTATGAGGTGGGCTCTCGTTCTCCTGACGAGGAGGACCCCTGGCCACGAGTCTCTCAGAACCTCAAATAGGATGTTGGCATGACATTGCAGAACCAGAATTTAACAGTAAATTAATTTGATTCTATTCATTTTGGACTTGGTTGGGGAAAGGGGATTTCTCCCACAGCAGGCATTAAATTAGTAGACCGAATGCGCTGTGCCTGGAAGGCCCAGATATGTTTATCCAGTGGGTTGGGTTTATCTAATCTACTGCTTCGAGGGTTATTTATCTTTCATTTCCTGCTTCTCCTAAATGCTCCCCCACCCCCATAATTAATGGTGTTGAGGCCCACGGGCCTGACAGTTGCCACTCATTTCGATAACGCTGCTTGCAGTCACTAAGATAGAAGTGGCTTCCTGACCCTTGTAGTCTTCTGGGTTTCCCAGCCTGATAGCAAGGCAATCTAACAGCTATTCTAAGAGAGTGGTGTTGAGAGACTCATCTCTGTCTTTTCTTCTTAGCTTTGGCAGAGCCGATACTGCCCTATTCCTGCCCTCTCTTCTGGAACGAATACGAAAGATACTGTTACAGATACTTTCCCGTCAATAAGACGTGGGCAGAAGCTGATCTGTATTGTGCGGAGTTTTCCATTGGCCTGAAATCGGCCAAATTAACGTCCATTCACAGGTAAGCACCAAGCACTAGGGGTTGGTTTCTTTCTCCCCCCTCTGCTGATCCATTTTGACCAACCCAAGAGCCTCCTCCTTTATAAAACACCAGTCCAGAACGTGGTGACCAGCCTCATTGGGAGACCAGAACCCTCTTCTCTCCAAAGCACTTAATTTTTACAAGAAGGAAGCAAACAGCAAGTTGTATGGATTATCATGTACATAGGGAGATGTACATGATGCTGCAGATGGACTAAAATAAAGACTCTGACTTGTGGAATCCCCAGCAGACTGGCCTCCTTAGGGTCTGTGGACTTTCAGATCTTTTTTTATTATTATTATTAACTTTCCTGAATTTGGCACAAATTTATTCCCAGGAAAATACACAAATTTCTGCAGAGACATATGCCATGCTGGAAATTATACGTAGGGAATAGGTGAATGGAATTGGGGGAAATGGGATAATATACTGAATGTGACATATTAATATAAAATATGTAAATTGTTGCAAACCCTCTTACAGAATTATTTGCGTATTTTCCTGCATACCAGGGGAAAATATCCAAATTTGTCTGTGAACGGATGTCAGAACAAGCAAGGCCACACAATCCACAAAACACACACAGGATGGATTTCACAACATCTGGACATCCCTACATGTGCATGGTTACAAATGCTCTTTTTATTATTTTTGCTTCAGAAATGTGTGATCCCTCTGAAAAACAAAATGATGTTGGGAGACCAGACCGCCCGGGGTTTCCCGGTCTTAACCGGGAAACCTGGGGCGATCCGGGCCAACCAGGGGGCGGCGGGGGCAAACCGGGGCGGAGGGGGGTTATGCAGCGGGCGGCGCGAGGCGGGCGGGCGGGCAGTGCGAGGCACTTACCTGCTGGGGCATTCGCTTCCCTCCGGTGCTCGAATCTACTGAGAAACAGGCTTCACGGCCTGTCCCACAGTAGCATGCCGTGTGATGACGTCATCACCCGGCATGCTACTGAGAGACAGGCCACAAAGCCTGTTTCTCAGTAGATTCAAGCACCGGAGGGAAGCGGATGCCCCTGCAGGTAAGGAGCGCGAGGCGGCCGGGCGGGCGGCGCGAGGCGGGCGGGCGGGCGGTGCGAGGCGCGTGCGGTGGGGGGGTTTGTTTTGGGGGGGGGGACCGGGATTTTGGTTCCCAAAATCTGGTCACCCTAAAATGATGCATATTCTCAAGTAAATGCGTTTGGCATCAGGGCTGCAGAAGCAAACTCCATGCTATTCCTATAGTCATGAGGCTGCTGTGATTTAAGTGAGTTTTCAATGGTTTCTAATCAGGGTGGGCAAACAGGTCCCCTCACTTCACCCCTCTAACATATCAGAAATGTAGAAGCAGTTAAAAGGATGGATTGGCAATGGAGCAGCAGAGTAGAAGAGAGATGTGAGTTGTGTGAAATAGAATAAAAGAATCATAGAATGGTAGAGTTGGAAGGGGCCTGTTAGGCCATTGAGTCCAACCCCCTACTCAATGCAGGAATCCACCTGAAAGCATCCCTGACAGATGGTTGTCCAGCTGCCTCTTGAAAGCCTCTAATGTGGGAGTGCCCACCACCTCCCTAGGTCATTGGTTCCATTGTCGTACCGCTCTAACAGTCAGAAAGTTTTTCCTGATGTCCAGCCGGAATCTGGCTTCCTGTCAGTTGAGCCCATTATTCCACGTCCTGGACTCTGGGATGACCGAGAAGAGATCCTGGCCCTCCTCTGTGTGCTATCATGTCTCCCCTCAGTCTTCTTCTCAAGGCTAAGCATGCAGAGTTCTTTCAGATAACAACTTCCTATTTATAGGTCAAAAGCCGCACTCTGAATTGCGCCTGGAAACAATGTGGTTCTAGTGGATCACAGAAATCAAACCTGGATGTCATTGGGACAGGAATGACATTGGCCAGATCACTTTTCCCCCCAGGAAGGACTACAACTGGTGCACAAACAAATTTGGTAAAAAACAAACAATGGAGAGATGGTTCTCCAGATTAGGGTGACCAACTGTCAGGATTTTCACGGATTTGTCCTGGGTTTTGTTCTATCCTAGGTGTCAGGGGGGATTTTCTGTAATTTTCTAAAATGTCTTGGAAAGACACGCGTTCCCCTTTAAGGCCGCCATTAGCATGGCAGGGAGGAATGACACACTTTCTGGTGGCCCCTATTGGAGCGGGGTGGGCAGGAATGACACCCTTTCCCCTCCTCCTGGCAGCTGCTAATAGCGTGGCAGGGGAATGATGCACTTTCTGGAGGCCCTGGAAAGCACACTTTCCCACCCTCCACCCCGGGTGTCCTCTTTTTTGGTTTCCCAAATATGGTCACCCTAGTCCAGATGCCTCTTGAAAGCCTCTAGTGTGGAAGAGCCCATGGCCTCCCTAGGTCATTGGCTCCATTGTCGTACTGTTCTAACAGTCAGGAAGTTTTTCCTGATGTCCAGCCAGAATCTGGCTTCCTGTAACTTGAGTCTATTATTCCGCATCCTGCACTCTGGGATGATCGAGAAGAGATCCTGGCCCTCCTCTGTGTGACAACCTTTCAGGTATTTGAAGAGTGCTATCCTGTCTCCCCTCAATCTTCTCTTCGCCAGGCTAAACATGCTCAGTTCATTCAGTCCCTCCTCACAGGGCTTTGTTTCCAGACCCCTGATCATCCTCGTTGCCCTCCTCTGAACCCCCTCCAGTTTGTCTGCAGCCTTCTTGAAGTGTGGTGCCCAGAACTGGACGCAGTAGTCAAGATGAGGCCTACCCAGTGCCGAATAATATGGTTGTCAGGAAATCCACAATGGAGTCAAATGAGTTTGGATATTTATGAATCCGGACAGCTTTTTCAGAGCTGTGTGGATTCTGTGCACATGCGGGCTATTTTTTTTTTCCCACTGGGGGGGGGGGGATCTGCGCTCATTCATATTTGTGCAAATGTTCATAAGCTCACTTTCAGAAGTGCGCAAATGTGCATTAAGAGCTGATGTGAACTTTGCTAATGCACAGAAGCACTAATGAGAAATAGCTAAAATAGAATGAACTTCTGTCAATGGGCAGAAGATGGAACGAAGGACACCAGATAGTCCCCAAAACACAAATGGAACAGATGTAACAAAATCTGTACATCCCTAGTTCAGAGCCTAAGATATAGCCACTGGCCATTGTGGCACATTGCTCAGCATCGGTATTACAATTTATCATTATTAGCCCACCTTGGTAGATTTCCAGCTAACATTACCTACGAATATATTTTGACAGCTGGGAGGAGAATGTTTTTGTGTATGACCTGGTAAACAGCCGAGTGCCTGGAATACCCACCGATATCTGGATAGGACTTAATGATCTAAGGCAGGTGAGAACCTTATTTTTATTATTCTCTATGTCACACAGAAAGCAAAGACAGCCGTGTTGGCTGTTAGAGAAGTGTGCGTGTGTGTGTGTGTGTGTGGGGAAATCCAGATTTGGGCCATACTTTGTTTAAGCCAACCTCAAAATCAAACAATAGCTTGCAAGCCCTTGAATTCTCCAGAATTCAACATTTAAGGCCCTCCTCCGGGTGCCTACTCCCAGGGAAGCTCGGAGGATGGCAACAAGGGAGAGGGCCTTTTCTGTGGTGTCCCCTCAATTGTGGAACGATCTCCCCGACGAGGCCCGCCTGGCGCCAACATTGTTATCTTTTCGGCGCCAGGTTGCAACTTTTCTTTTCTCCCAGGCATTTAACAGCTTCTGTTGAGTTTTTAACCGAGTTTTTGGCCTGGCTGAGAGTTTAAAATTGTCTTAAAAGTTAGCTTTTAAAAATGTTTCTTATGGTTTAAAATTTAATCTATTTTAATCTTTGTAAACCGCCCAGAGAGCTTCGGCTGTGGGGTGGTATATAAATGTAAATCATCATCATTATCATCATCATCATCATCATCATCATCATCATCATCATCATCATCCGGTTAGAGCAGGAGTGGCCATCTTTTTGGCCTTGAGGACCATGTGTGATGGTGGGTGAGAGGCTGCACACACACATCCATGTGCAAGCACGCACATGCGCATACTCTCTTCCCCGCCCACATCTCAGTGTTTAGGAATGGCGATTTTAAAGGTTAAAGTCTCCCTGATCCATTCCAGTGATTCCCTCTGAGATCCCCATTTCTCTAGCAAGCTTGGCGGCATCAGGACCGTTTGGGGATTGCGGAGGATTCAACCTTTCCTCCCAAGCAATCCCGACTAAGATCTTTCGGGGGGTGGAAGGTTCAAACCTCTCCCACTTCCCAGTGATCTCCTCTGAGGTTCCCTGTTTCCCCACTGCTGTTTTGATGGACATCACTTCCTGTCTGTTTCCCCAATGCAAACTCCCTGGTGATGTCTTTGGCAGGAAAGCAACTTTGAATGGACCGATGGCTCCTCCTATGACTATAACTACTGGGATGGCAGTCAGCCAGATGACGGGATTCACTCTAAACCAGAAGATGAAGACTGCGTGCAGATCTGGTACAGATACAGCAGTGGTAGGTGGCACCTGTCTCCCAGAGACTGCCCTTCCCCATATGGAGGAAACCCTCTGCTTCTCAGACTCTCTGGCGTAGCTCAGGGGTAGAGTCCCTGCTTTGCATGCAGAAGGTCTCAGGTTCAATCCCTGGCTACTCCAGGTAAGGCTAGGATGGAATCCTGCCTGAAAGCCTGGAAGGCCATTGCTGCCAGCCTGTGTTGACAATGCTGGGCTAGATGAACCAGTGGTCTAAGCTTGGAAGGCTCAGAAAGTCCCAACAAGGGTAGTGGGCCTTCTCAGTGGTGGCCCCAAGACTATGGAATGAGCTGAGGCCCTCCAGGCACCGACACTGCCATGGTGGACAAAACAGAGTTGTTTAGCTCTGCACATAGACAGCTAGAATACCAGGGAGACTGGAATTGTTGTTGTAATAATAATAACAACAACAATAACAATAATGTTATTT
The DNA here is from genome assembly GCA_029215795.1 of Anniella stebbinsi. NCBI lineage: Eukaryota > Metazoa > Chordata > Lepidosauria > Squamata > Anniellidae > Anniella > Anniella stebbinsi. The sequence continues at coordinate 51,378,153 of JARDYH010000007.1, read as the reverse complement.
TTAAAATATAAGCTTCAACTTCGTAAATATGCCACTATTTATTTTTTAAAAATTATCTTTCCACTAAAAAACTTAAAAATCAAAGATCTTTGGGGAGGACAGAGGGAAAACAAGTATACTGAGGTACTAGTTCTTAAAATGACAAACACGCATTCTAGACTAGCATTCCCCCTGATGTGCTACTTTTCTGCATTCAGAGAAATATATAGTGCATGGTAGAACAAACAGTTGCCTAGCTATGCACATAGACACCTAAAATATCAGGAAGGCTAGAATTATTGTTAACAATAACAATAACAATTGTTCTTGATATTTAATAAAATAGGCTTCAGCTTGTAAATATTTTCTTTTAAACTAGCTTTCCACTAACAGTGCTTAAAACTCCATCTCTTCCCATTTCTCTCTCCCTGCCCTTTCTTTTTATAGCTTTACGGTCTTGGAACGACAATAGCTGTAACAGAGAATTCCCGTTTGTGTGTAAGATTCTGTCCCTGGCAGCTGATTAGTCTCGTCTCCGTCCACCATCACCACCACCACCTTGGATCAATGGAAACACCCATCCCTCTGAACCACCAGCATGCAGTGAAACATATGCACATCTTTTCTCTTGGGCATCGGTCTCACAGCTCTATTAAACGTCGTTCTATATCAGACTCACGGAACACCCCGATTCGTCCTGTCTGTATTCTGCATGGCTGTGAGGGAATCCCATAAATGCAATGCGGCCCAGCAGAACACAGGTGGAGCGCTTGAGGCTGTTCGGGCAAAGTGTGTTTTAAAAGCTGAACTCCCACGTTCACTCAGCTCTTTGGTGAAAAAGCAAAAGTGTGTGTGGGGGAATCAAATCCAGCGCCTACTGAACAACTAATTGGGAACCTAGCTGCTTTTTATTTTTTTATTTTGCTCCACTATGTACAGGCAGCTCCAGCTGTTACATTGAGATGGCGACTCACATGTATTTTCCAAGATGGGCATTTGGCTTCTGGTGTAGAATTCTGGATGTCGAGATTTTTTGCATTTTCTCTCTCCACCCTCTTCCTTCCCCCCCACCCTTTTGAAAGCAAGTTTCTAGCCCTGTATGGTTGCAGAGAGAAAAGCGTGGTGAAATGATGAGCGGGTGACAGAACAAGAGTCAAGAATAAGAATAGTGAGTCTTTCTACTGCCGAGGGGTGATCTGGGGGCCACATGCTGAAGCCAGTGATGAGTCAGAGCCAAATGTGGGCAGGCACCCTCTCTTCTCTTTCTTTCTTTCTGCCACTCTCTCTCTCTCTCACTCACTTTCTGCCACCTTCTCTCTCTATGCCACCCCCTCTCTCTCACTTTCTGCCACCCTCTCTCTCTGCCACCCCTTTTCTTTCTCTTTCTCTTTGCCACCCCTCTCTCTCACTCACTTTCTGCCACCCCTCTCTCACACTTTCTGCCACCTTCTCTCTCTGCCACCCCTTCTCTCATTCTCTGCCACCCCCTCTCTCTCACTCACTTTCTGCTACCCCTCTCTCTCTCTCTGCCACCCTTCTCTCTCTCTCTCTCTCTCTCTCTCTCTCTCTCTCTCTCTCTCTCTGCCACCCCTTTTCTCTCTCTCTCTTTCTGCCACCCCCACTCTCTCCCGCCCCATCCCCATTCCTCTCTGCCCAGCAGGCTGTGAAATAAGGAGCATAGGTCTGAACTAATCACTTGCAGAGGGCTTTTGAAATTAGGCTGAGGGCCTCCAGTTTGCCCATCCATGATCAAGAGGATGGGTTTCCATTGCATTGCATTGCTCCTCACACTTTACACATAGCTAGCAGAACCCCCTCCCCACAAAGGTAAAGCAAGTAATTATTAGAGTTGCAGTGTTTAGTCAATTAATTGGATAAATAATCAATGAAAAACATTTTTGATTGACCCATGCTTGTTTTTTTAAAGAAATATTTTCAATGCCAGTACTAATCAAAACTGCAGAGGACTAGCTACATTTGAACAGAAACCTCCCTTTTCTTGGATGGGGCTCCTGGGCATCATCCCCTAAATGGCAATGGTGGGTGAAAGTTGCCGACATCCTTAAGGCCCTCCCTGTGGGTTACCCCTTCCAAGCCGGAGCACATGGGGACTTTGGCAAAGCATGGCAAAATGCAAGTCAAGCCAGCAGAGGGTCAGGATCACGGAGAGCTCCCTTGGAGCAAGGTCCTGGATTAGACTGGGCAAGAAAAGCCACAATAAACCGTTGCACTGTGGGATGCTCCTTCAAGCCCGCCAGCCGCACTCTTTTCCATAATACTCCATTCCAGTCCCCTTCCCTCCTGTTTTCCTCCCATTCACCCCCAACAGTTAGTCAGGATTTTATCCTGATTGGGATATTTTTGTGGAGGGGGGCTCTCCCATGTAGCGTTCCCCCCTCTAAATATTCTGCAAACTCTGGTATCCCCTCCAGCCTTCCTTGTGCGCAGGTGATGCCATTTCGGCTTCAGAAGCATCGGCACTCACAGCCTGAACATTGAAAATAGCAGGAATGATACTAGGCCCAGCAAAGAGCTAGAAGTTTTACTCCCAGCACTGGTCTGGAGCAGCCTGAAGCTTTATATAGTTCTGCAGAGAGAGGTATGAGTGAAGCCTCACCTCCTTGGAGGGATTCTGCTTGATAATTAAAGGGGCTATCCAGTAGGGTTGAAATGTCTCCTGCTGCCCCTGGGTATGGCAGGGTGATGGTGGAGGATGACAGTTCCTATTGGCCTGGAAGAGGAAGAGAATACTAGAGCATTCAATTCACAAATATGCTTCATCCACACATACATTTAACAAGAGGTCCACAAAGATGTGAATGCTCTTCAAGCTTAATTTTTCTACTTTGCCTGCATGCACCATAAGCGATAGACCAAGCAGTGGTCATCATTCATGCTGTTATAAGGTTGGGCTTGACTACTGCAATGCACTCTGTGGGGTTGCCCTTGAATACTGCACACCCCTCTCCCATGACAAAGTTGAGTCACTGGAACCAAATCATCCTGAAGCTGTTGGCTCGGCCTTATTTTGCTTTCTGTGACCTCTCAGAGATTGGCTGCCACATGAGAAACTCATTGAAATTGAGGTGAGCGTGGGTCAGCGAGGAGGTCATTTGTACCCATGGAAACCATGTAGCTTTCCAGTCTAATTAGGAAGTGCGATAAAGGGCTCCCTTTCTGTAGGGCAATGTGGGTGACACACAGCTGCTTTTAATTTTTATTAGTAGAAAGAAGGTGGCATTTATTCAAAGTAAGTTTCAGGTACTGTTAGACTAATGAGCTTTTCCTGGAAGCGCATCCCAGCATTACATGCTTCTTAATTCATCGTATTTGCTGTGGCACTCCGTTTATTCCCCGAAGGTTTTGGAAATGTCACAGAACTTGTGAACTGGCGTGTGTCTTTAAGAAACGCTTCCTTATTAAAAAGAAGCAGTAGATTGTTTTTGTGACTGGTCTACTTCAGGCTGTCCAGATAAAATCCAGGTCAGGGCTCATGTAACTTTAACAGTTGTAGAGAAAAGGGAATTTCAGCCAGTGTCATTTGTATGCAATTAGTCCCTGGTGAAATCCCCTCTTCATCACAACAGTTAAAGTTGCAGGGGCCCTGCCAGTATAGTGCCTCCACCTTTAACTGTTGTGATGAAGAGGGAATATCACCAGGAATTAATTGCATACAAATGACCCTGGCTGAAATTCCCTTTTCTCTGCAACTGTTAAAGTTACATGAGCCCTGACCTGAATTTCATCTGGTCACCCTAGTCTACTTCTTATATATCCTGAAGAAAATCACACTTGAATATGATCAAATGTGGCCCTGCTTTTGTTTGTTTGCGCATTTCTTAGATCCAATCTAATTTTCATTCTCAGTGCCAGTTACTCCATTCTCAGACATACATCAGATCAGTAGCAGTGATGATAACCACTGGCGTAGAGATACATTTTGCAGTGCAAACGCTCATCATAATCTCCAAAGCAACGTCCCCAATGAGAACTCAAAAATGCAGGCAGCGGTGTTGATCCAGAATCCAACGGACTCCGTGCTTTTCCAAACCAATGCTAAGTTTTACTCGTAGAGCTTCCTTAGTCTGCAGCCTCTATCTTCTCAAGCCAGCGGAAGTGGGCGTTACCTTTAATTAGTTCCTCCCATGAAGCACAGCAAAAAGCAGAGAGTGCCTCTAGTGGTTGTTTTTATATTATCACTCATTCTGGCTAATGAAAATTCCAATCTTCCCCAATCTGGCGCCCTCCAAATGAGTCAGAGAACTCCCAACTGGGGGATTCTGGGAGTCATAGTCCAACACATCAGGAGCACAAGTTGGGGAAGGCTGGAATATTTCCACCATCAGACGCAGTGGGAATAATAATAATATAGAAACCAACAGTCTGAGTCTTGAAGGGAGACACACAGGTCTTCCGCTACAGCAGCAAAAATGTGTTTTTGGATGTAACCAAACTGAAAACAATAATAATAATAATAATAATAATAATAATAATAATAATATATTTATTTATAACCCGCCTCTCCCTCTGGATTGAGGCGGGGAACAACAATAAATATAAACACAAGAACCACAAAATAGATAAAATATTAAAACAAATAAAAATTAATACATCGTTAAAACATCTTAAAATTCAATTGGGTAGGCCTGCCGGAAGAGAGCAGTCTTCACGGCTCTCTTAAATTCATGAAGACTGCTAATTTGTCGAATCTCCTCCGACAGGCCATTCCACAGTCTGGGAGCGGCAGAAGAGAAGGTCCTCTGGGTAACACTCGTCAGCCTGGTTCTGGCTGATTGGAGTAAATTCTTCTCAGAGGACCTGAGTGCGCAGGGCGGATTATTCGGGAGAAGGCAATCCCGCAGGTAACCTGGACCCAAATCATTGCTTTATACTCCATATTTGGATAAAATACCACAAGATTTTGGGATTTAATTTTTAATGGATAACGAGTTTTATAATGCCTATGTGATGACATTGTTTGCCATGCCAGCAAAGACACTCACTGCATTCAGTCCCAGCGATGCAATAAAGGCTCAGAAGCTGCCCAAACAGCTCAAATGATCCACTGAGACATGAAATCCTGAAATAATATTGTCAGTTATTAGAAGAATGCTGTAGTGGGGGTGGGGTGAGGGGAGAGAAATGTATTTTCAGAACTCTATTGTATACATGGATTTCGGAAGATAGGAAGAGAAAGCTATGACATCATGGTAAGATTTCATTACAGACCCATCAACAATACTTCATGTATCACTCCTGCTATTCCTAATGTCCAGGCTGTGAGTACCGATGGATATCAAAATGGATATACACACAAAAAACAAAATCCCTACCAATAGAAAAATAGCATGTCAGGGAACCTTTTCCCCTGACATGCTGGTTTTCTATGTCAATTGACTTTTTCCCCATATGAAGGAACATTAAGGATTGTATCCAATGTTAATCTAAATTCAGTTTCATTCATTTGATTGGGTCTACTCTAAGTAGGACTGACATTGGATACAAACCTCAGTCATATAAGCCACCCAATTGCTATCTGAAGTGGTACAGCCCAGTCAATAGGTTTATGACCTCACTGAGGGCTATTGCCTTGCAAGGAAATTCTCTCTCTCCTTTGTTTATTTGGAGGCATCAAGCAGCAGAAAGAAGCTTGGGCCAGTAGCTGGCCTCGTCTGTTGAGATCACTTTGAAAACAGTACAAGGATGAGGGAATGTGTCCGGTTTAGACACCTGCAGTCTTGTTTTGAAACTAAACAGTTACCCTGGATGGATGTGTTGCAAACACTTGGCATTTGATTCTCCAAAACCATCTCCGTGTTGAAGTGTCAGATCAAATTCTGGAACCAAAATAGAGAGAGAGAGAGAACAAGCCAGATCCAGGACTTTTACTTATTTTTATTGTGTAACTTTGGAAATGTTTCTTTAGCTTATTCGGGCTGTGTTGATAATGGGATGAGCAACGGCGCAAACACTTTATTTTTAAGAGGTAGAAATGGAAGTAAATACCGCAATACTTTTTTCAGCCTCAAGTATTTTTTTAAATGCCTGTTACACTGCCTGGCCGTTATTGAGCTGATGTCATGGAACCCCACAACTGGTCTCCTGGGGAGTTTATTATCAACATGAAGGTAGAATCGCTATCTTTGGGAGATAGCTAAAAAGTTAAGCAGCTGTGCAAAAGGCAAAAGGTCAACAGATGAATCATAGAATAGTAGAGTTGGAAGGGGCCTATAAGGCCATCGAGTTCAACCCCCTGCTCAATGCAGGAATCCAGCTTAAAGCATCCCTGAGAGATGGTTGTCCAGCTGCCTCTTGAATGCCTCTAGGGTGGGAGAGCCCACGACCTCTCTAGGTCATGGGTTTCATTGTTGTACTGCTCTAACCGTCAGGAAGTTTTTCCTGATGTCCAGCCGGAATCTGGCTTCCTGTAGGGTGACCAACTGTCAGGATTTCCCCGGATTTGTCCTGGTTTTTGTTCTATCCTGGGTATCGGGGGATTTTCTGTAATTTTCTATAATGTCTTGGAAAGACAAGCTTTCCCCTTTAAGGCCACATTAGCGTGGTTGGAGAGAATGATGAGCTTTCTGGAGGTGGGTTATTTCTATCCCACTGCTCCAATCAGGACCTTACAGGGGAAAGTATGTCATTCCTGGACATTATAGAAAAGGACCTGATTGGAGCAGTGGAGGGCGGGAATGACACACTTTCCCCTCCTCCGCTCCAATTGGGGCCTTTAAAGCAGTGGGGGTGAATGACATGCTTTCCAGAGGCCCCGGAAAGCCACTTTCCCACCCCCCACCCCACTGAGGGTCCTCTTTTTTGGTTTCCCAAATGTGGTCACCCTAGCTTCCTGTAACTTGAGCCCATTATTCCGGAGCCTGCACTCTGGGATTATTGAGAGGAGATCCTGGCCATCCTCCGTGTGACAACCTTTCAAGTACTTGAAGAGTGCTATCCTGTCTCACCTGAGTCTTCTCTTCTCAAGGCTAAGCATGCCCAGTTCTTTCAGTCTCTCCTCATACGGCTTTGTTTCCAGTCCCTGAACCACCACCACCTCCTCCTCCTCCTCCTCCTCCTCCTCCTCTTTATTTGTATCCCGCCTTTTGCCCAATGCAAAACTTTAAAATATGAGTAAATAGGTTTCAATATTAAAACATTTCAACATTTAAAATACATATTAAATTTTAAAAGTCCTAGACATAGATGGAGGTCCACATTATTCACCAAAGGCCTGCTAGAATAAGAAAGTTTTTGCATGCCTCCAAAAACACATCAAGGAGGGAGCCAGTCTGGCTTCCCTGGGAAGGGAGTTCTAGAGCACTAGAGCAACAACCAAGAAGGCCCTCTCCCACGTTCCCACCAGGCGTGAGAAGGTCCTCCCCTGAAGACCTCAGGGGACGGTCAGGCTTGTAAGGGAGAATAAGGTCTTTTGGATAACCTGGACCCGAGCCATATAGGGCTTTGTACGGCATAACCAGTACTTTGAACTGTGCCCGGAAACAGGCCGGAAATCAGTGGAGCTGTTTTAACAGGGGAGTTGTATGCTCCCTGTAACCAGCCCCAGTCAACACTCTGAATGCAGCTCATTGAACCAGCTGAAGTTTCCGAACGCTCTTTAAGGGCAGCTCCACATAGAGTGGGTTACAGTAATCCAATTGGGATGTAACTAAGGTATGTGTCACCGTGGCCAGGTCAGACATCTCCAGGAATGGGCACAGCTGGCGCACTAGCTTTAACTGTGCAAATGCACTCCTGGCCACTGCCGAAACCTGGGCATATAGGCTAAGGGCTGAATCCAGAAGTGCACCCAAGCTGCGAACCTGTGTCTTCAGCGGGAATGTAACCTCATCCAACACAAGCTGAATCCCTATTCCCTGATCTGCCTTTCGACACACCAGGAGCACCTCTGTCTTGTCTGGATTAAGCTTCAATTTGTTTGCCCTCATCCAGTCCATTACTGCCGACAGACACTGGTTTAGCACAGAAACAGCTTCCTTGGAATTGGGTGGAAAGGAGTAATAGAGTTGGGTGTGACCAGTGTACTGATGGCACCACACTCCAAAACTCCGGACAACCTCTCCCAACAGTTTCATGTATAGGTTAAATAGCATGGGGGACAAAACAGAACCCTGAGGGACTCCACAGGCCAATGGCCAAGGAGTCGAACAGAAGTCCCCTTGCATCGCCTTCTGGGTCCGCCCCTCCAGGAAGGATTGGAGCCACTGCAAAACAGTGCCTCCAAGTCCCATCCCAGCGAGGCGGCCAGGAAGGATACCATGGTCGATGGTATCCAAGGCCGCAGACAGGTCCTGCAGAACCAAAGAGGGCACACTCCCCCTGTCCAGTTACTAGCGTAGGTCATCCATCAAGGTGACCAAAGCTATTTCTGTCCCATAACCAGGTCTGAAGCCAGATTGAAATGGATCTAGATAATCCATCTCATCCAGGAATCCCTGGAGTTGGGAGGCCACCACACGCTCCAATACTTTGCCCAAAAATAGAATATTGGAGATTGGCTGGTAGTTGTCAATACGATGGGGTTCAAGGAGGGCTTTTTCAGTGTGGGTCTTACCGCTGCCTCCTTCAAGCAGGCTGGCACCCTGTCTTGACAAAGGGAGGCACTGACCACTCCACTTACCCACTCAACCAGTCCCCCTCTGGCTGCTTTTATAAGCCAGGAAGGGCAAGGATTTAATACACACGTGGTGGCTCTCACTTCTCCAAGGATCCTGTCCACATATTCGGACTATACAAATTGAAAGGTATCCAATAATACTGGACAAGCAGGAGCCAAAGTTACATCCACTGGGTCTGTGTGAACTATAGCATCCAAGTCAGAGCGGATCCAAGTGATGTTGTCTACAAAGTGCTGGGCAAATTGGTCACAGCAGGCTGCTGATAGGTCTGAATTCTCCTCTGAGACGGGTTGCCATGGTAAAGAGGAGGAGCAACTCCAAGGGGCTTTTGTTAGTGCACCCTTGCTATTACGTGGGCCCTCGGCAGGTGCCCAACCATGCCTACCCTTGGAAATGCCAGCCTTGCAACAGGAAGTGATAGTTCCATCCCCAAGCCACCATTTTGAACTGGCCACATTGCCAGCCTGGCTGCCATTTTGTGACAGGCTGCAGTCAGTGAGCCACGTGGACGCTAGGGGGAAAAAGCATGAAATCTGCCCAAATCCTGCTGAAGGTTGCTCTACACAGCGGGCTTTAGCCCAGCGTCGCTCTCACCAGGAAGCTGTTACTTATCCCTACCATGGCAACAAACGGCAGCACAGGCCAAAAATGACAGCGCTTGCATTTCCAGATGACTCGGGGCTGGCTTTCTCTATCATTTCCTCAAAGAGCCAGGGGCAAACCGCAGCTGTGCCGTGGCTCTGAGGGGAAAAAAGGCTTAACAACAGCTACAACAATAACAACAACCGCATGCATCCGTCCGTAACTTGCCATCTCGATGGCTCAGTGTTCCCACAAACTCTGGGGCTGTTTGAGGAACTTTGGGGTGAATTTCTAAGCCAAATCCTCCCCTTTCCCCTTTTTTTTTTAATTATTATTATTATTATTTTTTTACAGAGGCTGCATATGCTGCATGGAGTAATTACTGGCTTTGCAGCCAGTAATTGTGATTGCCTGGTAATGGCTGTAATTGCATGTTGGAGCCAATTACCTTGCAAAACGTTTGGTGTGAATCATCCAGAGTTAAGGAGATGTGTATGTCTGTTGTGGGGCAGGTGGGCAGGGGAGGAGAAGACGGATTTTTTTCCCCAGTGGCTACTGGAAAGTAAAAGAACCCCTCCCTCGTGAAACATTTAGCTGCTTAGCTTACGTCTTGGGATCTTTATTGTGCTGATTGATTTAATCCCCCCCCCACACTATTTCCCAGGGGTTTGAGGCAGGTTATAATATGCCATTACCTTATTTTATCTATGGAACAACCATGAGAGGTCAGAGTCAGACTTATGGAGACCCTATTGCAGGGGAGGCGGGAGCTGATTTTGGTCTGAGAGCCAAATTAGTTCTGGGTGAGCCAGTCGGGGGCTCCAGGCCGCAGTTGGAGGGGGCCACCCCACTATTGGCATATGGCCCTATTTTGTTATTGCCCAGACCAATTCACACATTCATTCATACATACGTTCATAGGACTTGTTCAGACAACACGCTAAGCCACGGATAGGCCCTAACCCTTTTGCAGCAAATGGTTAGTGAACAGTTGCATAGAAAAGGGGAATTTCAGCAGGTGTTATTTGTACGCATGCAGCACCTGGTGAAATTCTCTCTTCATCACAACAGTTAGAGCTGCAGGAGCTATACTTGAGTGGCCATATACAAAAGAAGGCAGGGCTCCTGCAGCTTTAACTGTTGTGCTGAAGAGGGAATTTCACCAGGTGCTGCATGCATACGAATGACACCTGCTGACATTCCCCTTTTCTAGGCAACTGTTAAAGATACACGTGTCCTCCTTTCCATATGGTCACCCCAGTTTGTGGCCTAGAGCCTCACTTCAGACCCACACTACCAGCTCTTAGGCCACAATATATTTGCCACTCTTTGCCATAGGGCTTTGAGTGTGAATTTATTAGATTGGAATGATGATGATGCAACCAGGGTGACCATATGGAACGGAGGACGCATGGAAAGGAGGCTCCTGTATCTTTTACAGTTGCATAGAAAAGGGGAATTTCAGCAGGTGTTCTTTGTATGCATGCAGCACCTGGTGAAATTCCCTCTTCATCACAACAGTTAAAGCTTCAGGAGCCCTGCCCTCTTGTATATCTGGTCCTTTTTAGCTTAGCAGCCCAACCACAGACTAGGTCAATCGAAAATATATTTTGAGGCACAGGCGATTTAAACGACTGTGAGTTTCTTCTTCATTCAGGCTCATCTGTGGATGAGCTGACAAGAGGAGCTGAGTCCTGTAACCACGGGAAAAGATGGGCTTCTTGTTCATTTGACCTGACGAGAGCAGGCCTTATGACCTCTGACAGGGCTGAGCACCGGGTAAGCACGGGTTCATTTTGCCCTGTCGTTTTGATTGCCAAATTGTACCTCTTAAAAACATCCTACATGTTGGGTTAAAAACTTCTCAAAACTGGGGGGAGGTAACGAGCAGTGTACCGCAGGGCTCCGTCCTGGGCCCAATGATCTTCAACATTTTGATTAATTACTTGGATGAGGAGGTGCAGGAGATGTTTCTCAGATTTGCAGATGACACAAAATTGGGTGGGATCGCTAATACCCTGGAAGACAGAAACAAACTTCAAAGTGATCTTGATAGGCCGGAGGACTGGGCTGAAAACAACAGAATGGAATTTAATAGGGAAAAATGCCAAGTTCTACACCGACGAATAAGAAACCAAATGCACAGTCACAAGATGGGGGATACTTGGCTCAGCAATACCCAGCACGGGGAGAGGAGTTGCCCCCACACAGGTGGGGACCTGCCTCCTGTTTGTCAGTGATCCCGTTGGGCTACCATGCTTCCAGGACCCGTATTCAGTATTGGATGGAGTGTAACATGCAAGAATAGCAATCTTTTTGTATTATGGGAAGCAGGGCGTGAGAAAAAAAAATATTGCGTATGTACTGAAAGCCCGGCACAGCGATGACATTGTTGAAGGTCAGGTTAACCTAACCAGATTCCTGTTCATCCTTGACATTTAATAAGGTAATGCGATGAACAAAGGGCAGTTTAAATGAATTTCTATTCTCCCCAGTACCTCTTATTGTTAGCATTTATTTTACTTTATTTAAAATATGTTAGTATAGTTTATTTTAAAGACTTACAAGCTGCCTTCTTAGGGTCACCCCTCCCAAGGCAGCATACAAGGAAAATTAAAAGCTGTAAAGCAATAGTGGGAACAACGATAAAACCTTCATTCTGCAGAGAGCACCTCTGGTGGACAGGAACAGCTGATAAAGCAAATCCTTTCCTAGCTTTAAATTAGGAGTCCTCCATGTGGTCATTAACCACGGTCCTTTCTTAAGCTACTGCCTTTCTTCTAAGAATTAAGACGCTAATTAAAATTGAAGGTTTAATGACTTGCCCTCTGCCCTGCCATTGCCACTAATAATACAGTTAACTCCCCATAGGGTATGATTCTTCCAAGCCTTCAAAACACCCCAAGGGGACGTTTAAATTTTAGTTTGCCTTTTGAAATGTCTTGTCCCACTCTACAGGCAAAACAGTCATTCTTGACTTGAATCCCTGAAACTGACCGGCCTGGTGCCACTACCCAACATGGCGGGCTGAATGCCAGTGTCTTGGCCCCTGGAATCCATGTTGCTGCTGGTGCTAGCCCTGTCCTTTTAAATGTTATTTCCCCTTATCCGAAAACAACAACAACAACCCTTTTTTTAGGGTATGGCATCAGGTTGGCTGCTTCTGCGTTTCCTAAAGGGAGGAAACACATCACCCAAAAAGAGGTCAGAAGAGGTCACAGTTTGGCATAACATTCACATGTGCTACTTTATATGTATATGTGCACATTTAGGATTCATTGCTCTAATTACAACAGAAATACATAAATCACCTCCCCACAGTTGGTGAAAGGATGACCAGGTGAGCTGTTTACCTGTACGGATGCTAATTGCTGATGAGAAAATTCAAGGCTCCTGGTCCTCCTACTCACGGTTCTTTATCTTCAAACCAGACTTGGATTCAATAGACAGCAATGCAGGCTGGTGGTACCAATACCAGCGGGGCAGTGAATCTGCTCCAGGTTCCAGTCAGAACCACTCAAAACTATAAAGGAGGTATCCAAAGTGCTGAACTCTATCCCCAAAATGGTTCCAACACCTTGGATAGCTCCTTTAGAGTCCTGGCTGGTTCTGGCTGAAACCCGAAGTGGATTCACTGACATTAGACCCACATTGGTTTTTGATTGACATTGTGGCATTATGTTTATGGTTTTAAATTTTGTATATTGTGTTTTTAGTGTTCAATCTTTTAATTTTGTAAACCGCCCAGAGAGCTTCGGCTATGGGGCGGTATATAAGTGTAAATAATAATAATAATAATAATAATAATAATAATAACAACAACAACAACTACCCTTGGTAAAATTGGACATTTGGCCACCTCACTCAGCAATCTGAAGCGAAGTGTGAGAGAGGTGGCTGCAGCCGCTGCCATCTTCATGGAGGGGGCTTGCCCAGGGACCCTTCAAACCAGGCATCAGCCCTGGAGACTAAAAGGTGAAAAAAGGAGGATTTGCCTTTAATAATAATAATAACTCTTTAACTTTACAGAGCTCCATTCATCCAGAATAGGACAGATGTTACTCTTCATTTCCATAACCATTAGAATGGAATTAGGTTAATATCCTGGCTTGTTCCAAAGCCTTTATCCATAATTGTCCAGTTCGGATGAAACAGGAAACTATAGTTAGTCAGAGACTTCCTGGTTTGTTTCTCCTCTTGTGCCAAGGCAGGGAAGAGCAGAGGGGCTGCAGGAAAGAGGAAACGGCTCACTCATATCTTAATAAGCCGAGATATCATCCCAAATGTGGTCACAGATTTGCAACTGCTCCATGTCTCTTGTAGGGTTCTACCCTATGTGTTTTCCCTCTTTCAAGTATTGTGACGGAGGAGACATTTAAAAAGCAGGCTCTGGAAAGCGCGAGTAAAGTGTACCAGACTTGGTGGATTTCCCCACCTCCTTCTCTTAATCATTAGGAGGTTCTTGTTTTAATCGGGCGCTAAGTATTAGGTTTCCAGTGGAGTGGTTTGTCAACCTAATATTTGCTAATGAGGTAGTGTGCACAGAAGCGTCCCGCAGTACATAACTAGCAATTAGGGTTTTGCTTTGGTGGGAGAGTGTGGTTTTAACAGCACATCCCCTTTGAAATCAAGTGATTAGAACTTTAAAAGTGGGCAAGTGAGCATGTCAGGTCTCCCAAGAGGAGAACAGGTAGTAGTTGTGAGGGGCAGAGCAAAGGAGGAAGGCATGCCGTGTTAACGTACCACTCAGCAATAACTGAGAAAACTCACTGAATGGTGCCATTTAAAAAGCTGTCCTTTTCCCCTACTGGTTGAAGTGAGGTGCCCACAACCATTTAGTTTTGCATTCAGTTGAAGGTGACTTTATGCCATCACTTACCGACAATGCTGTTGTCTGTTTAGGACAGCCTCCCCCAACTTGGTGCCCTCCCGATATTTTGGAGTTCAACTCCCATCAGCCCCAGCCAGCATGGCCATGGGTAAGGAATTACTCAGACGTAAGCAGGACAACATTTCTGCGCATCCATTCAGCAGTAAGCAGGACCGAATCACTCAGCAGCACTTTCAAACAGCATCCCCAAATGTCAAGCTTCTACATGCCTGCTCACAGGGAAGGGAATCTCCTGCTTGCAACATTCACACCTCAGTTCTGTGCGACAGCTCCATTCTTTGCTTAGTATTTAAAGGTCCATTGACTTCAAATACCCTCTTATCTCAGCTTGGAGATAACAGCAATAGCAGCTTGCTGGCCAGATGGGGAGCGCATCCTCTGAAGTTTCTCCATCCCTGCTTTAAAGATCGTTTTGCTACAATAAATCTGTTCATCTTTAAGATGTCACCAGGCTCTTTTTTGCCTTCCCTTCAGAGGAGGCTTCTACTAGTATTTGGGAACTGCAATGTTTTAAAATAATTGGCTCTGTTCCTTCCGAGGGGCTTTTGGTTATCGGTTGCTAGTGGAAACATCCTCCAAAGGAAAAGCAATCAAGAATCTTTTGGCATCTTAAAGACAAACCGATTTATTGCGGCAGAAGCTTCATTGCTCTAGAGATGGATTAGATTGCATCAGAAGGACTGGACTGCCTAGTCTGAAAAAACATAAGCAACAAGAAATCTTTCCATCTTGAGGCTCTGTGTTGTTTCTGCTGCAACAAGGTAACACAGCTACCCCCCAGGAAGTCCCTCCAAAGGATCATAGAACAGTAGAGTTGGAAGGGGCCTATAAGGCCATCAAGGCCAACCCCCTACTCAATGCAGGAATCCACCTTAAAGCATTCCTGAAAGAAGGCTGTCCAGCTGCATCTTGAATTCCTCTAGGGTTGGAAAGCCCACTACCTCTCAAGGATATTGGTTCCACTGTTGTACTGCTCTAACAGTCAGGAAGTTTTTCCTGATGTCCAGCCAGAATCTGGCTTCCTGTAACTTGAACCCATTATTCCGTGTCCTGCACTTTGGGATGATTGAGAAGAGTTCCTGGCCCTCCTCTGTGTGACAACCTTTCAAGGACTTGAAGAGTGCTATCCTATCTCCCCTCAGTCTTCTCTTCTCCAGGCTAAACATGCCCAGTTCTTTCAGTCTCTCCTCATTGGGCTTTGTTTCCAGGCCCCTGATCATCCTCGTTGCCCTCCTCTGAACCCTCTCTAGTTTGTCTGCAGCCTTCTTGAAGTGTGGTGCCCAAAACTAGACACAATACTCAAGATGAGGCCTAACCAGTGCTGAATAGAGGGGAACCAGTACCTCGCGTGATTTGGAAGCTATACTTTTATTAATGCATCCCAAAATTGCATTTGCTTTTTTTACAGTCCACTGGATGTTTTCGCCTACAACTCCCATTATCCCTCACCATTGGCTAAGCTGGCTAGGGCTAATGAGAATTGTGGGCCAAAACATCTGGAGGACGACAAACTACCAGTGCGGTGTAGTGGGTAGAGTGTTGGACTGGGAGTCAGGAGATCCAGATTCTAATCCCCACTCAGCCGTGGAAACCCACTGGGTGACTTTGGGCCAGTCACAGACTCTCAGCCCAACCTACCTCACAGGGTTGTTGTTGTGAGGATAAAATGGAGAGGAGGAGGAGGATTATGTATGCCGCCTTGGGTTCCTTGGAGGAAAAAAAGCAGCATATAAGTGTAATAAATAAATAAATAAATACCCAGCCCTTCTTTACATTGTGTCCACCACTGGTCCATTGACCTGCTGGACACCAAAGTAGACCATCTAGCTCATGACCATATTGCCCATGTACATCAGAGGTGTTGAAATTCTTTTAGCACAAGGGCTGGATTCCATTTGAGGGAAGCTTTCACAGGTGGGCAGAGCTGAAGGCAAAAGGGGTGTGGCCTGAAAACACAGCATATTTTAGCTTAAAGCTCTTACCTCCAGTAACTAAAGCCTTAGGAGAGGCATTTCAAAGTGTTAAAATAGGGGTGGCACGCAAAACCTCTAGCTTATTTATTTATTTATTTATTTATTTTGTATACTGCCCCATAGCGAAGCTCTCTGGGCGGTTTACATAGGATTAAAAACAATTAAAAACAATATACAAAAATTAAAACAGCAAAAACATACAACATACACACAATCTGTACATTTAAAAACCACTTCAACACTTCAAAAAGCTACAAAAACCAAAACAAAACAAAACAAACCCAGGCTCCTCAGATATTGCCAAATGCCTGAGAGAAGAGGAAAGTCTTGACCTGGCACTGAAAAGATAACAATGTTGGCGCCAGGCGGGCCTCGTCGGGGAGATTGTTCCACAATTGGGGAGCCACCACAGAGAAGGCCCTCTCTCTTGTTGCTGACCTCCGAGCTTCCCTCGGAGGAGGCACTCGGAGGAGGGCCTTAGATGTTGAACATAGCGTTCGGGTAGGTTCTTGTCGGGAAAGGCGTTCCATCAGGTATTGTGGTCCCAAGCCATGTAAGATTTTATAGGTTAAAACCAGCACCTTGAACCGGGCTCGGAAACATACAGGCAGCCAATGCAAGCGGGCCAGAGTAGGTCTTATATGTTCGAACCTACTGGTTCCAGTTATCAATCTGGCCGCTGCATTTTGCACAAGCTGCAGCTTCCGAACCACCTTCAAAGGCAGCCCCACGTAGAGTGCATTGCAGTAATCTAACTTGGAGGTTACCAGAGCATGGACAACTGAAGCCAGGTTATCCATGTCGAGATAGGGACGTAGCTGGGCCACCAACTGAAGTTGGTAGAAGGCACTCCGTGCCACTGAGGCCACCTGCGCCTCAAGTGACAGAGATGGTTCTAGGAGAACCCCCAAGCTACGAACCCTCTCCTTCAAGGGGAGTGCAACCCCATCCAGAACAGGTTGAACACCCTCCATCTGGTCAGTGGAACCACCCACTAACAGCGTCTCAGTCTTGTCTGGATTGAGCTTCAGTTTATTAGCCCTCATCCAGTCCATTGTCGCAGCCAGGCACTGGTTCAGCACATCCACAGCCTCACCTGATGAAGATGAAAAGGAGAAATAGAGCTGCGTGTCATCAGCATACTGATGACAACACACTCCAAAACTCCGGATGACGGCACTCAACGGTTTCATGTAGATGTTGAACAGCATGGGGGACAAAACTGACCCCTGCGGAACCCCATACTGGAGAATCCACGGGGCTGAGCAATGTTCCCCAAGCACCACCTTCTGGAGCCAACCCCCCTCAGGTTTCCCCCCGTGGTTTACATTGACTGGCCAGGGTTTCAAATCATGGTCTTTCCCAGCTGTACTTGGAGATGAACTAGGGATGTTGGAGAAATCCATTTGGGGGTGGAGTTCATTTATGTTCCAGCGAATGGAGCACCACAGCAGCTTTTCTGGGAATTTTGTGGATTTTTTTTGGGTGGGTGGGGGGTTTCTGCAATTTCTGCAAATTAATGAGCAATTTGAGCAAATTACACTGGAATCTGCTTAAAATGTGGTCGAATTTGTGCAAAATTTGGCCGAATTTGCATTATTCACACAAAGTTGGCTGTGATTTGTGCAAATTGCTCAGAAATTCACACCAATTGCAGAAAATTCTTCCCTGTCCCCCAAAATGCACCAAAGGTTCTGGGAGTTCCGGGAATGGCCTGCATTCGGCTCACCGACGCAAAATGAACTGCAGAACTCGGCCGAGCTAAAAAAGAAAGGGATTTCCTAGCGACATCCCTAAAATGAACACAGGAGATCTAGCATGCAAAGCATGTGTTCTACCACTGAGCTATGGACCTGGGTTGTTGGTGTTGTTTGTGATACCGGGTTCGAATGGAGAGACGGTGGTTGGCCAACATCCTGGAATGGCGAAATGATGACAACATGACCCTAAATGAACTGATGATTTATGAATGACTTCCACCTGCTGCCTGCCACCCCCCTAACAGACTGCTCATTCACTCTAGAGGATCTTTTTACAGAGACAAACGCCTACAAAATAAAACAATCAGACTAGCGTTGATGTTAAACGAGAGGCAGGGGAGAAACGTCATGGAACCTGGCACTGGCTGGAGATTCCTTATTCCACAAGGAATAGCAACAGCTGTGCTTCACTTGGAGCTAATTCTGATTATACTCAGCTCTAAATTTCTCTCCCTTGGATTCATCCGTTCCCCTTTGAAGCCCAGCATCATGGAATGTCTTCATAGAAGTCCCATCTGGCAGGAAAAGACCAAAGGGCCCGCCAAAGTAGATTTCTGGCATCCAAATATCCAAGCTGTAACAAACAAAAGCTTCTACACCGCAACAAATATTGGAGTTCATTTGCATGCAGAACACCAATATTGCCCAAAGATGTTAATGTTGGACAGCCCAGGAACCTACAAATTGCAGTTTCTAGACATGCCACTCAGTGCTTATCTTAATGTTGTTATATGCACAACATTTTGGGGCCAGGGGACCATTTGGAATTTTGAGAGAGAGTTGCGGGCACTCTCACAAAATGGCTACCATGGGGAAGCGTCCAATTCACAAAATGGCTGTCATGGGGGCATGGCCAGTCACAACTCATCCATTTCTCAGAAGGCAAACTGGTGAGGCTCAGAATATATTTATTGAAACGTTTTTGCCAAGAGGTTAATATTTTATTAGGGAGTGTCAAGGGAAGAGTTTGAAAAAGGAAAAGGGCTGGTTTCCTTCCTGTTTCTGCCCAGCATTGAATTCAAAAAGTGCTGTGCAAGTCCAGCTTCAGGCATGATGCTTTATATTTCTAGTAAATGAAGTCCCAAGGGAGAAATGTCACCAACATGGGATTTAAGGTATCATAGATACAATTATCCTAACACAACATGGCTCTTAGGGCAGCTGATAATCCTTTGATTCTGACCGGAGCCTCTGAATCTCGGGTTGATTCTTTGCTTGGTTATGTCTTGAGTCATGCATGGATGTGCTATTTTCAGACCATGGACACTGGACAGATTACTGCACACAACTGCCAATTGTTTCCCACTTTAGTCATAAATAATATTTTATCTGCCGCTTTTGCCATGCAAACTGGATTTCATTGTAACTATTCGCTTCCTCTTAGGTGGGCTGTTTATGCCTCACCCCAAAAAGCAGGCAAAAGGGGACATGGATAGGGATAAAATGTGCAGCTGCTCATTTATACAGAAGGATGCGGATCTGGAAATAATTTCTGCTACTCCTTCACAAAGCGCATAGTTAAACTATGGAATTTGTTTCCCCAAGATGTAGCGATGGCCACCAATTTGGATGAATTCCTGGCTACGAAATTCAGTGGCTACTAGTCCTGATGGCTATGTGCTACCTCCAGTATCAGAGGCAGTAAGCCTCCCTCCCTTGACTTCCACAACTGCTGGGAGCATGCATGTCTTTGCTTTCGCTTCTGCCTCTGTAATGGACTACAAAAGGGACTGAACAAATTTCTTTTGAAACTGTATGCTGTACCTGCATTTTATATGCAAGAGCATTGGTGAGTAAAACCATTTTACCTTTTATTTCTGCTAAGATAGCCCTGTGTGCCTGAAGGACTGGTAAATGCTCATTCTGTTTTTGCCTGTCTCTTTTTCTCTGCTAATTGCCTTTCTAACAGGAGGCACGATTACTAAATAATCCCATCATAAGCCACAGCTGGACACAACTGCTCTTCAAACAGATGACTGTCCAGTGAACCAGGTCCCTTGGCCACTCTGTTTACCAAACCTAAAGACAAGACCTAGCAAAGCAAATGCATTTGCAAAAGAATTTGCTTAAGTATAGGTGAGGGTCTTTTATTTTTATTTTAAAGCTTTTCTGGCTTTTATTGGTTTCAGAATGTTATTTGTACATTTGTTTTAACAAGGAGATTACTTGAAAGGAAGTTAAAAGGGAGTGTTTCGAGAGTCGAATCCCTTCAAGAAGCGGAAGGTTATTTAAAACCACTAATAATAGAGGCTCGGATAAAATGTACACCACAGATTAGAAAGAGTACAAACAAACAAGACGTAGAGAGTCTCATCATAGTAAGACAGCAAGAGACGTGGAAGTATAGAAGGCCATGGTGCAGTGAGGTAATTTTAGGCTTTAACAGTCTTACAGTTGTCCCGGTTTCGATGCCAATGCTTATTATTAGTTATTCATTTCATTATTATTTATTTCATTTCTATACCGCCCAATAGCTGAAGCTCTCTGGGAGGTTTACAACACTTCATAAGATAAAAAAGCATAAAATAAATAAATATACAAAACATAAAACAATACCAGGCCTCTTTAAATGGGTGGCCTAAATGCCCCGTTCTATGCTGTTAAAAGCCCGGGAGTAATGCATATTACTTCACCTGGTTCAGAATGGGGTGTGCCAATCTTGTTGCGGGTTTGGGGCCCCTCCTGTTCATTCTGCTGGGGGGCGGAGGCGGACATCTGCCCCAAACCTCTTCTCTTGGCACTGGTTGAAGGCAAGAAAGGCTGGCCTAAGATGTTTTGCAACCTGAGGCGGAGCAGCAAATGAAACGCCACATGCACCATGTCAAGGTGAAGGCCAGCGGTATAGTGATCAGTTTTTGAAGTGCCAGCAGCCATCATGGCCGTCTCCAATAGCCACACCCCCAAGGAAACTCTAAAACCACAGGCAGCAGTGTTGATCTAGTCCAACAAACCAGTCCTACAGTTTTCATTGCCACCAGGAGGTCTTTTGTAAAGCTCAAGGGTCTTCATTGCCCATTTCAGATCAAGCTGCCTTCCAGATACTTTGAACTGCATCAAGAAACAATATTTTGCTGTGTGCAAATCCATACCTTGCCCCCTGCAGCTGCTGTGAGGATTGCAGCTAAGCTCAAAGGGAACAGGGAAGTCTGAAGGGGGTGGCAGATGACATCAGTGTCCCTGCTAGTAAAAAAAGTACCTGCCCGAACCCTAAGATCGTCTTCAGGGATCCTTCTCATGAGCCCCTGCCAAAGGAAGTGAGAAGGGTGGCTACCAGGAGGAGGGTGTTTTCTGCGGTGGCAGCTCATTCCCCCGGCTGGGGAATGAGCTCCCTAGAGAGGTTCACCTGGCACCTACGTTGTACTCTTTCCGGTGCCAGGTGAAGACCACGTTCTGCTAGCCTCCAGATTCGACCGCTGCGATGCCTCTGGTGTGGAGAAAGTGGCTAGGGAGACCTGTGCAGGATTGCGCTTTGCATCTCATGCAATTCTGAAGGTTTTCTCCTGCCCTTATTTCTGCTGTTGCTGATTTTATTTTAAAAAAATTCAGTTTCTTTTTAAAGTTTTCAAATTGCTTTCAAGGTTTTAAAGGAAGGTTTTAAAACGTGTAAAGTTTTAACTGCCCGGGGATCCCTGTTTAGACTGAAATGGAATTCAGTACAACGGTTCTCTCTCCCGCCCGAAGCAACACATCCTCCTCTGCCACTGGTCTCCAGCTATTTTTAAGCTTTAACAAACATGTCTGGAGACTTAAAATTGATCTTGTGCACTGTAGTTTTGCCCTGGCCAAATCCAGCATCCCATCTACAATAGGCCTTCCTCATCAGGCAATGGAAGAATTGGCAAATGAAAAATTTCTTCTTCCCAACCACTCCCCCCCCCCCCCCCATTTCACCTCTGTAGGATGTTTGCTTCCAGAGTGGATGATTATATTATGACACAGCATGTAAGCGGCAAAGTACTGCCACCTCCTGGTTACATTGATGACGGATGACGGCATGGCTTTGCAGCTGATTGACATGAGGAAAGCTGAATCGTAGGATTTGCAGTGCAAACCCATCAAGGCTTACATTGTGCTGTTGGAATGTGAATGATTTAATTGGCTTCCCCTCCCCTTTTTTTTTTTACTGGGAGGTGGTCTCCCCTCGGCACTGCATAGTTGCCTATTTAGATGACAGATGGTGGATCAGGCCCAGCTGGCCACTGAAGAAGATGGGGCTCCAATGGTTCCGTTATCCAGGCCTCATTGGCATCCTCACTGAACAACCAAGTGCTGAAGGTGTTATTGATTGATTGACTGATTGATTGATTTCATATCCTGCCTTTCCTCCAAGGAGCCCAAGATGATGTACATGATTCTCCTCTCTATTTTATCCTCCCAACAACCCTGCGAGGCAGGTTAGACTGACAGTCAGGGACTGGCCCAAGTCACTCAGGGAGGTTTTT
Source organism: Anniella stebbinsi (assembly GCA_029215795.1). NCBI lineage: Eukaryota > Metazoa > Chordata > Lepidosauria > Squamata > Anniellidae > Anniella > Anniella stebbinsi. The sequence continues at coordinate 51,355,890 of JARDYH010000007.1, read as the reverse complement.
TTTGGCTGAGTGGGGACTAGAGCCTGGATCTTCTGAGTCCTTGTCCAACAGCCTAGCTGTTACTCCACACTTCTATCCTCATGTATATGTATGAGTGTGTGTGTGTGTGTGTGTGTGCGTATACACCTGTGCACACACACATATACGCACACACAATACATATTATGCATCTGACAATGTAAGCTCCAATCCATGACTGCTGATGCTCCAAGAAATAATCTTTAAAGACCCACAAGTGCTGTTTTGTTTTTAAAGGAGAAATGTACATAAAAGGGGGAGATCCTCATTCCCCAGCTCTCCCCTTCCCCACCTTTCGGATGACTCATCCTAACTTGTCAGTGGGTCTATTTTTAGCAGTATCTCCAAATCGACTCTATTCCAGGGTTCAGTTGCTTAGCAGCCACCTTTTGACATGTGATTAGTTTGGGAGCAAAGTGCTCACCGGGACAGTACCTGCATTGCCTGATGAATGACCCTAAGGGGCAGATGTGCCTTACCTTGAGCGCATATATAAAACATACACATCGCTCGTCTTGAGGGTTAGAGGCAAAAGGAACACAGCCAGGGGAGCATCAGGGCTGCTTGTATTTGCAGGTGGCGCTGCGGTAGAGGTGACTCAGGGGCTCCGCTGCAACATCAGATGGTTACAGTTCAACGATCCTTCATTTTGGAGGCGGTAGCATTAGCAGCCCTAGGGAAGGCCATTTTGTCCACTCTTTCTTGGCTTCCACCACAGCGTGAATACCTTACTGTCTGGAAAGGCCTTTTGCCATTAATGGCTGAACTGTACCACCCAGCTTGCCGTAACTGGGGTGGAATTCTACTAGTTTCCTACGACGTTTTAAGGATATCTTTATTACTGGCTGGCTAATTTTATCGTGGGTCCCCACCTCGTTTGTTTTTTTAAACTGGCTTCAATTATATTTTTAGGGTTTGTGTTATCATCAGCTGCTCTTAACTGCCTAAGGAAAGGTTGGATATGTGCATTTTAATTAATTACATAAATAACTGCAATGTTTTAGGGAAGATGTTATAGCAGACAGACCACCCAGATGATATATGCAGGTTTGATCCCCCTTATGCAGAATTAGGGTGGAGATGTGTCCTCTTTTACAAGCGAAAAACCAAGGGGAGAAGAGCATCCACTCAAATCGAAAAAAAAGGGGGGAGAAGCAAGTTCTCAGAATGCTGAAATATTTTATTAATTCACGGCCAAACGTGTTTCGGCCTGTGTGATTTTTGAAAAGGCCTTCTTCAGGGGGCTAAAACATGGACAATATATTATGCTTATAGGGATAACACATAATATAGATATAACTGTATAAAGATAAATTGGGAACATTGCCTCAAAAGGCCTATACCCATGTATAGGTTTCTTAAAAACGGTTTCATTATTATATCTTACATTATAAAAGCTCTGGGGCCTATATATGTTATACATCATACAACACATAAAACATTTCTTAGTATAAAAGCATTTCTATCAAAGGTTTAATATGTAAGTTCTTACTTGTTGGAGAAGTCTGCAGAAAACTCTAAACAAAAGGATAGTCACTTATTGCATTCACTGGCGACTAAGGAAAATAAATCAATCTAGAACCCTGTTTTTTATACTCTACTTTTTTCTATTGTTGCATCATATTTGATGTATTTTTTTAGGAGTGCTTTTTTCAAATTGCATCATTATTGCTGTCATGTGGGGGTCACTATGGTAGTTGCGGAGTCACAGCAGAGGCAAGAATTCTAAATCTAAGTTTAAGCCATTGAATTCCGTGAGTCTTACTTTTGAGCAGACCTATATACGATTGCTATATATATCCAGTCATTTAAAAACACACAGAAGCCTTGACACACCCAACCAAATAATCAATGGCAATATGTATTCTATCACATTAACAATAATGAGTGTTATCTTAAGTTGCAGCATCACACATTGAAAAGGATTTATATTAAGGATAGAATCACCATACCAAGCACTATATATATCAAACACACACACACACCAAGCCAAAATACATTTTTACACGTGGTAGCAGAGGCTTAAATGCATCCCCCTAACCTTTATTTATTCAGTCACACGACCCCATGAAAATACTTTTAAATGAATTAATTGGGCTCCGACGGGAACGGATTTTTGTTAAAAGCATTTGTATTGAGGGAAATGATTCCCTGCCCACCCGGAAATGCACAAATGAGATCAGCAACCACCACCAGCAACAAACATAAAAAATAGCAGTAAGATCATAACCAGGATGATGATGATGATTCTGGTTTTATTCTGGTTGTGTTTTTAGATTGTATGTTATTTGTTGTTTTGGGATTGTGGCTTGTTTTATATTTTTAAAATGATTTTATGGTTTTAATTTTTGTGAACCGCCCAGAGAGCTTCGGCTATAGGGCGGTATAAAAATGCAATAAATAAATAAATAAATATTCTTGAAACTGTCTGAACAATTCCTGTCAAACACAATGAGCCTCGAGGAGTCAGGACTTGCTTCCGCTGCCCGTCAAGCTCTCAATGGGGCTTGCTCTGACCGAGTCCTGCGCCACCCAACCCCCCCCCCCCCAAATGCGCCTGGGACGGGGAAGGCCCTAGTGGACTCCCCGAGAAACCTTGAGACTGCTCGGCCATGTAGCTGCACCATGCAGAAATCCTCACCAGAAGGAAGGCACAGCGCAGGGAATTGAAAGGTAGTTGTCACTCCAGCTCTCTATCTTCACTGCTGCAGCTCCTTTGTATACTGGCCCTATTGCTTGGACATGAGAGAGGGGAAGCAGGCACCTCTAGGGCTAGCCAACAACTCGGCTGGAAGGAAGAGAAACCTGGCGCTGCCAGCGTTGGAAGCCCTCGCTGCCATTGCTGCCTTTTCCTCTTCGCTACCGCGACCGCATCTTCCCCAACACGTGCTCTCACGCCTAGTCATTCGTGCTAGGTTTGTGCCATAAACCCAGAGTTGTGCCGCCACCTGAAGCGTGAAAACGACGCACCCTTCGGTACGGTCTGGAGAATGAGTAAAATTTTACATTCTCGGATCGACTCCAAACTAGTGCCAAACTTTTGTGCTACTTTTGTGCCAAAACCCGAGGGTTTTGTGCCGCCACCCTGAAGTGTGAAAACGACACAAACCCTGAGTTTTGCGGTGGCACAAAACTCAGGGTTAGCAGCACGAAATTTGGGCACCAGTTTGGATGTGCTATGGCCCATGTTGTTGTTTTTTGGTATGTTTCCGTCAAACCCGCACTTGAGGTAGGGTGACCTGATAAAATCCAGGTCAGGGCTCATGTAACTTTAACAGTTGTAGAGAAAAGGGAATTTCAGCCAGTCATTTGTATGCAATTAGTTCCTGGTGAAATTCCCTCTTCATCACAACAGTTAAAGGTGCAGGCACTATACTAGAGTGACCGTATACAAAAGAAGGCAGGGCCCCTGCAACTTTAACAGTTGTGATGAAGAGGGAATTTCACCAGGAACTAATTGCATACAAATGACACTGGCTGAAATTCCCTTTTCTCTACAACTGTTAAAGTTACATGAGCCCTGACCTGGATTTTATCTGGTCACCCTACTTGAGGTATCAATACGCAGTTGTTGTTGGTGGCACAAAACAGCACAAAACTTTGGCATGTTTGGAAGCGATTCTAATTTGGAGGGTTTCGTAGTTAACAGAATCTTGCAACTGTACCGTCTACATTTTTCATATCTGTGGGGGAATTTAGCCACCTGCTGGTCAGCGCAGGAACTACATCAGATAGAGAGAAAAGCTCCTTTGAGCCGTACCCTTCTCAACTACACATCGGTTACAGGGATGAGGAGTTATGGAATTTGCCTCCAACTGGAACTTGTGGCCCTCCAGATTTTTGGCCTACAAATCCCATCAGCCCTAGCCAGCCAATGCTGAAAGGTGATGGGAACTGGCGCCAACATTGTTATCTTTTTGGCGCCAGGTCAAGACTTTCCTCTTCTCTCAGGCATTTGGCAATATCTGAGGAGCCTAGGTTTGTTTTGTTTTGGTAGCTTTTGAAGTGTTGAAGTGGTTTTAAATGTACAGATTGTGTGTATGTTGTATGTTTTTGCTGTTTTAATTTTTGTATATTGTTTTTAATTGTTTTTAATCCTATGTAAACCGCCCAGAGAGCTTCTGCTGTGGGGCGGTATACAAATGTAATAATAAATAAATAAATAAACTGTAGGCCAGAACATTTATTCGGCTGCTCCTCCCAGTACTGGCCAAGTCCCAGCTTCCATGCACTATCCTCAGCGATGGTTCCCAAGCATTTGAAAATGCACATGTAATTTCAGTCTTGCTTGGCTATGCTTACACAGCGCAAGCTGCCACACACACACAATCTGTTGAATCACTTAGGGATTTTATTATATTTTCCGGTATATAAATATGACAAATAATAAATAATAACTGGTCCCAGTTTTGTACAGTATCAAAGCAGACTCAGGAATACACACACCATCGCTACATTTATTTTGTGGTTTGTGCGCTGATCCTTCATATAACAAATTGACACAGTGATGAAGCATTCAGACAAGCAATATGCCATGTATGTGGTAGAATGTGGGCTTGGAGGAGGAACATTGCTTAACACTTTAAGAGATGTTCCCTGAAATGGAGGAAAGCCCACAGTTGTAATCTTTTCTATGTATCTCCCAAAATAGACTGACAACAAATGTGCTAATATAGAAATACCTAGCTTACTCTGATTAATAGTCGCTTTCCTGCTAAAGCACCATTATTTTCGTTATTATACTCAAAACGACTCTATCGCTCTCCGGGGAAGCGGTCTGGAATATTGTCTTACATTTTCTTTGCAAAAATCTGGGTCCCAAATTATGCCAACTGTTGTCAAGGAGATATCTCTCTACCAGCATGTATATTCTCATATATTTAATATATAGATGGTGTATCACCATGGTGACCAACAGAAACGCATCTAGGTTGTGCTAAACCAAAGGCAGATGAAACCATCTTGGCTTGCGTCTTCTAGGAACTCAGGGACTCACCTAATGTGCAATCGTCTGCTATGGGGCTGTACCCATTTGTAAAGAGCGTAGCTAGTTAGTCCCCCATTTGAAGGGCTATGCAGTCCAAGCCTGGGTTGAAGATAATGGACCAAAAAGGAGAGCAGCAGGGGCCTTGAAGTTGCCCATTAACAGTGAGGAGAGTGAGGGCATATGTCTTGAGGCAGCGCTCTGCATATGCCCAGAGACACATCCACTTCAAGGCATCATCTTTTTTTCACAGTATTTTCCAATCCTCCTTAGCAGCAACTGCCAATGTTTTTCTTTCCCCTTTTGATATTCCTCACCAGACACCAGGGGGGGAAAAAAGGGAAGGGGGAATCACAAGCTATGACCATGAGGGGCTAGGTGTGAGTGTTTTGAGGCCGCACTCTGCACATGCCCAGGCAGCCACCCAGCTCGAGGCGAAGTCATTTTTTTTAAAAAAAAATTACCAATCCTCCTTTTCAGCAGCAACTGCCAGCTTTTCTCCCCCTCCTCCGTTTCTCTTTTCGGTATTCTGCACCAGACACCAGAAACTGGGGGTTGGGGGTGAAGGAAGGCAAACTACGTCCGCGAGGAGAGGCGTTGGGAGCGCAACCCCTCGCGGCAACACTCTGCACATGCCCGGAGAGCCACCCATTTCCGAAACATTTACCAATTCTCCTTTTGAACAGCAACGGCCAGCTTTCTCCCCGAACCCCCCACCGCCTCCTCCGTATTAGTACCCACCAGAAAACAGGGAGACAGAGAGAGGAAAAGGAAGGCGGAGCTACGTCCGTGAGGGGGCCGGGAGCGGCCTTGAGGCGGCGCTCTGCACATGCCCAGGGAGCCGCGCGCCTCGAGGCGCCGCCATTTTTGAACGGCCAACCCACCCTGCTCCGAGCAGCAACTGCCACTTCCTCTCCCCCCCCCCTCACGAACGCACCGATTCCGTGTCTTCCCCGAGGAGCGGGGGGGTTCGGCGCTGAGGGGACGTCGAGCCATCCCTCCCCCCCCCCCCACTCGCTTGGCCAAGCCGCGGCCGTCCCATGATGCTCTGCGGCAGGCGCCCGCCTTAGCCCCTGAGGCCTGCCTTCCCGGCATGCCGCGCGCCGCGCCTCAGCCTGACTAGAACCAGCGCGGCCGTCGCCAGCAGGAGGAGCAGCAGCAGCAGGAGGAGCAGCAGCAGCAGCAGCAGCAGCAGCAGGCGGGGCCGTCTCTGTCGTCGCCTTTCGCCCCTTCCGCGTGAGGCAGCAGGAACAGCGTCCGCCGCCGCCGCCGCGCCTGACGGGGGAGAAAAAGAAGCCTTCCGCCGCCTGCCGCTTGGCCTCCGGTTCCCACCGCTTCGGACATTACCGCCCCCATTACCCGCGCCTCTCCCTCCCTCTCCCCGTCTTCCCCCTTCCTGGCCGCCGCCCTCAGCCCCGCGCCGCGTCCCCGGCCGGCCATGCCGTCTCGGGCAAGGTAATGAGCCGCAGAGCCCCGGGGTCTCGGCTGAGTGGCGCTTCTTCCTCCGGCACCAGGCAGCATTATCACCCGCGGAGCTGGAATGACTGGCAACCCAGGTGAGAAGGGGGCCGAGGGGTGGGGTGGGGGAGAGGGCGTCGCGGCCTAGGGGTCGGCGGCAGCGGGGGCGGGTCTCCCCTTCGCGCGGCGGCAAGGAAGGCCCTGACGGGAGGGAGGGAGGGCCGCTCTTAGATTGGGCTGGATTTGAAATAATAATAATAATAATAGGCTGCCTCATCTCGCCCCTCATGGCCCAACCAAGCTCCCATGTGGGCTCTAGTGCCAAAGAGGCGCGCAGGGGCCTAGTGCCGAAGAGGCGCGCAGGGCTCGTGAATTGGGCCCTTCCGGCCCACGGACGGGGAGAAGCGGAGGCGGCATGAGGAGGCAGGGCTCGGGGAAGCCCTTGCAAAGCCTCTCCGTCGCGCGGCCCTATGGGGGAGGGAGGGAGGGAGAGGTGGTGCCGCCCCGCTGTTGCTGCCGCCGCCGCCACCACCCTCTTCTTCGGCTCTTGCTGATCTTTGAGGCCTAGAGAGAGATTGAGATTGAGTGCCTGTCCTTTGTTAGTGGATCAGGTTTGATTCGAGTGTGTGTGTGTGTCGTTGTGTATATGTAGTCCCTCTTTTTTTCCCTTTCCCGACCCCTCTTTTTTTATTATTATTTTCCAGTTCCTTTATTTTATTCCTTTATTTATTTTCACCCCCACCCACCCACGCACTCAGCCACCCCATAAATGTATGCCACCGCAGAGAGATTGGTTCCGGGTACGTTTGTGTGTGTGTGTGTGTGTGTGTTCCCAAGCTTGCTTTCACTCTCTGTTTCTGTGTTTGTGAAATGCAGTACACAGGGCGGAGAAAATATATACCCTGTGTGGTGGGTATTTCCTGATTCTTAAGCCCATTAGGTCTTTCTTTAGGGGAAAGTACTGTGGGTTGAAGTGATTATATATATAGATATATAGATATATAGATATATAGATATAGATAGATAGATAGATAACTGGTGTGGAGGGGGAAGGAATGGGTTAGAGGAATTTTTAGGATTGACAGGTTTCTGCAAGGACAGGGGTGAGAAATGTATGGCCCTCCTGATGTTGTTGGATTGCAACTCCCATCAGCCCCCACAAGCGAGTGGTGAGGGATGATGTGAGTTGTATCCAACAATATCTGGTCAACTGCACATTCCCTATCCTTGTGCTAGGAAGTTGAACTAGGCGGTCTCTGGGTAGTTTTCTGATCTTGATGTCATTCTGCGGAAGTATATGTGTATTTTTGTATATAGCTGTTAATTAAAGATAATACTTCATACATCTGATGTAGTAGTTTAGTTCATAAAAGTTACGTTATAGCAAATATCCATCTTCTAAGGCATTTTGTGTTTTGGTTCAATAGACTAACATGACAACCTTTTTGGCGAAATGAAATATTTATATATGCAAGAGACTTTTCCCTGCCCATATCCCAGTTCTCTTCTCTTGCAATATTCCTTCCTAAGATCATTAATATATCTTGGGATTTTAGGATCCATTTTGTTTTTGGTTGCCTTGATCCATTGTGATAATTTCACAGGACTCTTGAATAGCAACTTTGTTGCACAGCTGGTAACTTGTTAATACTTTTCTAGAAGGGAGGAAGTCTGGGTTGCTTATGGTGGTGTCAAACATCAGTGGCCCACAAATTTAGTGTCTTGTTTATATTTGCATTTTTAGTTGACAGTGAATTAAAATGAAACTGTTTGAAACCAAGAACTCTTAAATGTGATAATTTTGGAATGCTTAGTATGATGCTAAGATTTGCATAGAATGATTTAGTATTTCAAATCAGTAATGGAGAAATACAGCCTTAATAGTTGGTTGGTGCGATGCGCACTCGGGGAATTTAGGTACTTCGTACAGATTTTTTAAAACTTCAAACACATGATGTCATAGGAGTGCATGTTGGCCTTTTATGTTTGTATTAATGTAAAGGAAACTGATGTATGTACATTTCATACACATGGATGGTTATAAATGGTTTCTGTTACTGTATCAGTTCAGCATTTTCAAGTATATAAAAATGAAACAAAATCACCCTAAGTTTTGCAAATGTAAATTAGGAACAAACAGACTTGAGCATGGTCAGTATATATAGTATTACTATGAAGAGCAGATCCCTATGTTATACCACAGTCTGCTTTGGAAAGTCCCCTTAGTTTCATTAATGGTTTGGCATATGGCATGCAGTGTTGCTGTTTAAGAAATTCATGAACTAGCTGCATGACTTCTTTGGATTTTGCTTCTTTTCTCCCCCAAATCTCATATGTTCCAACAGCATTTATTTAGTGGTGTAGTGGTTAGAGTGGTGGGCTGGGACCAGGGAGACTTAGATACAAATCCTCTCTCAGCCATGAAGTTTGCTAGAAGAATATGGGCAAGTCACTGGGCCTGTTTAAACCATGGTTATGTAGCCACCATAATGGAACTGATTACCCAAGGAGATAGTGGGCTCTCCCACACTAGAGGCATTCAAGATGCAGCTGGACAGCCATCTGTCAGGTATGCTTTGAGCAGGGGGTTGGACTCAATGGCCTTATAGGCCCTTTCCAACTCTACTATGATTCTATGGTTAGGAATGATTCACATAACCGCCGTGGCTTAGCATGTTGTCTGAACAGGGTCACTATCTCAGCCTATTCTACTTCACAGATTTGTTGTGAAGATAAAATGGGGTAGGAGGAACCATGTAAGCCATCTTGAGCTCATTGGAAGAAAGGTGGTATGTACATGTCATGAAGTATGTGAAATTGGACACAGCATTTGGAATGAAACTTTTGGATGAAGTGCACTTTAAATCAAGAAAATGCTATAGATTGTTATAGAAGTTTGGGTGGGAATTGAAAAGCTACTTCAGATGTGCATGTCCGAAAGCTTTAGCATGGCCAGTGGTATTTTTGACTTTGATGAGAAGACTATTAGGTTACATCATACTGCTTTTTCAAATCCCTCCATTTCAAAAGTGGTTTGCCAAGCAGTGTGCAACACAAGTCCAAACCCTCCTTTGGCATATGGAACTAGTATTTGGATCCTAACAATGGTTTTGTTAAAAATACTGGAAATTATCTGTGAAGTATTGTATGTTTTTATAGCACTACCTTCATTTCAGTTTTAGGGTCTCTCTGTTTTGAAGGCAAAAAAAAAAGTTGTTGTCATGTTATGCCTTTATACAAGATAGAGGAAGCTAGCTCTGAATTCCTTTGATCAAATCAGCCCACAAAGCACAAATCTCTAGGCTAAGACATAATGTTCTAATGTAGTATATTTACAGCACAATCATTGTAGCTAGGTAAATGTGCATAGGACTGCAGCTTTAAAGAATAGAATTTCTTGGCATTAAAATGATCTAAAATTCTCGGAATCTGTTATTGTATACAGTGCAAGGATATAAATTTGCTCTTCAAACCAACATAACTGTTAAACCATGACACCTGTGTATCACAAACTAAAGGCAATAGCTCTGTCTAAGGGGATACTGTTAACATCTTTTTGAGTAGCTGAAAGAGAGAAGTTATTTTGCTTTTTCTTGTAAATTAATGATCAGAGGCTTAAACTACAGGTGCTGTATCAATAAAATTGCATCAACATCATAATTAAAACTTTAGGCAAGAAATTCACTAATATGACTAAAACTGAATGTTGTCAACAAGTCTGAAGTCATCTGTGGTTCAGAAACAACTTTATCCTTTCAGTTACATAAATGATATTGCTAAGAAACACATAATTCCATTTGAGTGTATTACAAATGCAAGCTTTTCCCAGCAACAAACACAATATAAACTATTAGCCAATCCATACTGCTGTCATCAAAGCAAGGTGCATAGAGTCTAGTCACGCAAACATAATAAGTACATAGTGGGGAAGGGCCATAGCTCAGTGATAAAGCACCTGCTTTTATGCAGAAGGTCCACAGTATCTCTAGATAGGGATGGGAAAGGCTTCTGTCTGAAATCAGTACTAAGGCCAGATCTACACCAAGCAGCAGTATATGGTATGTGTCAGTGCACTTCAATACCGCTATACAGCAGTAATAATAATAATAATAACAATAATAATAATAATTTTTAACCCGCCTCTCCCTCCGGATCGAGGTGGGGAACAACAGCAATATAAAACACAAAAATCACAACAGTTAATTTTTTTTTTAAAAAAGAAAAAATACATCATTAAAAACATCTTAAAATTCAGCCGGATAGGCCTGTCGGAAGAGAGCAGTCTTCATGACTCTCTTAAATTCATGAAGACTACTAATTTGTCTAACCTCCTCCAGCAGACCATTCCATAGTCTGGGAGCGATGGAAGAGAAGGTCCTCTGGGTAACACCCGTCAGCCTAGTTCTGGCTGACTTGAGTAAGTTCTTCCCAGAGGACCTAAGTGTGCGGGGCGGATTGTAAGGGAGAAGGTGATCCCGCAGGTAACCTGGACCCAAACCATGTAGGGCTTTAAAGGTAATAACCAACACTTTATACTTCGCCCGGAAACTGATTGGCAGCCAATGAAGCGATTTTAAAACTTTCATCCTGCTATATCCTGCTTGGTTTAGCTCTGGCCTAAGTTAGGTGGACCAATGGATGTATGGTTTTTTAAGATAAAGTTATGTTCTTACAAGAAATTTAATTTCATGATACACTTTTTGTCAGTTTCTATGAATATTATATTGTGCATTCTCAGACCCAACACCAGAACTCACAAGAATTATCTTCCCTTGCATATCACTGTTAGCAACTTCAAGTCCTCGTGTGCTACAAACTGTAGTTCGGATTTGATCTGAATTAGCAAGGTGTGGCTTGTCACACCTAGTTGAGGAAGGGTTGTTAACTGGGAGATACGATACAGTTGTTGTCATCCCTTTTGTGAGAGCTAAATGACCTTTTTCCTTTGCTTTCTATACCTATTCAGATGTTTCCGTTTTGTTCTGTCTCCTTCCCTTGCTCTTTGAAAAAAGACTTTGCATGTTTCGCTTGTCATGTACTAGTTCCGTTAAACTTCTTTTAAACTTATAGGAAATGTGGTAGGTTGGTCTGGTGTTGAGCAACATAGTGCCAAGGTGTCAGGTGCAAAATAGTAAAACTTAGAGGAGATTTTAATGAGTCTAAAAGATTCCAATAAATGTTTAGAAGTTATAGCTATGACAGTGAATTAACTCTTTTCGTTATGAAATTAAAGTTGTCTGTACTATGGCTTTCATCTCTTATATACTTCCCCCCTCTCTTTAGTTATTCCTTGAGGAGAACTTTATAGAGCATGGAGACCTCTTGTGGTCCCTTACTTCTGTTTTTGATTGTGGGATCTGGAATAAAAATAATCATGATCAACTAAAGTAGCAGATTTTATTTTTTACTCTTGAAGGTTCAAGACTACACTGGTTTAGAATGTCTCAGTTGGAACTGGTGGGCTTTTGCACGCTAAGGGCACAATTTTAGGCCGAACTGTTATCAAACCCTTAGTTGATCTGTGGAATGCAGAAATAACCCAGATTGACATGCTTGCTCTTGAGTGCCCTCTCCGAAGTAAAGTTCCTATAGCTCTGTCGTATTCTCCAGAGCTGAGAGCGATGAAGCAAAATAGGATATGGCTTTAGTGCAGTTGGAGAAGAATTCCTAGTGGATACTATTGAATCCTAGTGTGTGCCTGTGGTCATGTATATTCAGGGGCAGTGAGAGCAGCAAAGAAACAATATCTCGCTGCCTTTGTTAAATCCTCTATGTGCCATCCAGTGGAGCTTTTCAGTGATATCCAAGGTTTATTACGTGCTGGCCCTAGGTAAGCTGTAGATCTGTCTGAGGCCTGATGTAATATACTTGCTAGGCACTTGTAAAATAAATCTCATATATCTGCTGGGAATTAGACTCCAGTGTTACAGCAGGTGAATCAGGTGAAGTATCCAGAGCCCAACCTTGTCCTGTTTTCTTGGATGAGTTTCAGTTGGTACAGCTCAAGGACATTTAGAAGATGCTTGGATAGGTTCATGCAAGTACTTCCATATTCGATCCTTGCCCCACTTGGCAGGGAGGGAACAGCTGGCTGGACCAGGGAGATGATCAATGCCTCCTTGTGAGAGGGAGTGGTCCTGGGCCACCTGAAAGAGGCAGTGGTGAGACCACTCCTGAAGAAACCCTCCCTGGATCTGGAAAATCTCAGTTATTTTAGGTCTGTTGAAAATGTTCCTAGGCAAGCTCTGTGAGTGGATGGTTGCCAACCAGCTCCAGACACTCTTGGACAAGATTGATTATCTGGATCCATTTCAATTGGGATTCAGGCCAGGTTTTGTGGCACGGAAACATTCTTGGTCACCCTGTATGATGACCTATCTCAGGAGAGAGACAGGGGAGCGTAACTTCGTTGATTCTCCTTGATATCTTGGGAGCTTTTGATACCATTGACCATGGTATCCTTCTGGGATGATTATCTGAGTTGAGAGTGGATGGCACTGCATTGCAGTGGTTTCACTCCTACTTTGACGGTTGGCTCCAGAAGGTAGTGCTTAGGGAATATTGCTCATCCCCATGGATTATTTAGTATGAGGTTCCACAGGGATCAGTTTAACATCTACATGAAACAGTTGAGTGTGGTCATCTGTAGTTTGGAGCATATTGCCATCAGTATGCTGATAGCATGCAGTTCTACTTCTCCTTTTCATCTTCATGAGGTGAGGCTGTGGATGTGCTAGATCGATGCCTGGCTGTGACAATGGACTGGATGAGGGTTAATAAGATGAAGTTCAATCCAGTAAAGATTGAGATGCTGCTAGTGTGTGGATCTGACTGGATCTTCTGATTGGTGCTCAACCTTTTCTGGATGAGATTGCACTCCCGCTTAAGAGCAATTTCATAGTTTGCAGGTTCTCCTGGAACCATCTGTCACTTGAGGCTCAGGTGGCCTCTTCAGTTGGTTGCCCAGCTATGCCCCTACCTGGACAGAGGTAACCTGGCTTCAATTGACTATGCTCTGGTAATCTCCAAGATAGATTGCTGCACTGCACTCCTTGAAGTCGGATCAGAACATGCAATTTGTGCAAACTGTGGCAGATTGATAACAGGGCCAGGGAATTCCAAACATATAACACTGATCCTGGCCTATTTGCGCTGGCTGCCTCTCTCTATGTTTCCAAGCCTGAATCAAGGTGCTGGTTTTGACCTATAAAGGCTTACATCGCTTGGGACTGCAATATCTGATGGAGAACCTCTCCCGGCATAAACCTACTTGGATATTATATTCATTGTCTAAGGTCCTCCTCCAGGTGCTTCCTCTGAGAATGGTTCAGAAGGTGGCAAGAAGGGAGAGGGCCTTATTGGTGACGGTCCTGCAATTATGTAATGAACTCCCCAGTGAGACCCACCTGGTGCCAACATTATTATCTTTTTGGTGACGGCTTAAGACCTTCCTCTACTCCCAGGCATTTGGCAACATATCAGGTCACGGGATATTGTTTGGATGTGTATGTGTGTCTGCTGTCTGTTTATATGTTTGTAGCTACTGTTTTTATATTATACAAAATACTGTATTTTTAAGGCTTTTAATCTTTGTAAATAGCCCAGAGAGCTTAGAGTATTGGGCTGTATAAAAATGTAACCCCCCCCCCCCATTTAATTAATTTTATTACAGTTCCCAGGAGGAATGCTAGGAGTTGTAGCACTTTTTCTTTCTTAACATACATAGGGTTGTACCTTTAACTTAATAGGATTGGACTGTTAGTAATATAGTTTGAGAGCCTGTATTAAGAAACTGTATTACTAAGATAAGAATATTTTTCTGTATTCAAACTTCTCACTGTGGAATCATGTGATTTATACAAGTGTTGTGTGTGCTATACTTGGAAAACCGCTTGACATTCCTGTGCATATTTAGTTCGTTGTTCACATTGTATTGGTCATGCACAGTATTAAGGCAGCAACCCTATACCCACTTTCCTGGGAGTAAGCCCCGTTGAACTCAGTGGGACTTATGAGTAAATATTATAGTATTGTGCTGTATGGTTTTTTGTATATCATCTAATGCAGCCTTCCCCAAACTGGGGCCCTCCAGAAATGTTGGACATAACTCCCATTATCCAGGACATTGCTCTTGCAGTAACATATATCTAATAAAATTGAGACGTTGCTTCAATTCATGTGTGTCAGTTATTAAATATTTATCATGTGAAATTTAGAATATTGGAGCTTTGTAATCATTTGGCAGGTACCTTTTTGTTTTTAAGATTGACCTTGGCGATAGGATCTTGAGAGAGCTGTTAAACTAAATGAGGACATAAGACTCGAATCCACTGGACCATGGTACACTTTTTGTAAGTGGATGGAGGTGGATGGACATATAGGGAACTGAGGAACCCTTAATGTAAGGAACTCTGGGCAGCTTTGTAAGTTAGTCATTTCAGGCATCGCAAGCCTTTCTGTGTAGGGGTAAATGCGTAAACCTCATGTTTGGTCACATATGCATTTGTTTCAATGCTTTTAACATGGTGGAATGGATGTGTGCATTTACCATGCTTGATCTACATTCAGTTTTTTTTAAAAGGCTTTTCCCACATGGTAATATATTTCATGTAGCTATGTAACATTTGAAGAGGTCTTCTCTAGTGTAGGTGTGTGATCTTTCTCTCATAATAAATATTACTATTATAAACAGCCTATAATTTAAAGTATGATGTGATCATTTGCATTGGAATAGCATTATAAAGTTGACTAGAGAGTTGTGTGTTGTCCTAAGCTTTTGTTTTTTCAGAAACCAGAATACAGTGAACATGTTGTTTCTTATAAGCAAGACCCCTCCCCATCCCAAAGTGGCAGGAAAGTCTAAATATTATTAATACTGAGACATACCAGCATGATCCTAAAATAGCATATGAGAATGACTGTTGCTTCTGCATACAGTTTTCAGGTCCCAGGAGATTGCTTCATACAAAGTCAGAGCTATTAGCAAAGCATGTCCCCTTTAGTAAAAACGACCAGAAAAACCAGTGATGCCAGTTCGTCTGTGGTATCTGTGTGTGTATTTGTGTACATTTGTTCTGAGATCTGTGTAGATACAAAGCAGTAGTTAAACTAGCATTGCCACTTTCTTGGAAAATGACCAATTTTTAGTGCTACCTGATAAAGGCCTTATACCTTGTGGATTTCTTGGATATTGCTCGCATGTTGGTGTGGTCAGTATAAAGATCTCTGCATTTAAATAATGGTACTCAATGCAACTATCTCTGAGTTGTACCTAACATAAGTGTTGCTGTTCAGAGGTTGCCCTTTTTATTTCTTTGTACATTGGGCCCATGAAGAAGTTATATAGAAAGGTTATGCCAGTATAAACACTTGGGAGCATTGAATTAGGACTTTAGATATAGCTCAGAGATGTTCTTTACGTGGGGATCCCAATTTTATTTAATTGTGATATCTGTCCACCAACATGCTATTTTGTAGGATTTTTGTCACCTATCCTTCGGTGTCCCTTAGGATACTTCACTTTTATGGTGTGCGTATTGGGCATATCACCATAAAAATGCTTGGGATTCCTGTGGCCGCTCCCAACTTCAAGTGATATTGTGTCATTGTAGGAGACAATTGTAGAAATACTAGGCCGTGCTTCAGTTATTGTATTTAGAGAGTGCTTGCTTCTTACTGTGAAGTAAGAATTTCAAAAGAAATAAAAGGTTTTCAGTCTAGCTGCACAATATCTTTGACAGCCATTCAGAGGTGGAAAACTCCTAGGTGCTTGGTCATCTTGGCACCTAGGAATTGCAAAAATATATTTAGCCTGGCTCTCAACAGCTAACTCTTCAGATTCATCTGGGGATGCATCTGTCATCTTTCAATCATGGGTATGACATTGATCACCTGTCCCATGTAGAATACATTTTGTGACTTGGGGCATTCTGGGGCACAGCTGGAATCATCTACAACTGGAAAAAAAGTACTGGATCCCAGAAATTGAAAACATTACCATCCAGCAATTCAAAGTTTTGTTTTGTGAGCTGCTGAGAGAGCTTCGGTTATTGGGCAGCATAGAAATGTAATAAATACATTTTTTGGATCAAACTCTTTTGACATAATGCTAAAGTCAGAGATGAATGTACTTACTGTCATAGCCTTGTTACTGGGAATTTTTTCAGTTATATTTGGGTGTTATACATGGAGAAGTAGCTAATCTTGCATTAAGCTCATGCTACCTCTTTACATGAAGATGTATTTGAGAAGCAGGCACACTGACATGCGGCTAGCCCAAACTTACCTTATTGTAGAATTTCATTCTAAAGATGTGCAAAACACACAATCCAGTCAGCCAGAGACTTTGGCTGGTTATTTCAAATCAATATGTGAACTTCAGCCAAAATGTGAACTTCAGCTTCTGCCATGAATACCAACTCCTCTCTGTTCCAGTTTTCCCTTCAATTCCTTTCTTTTATATAATTTGGATTCAGCATCCCACTATCCTTCTTTTGTAGCCACCAATTTCTGCTTTCTGAGACTTCTTCCTAATTTATCCTTTGCTTAGACCCTTCTGCTTGCCCTGCACTCCTACAATAGGGATAGCTTGGGCAAAACCAGCAGAGAGACTTAGGATAGAGGAGCTCACGTAATTGGAAGCAGCAAACTTTGGGAAGATCATTTAGCCAATGGCTGTTAGAGACATTTCTAACTACTCAGGTAATTGCGCTGATCACCGCCATGACAGAATTGCTTATTGCGTTACCATATACCCATATAAGAGTGTTGTTATACCATATAAACCAGACATGGGCAATCTTTTTTCTTTTGAAAAAAAAGATTACCCCATTCCCTTGTGCATTATCTGTCAGGAGCTGAAGCCAGCAGTGGGCATGGCTAGAGCCAAATGTGAGTGGAATCTA
This sequence comes from Anniella stebbinsi, assembly GCA_029215795.1. Lineage (NCBI taxonomy): Eukaryota > Metazoa > Chordata > Lepidosauria > Squamata > Anniellidae > Anniella > Anniella stebbinsi. The sequence goes on along the minus strand of JARDYH010000007.1, from coordinate 51,338,526 downwards.
GTGGTGTAGTGGAGCTAGGGCTCACAGGACTTTTTGATTAGCAGGGACAATTATTATATCATTTGCCACTGGTGTCAGGCTGCCCTGTTCCCTCTGAGTTTAGCTGCAATCCTCACAGATGCTGTCAGAAATTATTGTTTAAAGTCATTATGAAAAGTATCCAATATTTATCAGTTTGTTAAAGCCACAGTTAGGATTCATAAGTTCCTGTCTGGACTTCGTAAAGGCCAAAGCTGATTTCTGGAGTGGAGCACATAAACCATTTTCTTCTTCTTGCAGAACTGACAATCCATCAGCTGACCAAGAGAATTTAAAATACTCTTCATCCAGAGACCGGAGTAGTTCTTCCTCCTATGGATTACAATCCTCAAATTCAGCTGTGGTGTCTCGACATAGACATGATGATATCAGGGTCCCCACTGACATACAGAATGAAGAAAAAGGTACATAGTTGATCTTCATAAGTAAAAAAGGAATGTTGGTTGTGGGAAATAAATAGGTTATAGTCCAGCTGTGGTGGTTACCTCTCTGCATGAGACATGATGCAGACTAATATGTTTTAATGGATCATTTTCTGTTGGGATGACTATGAGTGTTTGTTGATTTTTGCCTGATGAAGGTGCTCAAGCCAAGACTGTGTTATACTTAATTATCAAGTGATTCTTTTTAGTATTTTTTTTAATGTAATCAAGGTAATTGGAATCCCATAATGCAGTTTTAATTGGACATCTAGTAAATGTGAAAAATCTTGCTAGACCTGAGCACTTTCCACAAGTTTTTCCCATTCTCTACAAAGGCCCCTTTTTTTAAAAAAATTGGAAAGCCATATTTCTACTTTCTGGGGAGAAGAGATGATCAGCCAGATTGCCAGGTGTTCTCTCTAGGTGTTCTCATTCTCTGGCCAATAGAAGGCAGACATTAGAAGAAAGGCAGACATTAGAAGAAAGGTTGGCCCTGAGCTGAGTGTGGGATGATTGCATTTATATAGTACTTTCAGTGTGTTCTAACAGCTTCACATTTATTATTTTGATAATCTTTACAACTGCTCCCTAAGACAGGTCAGTATTATCTCCGTATTTCAGATGGGAGTCTGAGAGTTATTAAATGGCCTTTTGCAAGCTGCTAAGTTCATGTCTGGGGTGAGATGTGACTTCTGGACACAAAGTTCACTCTGACACTACTCCAAACAAGCTCCTTAGGTGTTAGAAGTATCACCTCTTTTTCCCCAGGATCAGACTACTTCTCTGCTGCTAATAGAAAGAAAGCAATCTTATCTAGTCTTTCTTACATATGTGGATACTTTCATGAAGCCTAAGGAAGATATCTAGAAGAGAGGAGAGGTGGTGGTTCTGAGCCTCCTGAGTAAAGCGTATGCTTTCTGTCAGCTCAAGTGCCTGGGTGCTGTTTTGAGCCCAACTTGCAGCTGTGTCTCACTACCTTCCCCTTTGTCCATATCAGGTGCATACGTGGTTCTAGAGATTGTGTAAGCAGCACCTATGGGGCTGGCCTTTTGATTTTATGTTCCTAGGATCGAGGGAACCCTATGCATCATCCCAAGGCTTTGGTTCTCTGTTGTAGCAAAAGGTGGATACGCCAAGTGTACCCTGTGGAAATCGGCTGCCTCCTCCTGAGTTTCACAGTGTGGGCTTCTCTCCGCTAATGATATGCAATCCCAGCTCAAGCCACAACTTTTTGCTTTTGTTGCATGTTTGGTGGGTTTGAATATCAAGCCCTGTGGCACTGGATTGTCCTACCCCTTGGCTCAGCAGAAGTCCATAGATCATGGGAGGGCAGAAGGTAGATTGGGATTTGCTGGTAGATCTCTGGGTGATTTTCAGTAGATTGAGAAGGATGGTGATTTTCAATTGTTTAGCAGTAGCAACAATAAAATGGCACCCCCCTCTGCCCCAGGCTGCCCTAATTTGTACTGCTGAAATGAAGAAAAGACGGGAGAGAGAGAACCAGGAATGGATTTTTGCTAAGAAGGGTTCTGAGAGTTCTAACACCCAAAATGAAATTCCTGGGCTCCAGATTCTTTAATTCAAAGTGGATGTCTTTTGCACCTGGCACCGGTTGGTGGAAAGTGGGGTTCTATTAAAAGTAAAATGCTTCCAATAAGCCTGAAGTCTGCTCACCCTTGCTGTAGACACAGTGCGTTGCTCCCAAGAAAAACTAACATACCTTCCTTTTCTCTAGGTGGCTACAGTGTCAATGGAGGATCTGGGGAAAATACTTATGGTCGGAAGTCGTTGGGGCAAGAGCTGAGAGTTAACAATGTGACCAACCCTGATTTTACCAATGTTCAGCATGGGAATCGTGCTTTAGTCACAAAAGACATGCGGAAAACACAGGGTAAGAATTGTGTTAGCCTGAAGAAAGATGGAAGTTGCAGTAGCGCCAAAAGGTGCCTGCCAAAATTAGAGCCCTCTTAAGTACATGAACATGTGAAATCTCTAGCATTAGGTTTAATTACACTATAGCTTGTTATAAATTGGGCTTACTGAAAGTATTGTAATAAGAGGCTTTTCGGTGGTAAGTTCGGCCCATAGTCAATTGTTGCCCGTTTGGATCTGCTTCAGAGCAGAAAGCTTGTAGCAAAGTTACTGCAAGTTCTTTATCCATTAGTTTTGAGGAAAAACTAAAGTAAATCTGTTAGGAACAATTTGCTCCTTAGTAAAGTACTACTTTACTTCACTGATACGTGTATTTAAACTTGATATTTGGGTAGAAGCATGCACATGTGTAATATCTCAATTTCTAGAGCGATCATTGTCTTACTCTGATGAGTCTCGACTGTCAAATCTTCTTCGGAGGATTACTCGGGAAGATGACAGAGACCGAAGACTGGCTACTGTAAAACAACTGAAAGAATTCATTCAGCAACCAGAGAACAAACTGGTTAAGTATCATCTGGTTGTCTTCTATTAGTAATACATCGATACAGTGTTTCTCATATGGTGAGGTTGATCTCCTGGAGAGGGGTGTGAGACACCCTTTCATGGTTGGTGGGGCTGCGGGGAAGAGAATGAATGCTTGCCAACTTCCTCATCAATAGCTGAGGAGTTGCAAGATCATTTTGCACAGAATCTACCCAGCCCTGCATATAAGCTTGCCTCACTGACTGTTTGGATTATGAAGTAGGGAGCCAGCCCTCTTTCACCAGCTGTCCCTGGAGAGCACTAAAAGCACTTGCCTCCCTTTCACCTTTCCGCAAATGATGATAAAGATGATCAGAGCCTCGTTCCATTCTGCACACCTTATTGGTAAGAGGGAAGAAGGGACTATTGCTTGGGCTTCTTCCTTCATCCTGATGTAGCTGATCTGTTATAGTTGTGAGGAGGGGAGGAGAAGGGAAGATCAGCTGCATCACACATGAAGAGTTCCGTCGGAGATTCCTTCTTCCCTCTGGGAAGAAGCAGCTCTGTAGCTGCATCACCTGTTGGAGCATGGGGGTGAGGTGGGGGAATCCTTCTCCCTTGAAGTGTGGGAAGAGGCTGCACTTGGTGTGGAAGCTGGAATGGAGAGAGGGGAAGCTGGACATAATGAGTTGGATCTAATAGTGCCATGCCATTGGTGGTGATCACTGCTGTTTCCTGGTGTGAATGAAGCTCCTACCAGCGGTTGCAATATAATGCCCCTTCCAGAAACTTGTGTTTCTGGTCGTTTGGGGGCTTGCCCCCAGAAGCACTGGTGTTGCTGGTGATAGGGGCCTCACACACACTGGGAACGAGTGTTGCTCACCGCTAGCGGTAGGCCACATTGGATCCTACCCAATAGGCTCAAAATGAGCTGCTAACCCAACAATGATCCAGAGGAGACTGATGGCTTTGTGTGTACCTATACGTATTGCCAACACCTCCTGATCATCTGCTGGTTTATTGCTTGCAAGCTGCATCTTTACCTTCCTCCTGAACAGAACTTTTTTCCAAAGTAGCTCTCTCCTTCTGAGTAGGCTCCTAATAAACGAGCCTTCTGGTATTAGGTGGGTGTGTCTGTTGATTCCAAGTTTCCCACCAGGTTCACTGCTGTCTTTGCTTTGGAAACATGGGAAGTAGAGCGGGGGGTGGAAGCAGGGGTCAGGATAGAGTTGTATAGTTTATATGGGGGTCTGGTGAGGCATCCTTAGGTTTGTTGCAGGTCTTCCATGGGAGCAGGGACTTTGGAAGACCTTTTGAAGAGCTCTCTCTCTGGGGTCTGGGTTGGATGGGATCCTGACAGGCCAGGATTTCAAGTACTCTGTAGCTTTTTCTGCCAGTTGCAGGGATTGTTGAAGGCAATTACCTTCATGTTTCCCAATAGTCAGAAGGAGGCTAACTTTTATGTAGCTACTCATTAAGGCTAATTAGTCTTAATATGAACATCACCATGGGTGCCTTCAGGCAGGGAGCCTGCTCTATAAATCCAATAAAGTGAATGTTAATCTGTGAACCAGCTGTAAAGGTGTCCTCTTGGAAGTTACTGATGGTTTTTTAAAAAGAAAATTTTAAAGGCACAATTACAAACAATCCCAACAAGGAAAACATGTAGAAGACAACAGAAAAGCCAATGTGGCTCCACAAAAAGCTTAGAGATGACCTGAAAACAAAAAAGGACACACATAGGAAGTGGAAGGAAGGCCAGGCTACAAATGAGGAGTACAGACAGGTAGCACAGAAGTGCAGGAATGGCATCTGGAAGGCTAAAGCTGAGAAAGAGCTGAGGCTAGCAAGGAATGCTAAAAGCAACAAAAAGGCTTTCTTCAGGTATATTCATAGTAAGATGAAAGAAATGGTGGTTCAACTGCTTAATGAGGATGGGAAATGGATAACAGATGACAAAGAAAATGCCGAAGTGCTCAATTCCTACTTTGGCTCAGTCTTCTCCCAAAAGTGGGTCTAACGAGTTCAAATCTCCAGGGCCCGATGAACTGCATCCTAGAGTAATAAAGGAGCTGGCAGAAGAACTCTCAGAATCAGAACCACTGACTATTTGTCTTTGCAAAATCATGGGAGATGGGTGAAGTGCTGGATGACTGGAGGAGGGCTAATGTTGGCCCTACCTTCAGAAAGGACGAACCTGGGAACTACAGACCAGTTAGTCTGACATCAATCCCTGGGAAATTTTTGGAGCAGGTTATAAAGATGTCAGTCTGTACGCACCTTGAAAACAATACAGTAATTCCTAGAAGCCAGCATGGATTTGTCAATAACCAATCCTGCCAGACTAATCTGATCTCATTCTTTGATCGGGTAATCTCCCTTGTGGACTGTAGGAATGCTGTGGACATAATATATCTTGACTTCAGCAAAGCCTTTGACAAAGTACCCCATGTCATTCTGATCAGCTAGCTACCTAAAAGTGGGCGAGATGGAACAACTATTAGGTGAATCTACAGTTGGCTACAGAATGGGACAAAGAGTGCTTATCAATGGTACCTTCTCAAACTGCGGGGAGGTAAGGAGTGGGATACCGTAGGGTTCAGTACTGGGCCCAGTGCTCTTCAAATTTTGTATTAATGACTTGGATGAGGAGGTGCAGGGAATGCTTATTAAATTTGCAGATGACTCAAAATTGGGTGGGATAGCTAATACCCTGAAAGACAGAAACAAATTTCAAAGTGATCTTGATACGCTGGAGTGCTGGTCTGAAAACAACAGAATGACATTTAATAGGGATAAATGCCAAGTTCTGAACCTAGGAAAAAGAAACCAAATGACAGTTACAAGATGGGGGATACTTGGCTTAGCAATACTACAAGCGAGAAGGATCTTGGAAGTGCTGTAGATCACTAGCTGAATATGAGCCAACAGTGTGATATGGCTGCAAAAAAAAATGATATTTTGGGCTGCATTAATAAATATAGCTTCCAAATCACGTGAGGTACTGGTTCCCCTCTATTCAGCACTGGTTAGGCCTCATTTTGAGTACTATGTCCAGGTCTGGGTGCCACACTTCAAGAAGGGCGCAGACAAGCTGGAGAGGTTTCAGAGGAGGGCAACAAGCACGATGAGGGGTCTGGAAACAAAGCCCTATGTGGAGAGACTGAAAGAACTGGGTGTGTTTAGTCTGGAGAATAGAAGATGGAGGGAAGACATGATAGCACTCTCCAAATACTTGAAAAATTGTCACCCAGAGGAGGGCCAGGATCTCTTCTCGATCATCCCAGAATGCAGGACACGGAATAATGGGCTCAAGTTACAGGAAACCAGATTCTGGCTGGACATCAGGAAAAGCTTCCTGACTGTTAGAGCAGTATGACAATGAAACCAATGACCTAAGGAGGTAGTGAGCTCTCCCACACTAGAGGCCTTCAAGAAGCAGCTGGACAGCCGTCAGGGATGCTTTAAGGTGGATTCCTGCATTGAGTAGGGGGGTTGGGCTTGATGGCCTTACAGGTCCCTTCCAACTCTACTATTCTATGATTCTTTCGCCTGGCAGGCTGGATCTTCTCTAACCAGACTCTTCTCTTGTCCCCAACTCCTCCACATTGTGTTAGCCAAGGAGGGTTTGCACCCACTGTCCCAACCTCAGTTGAAGAACTCTTCTAACAGTAAACAATTGAATGTCCCCAAAGTTTCAGTGATAACTCACACAGCGCACATTTATTCCTGGGCATTCTGCAGTACCTCATGTGATGCTTAATAATATACGAACTATTCTATCTTAACTAGTCCACACCCCATCTATTACTCATTTATTTACTGGATTTAAATACCTTCTTTAGACAATTATAATCTCCTAAACGAGTTCACATCAATAAAAAAGAAGCAAGTCAGCCTTACAACTAAAATGACAAGGCACGCGAGGGGAAAGTAGAGGGGGGAGACCAGTTGTTCAAGGCCAGAATGCAGTAGTGAGCTATAAGCAGGCAGTTCTATCTGGTTGGGGTCAGGCTGATCTTCCCTCACAGGTGTTCTTGCTTGAATAGCATTGGTGGCTCATCTTTCTTTGGCCACTGGATAGGGCCAACATGTTCTTTCTCCTTACCTCTGCAGTCTCTAAAGAGATGTTAGAGATAAGTTCAAATATATTTGCTTTAGGTTAAGAAAATTTGAGCAGTGTTTGCATCCAGTGTTAATGCAGTGTTATAGCTGTGCATGTTGGCATCTCATACTTCCCATCAAAACCTTTATGGCTTAACATATCTGATGCACATTAGTACTGTTGTACTCCAAAAGCTTGCTGTAGAAAGATAGTGAAGTATGTATAGACTGTGATTAATAACCAAGAATACTATGCACAGTGTCCATAGCACGTTAATGTGAAACCAGTAAGGGTTTTTTTGTGTGTGGGGAAAACCAAATGGCAAGTAGTGGTAACTTCTTAAATGACAAGACAGTCTGCATTTAAATTGCAGTAGTAATTATTCTGAAAGCTGTGTATGTTGACTATTACAGGTGCTTGTTAAACAACTGGATAATATCTTGACTGCTATACATGATGTGCTTAATGAAAGGTAAGTTGAAATAAGAGAAGCTTTCCTGACGTTGGGACTGTTCGCATCCATTTAAAAATTGCACAAGCAGGCATGCTGGCTGCAGCGCACCCGCCTCTTCTGCTTTAGCACGCAAGCCACTATCGGCTCCTTTATAGGTAGTGGAGCATGATGTCCAAACCTGATGGTTAGCCCAACAACAAACCATTGGGTTAGCTGCTGGGTTGTTTAGCCCCTAAGCAGTCACTCGTTTAGTTTGACATCAGTAGGAAGATGCCACGTTGTGAACCTGCCTTGAGACTAAGCCAGGCTTCAACAATTGCTTCAGTGTTGAACACCTTCAGCTCCTGTAGTAATTATGAGAGGTTTGATTTGGACTCTGGGTTGCCCCGCCTCCTGATGCAAATCCGTGTCAACAGTGACTGGCTTGGTTGCTTGTCTTCTCTTTGGCCAAGCCTCACTGAATGCTTTGAGGAGTCAAGGAACACCGAACATGTTGATCTGCTCTTGGCCCCCAATAATTGTGGGTTGGTTCCAGAGTGAACTTATACGTATGGGTTCCAGAGTGAACTTATACGTATGGGTTCCAGATATCTATCTATAATATAAAGCAGGAATTGTTTAACCCAGGAATTGCCAGGGATGAGCAAAGCAATGAACGCACTACCTCCTGTGTGCTTGTTGTTTCCGCGTACAGTTAACAACCCAGGAATGCCCCATTCCTGGTTTGTTTTATGATGTGAGAAACTCAAATTCTCGGTTGTTTATGGGTTAAACAACCCAGTGTTAACCCAACAATTGCTGATGGGTTGTTGTTGGGTTAACTGTGTTTGTATGCGTGCATGTGTCTACAAGTCATGTATGAGTAACAGTATTTTCAGGGTTGTAGATGGAGGGGGCAGCACAGGACAGGTGGGAAAGGAGACTTTTCGTCCCTTTTGCATATACCTTCAACTCACCCTGTAGGTTTCTGCCTGTGGATCGATGGAGGCAAATTTTAGCGGGCATCTGTGGTTTTGGTGGAAAGTGAGAGCAAATGGATAAGAGTCCACTGCAATTGTGTGTTTCCATTTATTCAAGTTTTTATTGCCATCATTGGACAAAGTTCTACTTTCCACGACTAAAAGTCATTAACACTTTTTTCTCCTCCCATAAATGCAGCAGCAAATTGCTTCAAGAACTGAGACAGGAGGGAGCTTGCTGTCTTGGCCTTCTTTGTGCTTCTCTGAGCTACGAAGCGGAGAAGATCTTTAAATGGATTTTTAGCAAATTTAGTTCATCCACTAAAGATGAAGTTAAACTTCTTTATTTGTGTGCAACTTACAAAGCATTGGAGACTGTGGGAGAGAAGAAAGCCTTTTCATCTGTAATGCAAGTAAGAATAAGAGTTAAACTGGAGGGTTTTTTTTTTGGCTTTCAAATATTGCATTGTGTTTTAAAAATTAAGCTGACATGTAAAAAGCCTAGGATATTACTGCATTAAAACTGCTCTTTAAATATTAAGCATAATATAGTTTTCTAAAATACAGTTTAGTGTACCTGGAATGTGTTGTAATGGTTCACTAGAATCCAAATGGGTCTTCTGGATCAGTTTAGTCTCTAAAACAACACTGTTAGAACCCAGAGGCAAAATGTTAAACTGGTTGTGGAAGGTTCCAGATTTATTGAGACTGTATTCTGATATATCAGAATACTTTTTCCGTAAGTTTGAAAGGTATATAGGTTCAAGGTGATGTGCGTTACTTTTGTTTAACATTTTGGAATATTGAGTACGTGAACATTTGTGCTGGAATACCTCTGTCTGCAAAGATTGTGTAGCATTGTGGTATGTGGCGGCATGGTCATTATTGCTGCAACAACAGCTCTTCGAATAAGGTTGTAAATGATCAATTTGGATTAAATGTGTAGCCAGTAATCCTTTTCAGAACTAAAATGACTATGATCACGTAGTGGTGTTAATTAAGTTTTAAAATGTTGGCATCTTAAATCGGAGCCTTTAAGGTACATGGTGTCTCTCTTCTCTACTTAACCATTAATTAAAACGATTATAGTTTTGACATAAGCTGGATTGGACCTTTGTGAAGAACAAGGAATTCTTGCTCAAGGCAGTTTGGAGAAGGGGTAACACTGCCACGGTGTGCAGAAATGAGCACTTAAAGCATAGATGCACTAAATGATTTGGAGTATATGCTCTTAAGATAAGGAACAACACCTTCCCCCACCAAAACTTGCAATCGTGTCAGTCTAGCTGTATGTAAAATTTACACATTCAAATCTGCCAGCCACTGTAGTTAGAAAATACCAATTTGGGCTGCATTAATAGAAGTATAGCTTCCAAATCGTGTGAGATACTGGTTCCCCTCTGTTCGGCACTGGTTAGGCCTCATCTTGAGTATTGTGTCCAGTTCTGGGCACCACACTTCAAGAAGGATGCAGACAGGCTGGAGCGTGTTCAGAGGAGGGCAACGAGGATGATCCAGGGGTCTGGAAACAAAGACCTATGAGGAGAGACTGAAAGAACTGGGCATATTTAGCCTTAAGAAGATAAGACTGAGAGGAGACATGATTGCACTCTTCAAATACTTGAAAGGTTGTCACCTAGAGGAGGGCCAGGATCTCTTCTTGATCATCCCGGAGTGCAGGACACAGAATAATGGGCTCAAGTTACAGGAAACCAGATTCTGGCTGGACATCAGGAAAAACTTCCTGACAGAGCAATATGACGATGGAACCAATGACCTAGGGAGGTAGTGAGCTCTCCCACACTAGAGGCCTTCAAGAGGCAGCTGGACAGCCATCTGTCAGGGATGCTTTAAGGTGGATTCCTGCATTGGGCAGGGGGTTGGACCCGATGGCCTTATAGGCCCCTTCCAACTCTACTATGATTTGCCCCATAAACGTGTCATAACCGGAAACAATTATTAAAAGTAGGCAAATAAAGTTCTGAATGGGCATACTTGTCTTCTCTTTTGCTAGTATCATGCAGATGAACACGAGATAAAGAGTGTGTCAGAATGGTGGTAGCAAAAGCAACATGATAGAAAGAAAAGCTTCAACGGTGAAGTAGGTTATCATATAAAGGAAGCAGAAAAGTCAGGTGGTAGGAACAGCCCCCTGTGTCTTTTAACAGATTGTACGAACACCTTGAATGGTATTTATTGCCGGCACCCAATTTATGGAGTGATCTCCCCCCTGTTATTTGGAAGGTGCCATCCATATCATGCTTTAGGTGCCAAATTAAAGACTCATTTCTTTACCCAGGCTGTCCCTGAGTGAATGTCGTGCCCAGTCTGTTCGTTTGTAATTACAGTGTTTTAATTGATGTTAATGTTTTATTAATGTTTTATATAAATGTTTTAGCAATTCCTATGTATTTTAATTGTATTTTAACGTATATTATAATGTATTTATGAATCACTTAAGAGATATTTTTAAATATGTTCAGCATTATATAAATATAAATTCATTAATACAGAATGCAATCCTATGCATCTTTAGAGAGAAAACAATCCTACAACTCCCAGCATCCCCCAGCCTGCTGGCTGGGGAATGTTGAGAGGTGTAAGGCTTTTCTCTCGCTAAATTTGCATAGGATTGCACCCTAAATGTATTACTAGCTGTATCCGTCCTGTCATCCCCTATGGGCTTCAGAAGACTTTCCCACTCACCTAAAGCATGCGCCTAACAAAGTTCTTCTTGAGAACCAAAGCAGTTTAATCTGGAGCAGCTCTCTATTTTTTAGTTGGCTTTTCTAGATGACCGGTTAACAATATGTGATTCATTTAAGTAGCTGCTATTGTATCTCTGTAAATAGCTTTTTGAGTCATTTTAGATGTTTTTGTTCAGTATGGGTTTATTTGAATACTTTTTGTTCAGTATGGCCTTTTGGGACGTGTGTGTTTTTTGTTTTCTTAAAGCTCGTCATGACTAGCCTGCAGTCTATCTTGGAGAACGTGGATACGCCAGAATTGCTGTGTAAATGTGTCAAGTGCATCCTTCTTGTGTCCCGGTGTTACCCTCACATTTTCAGCACTAATTTTAGAGTAAGTGCTTTTGCCTCTTTCGTCTTTAGCTCAGTATAGACACATCATGCGTTACAGGTGGATTAATTTTTTTGTATTGCTTTCCAAGGACACAGTTGACATATTAGTTGGGTGGCATATTGATCACACTCAGAAACCTTCTCTGACACAGCAAGTGTCAGGTAAGTCTGAAAAAATAAAATAACTTCATGTGATGGCCATATACATGTTCTGGTCTGTCTTCTGGATGATGAAGAGTTATTTCTAATGTGTATTTCACTCCGCTTATCATGTGATAAAGGAATGCTCACAAGTTTCAGTTAAAAGTCCTGGGCTATAGGATGAGAAAGGAATGTGGCTATCCTAAGGTGTAATGCTTTTATCAGAATCCTGCCTGGGTGTTTTGTTTTGTTTTAAGAAAGTATCTGTGTACCATGGCAAAACACAAATGATGAGCTGGTTTCCCCAGAGTCTTATTAATCTAAAGATGTTTTTCTACCTAATTTGTAATTTGGTTTAATGTATACCTATGCAAGGACCAATAACTAAAAGGTTTCTTAGCAGATTGGAAAAAAATGCTAATAAGATGTCCATTTACACAGTCCCTTTCATTGCAGTTTATATTCTAATAGCAATCTCAGTTCTCCAAGCGCCGATCCTTTTGTAGCTATAATAGCACCATCAACACACAAGCAGCTTGTGGGAATCCCGTGTTTTGCAGAAGTGTGTTTTTTTTAACTACTGGAAAACATCCTGGTTGCAAGGAAGCCCCTAAAAACAGCCCAGTGAGGATTGAGTGTGATGAGTGGTCACAGAATGCTGACTCTTGGGAGGGGGAAAACTGAGTGAGAGTGGGGTGGTATGGAATCCTGAACAGGGTACAGAATACAACATTTTGTTGCACATCCCACTCGTTGCTTGTTAGAAATCATCCTGCCCTCTCTCCAACCCCTCACTTATAGAGCATCGTCATGTTGTGATGATTTTCCAGGTTAATTTCATTGGGGTTGTATTTTGATGTAGGGCTGTGGAGACCTTGCTGGTGGTGATAATCCTTTATAAATTTTGTTAAAGAATAGACAATTCTGGTGTGTTTAAAATGGAATTCACTGCCTCAAATAACCATACATTTAGTATGTGTCAGTGGCTGTGGATGTTCCTTAGTAAGATGTCACGTAGCTAGGATTTTGATAAAAGTCTTTCTTCCTTAATCCCATAGTCCTGAACTTCAATATCACATAGAGCAAGAGGCATGTTGTGTCCCTTACGGCAGACACCTTGTTCAAAAATGTCTATTTTATATGCCCTTATTTGGCAATCCTATTAAGAAACTTTGGGCGCACTCCTATGAATGTTTAGCTAGAAAAAAAGTCCTGCAACTTGCAGCATTCTCCAGGTAGCCATGCTGGCTAGGGCATGCTGGGAGTTGTAGGACCTTTCAGGCTAAACATGCATAGGATTGTGCCCTTAACGTCTTAGTATTGGTTACAGATAAACTGTGTTTAGCAACATGCTCTTTTGCTTCTGCCTGGTTTACACATCCTTTCAGATGGGTGATTATGCTTTCTTTTTCTTTTCATTTCCCTATTTAAGATGTAAGTGCTTGAACTGACTGTCTCTTGCATCAGTAGTTAATGCAATAGAATCACCAGCAAATAGAATGTATTGGTGTTGGCTTTTACGTATGCTTACTTTTTATGTGTGTTATTTCTTAGTGAGCCAAACATACTGCATATTTTCTTTCTTCTGGTACCTTTTACACAGGGTGGTTACAGAGCCTGGAACCATTTTGGGTAGCTGACCTTGCCTTTTCTACCACACTTCTGGGTCAGTTTTTGGAGGATATGGAAGCTTATGCCGAGGTAATAAAACGTTGGCCTTGATAAATGTACAGAAAGGAGTGGGTAGTGGGTATTGTCAGATATTGGATCTCTTCTTCCATATAAACTATGTGATATGCATTGTGATTGGAGAGAGGGGTGAAATACTTCACAAACACATATCACAATTATATTTCCTTCTGTTTGTTGCCATCCATTAGTCCAGGCACTTGGGTTCTTCCACTCCCTCTGATAGGAGGCAGGCTCTTTAAAGAAAGACCTAGTCCGGGGGCTGAACAAGGAGGCACCTTCCTCTTCTTCCCCTTGAGCCAGTCCTTCTCCTGTCTCCACAGTGAACTAGTTTCCCTCTCGGATAGTGTATTTAAAGGTGTATAAAGGCCAAAATAAACATGATTGTGGCAGGCTCGGTCTTTCTTTTAGCATGTCAGCCCCACGACCTTCCCTTAACAGCAAAAGGAATGAATAGGAGACCAGCACTGAACCCTTCTCCTTCTGTGCCTTAAGTCCTAGCAGTTTGTTGCTCCAAGCACTTTCCTCTATCTTTGGCTCACTTCCATGGAGCCAGGAACAGGGAGAAGTAGCTGGTGCAACCAACAGACTGCAAGGATGTAATGCATAGAAGGCAGGAGGGCCTCATCCTTCTCTTCTACCTACTTCTGTTAACTGTGTTCAGTTTGTATGTGAACGATGACCCCACCATATCAGGTTTAGCTCTTTTGTTGATAAGAAAGATAACATGCGACGCTCTCGCCAGGGCTACAATATGCCATCATTTCCCCTAAGTTTTGTTTTCATGGCAAACTTTTTCGACAGATGGCAAACACCTTTTAATTTTGAGACCCTGGTCTAAGATGTAAAACTTGGTGGTGGCATTTCTATTAAGTTCAACAGGTGTTTTCATTATTATTTATTTAAAAGAGTGATATGCTGCAAAGTATCAAGGGCAGTTTTCAAGATAAAATGCCAGAAATAAAATACAATAAATTTCAGCATGTTGAAACAATACATTAACCTATTTGCCCGGTTCTGAAAGGGTAATGTTATTGGGGCAATCCAACCTCTCTCGTCAGAGAGTGAAATTATACATATTCTAAATTCATATATAAGCCCGGTCATTTTAATACACTGCCTTGCTCTTAATGAAACATTGTCATGGCTTTTTGAAAGTGCTGTGTTTAAAGTAAAGCTAATTTTTAATAGTTGACCATCTCTCCTCTCCCTCCTCCCTGTGCCACCTCGATGTACCTGGATATATATGAAAGGGCATGTACAAGCTGTGAAAGCTCTGAAGACTAGGATCTTTTTTGTATGTTTTCTGTTGATATTTAGTGCAAAGTATTGTATCTATCTACTCTGTACTGCACAGGCCAGACCTCATCTGGAATACTGTGTCCAGTTCTGGACATCACCCTTCAAGAAGGATTCAGATAAATTGGAATGAGCTCAAAGAAGGGCAGCAAAGATGATCAAGGGACTTAAATGGCTCCTTCTGGCTCTGTGATTCTATCATGTTATAACACACAAAGCCAGCAGTTTTCAAGTTAGTGTTTAGAACACACGCTAACGCAACATATTTCTTTATGCAGGACCTCGGCCATGTGGCTTCTGGAGAATCAGTTGATGAAGATATTCCTCCTCCTTCTGTTTCATTGCCCAAACTGGCAGCACTACTTCGGGTTTTCAGTACAGTGGTGAGGAGTATCGGGGAGCGATTCAGTCCTATTAGAGGGCCGCCAATTACTGAAGCATATGTAACTGATGTAAGGCTCGCCTGTTTTATGCTGGTTTGATTGGTAAATCTGTGGAAATTAATATATGCATTCAGTGGCTGGGTATTTGTACAAAATTGATATGCTCGTTCCCTATCTTCTCCCAATCTTTTCTCTACTTGTCCAGCCCCAGACTTAGCTGGGGCTGGACTAAGATGCATGTCCTGTTCCTGTCTACAGCCAATCTGTTAGGATATGCAATCTCGTAATCATTCCAGTTTCCTAATGATGAATGTAGCGCTTCCTTACTTCATTTAGATCAAGACGTAATAGGTCACTTCTGCCTTGTTTCAGGATCTCTAAGTGGTGCATCTTACGTTGAGATAAAAACTGTTTTCTGTTAAAAGCATGAATGGAACAGTCCACAGTCGGTTGTGTGACATGTAAAATCAAAGGCATTGGATGTTACATGGGATTAAAGAACCACTGTTTTGTTCTTTGTTTCAATCAGAGCAGAAAAGAATCGATACAGAATGCCTCTGTTGGATATACTCCTGCCAAAATTAAGCATTTTGCAGCCCCATTGATTTCAACGAGATTAGGACCTTGAATCAGTGGGCAATGTAATAGTGGGCCTGTTCAGACAGCAGACTAAGCCATGGTTAGGCCACTAACCCTTTTGCAACAAGTGGTTAGTGAGCATGTTTAAACCATGGTTAAGTAGCCACCATGGTTAGGGATGGTTCACACGACACACTAAGCCATGGCTCACATGACACGCTAAGCCATAATGTTCAGCTCAAAATGCTTAACCCTCATGGTTTAGCGTGTTGTCTGAACAGGGCCTGTGCATTATCCCCCATATATTCTGTATACTTTATTCTTCCAGTCTTCAGTCTTACTTGGCGTGCGTTTAATGTTTAAATAGTGGCATTCATATTTTCTATTGAAAATGTTGGGTGGGAATGGATCCAGATGGATGTGCATTTTGAGGACATGACTCACCAAAGTTTTGACTAAATTTGATTCCCCTTTCCCCTTTTGTTTCAGGTTCTGTACAGGGTAATGAGATGCGTAACAGCAGCAAACCAAGTCTTCTTTTCTGAGGCTGTATTGACAGCTGCCAATGAGTGTGTTGGTGTGCTGCTTGGTAGTTTGGATCCCAGTATGACTATACACTGTGACATGGTCATTACCTATGGATTAGATCAACTGGAAAATTGTCAGATTTGTGGTACTGATTATATCATCTCGGTGTTGAACTTATTGATGCTGGTACATACAACCCTCATAATATCTGAATTTATTAGTACAATTTTGTTCATTCAAAAGACTGGGGAGACCTGGGTTAATACCCTAACTTCAGTTTGGATGATAAGGTTAATTTCATGGTCTTGAACAAATTGCTGTTCCCCAATCCCAGTTTCCCGTTTATAAAATGTGAGGGATGCTGGTTTAACAGAAGGGGTTGTTTTGGGGAAAAGGAAAGGCTGAACAGCTCTTTTAGGTCAGAGCAGCAAAAAGGTAGATCTGGATTTACTGGTAGATTTCTGGGTGATTGTTTTCCTGGCAAAATGTTAGTAAAGCTTGTACTAAATATGTTTGTTAAACACTATAGACATGGGATGGTGCTAATGGCTATGTCCTTGATAACTCCTCAGACTGCTCACTTAATCTATATTGATCTATATTGTTAGTAAGTCAGGTTGTTATATTGTTAGTAAGTCAGGTTGGAATCCTACAGTGCCATTGTCATTGGCTTAACAGGGACAGCTGTGGGTATATTTCAAAATATATCTTTGAGTCAAAGTAAAGATTTGACAAGTAAAAGTGTATTGACCGGTCTTAATTTTTGTTTAGATTGTTGAACAAATAAATACAAAACTTCCATCATCATTTATTGAGAAATTGTTTGTACCGGAGTCTAAGTTGCTTGTGCTCCGTTATCACAAAGAAAAAGAGGTGAGCCATAAACTGTTAGTTTCATGCCATAGTGTTCAAGATACACCTTTTAGAGTACTCATGTTTTAATGGTTAACCCCAAATTAAAAGAATGCACATACACGCATGCCTTTTCATTATAGAAGAGTCCATGAGGGTAACTTGTGACTCAGTTCAGACATCATGCCAAACATGGTTAAAGAAGCTTAAGTATGGTTTGAAGTGTTGTCCAAATTGACAAACCATAATTATGGCTATTGCTCCACCTCTGGAGCCTGCTTTACCTAGAGTCTGAAGTAAACTTATGAAACTGTGTGCTAACTATGCTGATGATTTTAAATCGAGTAGATGGAATGTAGAAAATATGTAATATGCTGTTCCAGAGACCTTAAAATAAATGTATTCAATACTTTAGTGTAGGGGTGGGGAACCGTAGGCCCAGGGGCCAAATCTGGCTCTCCAAGGGGACAAATTCAACCTTCTGAGGTTCCCCAGATGTCCAGACTTGCTTCCCCTGACCCTGCCTCCTGGCCCCAACCACCAGTTGTTAATGATTTCCTGTCTTTTCTGGATTCCCCTCCCCCCAATTCTAAAAGCTTGAAATTGGCATTAAGAGCTTTAAGCTACAATATGCTGTTATGTCCTGTATTTTTGGCTCTACCCTTTTGGCTTTAGCCCTGCCTCTTTGCCCCTCAGCCCTGCCTACCCTTGGAATGTGGTCCCTGACAGCTTCTCTGAGATTGAAGTTCTCCACCCCTTCCTTAGTGACATACTGATTTTTCCCCCTGTTCTCAAGGTTGTTGCAGCAGCGCATACTGTGTATCAAGCAGTACTCAGCTTAAAGAACATTCCTGTTTTGGAAACAGCCTACAGGTTGATTCTTGGAGAAATGGCATGTGCCCTGAACAGTCTTCTTTGCAGCCTACAACTTCCAGAGGCTTGTTCTGAAATTCTACACGATGCTTTCAAGAACCATGTTTTCGATGTAGCTAACGCAAAATTTGTTGTTATATTCGACCTCAGTGCTCTGACTACAATTGGAAATGCAAAAAACTCACTGATTGGAGTGAGTATCTCTGCAACACCAATTTCAGTGGCTATTATATTTCCAAGTTCAGGAATTTTGGTGGCTGTTAAAAGCCTAAAAGCAGCTGCATCATACATAAGTGTCAGGTCAATCACTAGGCAGCATTGAAGAAGGACAACTGTGTGTCTCTTTACTTGGGTGGGGAAAGCATCACTACAGTGGTATGGTTTAATACAGCCTTCCCCAACCTGGTGCCCTCCAGATGTGTTGGCCTGCAATTTCCACTGTCTTCCAGCTGACATGGCCTTGGGAGTTGCAGACAACGGGAGATGTAGTCCATGGGCCCTGGGTCTGAAAAAGGGGTGATCATTACTATTTGGAGTGAATAAGGGAGGCTAATAATTTTATGTAAGCTATTAAAAAAAGTCTATCTTGTTCGTTCACTCCAGATGGTAATGACCAGCCCTTCTGGCCCCACGGACTATCATTGGCCATAACATCTGGCGGGCACCTGGTTGGGGAAGGCTGGTTTAGTAATAAGCCCTTTTAGGAAGCAACCCTATGCATATTTAGACAGAAAAAAAGTTCTAAGACTCCCAACATGCCCTAGCCAGCCATGCTGTCTGGGGTGTGCTGGAAGATGTAGGACTTTTAAAATGTCTAAACCTGCACAGGATTGCGCCCTTCATTTATTTAAACTAAATAATAAGTAGTATCTTACGTGCATGCCCAAAAAGTGATTTTACATTACTTTATGCAGCAAAAAGCTATGTGACTTCATTTGCTTTTGGGGTTCTTTCGAGGAGGGGCAGTTTCTGTCATCTCTCTGAATGAGAGATCACATTTCAACGACACATTTCCTACTCCGCGTGTACAAATGCATATGGCCCTGCATTTTCAGCTAGCATAGTACAGAAAATAGCTGTTTTCACCTGTGTAAAACGCCTGCCCCACTTCATTGCATCACAGTTTATAAGAAACCTTAGCTACTTATTCTTGGTTTCATCATTGGGCAGCAGTTGCAAGAAGTTACAACCATTTCCCCCCCTAATAGCAATCAGTACTATTTTGTTGAGTAATGAAATTTCCCATAAATGCATTGTTCTTTACCATTGCTTCCTTTGGCAGATGTGGGCTTTGTCTCCAACGGTGTTTGCGTTGCTAAGCAAGAACTTGATGGTTGCACATGGTGACATTGCAGTTCACTTCCCTGCTGTCCAGTATGCAGTGCTGTACACTCTCTATTCACATTGCACCAGGTGTGGATTTATATATTTGTTTTAGCTGAACTCTTTGTTTATATAATGAAAAATCCTGTTGGTCGCTTTAATCAGCAGCACATTGATAAACGCTTGCTGTGTTTGCAACACAACAGATGCCTCTGCTTCTATTGGGCGTGATGATATCTTGGAACACTCACAACTATTAGAATTGCCAGGAGAGTAAACTAGGCAGGATGTAATTTTAATCGTCAGGGGTTTTTTTCCCTTTCTTTTTGAGTGAAGTGAGAGTTCAAATTATCTGGGACTAAAAATGGCTTCATGTATTTATTTTGCTTTTATGCCACCCAATAGCAGAAGCTCTCTGGGTGGTTCACAACAATTGAACCCGTAAAATACAATACAATAAAATACAACGTAACTTTAGAGATAGGAGAACCCATGTTGGCAAAGTAGGCAGGCTAAGTGAGACAGTGGTCTAGGCAGCAGTAGATAGGTGGGAAAAAAGGAGATGTGTGGGAAAAGCTGGAGTTGAATTTTCGCTATTATACTTTGTGTATTCTAAAGCTGCAGCAATGTGTGTTGATAACCCTGTTTATTTGCGTGCGTTCAGCAGATGGAATGGCTAAAAATTGATTCTGTATTGCTCTCCAGACATGACCACTTCATATCTAGCAGCCTCAGCTCCTCATCTCCTTCCTTGTTTGACGGGGCTGTCATTAGCACTGTGACCACAGCTACCAAAAAACATTTCTCTATCATATTAAATCTCTTGGGACTTTTACTTAAGAAGGATAACCTTACACATGATACCAGGTAACTAGTGTGTTTTTTTCCTTGTCAAAAGATAACATGTCTGTGGCAGAATAAGCTGTACTAATTAAAGATCAATAATAGGTTTATACATGTAAATTAGGGAACTAGCCATATGTTATGTTTTTCATAATGTGCTCTAGGATTAGTGATGTGTTGCAGGAAGGTAGTTTCTAAAAATAATAATTTGTAAATGCCTAACAACTCCAAAGCCATTCTAAAACAGCCTATTTAGTATAGAGCATTCAAAACTTGTAGCTTGATCCTACGCATGTATGTGTATTTAGAAGCAAGTCCCACTGAGTAGAGTGGACTTTACTCCCCAGTAATCCTGCACAAGATGGCAGCCTTCATTTGTAAGTAATACACGTACTGCTGCTTTAAAATCACTCCACTGGCTGCCAGTTACTTTCTGGGCAAAGTATTATTATTTTATTTATTATTTATTTCATTTATATAGATTTTTTTCTAGGCGAGGTACAAAGTGTTGGTCATTACCTTTAAAGCCCTACATGGTTTGGGTCCAGGTTACCTGCGGGATTGCCTTCTCCCATACAATCCGCCCTGCATACTCAGGTCCTCTGCAAAGAATTTACTACAGTCAGCCAAAACTAGGCTGACAACCGTTACCCAGAGGACCTTCTCTTCTGCCGCTCCCAGACTGTGTAATGGCCTGCTGGGAGAGATTCGCCAGCTTAACAGTCTTTCAGAATTTAAGAAAGCCCATAAAGACTGATCTCTTTTGGCAGGCTTACCCAGTCGAATTTTTAAGAGTTTTATTGGTATTTTAACGTATTAGTTTTTATGTTTTTAATCAGTTTTATGTATTTTATATCATTTGTTTTTAATGTTGTTCCCCGCCTCGATCCGGAGGGAGAGGCGGGTAAGAAATAAATAAATATATTATCATTATTATTAATAATTATGATTATGATTATTTTTGCATTACTAGGAAAAGTAGCCTCATGCTTGGATATTTCTGATATTTTGTATCATATCATTCAGTCGCTATGTTATATGCAAACTTAAAGCAAATTTGTAGAATGGGTGGATGTATAATTTGTAATGATCTAGAGTCATTGTTACATTTCTAGGAAACTACTAATGACCTGGGCTTTGGAAGTGGCTGTCCTAATGAAAAAATCAGAGACCTATGCACCATTATTCGCTCTCCCATCTTTTCATAAGTTCTGCAAAGGACTTCTAGCAAACAGTAAGAATGTTCTTCTCTTTAACATAGGAAATGGACAAATGAAACTCATTGCAATCCCATTTTCATGGCATTAGCTACACTGATAACTCCCCTCCTTTCAACCCAGCTTTAAATTCCATCGTTGTGACAAATTCCAGCATGGTGATCATCTTTATTGCAGCAAAAACAATGAAGACTTCTGTGTGCCACCTTAAAGATGAATACTTTTTTATTATCCCTGAATAAATTTGTTTAGTTTTTCAGGTGCCACACTGCAGGCTTAATTTTTTACATGACGCTGCATGACGTGACCCATGTTGTAGAATTGATTGTCCAAAGTAGTGAGAGAAATTGAGGCGTTAGCATGGCTGCAAAGGGATAGGTAGTCTTCCAGTGCATTGAGATATTATACTGTGTGTAGAACAGTTAAATTTATATCCACGGTCAGGGTGAGGAAATGCAATACAAAATTCAAGTGTCGTCAACCTAAGAGACATTTCACTTTGTGTTCCGTTTTGTTTTTGAACTGATCCACTCTCTATTGCATGGCAACTTCCTCTCGGTTTCAAAAGCAAACTCTCGACATGGTATGGGGTCACATTCAAAGAAAAAACATCAATTCCATTGGGTTAGGGCAGATTGGTAGCATGACTTTAAAAAGCTGTAACAATCTGGAACTCAATTCTATTAACTGCACACATCATAAGCTATCTGTACATTGGCTTACCTGATGTTAGGGACTTAAGCTTAAGATACTATTTGTACCAGGATACGTCTGGAATTGAGAAAAGGGGGGGGGTGCAGTACCATTTCTGATCTTTATTTTTCTTAAATGGCCTTTGATGTTGGAGATCACGTTACTTAATGATGAAGAGCAACACCCCTGGTTAAGCTATTCAGATGGAAAATAACACTGTCTCCTTTTCACCCAATACAAAGCTCTTCTGGAAGATGTTAATATCTGCCTTCAGGCATGTAGTAGCCTCCACGCTTTGTCACCTTCTCTACCGGAAGACCTGCTGCAGAGGTACTTGGTTAATTTCCTTTTCCCAAGGCAAATATCACATTCAGTCACATATGTGCTCCTTATTTACTTGTTTTTTGTTTGTGGCGCAGATGTGTTGACGTATGCCGTGTTCAGCTAGTCCACAGTGGAGCTCGTATAAGGCAAGCCTTTGGAAAACTGTTAAAGTCTATTCCATTAGATGTAGTACTAAGGTAAGTAGTTTGGGTTTTATTATCATGAAAACAGTGAGTTTTTGGAATCAGGAAGCTTTATCTAATATTGTTTATTTATTTAATTTATTAATGGATAGCATTTTTCCCCTTCTCCCAGGGCGGTTTACACACTCCCAGGGCGGTTTACAAAGATTAATATTAAGACAGATCCTGTCCTCAGGCTTAGAATCTAAAAGACACAACACAAAAGAAAAACAATTGGAAGAGAGGGGTGGGGGAAGGTAAACTCAGGCACTAGCCCTTGGTTTCAAAGTTCTTATAGTTGTCCTTTCTGGCAGAGAAGGGTGAAACAAACTCCCTGCAGCTGTTCCTTGTCTGGCCAGTGTATGGGGCTAGGCTGGCCTTCCCCTTCTGTGATGTTCTTCCTGGGAGGCAGGGGATACAGCCCACCAATGGCCCTTGGCTCTCTCTGGCTCATGGATGAGTCTGCAATCCCAGGGAATTGTGTATTCCTTCTCGCAGGGAGGGGCGAAGTAAGCTGCCTGCAACTGCTCCGTCTGGCTGATGTATGGGGCCAGGTTGGTCTCTCCCCTTGCCATGATGTTCTTCCTGGGAGGCAGGGGCATGCAGATTCCCTGTCACCCTTGGTTCCACATTGTAGCCAAATCCTATCAGGTGCTGTATCTTAGTTCCAGAAAGTCAGTCTACATGTGGACAACTGAAGGCAGAAATGGGGGTATTGGAGATTGCAGGAGAGTGAATCTATTGGTGTTACGCTCCCCTTGGTCTTGCAGGAAAAGATCAGGGAGTTGAGTTGTTACGGCCTCCCCCTCTTCCCCACTTTAAAGTAGCTCATAAATGTCTCTAACAAGGCACGGAGCTGGTCCTGTCACCCACTCCTCCATTTTGGCCCAGGGCTACAGAGAATCTCCCAGAGCGTAGTGGAAACCTGATAGTAGCCGCCACCAGCTCCTTGTACCTGTTGGCTGCATGAAACTGGTGGGCAGGAGATCTATGCCAAGTTGCCACTGCTCTATGACAGCTTGTCATCTGTCAGCTTTTGTCGCACAGTGGTAGACTGAAAAGATTATCAGGCAAGGAGGATAATACCAGGACTGGCCACTGTTCAATGCTCCGTGATTTGAATTGACAATAACCCCAGACTTAAGCATCTGTAGTATGGTTACTATCTCCGGGTGTCGGGCAAGTCACCATCATAGCAGGTGTACATGCATTGTCTGCAGGCTCTCTGAGGAGTCAGGGAGGGAGTTGAATGTATTGTTCTGCTCACCCTTCCCAATAGCAGCTTCTTGACCCTTTGCCAGTCTGCCTCTGTGCTCCAGAATCTCTTGAGGGTGAGTAGATGAGCAGGGGCTCCCCCTTCTCTGACTCTGAGGGACATATGTGGCAATGCAAGGCAGTTGGAGGGTGGTTACAACAGTGCATGTAAAAGCAGAGTTCCACTTGTCGGTGGTGGGAGGGGTTGACACTTATTTAGATCCTATTGTGAGCTTGCATGTGGATGACTGATGGAAGGAGGGTATAGTTTGCCTGGAGGGCCTCACCAAAAGAAAAAATGCATTTTCTCTTTGCAGTAACAACCACCATACAGAAACACAAGAAATCTCTTTAGCCATAAGAAGTCATATGAGCAGAGCTCCAAGTAATACTTTTCATCCACAAGACTTTTCCGATATCATTAGTTTCATCTTGTATGGGAGCTCTCACAGAACAGGGTAAGGACGTTTTTATTTTGTAAAGGATAAGTAGCAATGTGCACATCCTCTTGAAAATGATTGGTGTACAGCTTGTGATAGTCAAGATATTTGTAAATTTTAAAAATAATCATTAAATAATTCAATCAATTTGATGCTATGTATATACACTTGAGGGGCAAATGGATGTAGTGCTTTCATTGACCCTGTTCAGAAGACACCTTAAACAACGGCTTTAACCACAGTGAATAAGGCTTTTTTGCCTTTTTCACCATGGTTAAAGCTGTGGTTTAAGGTGTCTTCTGAACACGGCCCAGCTTTCTGGCTTAACCACCATGGTTAAAGCCATGGTTTAAGGTGTCTTCTGAATGGGGCCATTAAAGTGTAAGACAAAGAGGCATTGGCAATTCTTTACTTCAGCAGCTTTAAATCTTCTTCAAAATTGCAACTGTTTGAAGTCACTGAACTGCTGGGTGTTGCCTGCATTCATCTTTTAACCAAAATCCTGATACAGTTTTTCCTTCCAAAGCTGCATGTCAGTCCCTGCATATCATCAACGACTGGGAAATAGCAGGAATATATATTTTTAAAATTCAGTAACATAATGCTTTTCACTGGTATGCTGTAACCTAATGCTCTTCCACCAAAGGCCATAAAGAACTTGGACTGTGATTGTTCGGCTGCTCAGATTTGGTGGCAGGAGTTTTTTCCGAGTCATTACGGCTCTTTGTAGGTAGTGACTCAAAGGTTTTCACAGGGTCTGTGTTTCAGAAGGGCACTTCAACTTTCAATTAATCACAGTTCAGTGTTAGGTTTTAACCCTAAACTGTGGCTAATCTAAATTATGAACATAAGATGAGCCCTGCCTATCTAGTCCTTCTTTTCCCGCATTGGCCGTCCAGATGCCTATGGAAAGCCCAGGACATGAGGGCACAGTTTGTCCAGGTTCTGACATAATGCAGAACTGCAGTTCGTTGAAAACAGAAGCGAAAGCTTCCAGTCCCTTCATCGCTGCACTTTGCAGCTGTGGAGAGGGGATTAGGAAGCTGAAAAACCCGAGGCTCCTACATGTAATGCTTAACCATAATTCCTGTTGCACCTGAATACAGAGCTGTAGACCCTAGATCAATGGCAGAGCAGCGATTATTGCACGAATACACCTTTTATAGTACTTACTGCTCCCCTTTCCAGTTCCAAGTGAAATATTATTGAAATATATGTAGATATTTGTGGCTATAAACCTGTCTTAATACCGGATTTTGTTTCAGGAAAGAGAGCTGGTTAGAAAGGTTATTCTACAGTTGCCAAAGACTGGATAAACGTGACCAGTCATGTATTCCACGCAATTTATTGAAAACAGAAGCTGTTCTTTGGCAGTGGGCTATCTGGGAAGCAGCCCAATTTACTGTCCTTTCGAAGTTAAGGACACCGCTAGGCAGGGCTCAGGACACATTCCAGACAATTGAAGGTAACCTTAAAGACCTTGTATATATTCTTGAGGGGTTTTGGGTTTTGTTGTTGTTGTTGTTGTTTAGAAATCCTGGTGTAAGTGGAGATGTAAGATTTCCAGAATTCTTAATCGTGGGGAACAAAATGTGTGCTTGTTTTTTTGTTTTTCCTGGAAAAAAATTGGAAATGTTTACAAAAATGCAATATATGCAATACTTATCAAACCTGAATTTATTTTACTGTCATAACATAAGATGCATTTTTTATTTAGTTAGCATGTAACATTGTGTACTATTTGGAATGTTTATGAAATTTACAGTGCAATTTTACTTATTTAAATACTTTTCTAGGCCACCTTTTAGGGTACCCATCCAACAGGCAGTTTATATAAAAGAATCCAATGCATGTTTACTCAGAAGTAAGACCCAATGTGTTTAGAGCTCATTCACAGGCAAGCATGCATAAGATTGCCAGCTCAGAAGTATAAATGTTTTAGTTTTATGCTAGCAAAATTGTGACTATAACGAATCCTAGTGAGCAAGAAATGGTTGCACCCTATGTTGCATAAGGACATGCATTTTAATTACTGCCATCTGACAAGTATTTAACTTTTTCCAAAAGACAAAATATTTCATAGGAGGGTTCCCCCCCCCCCCCCAACTTCCCTCCACCCCCATTTCCAGTTTTTCTATTGGAAAAATTGGAAGGTGGAGGGAAGTCCTAGAGATCTGGGAGTGTCAGGGAAGTTTGTTCTCCCTAAATTTTCCAGTTTTTCACTGGCTTTCATATTTGATGGTTCTTGAAATTATTATTTTGGAAGTAATAGTTTTTGTTTGAAAGTGTTAGTCTGATAACCTGTACCATGAAATGTTCTGAATGGATGTTTCCAGGCATTATTAGAAGTCTTGCAGCCCACACATTAAACCCTGATCAAGATGTCAGCCAGTGGACTACAGCAGACAATGATGAAGGCCATAGCAGCAACCAGTTGAGGCTGGTTCTGCTTCTGCAGTACTTGGAGAACTTGGAGAAATTGATGTACAATGCTTATGAAGGATGTGCCAATGCACTCACTTCTCCACCAAAGGTTTGTGTCTGCTGCAATAACTGCAGTTTCTCACATGGCTTCACCAAATTGTTGTGGGATATACCCATTGGCTGAATTCGGACGACACATTAAGCAACTGGGGGTAGGGAAACAATTGTCAGTTGTATTGACTATCATGTCATCCGAATGCTGCCATAGTCAACTCAGCGCTGATCCCAATCCACACCACAGTTGATTATTTATTACCATGTTGTGTAGGGAGTACCCCCTAGATGAACAACTGTAAAGTTGTTTATTACCCCACCATTGACTATCGTGTTGTCCGAATTCAGTCATTGTCTCCATAATAAACCCCGTTTGGTGCTTACTGGGGCATGCATTCCCAGGCATTTTAGCCCTTCATGCTTGTTTTTAAATGAGTTGTGTTTCAGATCTTTACTTAGCTTTTACTCTGTTTTTTACTGTGGAGATATATATATATATATATATATGTATGTATGTATATATGTGTGTGTGTGTGTGTGTGTGTGTTGCATTTTATGGTTTTAACTTATTGGAACTTTCCAGAGAAAGCTTTGGCTATTGGGTAGTATAGAAATGTAATAAATAAAACGATGGTGATGATAATAATAATAATAATTTTTTTTTTTTACCTGCCTCCCTCTGGATCGAGGCGGGGAACAACATGAAATACAAAATAGTATAAAATACATAAAACTGATTAAAAACATATAGAACTAATACATTATTAAAATAACAATGAAGCATCTTAAAATTCAACTAGGTAGGCCTGCTAGAAGAGATCAGTCTTTAAGGCTTTCTTAAAGTCACAGATACTGTTAAGTTGACGAATCTCTCCCAGCAGGCCATTCCACAGTCTGGGAGTGGCAGAAGAGAAGGTCCTCTGGGAAACAGTTGTCAGCCTAGTTTTGCTGACTGAAGTAAATTCTTCCCAGATGACCTGAGTGTGCAGGGCGGATTGTACGGGAGAAGGCGATCCCGCAGGTAACCTGGACCCAAACCATGTAGGGCTTGAAAGGTAATAACCAACACTTTATACTTCACCCAGAAACTAATTGGCAGCCAGTGAAGTGATTTTAAAATTGGTGTTAGGCAAGTTGATTGACAAACCCATTACTCAAATCACCTTGTGATTTGTGCCCTTCAAGAGTACAGTTTTCTTCACTTCATTCTGAGCCTTTCACTGTTTAATTGCCCCATTGGTTTTGGAAAAGATAACTTGAAATCAAACCATTTTGACTTGACATTGAGCCTTCGTTAATTTTGTTTCGTGTGTACGTGTGCGTGTTTACATGAACTTGAAATGCAAACGTACAGGAGAACTTAAGAGTTATACTTCCCTGAAAAGCTCTGCCGTGCTGTCATGAGTCAAGTCTGTTTTCCAAAGGGTTCCCAGACATTGTGCCACACTACTCTGCCTTGCCATCCTCAAGGCCAAACTGCACTATGACCTGGTTCACACGTCAGGGTGGCAAAACGTGGGTTCTTTAACTCACGATTCATGAGGATGTGCATCATCTGTGAGCCGCTTCTGTTTACTGTAAACAACCTGTTATCAGCATGATGTGTGAAATGGGATGTCTAGGGGCTAAACAATACAGTGGTTAACTCGTGGTTTGTTGCCGTGACATGCCAACAGGCTCTATGTGATTCGTTGCATGCTGTTAGCCAGTTGCATTGACGGGGCAGATAAGCTGATACTCAAAATACTTTCATGCAACGTTGCTGCTCGTTTTTCCTGCCCTGAAACTGCCATGATACCTGCTTCCTCTTTCATTGACCACTGTCTGAGAACTAGCCTTGAAATGTGACATTCAGTAGCTGACCCCTCTTCCACCTTCATCTTTTCATCCCCGACATTTCTAGCATAGGAAACCTAGGAGGCTGCCTTAACGTTGAGTCATGCCATTGATCCATCTATCCCAGGTTTAGCTACTCTAACTGGCAGCAGCACCCCAGGGTTCATGGATAAAAGGAGGTCTTTCCAGATCTTGCTAGCCAAAATCATTTTCACAGGAAATGCCAGTGATTTAGCCTGGCACCTGTGTTGGCCTGTATTTGCCCACGATGTCCAACGGGTGTAATTTTTCCAAATATTTCCCATGAAAGAACATTGCCCATGACGGTTGTATTTCGTAGATGCTGTGCAGCTGTAAAGGTTTTGGGAGCTGATCAGTTCTTTCACTTCTTGTTTATTTGAAACTGTGCATTTAGTTAGAACGACAGCTGTTGCACCCCTATCAAACAGATTATAAAAAGTTTAATTTTCCAAGCTACTCTGCTTCTTAACATTGCTGTGTTAATTATTAACACAATGGAAAGATTGTGGCATGTGAACTTGGCTTTGCGTAGTTCTGGTTCTACAAAGTTTTTGCTCTTGAAGGGGGTGGGGGAAGCATAGAAATTAAAAAGAATGTTGATATTCCGGAATTATTAGGGAGAAATCGATAGATGTAGCGCCAGTCGTTCTGCAGTGTAACTGTGTTCTATTGAATAGATAAAACAAAATTGAGGCTTCTCTTTTCTCCATTTCTGAAGGTTATCAGGACATTCTTCTATACCAATCGGCAGACTTGCCAAGATTGGCTAACTCGGATAAGACTTTCCATCATGCGTGTTGGATTATTGGCTGGGCAGCCAGCTGTGACTGTCAGGCATGGCTTTGATTTACTGACAGAAATGAAGACCAATAATATCTCTCAGGTACTGCATTTCTGTACCAAAAATGCCTTCAAGATGTTCATTTGACTTGCGTAAACAATAGTTGTTTTAATTCGTAGCAAACCGATCCTTTGCCTGTCTTTGTGCCCCATTGCAAAGTAACTGTGCGAGATAAATGACAGAAAAGGATCTGCTGTAGAAATCTCAACCCAAGTTGTTGTAGCCGGGTCGATTCCAAAGAAAAGAACTTGTCGTTCCTGAATTGGAACCAGTTGCCCCAGAGTTAAAATGCTGCTTGTAATGGGGTGCTGGAGTGGGGAATGTGATTACAACAGTTCAGGGATTACTATACAAAGACTTGCTGAGCATGGGTGTAAAAGGGTTCTGTCGATTGGGATCATTTTGTTTTACTCTAGGCTATAACTTGAACTGTCCATTTCCCCCCCTCCCTGGTTCCAGGGAAATGAATTAGAAGTAACAATCATGATGGTGGTAGAAGCACTCTGTGAGCTTCATTGCCCAGAAGCAATCCAAGGAATAGCTGTCTGGTCATCTGCTATTGTTGGAAGGAGTCTTGCTTGGATTAACTCTGTAGCTCAGCAGGCAGAAGGACGGTAAGTCACTCCGTGCAACCAACACAGCCTGCCTGGCACCAACATTGTTATCTCTTTTGTGCCAGGTTAAAACTGCTTTCTTCTCTCAGACATTTTCTTAGAATCATAGAATGGTAGAGTTGGAAGGGGCCTATAACGCCATCCTGTTGAATGCAGGAATCCACCTTAAAGCATACCTGACAGATGGCTGCCCAGCTGCTGTCTTAAATGCCTCCATATGGGAGAGCCAACCACCTCCCTAAGTCATTGGTTCCATTGTCGTACTGCTTTAACAGTCAGGAAGTTTTTCCTGATGTCCAGCCAGAATCTGGCTTCCTGTAATTTGAGCCCAATATTCTGTGTCCTGCACTCTGGGATGTTCGAGAAGAGATCCTGGCCCTCCTCTCTGTGACAGCCTTTCAAGTATTTGAAGAGTGCTATCCTGTCTCCCCTCAGTCCTCTCTTCTCCAGGCTAAACATGCCCAATTCTTCTTCGTGGTCTCTGTGCATCACACACTATGGGCTCGTGCCGGTGCCGAGCCTCACTTCGGAAACTTCTAAAGCTTAGACACTATTGGCGGGAACCCCTCCCCCCACCGTCCTATCGCGCATGCCCGGGTTCCCGCCTACCTCAGTTCTTCTTCGACCGCCTTGCTGGTTGCCTCACTAAGGACTTCTCTAATCCGTTTGTTGCTTAGATTACTTATAACTTAGCTTCTATCTTTCTCTCTACCTTTTTTCTTCTGAATTCTTCTCTCTCTTCTTTCCGGTCGTTTCCTAAAAAAATAAATAAAAAAAAAATTATTAGTTTCGTATCTCTCTGCTTGCTTATCATCTATTTCTTCTTTCTTGTAAATAGATTTGTATATATTTGTATATAAAGTTGCACACCCGTTTTTCGGGTGTTGGATTGTGGGGGTCCTGAGGGGACGCAACCGCTAACCCCCCCCTCCCCGTTTCCCCAGTCTCCTCTCGTTGTTTCCCGCCTTGGGATACATTCCAAGATGGCGTCGTTGTTTAAAAACTGTTCGGGCTGCAAAGCCAAGTTGACGCTGTCGGACGGACATGCTAAATGCCTCCTGTGCCTTGGAGAAGCTCATATTGTGGATACGTGCCCGCATTGCCTGAACTTCTCAAGACAAACGAGAAAAAATAGGGCGAACAAGCTCCGGGCTATGCTTTGGAAACAGGCCTTGGAGACAGTCGACGTACCGGTACCGGCCCCGGCACCGAAGACAACGCCGACGCCTACGCGATCGATCCCAGCGGAGAAGTGTTCCCGCACTAAGAGGATAAAGCCCTCCCTTCCCACGGATGTGGGCAAGGTGCAGCGGCCTAAGAAGGACCCGAAGGCCGGGGAAGGCGGCAGGCATTCCAAAAAGGAAAAGAGGAAAGCGCCCTCGGCGTCGAAGCCCGGCAGCTCGATCCCGGCGAGCCATGCGCCGAAGAAGGCCAAGCTCACGCCAAAAGCCTCGTCGGTACCGACTACGTCACCGGTACCGATGAGTGGGCGAATACAATCGCCGTCGGCATCGGTGTCGATACCGATTGCCTGGCCATCGACTCCGACGACTCCGGTACCGGCTCGAGTGATTTTACAGTCTTCGGTACCGAGGGCACGCAAACCGTCGACTTCGAAAGGGGAAACCCTTCCTCCTCGTCTTTTCAGGACTCTCTCTTCGGGATCGCAGCTCGGTTCCGAGCCAGGGGACTTTGGCTTCGATCCCCTCTCTGTGGAGTCTCCACCCCATTCCCCGTTACCGTTTGCGGCAGAGGAGAGCCGCCCATATGTGCCAGAGCGGGATAGCGAATGGGACCGAGGATCCAGTAGATCCGTTCGATCATGGTCGTCACAGGCGCCGTTGCACCACAGGAAGCCCCT
Organism: Anniella stebbinsi; assembly: GCA_029215795.1. Classification (NCBI taxonomy): domain Eukaryota; kingdom Metazoa; phylum Chordata; class Lepidosauria; order Squamata; family Anniellidae; genus Anniella; species Anniella stebbinsi. Next base: position 51,306,799 of record JARDYH010000007.1, on the reverse strand, counting down.
GTACGACCAGTATACAGGACAGAGACTTGACGAAGAGGAGCCGGTTTTTGTGCCACCTCTACCGCCCAGATGTCCTCCGTCAGCCACTGTTTCGGCGCCGGAGCAGGTTGAGCACACATCGGATCCCGCACTTCCACCCCTGGGAACCATGGAGATTAGAGCGCCGCGCTCACACTCACCCTCGGATGACGATTACGCCTCTGATTCCTCTGAAGTGTCGGAGAAGGCTCAACCGGCCTCACCATCGCCACCGGACGAGGTCGGTACCGACAAACGAGCATCGCCATCGGTGGAGGTGGTCACTTTCCTCGACCAGATGCAGCGGCTCGCAGAGTCCTTGGGAATCGAGGTCTCAGACACAGACAACCCTGAAACCGACGTTGCGTATGACGTAATGTACGGGGAATCATCAAGCTCGCCATTAGCGATGCCCCTACTGCCTACTCTTCTGCGCACGCTACGGGAATCGTGGCATTCACCAGCCACTACGGGCCCAGTGTCCAAACGTGTTGACGCCCTGTACAAGCTTCAGGAGAAGGACACAGGGTTCCTGCTACAACATCCCAAACCGAACTCGGTAATAGTAGAGTCAGCACAAGGGCGAACATCCAGATCTCAAACGACACCGGTGGACAAAGAGGGCCGAAAGTTAGACGCCTTCGGGCGGCCTGTTTACTCCTCGGCTGCGTTAGCGGTGAAGATTGCGAACTACCAGGCCCTTATGGCCAGGTATCATCTCTTTATATGGGACAAGGTGGCTACCTTGCATAAACATCTCCCTGATGATATCCGGACAGCAGCACAGGTCTTCCACCAGGAGGCTGTCGCCCTCGCTAAGCAAGAGCTCAGTTCGGCTAGACACATCACGGACTGCCTGGCAAAATCCATGGTGGCGTCTGTGGCTTTGCGCAGACATGCGTGGCTTCGCTCCTCAGCCCTACCACAGGAGTCGAAATCGCGTATAGAGGATCTCCCGTTCGACGGGGAAGGACTTTTTAATGCCAATACGGACACGCAAATGGTCACCATACAGAAAGCGCGTGTCACTGCCAAGAAAATGGGGTTCTACCAACAGGCACCTTCATCAGCGTACCGGCCACGTCGCTGGACAAGACAACAATACTATCCACAGCGCCAGACGCCGTTTAGGCAACAGCAGCAGCAACACTCCCGGTTTCAGTCTTCGTACCAGCCATTCCGACAGCAAAGACAATTCTCTCAGAATAAAAGCCGACAGCATCGTCCCAGACAAGAGCAAAATCCCAAGCAACGTCTTTGACTCGAGCCCGGGTCATCTTCAATTACCAATTCCACTTCACAACAGACTGCGTCCATTCTACAACACGTGGGCACGCATTACTACGGACAGGTGGGTCCTGCAAATCATCCTTCGAGGGTACTGTATCGACTTCGCATGCCCTCCACCGACTGGAACACTGAGGTTCACCCCCTCTTCAGACATCCTGCAGCAGGAGGTGTCAACACTGCTCCAGAAAGGTGCGATTACTCGGATACACAGTTCGGACGTGAGCAGAGGATTCTACTCCCGATACTTTACAGTCCCGAAGAGGGATGGAGGGCTACGGCCTATTCTGGACTTGAGACTGCTAAACGAGTTTCTGATGACCATCAAGTTCAGGATGATAACCTTGGGCACTGTTTTACCACTACTCCGACGAAATGCGTGGTTCACCCTTGTAGACTTGAAAGACGCCTACTTCCATATCCCCATCTACCAACCCCACCAACGGTTTCTAAGGTTTGTGATAGGAAGGGACATATTTCAGTTCAACGTCCTTCCATTCGGGCTGAAGTCGGCTCCCAGGGTGTTCACCAAATGCATGGCAGCAGTCTGCGCTTATCTACGTGCACTGGGAGTGGAACTTTACCCATACTTGGACGATTGGCTGATTGTTTCCCCGTCCAAGTCGCAGGCAGAAAAAGACGTTGTGAAGGTTACGACCTTACTGGATTCTCTGGGCCTCGTCGTGAACAAGGAGAAGTCCATTCTCCAACCGACACGAACGATCCAGTTTGTAGGTGCGCTCCTCGACTCAAAGTGCGGAAGAGCGTTCCTCCCCAAGGACAGACGTATCAGAATTCACAAGATGGCGCAAAAGATTATAGACGCACACTCCCACAGGGTCATCACTCTGCAGAAACTACTAGGGCTTATGGCTTCCACAGTTTATGTCGTGCGATGGGCTCGTCTCAGAATGAGACCTCTGCAGTCGTTTCTCATCTCAGTATTCGATCCACTTCGCCACATGAACACTATGAGGGTGCTTACACCCAGTCGCCTCCATCAGTCGCTCCAATGGTGGACCATTCCAAAGAATCTGCAAATGGGACTCCCCTTTTTGGACATGCCCCCATCCAGGTCAATAACCTTGGATGCATCGCTGCGGGGATGGGGAGCACATTGCAATCATCTTTCAGCGCAAGGGGAGTGGTCTCCCGCGGACAGAAAGCACCACATAAATTTTTTGGAGCTGCGTGCGGTCCAAAATGCCTTGCTAACATTTCAGAATTACGTGTCACATCACCACGTCCGCATTGTATCAGACAATATGTCAGTAGTCTGGTACATAAACAAGCAGGGAGGAACTCGCTCCAGGAAACTACTACAACTCACACTACTCATCTTCGATTGGGCGATCTCTCATGGAATAAGCCTATCTGCAGTCCATATAGCAGGCGCGGACAACACACGAGCGGACGAGCTCAGCCGACAGTTTGCAACTTCTCACGAGTGGGCTCTCTCCACACGGGCAATCTCGGCTCTGTTCACCTGGTGGGGAACCCCGACCTTGGACGTATTCGCATCTGCGGACAATGCCGTGTGCGAATGTTACTGCTCCAGGGCGGGAGCTGGAAAGGGTTCTCTAGGAGATGCACTCAGCACGCCCTGGGGGCCGGGGCTTGTTTATGCCTTCCCACCCTTCCCACTAATTTCCAGGGTGGTAGCAACTCTACAGCTCAGGGAGACAGAGGCCATACTAATCACTCCGTGGTGGCCGAGACAAGCATGGTTCTCCCCACTCCTCCGCCTAGCAGGCGGGGAATTTATCCACCTACCGAAAGCAGACGACCTCATCTCAATGGACAAGGGTCTCGTACGCCACCCAGGCCTCAAGAAGCTGAAGCTGACAGCGTGGCGCATCCGACGCGATGGCACCACCTAGATTTGCCACTGCCTGTCCGCGCCGTCCTAAAGGAAGCCACAAGGCCGTCCACCAGGGCGTCTTACGCCCGGAAGTGGAAGAAATTCGTCTCATTTGCTAGAGGAAACAATATTTCCCTGCATTCCTGTGACATTGGGGAAGTCCTATCGTTTTTGGTGACCTTGCATGAAGCGGGTTTGCAGCAGACATCGATAAGGGTCTATCTAGCAGCCATCTCCTCTAGCCATGACCTCATTCAGAACTACTCTGTTTTTTCACACCCGATCTCCAAACGTTTTCTTAAAGGATTGCGGAACTTACGACCACCTACGCGTTCCCTAGTACCACAGTGGAGTCTGTCGGTCGTTCTAACAGCTTTATCGGCAAAACCGTTCGAGCCTTTGGCAACGGCGGATTTACGATTATTGACTTTGAAGGTAGCGTTCCTGGTGGCTATCACCTCTGCGAGACGGGCGTCAGAACTATGTGCCTTAATGCTGGACCCGCCATATACGCAGTTTTTCAGGGACAAAGTTGTCCTCAGGCCGGGGCCGGGATTCAGACCAAAAGTGATTTCACAATTTCATGTAGACCAGGACATCGTCCTCCCAACTTTCTTTCAGGGAGCCGAGGATACCGTCGGGTTAAAACTACACTCTCTCGATGTTAGACGGGCTCTAGCTTTTTACAAAGACAGAACTCGTTCCTTTCGAAAATCTCAGCGTCTCTTCATTTGTTATGGCGGAAAGCTAAAGGGCCAGGCGGTGTCGGTCCAGCGGTTTGCCAAATGGGTGGTAAACGCTATCTCAATCAGCTATGAACTAGCTAAGAAGGAGGTTCCAACAGGACTGAGATCACACTCCACAAGAGCGATGGCGACATCTACAGCTCTTGATAGGGGCATTCCCATCCCGGATCTCTGCAGAGCTGCCACGTGGTCAGCAGCCTCCACATTCGTAACTCATTACAAGCTGGACGTTCGGGCACGGAATGATGCCAGCTTCGGACGAGCAGTCTTATCCTCTATTCTACAATGATATCTTCTCAGCGAGTCTACCCTCCTCCGGTAAGTGTTGCTGGTTACTCGCCCATAGTGTGTGATGCACAGAGACCACGAAGAAGAAATGCAAGTTGCTTACCTGTAACTGTAGTTCTTCGAGTGGTCATCTGTGCAGTCACACAACCCTCCCACCGTCCCCTCTAGACTTCGCTTTCGGAGTCTACGAGTGTCTTCGCCATGCCACTCTATAGTTCTGCTTAAGTAGTGTTTCTGTAAGCTACCTCGGTACTTTGGCCATTTAGGCGGTCTCATGGAACTGAGGTAGGCGGGAACCCGGGCATGCGCGATAGGACGGTGGGGGGAGGGGTTCCCGCCAATAGTGTCTAAGCTTTAGAAGTTTCCGAAGTGAGGCTCGGCACCGGCACGAGCCCATAGTGTGTGACTGCACAGATGACCACTCGAAGAACTACAGTTACAGGTAAGCAACTTGCATTTCTTTCAGTCTCTCTTCATAGGGCTTTGTTTCCAGACTCCTGATCATCCTTGTGCAGCATATAATGAATCTTTTAGTGGGATTGTCCTTGGCTGATTGTTTTAAAAATCGGTTTTAGATGTATGTGGTCTGTCTATATGCTATTTATATGTTTTACATTTTTCTAATTTTTATAATGGTTTTTAAAAATTTTATGAACCACCCAGAGATTTGACTATTGGGCAGTATAAAAATATAATAAATGAAATGCTTTGGCTGAGAATATGAACTAGTTTGCAAGTAACAACAAACCATGGTTCTCATGTGCAAACCTGGAATAGTGGGTTAACTATGGGTTGCTAATTACGAACAACCAATGAAGTTGAGCATTAGCAACAAACAGACCAGAGATTGAGTCTCTGGTCTGTTTGTTGCTAAGACAAAGAACTTCAGCTGTTGGGTGATAGAGAAATGTAATAAATCAATAAAACAAATAAAACCTGCTATATGCTCTTCTCATTGCTACAAGATCAGAAATGTTTACTGGGCACTAGAATATGTCAACATAAAGAGGAGTGCTGCTTGACATTTTGCTAACTCCTGCCATTTAAATCTTTGTAAGGTTTGAAAAAGCAGCTGTTGAGTACCAAGAGCATCTTTGCGCCATGACAGGAGTGGATTGCTGCGTCACAGGTTTTGATAAATCCGTTTTGAAGTTGGCCAACTCAAACAGCGGCAATAACGCCAGCCCCAAGCACTCTCTAAATGGTAAGTGTTCACGTAGGTAGCTTAGATTGATTTTTAATGCGTTTCGGCCGACGGGTGGCCTGTGTGTTCCTCCCCACACCCCCAATGTTAAGAGTACGAGGGGTGGCACCGTTTACTCAGCAGGCGTCCCTCTCGTTTCCCAGGAGGACTGACTTTAAAGTAAGGAGTGGTGCCATGCCTCCAGCTAGGGAGGAGGAATGGCAGGAGAGCTTCACCCTGTTTTCCACCTTGCAACGTGAATGGTTGTGGTGGCGCTGCAGTTAAACATTTAAAACAGCAAACAATCTCACTATACAGCGCATCTGCCTATGTACAGTGATCCTCCCTTGCTGCATTAGGGTTGTCATGTAAAGATAAAAATAGAAGTCATGCCAGAAATTTGTTAGGCAGTGATATTTAATTTATTTTACTTCCACAGGGGATTTGCGAAAAACAGTTTTGGCTAAACCAAGTGACTCTTCACCTGAAGTCATAAATTATCTGGGCAACAAAGCCTGCGAGTGTTACATCTCCATTGCTGACTGGTCTGCTGTGCAAGAATGGCAGAATGCGGTCCATGACCTGAAAAAAACCACCAGTAGTACGTCAGTCAGTTTAAAAGCAGACTTCAACTACATCAAGTAAGTATATCATTGGCCTCTGCGGTAGTAAGGGGCCATGGGAGCTTGTTTCAGCTTGCTAGAGCTGCTCAGAACAGGAGAAAATGGAAGCAAGGAGAGCAGACCTGTAGAGATCAGAGCTGTTTAAACTGGAGGTCCAGGTAATTGGGGCAGTTCCAAATTGGGGGCCAGCATAGAGCAGCCTGAGAGAGAACCCGGTCCTGAGAGGAAGATGGTGTTGGGGAGATGCTGCTCCCGTTCTGCCATATCTGGACTAGTTTGGGTGCATTTAACCATTGAGGACAACCCCTCCCGCGTAGCGTTGGGCAATGGGGAAAAGACTCCACAAACCCCAAATTTGGTCGCTGGGGTGGGGGAAAGAGGATTCAGTTGCCTCCCCTCAAACGATCCTGATAGAGTCAGGATCGTTGATCCCTTGGTGCTAACCGTGGTAGGGAAACTGATCTCGGTTGGGATTACTGGACGGTGGGTGCTTAAAGCCACTCTTACTTTCCGGCAATTCCAGTGCTGCCAAGATTGCTGGGAAAACAGTGGTCTCAGAGGGGGATTGGTGGGAGTGGATGAGACTTTAACCTTTGCTTCCCCGCACCCCAGCATGCCCATCAAAATGGGCAGAGAGGGGAGGTTTAAACCTCATCCCTGTGCACTGTGATGGGGTGGGTGGGGTGAAGAGATCATGTGTGCACAGGCACATCTGTGCTGTCCCCCACCCTGCCCCACATGCAGTCTGTGGGGCTGAAAAGGTTGCCTACCTCTGCGATAGAGCATTATGGATGCCCTCTTCCAATTTCCTTCTCTAAGGCCAGGCACCACTGGCGTTGAGATTCCAGCTTTGAATAGTCCATTTTAGCTAAGTTGTGCCGTGACATTGGCTGGAGTGAGTTTGTGAGGCAGACCCAGGTGAATGCATATCCTCCTATAGTTCCTGTCTTCTGAAAGTTGCACTTCTGTAACTTTGGATTGTGCCAGTTCAGCTGCTGGGGACCAAAAGCCACTGGATTCTGCCTCCTGGCCTTGCCCAGGTACAAGGTTTTTTTTAAAAAAAATAAAAGCTGTCAATCTTCTTATTGAGTCTCTTAGTCTGATAGAACACATGATTGGGTTGGGAGGGGGACCTTTCTTTTTGCCTTTGAACAACGCAGCTACCATTCTTGAAAACGAATCAATCCAAATACGAATGTAAACTTGGCTGTGAAATTCTGCAAGTCTGCAAATTGTGTGTTTGTATCTTGTGACTTTTTAAATTCTAATTTCAGAAAGTCTTTTGAGATAAAATAGGGAATGCATTAACCCTTCATTGCAGGTCTCTAAGCAGTTTTGGATCTGGAGAACTTACAGACTGCACGGAACAGCTAGAATTGCTTCCAGGGGAAGACATCAACCTGCTTATTGGAGGAGCAAAAGAAAAAATAGGTATAAATTAAAAGCTCTGCTACACACATGGAGATTCCTAAGGACTGGGTTTTTAGTTTCATGCTTGCACATTGGTGGCTTTATCTTGGTATATTGTGAGGGAAGAAAAACATGAAGCATAATGAATGCCAGCAACTATTGATACACTTGTATGTTAATAACCTTTGTAGATATGAAGAAACTCCTTCCTAACATGCTTTCTCCTGATCCAAGAGAACTTCAGAAAGCCATTGAGGTTCAGTTATTGAGAAGTTCGGTATGTCTGGCAACAGCGATTAACCACATCGAGCAGGAACAAAAGTGGCAACCCATTACTGAGTGAGTTATTTTTAAAAAATGCCAATGTGGTAGTTCTGGAATCTAGAAGGGAACACAGGAGTTTTTAGCATGCTCCCCTATCCAGGCAACTCCACCTGAAGGCCAGGTGAATGCAGGAAGCTGTCTTCTACTGAAGTCAGACGATTGATTCATCTAGTCTAGTATTGTCGACCTTGACTGGCAGCAAATGGTTCTCCAGGGTTTCAGACAGGATTCTTTCCTTACCCTACCTGGAGAAGTCAGGGATTGAACCTGGGACCTTCTGCATGCAAAACATGTGCTCTATCAGTGTGATAGAGCACATGTGCTCCATCAGTGAGCTATGGAGATCCCCTCTTTCTCCACCTCCCCAAGATAATTAGCACTGTCTACTCTGTTAGAATGTGAGCTTTATATCTCATGTATATTAATATTCAAGATAGGGTAGAGTGTTGCCCCTTCTCATTTTTCTAATTTAAATAGGTTTATACTGTTACTAATGCACTCTAATATTGTTTATTTGTACATCTTGTATTTTTATAGCCCAAAGGAGCAATGAATAATTGAATTGTGTATCTATAGATTGTGTATCTATAGATTTGTTTAATTTTTAATGAAGGTATAACAACTTGAATAGTTAGTGACTTGTGTATTTTTTTTAAAAAAAAATTCAGGAACCTTATAAAATACCTGAAACAGACGTCACGAATTGCTATTGGGCCTTTAAGACTTGCCACCCTGACAGTGTCTCAGTCTTTGCCAGTACTGAGTACCCTACAGTTGTACTGTTCATCTGCTTTGGAAAATACGGTGTCCAACAGACTTTCCTCAGAGGTACATTCTTTTTTTTTTTTTTTTTTTGCATACACAAACATTTCATGTATTTACATAATACTTACATATTTTGGCACCTGTTCACATGCCCTGACAAATGCATAAACTGCCACATTGCAGCTGAGAATTCCATGACCTCATGACTCTTCAACGTACGTCTACCTTTGTGCAATGTAGAACAAGGTCAAAAATCTCAGTATTACACTTCCAGAGGGAGTAACAACTTCCGACTTCATTACAGCTGTTAATTACCATCATCAAATACTACTGTTGTGCCTGATCACTGTGCTTATCCTTGCAGATGTATAAGCTTCTCAAAGAATTATCATAGATTGAATAATCTTCCATGTCCCCAACCTCCAGTGGGGCAGGATTTGTCTAACCCTTAGATGCCTGAGGAGGCAAAGGGAGATGAGAACAATGCTAGGATGCCTCAGGAACCCCTTAAGAGAGAAATGTGGGGAGTACCTTCACCCTGGGTTCCTTTGTCTTCAGATCCCGCATGCCACCTGCAACAGGTTGTTGAGGCTGGAAAAAACTGGCATTGGGTGTTTTTTTCCCTTTTTAAAAGATTCTACCTCCTCATAGGTGGAGCGGGGAACACCCTAGCGTCTGGACAGTAGAGAGAACATGCCTTTTGTGTTTCATTGTGTTAACAGTTTTTCTCTATACCTTTGTGCATGTGTCTGAGTGTGTGTGTGTAGGAGGTGTTATATCTAATCTGCCAGCTGACGATAACGCAGCATATGATAAAGTGGGCTGTAGTCTATGAAAGCTTATCCCGTAATACATCTATTTTAAGGTGCCATAAGTTCCTCTTGTTTCTTAGCGTAATTCTTTCGATCCCCGCATAAGAAGCTGCCTTACACTGGCTGAATTCGGACGACACAATAAGCAACTGGTGAGGGAAAAACAATCGTCAGTTGTATTGACTATCGTGTCGTCTGAATGCTGCCATAGTCAACTCAGTGCTGATCCTAATCCACACCACAGATGACTATTTATTACCATGTTGTGTGGGGAGTACTCCCTAGAGGAACAACTGTAAAGTTGATTATTACCCCACCATTGACTAACGTGTTGTCCGAATTCAGCCACTGAGTCACACCATTGGTCCAACTAGCCCAGTGTTGTCGACATTCGCTCACAGCAGCTCTCCAGGGTTTCAGGCATGAATTTTTCCAGCCCTACCTGAAGAAGCTAGGGATGAAACCTGGGAGCTTTTTGCATGCAAATGCAGGTGCTCTACCACTGAGCCACGGGCCCCTCTACCACTCAGTGGTGAGATTACATGGGCGGTGGGAACATACTGCAAGTGTGCAATAGGAAGCAAAGCATTACTCAGAGTAGCCTGGGTGTTGCCTATTAAATAGCTTTACCTTGCAGCCTTTGAACAACTCTTAGAATTGCATAGCTCATGTCACCTATGTGAATTGTTACTGGAAATAGAAAGAACGACTTGAGAGTTCAGTAACAATATCGGCATTGATTAAAACTGTCACAGCAAGACATGCAAAAGTTTAAAAAAAGAACAGAAAAAAGCAGGCAAGTTAAGCAAAGCAAAACAAAGAAACTGAGAGTCAGCAAATGGTCGTTGCCTCTTTCTTGCTTCTGAGCCAAAGTGAGGATTCAAGGAATGGTGAATATACTTTTCTGAGTTCAAGGTACCTTTAATTTTTCTCCATTTGGTATGGCTCCCCAGGGACAACAAAATTCAGTGTACTTCTGAGTCTAGGCATCAGATGCCAGTGCATGTGAGACAAAGTGATTCCAGCTCTCCTTTCAAATGGGCAATCATTCCTAAGCTTCTGATTTGACCCTCAAGACTTACCTTCTTTCCATAAGGTTGATGCCCACAGTTTCCCCTATTGTTTTCCCTTACCATTGGCCATGCTGGCCGGGGTTGATGGGAGTTAAAGTCCCAAACATCTGGAGGACACTACGTTGCTGAAAGCTGAACTGTAATGTATTAAGGACAAATTAAGAGACACAATAACTATGGCATGTGGATTTGACATATAGTTGTAAACTTGAGGGTGTGCACACAACCTGTGTAGGGAAATTTTTATTAAACGTCTGGGGAAAAAGAGCTTTTTAGACAGCTTAGAGCTCTACCAAGCACTCAACGTCTGTGCTTTTTACAGGATTGTCTCATTCCTCTCTTCAGCGAAGCGTTGCGTTCATGCAAGCAACATGATGTAAGACCATGGATGCATGCCCTAAGATATACCATGTACCAGAATCAGTTGTTGGAGAAACTTAAAGGTATATGCATTAAAGTAGAGGCACCTCTCTTTTTTATAGGTTTAACTGCAGGAATACAAACTCCAATATGTGTGGGTTGCTCATAGCCTATGATGTTATATTTTAACTTTTTTTGTTTGTATCAGTTGTTGCTGGGAGGACATAAACTTACCTTTCCCAACCTACAGCAGTAAAGTAATGGATTGTTTAGCCATAGCATGTCTCAATTTTCCTCCTTAAATTAAAAACGGAAGAATAGATTCCATCAGAACCAAATGTACCTTTGGGTTTAAACCAACAATCGTTTTCAGGATATATTTTTGCACTTGTAAGTAAAAAGAATAGTTTTATGTGGATTCAGTCCAGGGCAATATTGGTCAAGGAAAGTGTACATGGGTTTGTTGCGAGTGAATTGCATTAAAAAAAAAAGACTTTGTTGAACATTTCTGACTTGTATGTACTTTCAGAGCAAAGTATTTCAGTGAGAAGCCATTTAATGGAATTGGGATTGACTGCTGCAAAGTTTGCTAGGAAACGTGGGAATGTTGCATTGGCTACACGGTTGCTGGCTCAGTGCAGTGAAGTTCAGCTTGGAAAAACCACAACTGCCCAAGATTTAGTCCAGCATTTTAAGAAACTGTCATCACCAATTCAAATGGATGAAAAGTGGGGCCCTGAGCTTGAAATTGAAAAAACAAAATTGTTATACACTGCAGGTAAGTGCCATATGGTTGGTTGTCTCAGAAATCACTTTGAATTTAATCATGTCCTCTTTAAAAGCAAGCTTTAATGCCATTTTTATTGGGAAAGAATTAAACCTGCTTCTTAAAAGGGTTTCTGTACATGCTGATGTGCCATATGGAGTTTCAGATCAGGATCAAGTTTAGGAATACCCCTGTGTAACGAGTGTTTTTTTTGGGGGGGGGGGGCGGAAATGTCAGTAAACCCTCATGCTGTATTACACAGTGTTTTTAAACTCTGCAATTTTCAAAAGTGGGAGGGGGGGGATACTGTTTGAAAAACACTAGTCCAAATCTGTTTGGGTAGGTGACGCTAGGCCTTAACTATTCATCCTTGAAATGTGACTCTTTTGCTCAGTGAATAACAGTAATGGGTTGAAAAGACTGTTTTGTTCTCTGCAACCTGCAGAATTGAAAAGGAAGCTTCGTATGCAATATGAATTATGCGGCTAAATAGGTGTTCACATTTCACCATTTTTCAGGCCAGTCAACCCATGCGATGGAAATGCTGAGCTCGTGTGCCATATGCTTTTGTAAATCTGCCAAAGCTGAATATGCTGTGGCCAAGTCTATTCTTACGTTAGCCAAATGGATCCAAGCCGAATGGAAAGAGATTTCAGGACAGCTGAAGCAGGTCTACAGAGCACGGCAGCAACAAAATCTAGCTGGCCTTTCCACATTATCCAAAAACATCTATAGTTTGATTGACCTGCCATCTGTTAATACTATTGAAGAGGACTATCCCAGGATTGAAAGTGAATCCACAGGTAGAAAAAAGTCCTCTATGAAATACTCCAAAAATGAAACAAACAAATGGCCATTAGTAGCGCATCCGGCTTGTAAATTTTTATTGATTTAAAATAAAATATGTTTGACATGGTGGTTTCATGTTGTTCAGTAAGAGGCAATATTAATTCTATAGGAGGAGCTTAATATTGCAGAACTACGTAGGGACAAGGCCACACCACTGGAGAAAGATGACCACTCTACCTCCTGACTTATACCAGTTGATGCTTTTATTAGGTTGCAAGAAGCAGTGCTTGTGAAAATCAAGCCAGAAGGGCTTATTCTAAGGCAAAACCTTTATTCTTCGTGCTAATTCATATTAAGTATTTAAAGTGTTGGACCATGGGGTCCAGTTAAATCTGACCTTGTTTGGCTTACTGTAGACTAGCAAAAGCTGGTGTGGACAGAAGGTAGAACAGCGTTGAACAGAAGGTAGATCAGGATCTACCAGTACTTGATTGGATGATTTGCAGAAGATCGGTAATGTTTTGGCTCCTAGTTGTTTAACGATAGCAACAACAACCCTCTCTCACCTAAACTGGGCTGTTAGAACTATATCTGTAGTTACTTGGATGTAGTGTTGTACTCAAGGATGCAGCTGAATGGCTCGTTGTGTGCTGTAGGTAATTGGCTGTGCCCCCATTTTGCATAGGGTCTGCTTTCCCAGCCTCTACTTTGCACTGGCTCTTATTGGTGGACCGTGAGTTGCTAATAAGAAATAAGAATAGGTCCTGCAAGCCTGAAATTTGATCATACCAAATACATACAAAGGATCATCACAACATGTAATGTTCTGAAATCACTTCTTTTTTTATTCTCTCACTCCAGTAAACATTGGTGTTGGCGAACCCGACTTCATTTTGGGGCAGCTCTACCGCCTGTCTTCAGCACAGGCACCTGAAGTAGCTAAATCATGGGCAGCACTCGCTAGCTGGGCTTACAGATGGGGCCGAAAGGTAGTTGATAATGCCAGGTAAATCTTACTCTTACATACAAGGTATTTAACTTTGAGCATGTGGTTTTCAGATTGAATCACTATGAAACTTTCTTGTTTAACCTTTGAATCTCTGCTAATAAATTTGCTTGTTGATGTCTGGTCCTTTGTGGGCTGAGTAAGAAAATTAGTAAGCTGAATCTTATGAACCAAGGAGAAAAGGGTATCCTCTATATGGACAACTCAAGAGGTATAGGCAAATGGATAGCAGTATTGCAGTGATGGAGAGAACAAGGGTCCATCTTCTTATGAACCATTGGTTGCAGAACTGGTTTCTTCAGATTTATAAGAAATAATAGACCAAGGCATGGGTGGGGGACCTCTTTTAGCCCAAGGGTCGAATTCCATTCTCGGGGGCTACTTTAAAGTGGTGGGCGGGGTCAAAGGCAAAGAAATGGATGGGGCCAAAAATGCCAGCATATTTTGAGAGGCAGTTCAACCTTTTAGAATGGAGAAAAAACTGCACAAAAGCTGGGAAACCAACACTTAGTGGAAAAGGAGGTGGAGGCAGAGGAAGGGGCATAGCTATTTGGGGAACCCTAGGCCTGAGATTCCTGACCCCTGGACTAAGAGATTCTCTTTAAAGATGGTTCTGACCAGGTCTTAACTTCCTGTATGTCTTTCTACCCAAAATAGAGTTTGTTCTCTCTGATACTATGTTTATCCAGATGTGCCAAGGATCTTGAAGAATTTGTTTAAACAGGTCGAACTGAGTCTATTTCAGTTGTGAAAGATATCACTTATACAGCTGTCTTTAAAAAAGAGAACATTATTATGTAAACCAGCAAATAAGGAGTAAGGCAGGGGGATGCCATTTTAAATAACAAAGGATTGTGTTAATGGGTTCCTTGGACAACTGTGTAATTAAAAAAAACACCAACCTATTTATCTTGTTGAGCCGGTCCAGTCTATTTAATAAAAACTGGACAGATCTCATGAGAATACTTACCCCTCAGTTACATTTCCTTCTGAAAATATCGGTTCTTGTTGAATGCTGAACCATGTAGTCTCTCAAATCCAGTAACACATCCCCACTGCCAAGTAGTTCTACTTATATTGGGGTGTATAGAACATTTCTCCAAGTACATTGGATTCTTATTGTGAATGGTTTTTAGGCCTATATTAATAATTGTATCTGTGGTTTGAAATTTTGTTGTATCCTAGGATTTACCCTAAAAGGCAGCCTATAACTTTATTTTTATTTTTTATTTATTTACAATATTTATATACCGCTCCCTATCCAAAGATTTCAGAGCAGTAAACAAAGAGGATAAAAGAATAAAAACTCAATTAAAATTAATTTTAAAAGAACAAGGTTCAGATAAAACCGTGGGCGGTCATTCAGAGAAAGCTTCCTGGAACAACAGTGTTTTCAGGAGGTGCCAAAAGTAATACAATGTTGGTGCCTGCCTGACCTCCAAAGGCAGGGAATTCTATAGGAAGGGGGCCACCACACTGAAGGTTCTTTTCCTGATGGACTCAATTAGGACCATAGGTCCATGTGGAACTTTACAAATATATGCAAACAGATAATAAATTCTGTTCTATGGAAGAAGCATGATGAATGTGTGTTCTCTTCATCCATGTCTTCCTCCTATTAAAGCTTCAGTTACGATAGAAAATTAATAATAAAAAATAGCTTTCAACTACGTTTGTTGTTGCCATAAGGTACTTCCCTGACGCCTGGAATAGTATATTGGAATTTTGTTAAACTTTCCAGTTACTCATCTTCTGTTCTCTTGCGCTTTGAGAGTTGTTGGTTTGAAGTAACTGCAGCTGTCATGGATGGCTGTGTAGAAAAGAAAACAATAATCCCCTTGGGCACACAGCTGTAGAGATACCACGTAGCAAATATGTTAAACAGTAATTAGACAAACCTCACAATCAAAGACAGTTTATATAACTCTTAGGTTTTATGAGCATATATTCAATGTAAACATCATTGTTTATGGTGTACACACAAATGTAAGTTATACAAAGTAATAATGTACTACATATTAGATAAACAAAAAATATCCAGAGCTTGACAGGATTCTAGATGTAATTCCTGTATACCAGGTGGTTATAAATTCCAAATATTGTTTGTTGTTAGATTTCCAATAAACAGGATTGTAGCAGCCAAACAATGTAACACTTGGGAAGAAATTTCCACATAATAACTGGTGGTGAGTGAATAAGATGGGGTTTTTAAAATAACTTTACTGTATATATAACTTTTGGATTGTTAATAATATATGATTATTCATGGAGCAGTAGTTTGTAATCCTTGTTCTCATTACTGCAGTATCCACGAGGCTTTTTGAAGAAACTTCACGTGAAACAGGAATTATATCTAGAATCCTGTCAAGCTCTGGATATTTTTTGTTTATCTAATATAACTGTTACATGTGTGTGTATAACATGAACAATGATGTTTACATTGGATATGTGTTCATAAACCTAAGAGTTATATAAACTGTCTTTGATTGTGAGGTTTGTCAGTCGACGTTATAATTACTGTTTAACATATTTGCTATGTGGTCTCTCTACAGCTGTGTGCCCAAGCGGATTGTTGTTTTCTTTGCGGTTTTACAGCTGTTGCCTTTTTCTATTCGTGGATGGCTGTGTGGCACTGAAGCTTGTATTTTTCATTTGCTACTCCCTAAGCAGAGGAGATAATTTAACCTAATGCAACAATTAATTTGTACGCTAGTGTATTAGAAAACAATGTTCAGTGTGGCAAAGTTATGTTAGCACCATGCTTATTACTTACTTTTAAAGAGATAAAATATATGGTGTTACAGTCAGGGAGGTGTCCGTCTACTACCAAGAGAAAAATCTGAAGTTCAAAGCCTGCTTCCGGAAAATATTACAGAAGAAGACAGAGAGAAAATCTATGGCATTCTTGGACAGGCAGTGTGTCGGCCAGCTGGAATTCAGGTTAGTATAAATGAAATGAAACTGAAACACTTCCAAATGGAATATATGCTGAAATCTTTAGAAGAGCAGTACAGCTAGGCTGGATACTGTAACATGAGGATTTATTTATTTAATGTGTTCATAAGCTACCTTTCATGGCCATGCCCATGGAAAGCAGCATACATAGAAGAAAGATACATCAGACAGCACTTTTGCATCGTAGAGCTAAATGATAACATGAGGTAAATAGCACAGAATCACGTAGCTGCATAAAAACAGTCCTGTGGAAACGCAGCCTCGAAGTGATACAGTGCCTTCCATAAGTATTCACCCCGCCGCCTTTGTCTTGTCCACATTTTTGTTGTGTTATAATCTGAAATTAAGATGGAGTTAATTGGCATGTTTAGTGTTCGGTTTATGCAACATACTTAGCACATTGTAGGTGCAGAATATTTTTATTGTAGCAAAAAAGGAAGTAGCGACTGGTCCAAAGAGTGTTATATAATCTGGACCCTGTTTATTGCTTCCAGCTCTTATCTTTGCCCTTTGCAAAGGGCCCCTTCTGTTGATTATAGAGTGCGAAAAGATTACTAAAGGAGTAACAGGCAAAAAGGTATCTGTCACAGGATTGTCTCTGTAGGATTAGTTACACTAGTCCTAGAGAGGCATGGTAAGCGGAGAAGGACTGAAGGAGAGGAGGAAGAAGAATCGGGCCTTGGAAAAGAGGAGATTAGAGTCTGAGAGACAGGCAAGGAGTTAGGGTTAGACTATAAGAAAGGAGGGTTGGAAATTAATGGTCCAGGGGAATGAAGGGAAGGTAGAATTGGAGGTTTATCTTTTTTGTTGGTTTTAAATGTCACAACGATAGCTGACTTAAAAGGCAGGATGCAAATGCTTTTAAGCAATAGTCTGTGAGGGAAAGTGAGCGAAAACAGCAAGCAGAAGCTGAGAGAGATGAGCGAAGCTAAAGTTCACAATGATTTTACTTACCAGCCAAAACGTTGGTTGCAATCTTATTTTAATAGCTTGATTGCATACCACCACCACTACCACCACCAGCAGCAGCAGGTAACCTCCTGGTAATATTTCCTGTTAATATTCTTGCACCATTCTCTCAATGTTTTTATATGGTTTGGTCATTTATCTGTTACGGAGTGATATGGGAGGGAGAAGAGGAGGGCTAATATTTATTTGCTTTTGCTTAATTTGTGTTTAGGATGAAGACATCACCCTTCAGATTGCAGAGAATGAAGACAATGAAGAAGACGACATGGTCGATGTCATTTGGCGTCAGCTATTGACGAGCTGCCCCTGGCTTTCAGACCTTGATGAAAACTCAACTGAGGGTCTCATCAAAGTGTGGAGAAAAGTTGTAGACAGAATCTTCAGCCTTTATAAACTCTCATGCAGTGCCTATTTTACTTTCCTTAAACTCAATGCTGGCCAGGTACGCTGCACATTTTGATTAGTGATGCAAGGAAAGCTCCTTTTTTCTTTTTTGTAAAAAGTCTCTGAGGCCCATGAAAGAAGCTATATGGTCAGCGAAGTTGTTTCTTTTAATGTGTAGGTTCCTCTAGATGAAGACGATCCCAGACTGCATCTAAGGAACATTTCAGAACAGAGCACCGATGACGTAATTGTAATGGCAACCTTGAGGTTATTGAGGCTGCTTGTGAAGCATGCTGGAGAACTTAGGCAGTATCTAGAACATGGGCTAGAAACCACCCCTACAGCTCCGTGGCGAGGTATGCAAATCCTTAGCAGTCTGGAATTCTGTGGTGTTGATCTGCATGTAGATGAAGAGAAACAAAATAGATCTCAATAGGCCAGGGTCTAAAGAACCATACTGTCATGGTTCCACATGCCGACAGGGGCTTTATACTTGTCTTTCTTCAATAACAGCCCCTGTGCTGTTTTTCAAACTGAGGGATGTTTTGCTGCGCATGTGCAATCCTCTTGGATCATAGTCGTGTTAATCTCTATGCTTTTTATTTATTTATTTCAAGAGTTGTGGGATTATTGGGTCTAGGTTTTTTTTTTTTTGAATGGGAGAAGAGTAGATAGAACTCATGGGAATGTGGTGAGGTATTAAGTAAAGGAGTATTAATTCAGAGGGAGGATTAAACCTTATGCTATCCGAAGAAAAACTCATCCCATGTACACACATGCCACATGCGCACCATGATGTTTTAAAGCCTTTAGCTGACAATGCACACGCAGTATCAGTTGTGACACATTTCTTCCCCTTCCAACTTTAACAAGCATTCCCTGTTGAATCAAAGAATCCCTCCCCATCCCCGCTAAGATAGCTGTCTGTTCTAAAAGTGCATGGGGGCCATCTGCAGGCAAGTGTAATTGAACCTGTGCTTCTCTCCCATGATTTAACAAGCATGCCAAGGAGTTTAAATATTTTCTTGGGCAATATTGTTAACTCTTTAACCATGTGCAGATTTCTTATTCTTAGCTTCACAATGTGCACGAAAACACTGTTGCATGGCGTGGTAGGATAGCTCTCTAGGTTATGCTGGCTCATTTTGCACGAGTAGAATTCCGATTTAGATTGGCTTGGATTCGAAGATGAACCCCTTTGTGGTGAGCAGAAGGCACTTTTCCTTTTGCAAGTGGGTTAATTGGTTTTTCTCCTTCTCAAAGAGGCAACCTTTCATGCCATGTCAGACTCCATTTCCCTGATTGACAAGAGAACAGCTTTTCAGGGGGTGCAAAGGGCTGCAGGATGGGAAAAGAAGGGCCGATTGCTTGTTTAGAACTCTGCCCATAGGTATCGGACCCAAGCCACTGATATTTAGCAGAATCCTTAGGTAGTAAATTCATAAGCATTTTAGCCCATAAAGAGTAGAGGGGAAAGGTCTGGTACTCACCCTGTCAAGGGATAACGTTTGTAATAGCTACCTATATGGGATAACAGAAAATTTCAGTTTCAGTTGTCAAATGTAAAAGGAAATGACAGTTGTGTTCTTTGGTTGCAGTGTATAAACTTAATTCTGTGCACCATCCACTTTTATCTTCATAAAGGTATTATTCCTCAACTCTTCTCCCGTCTAAATCACCCCGAAGTCTATGTTCGTCAGAGTATTTGCAACCTTCTTTGTCGGGTGGCGCAGGATTCTCCTCATCTTATATTGTACCCTGCAATTGTGGGTACTATTTCACTTAGCAGCGAATCTCAAGCTTCAGGTATGTTGGATAGACACATTTTGAAGTGTTTCGTGTCTCAAGCTAAGTTGCTCTTCGTATTTATAAGTATTCCACAAGTTACCATCTTCACCATCCCGCTTGGAGGTTTCTATTGATGGCATCTGTTGGGGTCTGTTTGTGGTCAATATGTACATGGGAATGTTACCTTGCAAGGATTGTATATATCTTTTAACGATCTTGGGATATAGTCACTTGGATTAATCTGTGTGTGTGTGAGAGAGCGAGCGAGCAGGAGGCACTTCTGCTAGTGTGAGTGAGGATCCCTCCGATTTATGTTCTCCCTGCTTGCAAATGAGGAATGCTCGCTAACTGTTGTAGCGGGAGAAATGGAATGAAGTATCATGGAGGAGGGCACAACTGACTTACATGGATGGTGAAGAAGAGCATTCTGCATTGCAACATTTTGTTGCAGATCCCACTTCTAAAATATTGTTGCTAGCATCTCACCATTCAGCTTTTAGTTAGTTTAAAGTCTGGCTAAGCATTTATGCGCTACCTGTCTTTAACATTTTAGCAATTCAAAATTTTCAGCAGCTGCAACTGAGCTGCTTTAATCAAGGATGTGCAGCTTCACTGAGGCCTGGCTCATAATCTGAATTTACTTCCATGGATGAGTCGGTTTCGCAAAAACTGTGGCTTCAAGTCCCACTTAAACATAACCTATCAGTCTCTCATACAGAAGGGTGTCATAGCAAGCTTGTGTCATTTTGAGAGTTTTTAAACATGTCGTCAAGGGCAAATTGCAATTCTGGGAATAGTTATTTGGCAGCATCTGGTAGACCTTTGGATTTTGACCTAACAGAAATAAACATATTTTTCTCTTTAAAACCTAGGGAGCAAATTCCCCTCAGCGATACCTACGTTTTTGGGTAACATTCAAGGTGAAGAATTATTGGGTAGTGAGTGCGATGGAGGGAGCCCTCCAGCTTCCCAAGAGAGCGTAAAGGATGAGCCAAAAATGGGATTAAATGAGGACCAGGCGATGATGCAAGACTGCTACAGCAAAATTGTAGAGAAGTTGTCAACTGCAAATCCTACAATGGTGTTGCAGGTATAATTGGATCTGCAGATCAGTTGTATTTGTGTTTGTAATCAAATGGCGCACAGTTAAATGCTTATGTACTGTAAATTTACGCAAGACGGAGTCCATTATACTTATTCTGGGAATTGTATCTTTAGACATTTGAAACTTACTGTTGAAACATTTGAAATTTACTGTACAGTTAAAATAAATTGCACATAAATATTTTTGTTGATGTCAATCCAGGTTCAGATGCTTGTAGCAGAATTGCGCAGAGTCACTGTTCTTTGGGATGAGCTTTGGCTGGGAGTCCTTTTACAGCAGCACATGTATGTCCTTAGACGAATTCAGCAGCTGGAAGATGAAGTAAAGAGAGTCCAGAACAACAACACTCTACGCAAGTAAGCTTTTAGCAGAAGTGCATTGGGATATGTGCTGCCCATTAGAATTCTTCCCTTTGAGAAGTCATATATTTGTTGTTGTTCCTCGCCTCGATCCGGAGGGAGAAGCGAGTTATAAATAATAATAATAATAATAATTATTATTATTATTATTAGAGTCATAGATTTGGAAGGGACCTCAAACGTCATCTACTCCAATACCCTACCGATACAGGAAATCCCCGATAGATGGCCATCTGGCCTCTGCTTACGACAGGGGTTTTGACCCTCAGGCCTGCAAGTCTAATTTCGTTTGTACCATGCTTTAAAAATAACAAGGTGGCTCACAAAATAAAAATATTGACCAAAAATACAACTACAATTAAAATGGTGTCAACAAGAATTTGGAACGTGTCGTCATAAAAAATAATATATAAGTGGTAGCAAAAAATTACTCATAAAGAGCCTCACATCTTTTTGAAAAGGCTAGAAGTAGGAAGGGAGGGAGCATAATAATAATAACAATAATAATAATAATAATAATAATAATAATAATAATAATAATATATTATGTATTACCCGCCTCTCCCTCTGGATTGAGGCAGGGGACAACATCAAATATAAAATACACAAAACTGATTAAAAGCACATAAAACCAAAACATTAAAATACCAATAAAACTCTCAAAATTCATCTGGGTAGGCCTGCCAGAACAGATCAGTCTTTATAGCTCTTTTAAATTCTTGAAGACTGGTGAGTTGGCGGATCTCTCCCGGCAGGTCGTTCCACAATCTGGGAGCGGCAGAAGAAAAGGTCCTCCCCAGGAAAGGAATTTCACAACTGCAGAGCCACCACTTAGAAGGACCTACTTGATACCCGCCAGTCTGATCTTTGCTTGCAGTGGGCAGAGACATTTTAAGTAGACTTTAAAGTAAAATACTTTGGAAGATCACGGTCGCTGTAATTCTTTATGCGCTGTTTTTATAGCAGTATGTAGTCACATCTTGCTATAGGTTCTGTACTGGAATACTAGTCTCATAACATTGCACCGTGTGGAAGTACTGGCATTGATCATGTTGGCATTCCTGAAGCGCAAGTGATAATGTTCCCAACCCTGTTTATTTTTAAGAGAGGAAAAAATAGCCATCATGCGTGAAAAGCACACAGCCCTAATGAAGCCCATTGTATTTGCTTTGGAACATGTGCGGAGCATCACTGCAGCTCCTGCTGAAACTCCACATGAGAAGTGGTTTCAGGACAACTATGGAGATGCAATTGAAAATGCCCTGGAGAAACTGAAGAACCCGTCGAATCCTGCAAAACCTGGAAGCAGCTGGATTCCTTTTAAAGAGGTATGTCATTCATATGCTTGCCAAGATTAGGTGAATTTGTCTGCCACGCATGAATAAGAAACCATGAATGTTGCCATTGCAATTCAGAATATTGGATAATTCATTCAAACGTAAGTTTTTGTGTTTAATGTCTAGCCAGAGTTGTAGAAAACTTTAAAACAGAAAAAATCGGATAGAAATATCCTTAGTGTTTTTTCCATTCTTGTGTGTGCGTTTGTGTATGAGGGAGAGGGAGAGATCAGGTTTCATAACCCCAAGAGACTCTTAGAGCAGTTTTTTAAATTTCAAAATTATTTTACGAACGCTCATAATTTCCAAGTCAATTTGATGATATTCACATGTTTTATATTAGAGGGTATAACTGTGCTTATAGATGACCCCAAAAGTGCAACCTGCAATTTAGCAGTGAGCATATCCCCTAATATGGCCTTCCATATTTTTAATATGTATTGACGCCACCTTAGTTGTTAGCTCAACAGCTCTACCTGTTGGTTCGTGTTATGTACCGTATTTCCCGTGGAAACTGGGGAAAAACCCCACAAGATGCTTAAGATATGCTCTTCTGATGGAAATGTTTGAAAAACATATGCTGAGGAGGTAGGATTGCCCATGCCAGGTTCTCTTAGGAGCAAATTAAGTGACAAAAAAAAGAAAAGAAATATAACTATTTGTAGTGTGGAAGAAAGAGAACAGCAGCTGTTTCAGATACTCTCCATAGAAAAACCCACCGCTGCCTGGTCCTCTGGTCCATACAATTAGTCAGTTAACACTTGAGAGATTCTTCACTTTGTTAATTCCTTTAAAATTAGTATATTCACAGACTGGAGTCCTAGAAGGGTTTGGACCTCACCTTAAATCTTCTCTTTTTTCCCCTCTTTTTTTAAAGGTAATGCTCAATCTCCAGCAGAGAGCGCAGAAGCGTGCCAGTTACATTCTGCGCCTAGAGGAAATAAGCCCCTGGCTGGCTGCCATGACCAACACTGAAATAGCTCTCCCTGGAGAAGTGTCTGCCAGAGACACCGTCACGATTCATAGCGTGGGGAGCACCATCACAATTCTGCCTACAAAAACCAAACCCAAGAAGCTCCTCTTTCTGGGCTCGGATGGAAAAAACTACCCGTATCTTTTCAAAGGTAAGAACTTGATAGCTTCTCATGGACTGAAACAGAATATCTGGTTGTTGTTTTTTTGGGAGGATAATCATTGGGCAACCTGGCTTCCTGTCCCTTACACACGTAGTGGCAGAGCTTTGCAAAATACTTCTTCCCTTCTAAGTGGAACTCCTTCCAGTTTATGTCCTGCCTCCACTTAGAGGCCTTGCTGATTCCTGCCTTGGAGCTGCTCAAATTAGAATACTTTTCTTATGAGTCCCCCCTTCCCCTTCTTAGTTAAGCCAGGTTTGGGAAAGGACAAAGGAGTCTTAGTGGAGAATTGGTGGTGGTGGTGGTGAGAATCCTTCAAGGTCTTCAATTCTTAGTGAAAGGGTGGCAGCTGATCCCGGGTAAGTCCAGTACCTCAAATGGGCAGGCTCTTTGTCTTAAAAGATCAATACAAGGAGTGCTGCACCGGTTCATGAGCTATAAAAAAATACACATGTGTGCACACAAGACAGTAATGAAAAACCTCAAAGGGAGCACAAAAAGATGGCAAAAGGATTGAAAAGGAGAACTTGACACAATAAATCAATATAGTAGAAGGTGTTAATGCTAGTAAGTACCAGGAAGCATATCTTTCATATACGATAGGTCATGTCTTTTAGTGTTCAAGGGTTGTGAATTATTTGCTATATCTCTCTGGCTGTGTGTGTGTCTATCTATCTTATCTATCTATCTTATCTATCTAATCTATTTTATCTATCTATCTATCTATCTATCTATCTATCTATCTATCTATCTAATCTATCTAATCTATCTATCTATCCCTGGTGATTAAGAGATAAAAGTGAGAGGAAGATAGAAGGCTAAATTGTGTGTGGGATGTGAACTCAGAAAACATAGGGGTGGTTGTTTTGTCCTGGAGGTTCTGTCCCCTGCATCACTTCCGGTTCCGTGATACCCTATGTTGCCTCATAGCTGGATGCTTCCGCTTCATTCCATGGTATCCAACCTCTATCCTCCTGAGTTTTTGGAGTTTTTCTTTTTTCAACATAATCTCTCTGTGGCACAGAGCAAACTGCTTTGAAACTGACAGTTCTTTCAGAAACGCCTTGTGATATGAGATGGGATGAGGGTCTCATGAAAGTCAGCCCTGTGTCTTTGTCCACCTGAGGCTTGATCCATTGCACGGAGGTCTTGTGGATAGGCATTGCCACTTCTTACAGGGAGAGAAGTCCAGTGGCCCAAATTGAGAGCCGCTTGCTTTTCTTGTGAACAGTCGCCTGGCTTCCTTACAGCTCCTTCTTTATGTGTGCCCTATTTTAGTGAAAAGAAGGTTCTATTAAGTCATGTGTAACTGTGTGCATCTGCTTTTCCATGTAGGATTGGAAGACCTACATCTCGATGAACGGATCATGCAATTCTTATCAATTGTTAATACGATGTTTGCCACAATAAATCGTCAAGAGACACCCCGTTTCCACGCCAGGCATTACTCTGTTACGCCACTCGGAACAAGGTCAGGCCTGATTCAGTGGGTGGATGGAGCCACTCCTTTATTTGGACTTTATAAAAGGTGGCAACAGCGAGAAGCTGCTTTACAAGCTCAAAAGGTAAAGGCGGCATTATATTTTATGTGGGTAGAATAATTTTTAACACTGTAATTAAGGTGATGGATGTGGCCTTTGCCATGGGTTTGGGAAATGGCAACTAGAAGTTCTAGGTTTGTTCCTGCTTCAAAGACTGAGAAGGTGGAGAAATAAAATAGGGGCTGTAGCAATCGATAGAAGCTGTGTTAGAGAAAATACGTGATCATAGCAATAAACAGGGCCAGTATTATTATTATTAAAGTTAAGTGTAAAAATTATAGGGGTTGGTTAGCAATCTTGTGTTTTCCAGGTACACTCAGTCTTAGTCTGTTTCTACTCCAACAGATTTGGTTTGGAATAGAAATAATAAAAGAGTAAGTAACGAAGGAACAATCTACAGGCTGAAAGCAAACAAAACCGAAGATTTGTTTGTCTGTTGCAAGTCATCCTCCAGCCACGGTTTAAATATATAGAGTAATCGTTCTAATAATCTTAATTCCTCAGATTTAGTTGAGTTATGCAAATGACACTTAATGGACTGTATTTTAGGCCCAGGATTCTTACCAGACTCCTCAAAATCCTGGAATAGTACCTAGACCCAGTGAACTGTACTACAGTAAAATTGGACCAGCTTTGAAGGCTGTGGGACTAAGCTTGGATGTATCCCGTCGAGACTGGCCTCTAAATGTAATGAAGTCTGTTTTGGAAGAATTAATGGAGGCGACGCCACCCAATCTTCTTGCTAAAGAACTTTGGTCATCATGTACTACACCCGATGAGTGGTGGAGAGTTACGCAGGTCGGTAGACGCTGCCCATAAGCTATATAGCAGTTGTTTTGGATGATTAGGGTCCAGTATGGACGCGTATATAGTCCAGTATGGACGCACACCCTCTGCTTCTCATCTGGATTTTCTAGACCCTTAAAAAAGAAATTTGAGTGGCTTTTGTAAGGGGCCTTCCCTCTTTTCCTAATGTTACAACTCCCGACAAACATAATTGTTTTGCATTGCAGTTCTGGATGTCAATTTATTTCAGTATTAAGATTGGCAGCTGTACTAGGTGTCAGCCTGTTTTGGGGATCCTGGAGGAGGGTCGTGAGTGTGCATAGATACGTACATCCTCTACTTTCCCTCAGCCCTCCGTTAGTCAAACCATGGTAGAAGCTGCAAAGTATGCATGCTCCATTCTTCTCCCCAGCTGCTTTGCCCCTCCGTATGTGTAGGAACATGAGGATTCTAGGGATGTGCGTGTACTGAAATTATTTTTTAGAGTGATTTTACGTTTAGAATATGCTTCTTTTTAAGTGGATGGAAAAACAAATTTATCACTTTGAAACCTTCCCCCCCCCCCAAAGTCTTACGCAAGATCCACCGCAGTTATGTCCATGGTTGGCTACATAATCGGTCTCGGAGACAGACATCTCGATAACGTTCTCATAGACATGACTACCGGAGAAGTCGTTCACATAGATTATAACGTTTGCTTCGAAAAAGGCAAAAGTCTTCGGGTGCCAGAGAAAGTCCCGTTCCGGATGACGCAAAACATTGAAACAGCATTTGGAGTAACGGGAGTGGAAGGGGTTTTCAGGCTTTCTTGCGAACAGGTGAGTCACGCGATCTTTATTAAAAAAATTTTTTTTTGCTTCATTGTAGAGCCTTTTTCACTAGTGGCATTAACTTCTGGGAGCCTCCCCACCCCCCACCCCCACCCCACAGTGAAAACCTGCCTGGTTCCAGTGCTACATGCATTCAAACTTGGGCCACATTTTTTAACTCCTGTAAACACTCACTTGGACTGTCAACTGCACATGCACAGCTCTAACTTCAACAATGTAATTGCTATGTTTTTAAAAACAGGTTCTGCACATCATGCGGCGAGGACGAGAAACCCTGCTGACATTACTTGAAGCTTTTGTTTACGACCCACTTGTGGATTGGACCGCAGGGGGGGAAGCGGGGTTTGCTGGAGCAGTGTACGGCGGAGGTGGGCAACAAGCTGAAAACAAGCAAAGCAAGAGGGAGATGGAGAGAGACATCACGCGGAGCCTCTTCTCTTCCCGAGTAGCTGAAATAAAGGTAGGTTCCAGCCTTTCAAAATCGTTAGCTTTGGCAGTCTTAAAATAGTTAAAATATACGGTATTAAATTTAAGAGTAATTTGCAAATGTTGTGGCCAACAGTCTCTTTAAGTAGTTTTAGATTACGGCGTTTCAAAAACTCTTCCTTCTTACTAAGTCAATTTATCGGGCCCAGACCAAGGTATCTTGCCAACTCGAGTGAAATGGCAGTGCTGCTGACGCTACCCGCTTCTTCTTGCCGCAGCCACCGGCACCCACCCACCGAACCCGCCCGGACAGCTTCCCCACTTGCTCGGTCAGCCAGCCCAGCTGCTCTGCCGCTCACTGCTCTGTGACAGTTACAGGAGTTCTGCTGGTCCCTTGCAGAAGTCCTGTGGCTGGGGCACAAGGTGGGAGCAGCCACCAGGCAGGAACTGCTGGCCAGCTCAGCAGGTAGAGTGGTCAGGCTGTGGCCGCCTATAGGAAAAAGAAACAGTGGGCTCCCCTGGCAAGGGGGCGAAGGAGGGCGGCACAGTTTGCCACTCTTCCTGCTCCGTCGCCTGATGTGAGCTCATCAGCCTGGCTAATGGTAGGGCCGGCCTTGCAATTATATTCTGATTTTAGAAACATTTTCTCTAGTTATAGATTGGGAAGCATGGGCATCTGAGTTGGCTGTTTTACCACTTGGCATTAAAAACATCAATTTGTTCCAAAGTCCTTCAGTAGGTACCTGGTAAACCTAGTCAAGAGGTGGAATTTGGTCTTTCTTATTCTTTCAATACGTAATCTGTTTTATTTCTAATGTAATATTTGTTTACAGGTCAACTGGTTTAAAAACAGAGATGAAATGCTGGCTGTACTTCCTAAGCTGGATGGCAGTTTAGGGGAATATTTAAATTTGCAAGAGCAGTTGACAGATGTTGAAAAATTACAGGGCAAATTATTAGAAGAGAGTGAGTATTTGGAAGGAGCGGAAGGGGTGGAGCACCCATCTCACACGCTGCAGCTCAGGTATAGAAATCCTTCCTTTTTAATGCTTTAGTTTGGCGAGTATCAAAATGTTTTATGGAAAGCTCAAAACGTTTGCCAGGCCTGGGTTTGGGTTTTGAAACGTTAAAAGAAGTAAACAATAAATACATTTTAAAACCACAGCAGATAAAAGTGCATTTAAAAGTCAGGAGTGTAAGATTCTTGTTGTAGTAAAACCGTGTTTAAAATCCTGGCTGCTTGGCACATACTACATTTCCATAGTGCTGGATGCTTTCATACATGAAATACACTGCATGATGCTTAAGTTCTGAAGTCCTTAATTAATGCTCCTCTAGAAATTTGGGTTGAAGAACATGCCTTTATAAGGTTGCTGCTTCCTTTTAATGCAGGTATTCTGAACACACTCAACTGCAGTCTCAGCAAAGAGCTGTACAGGAAGCAATCCAGGTGAAACTGAATGAATTTGAGCAGTGGATATCTCATTACCAAGCTGCTTTCAATAATTTGGAAGCAACTCAACTTGCAAGTCTGCTCCAGGAAATTAGTACGCAAATGGATCTTGGTATGAAACAAGTCAGGTGGTTCCCTTCCCCGCTCTCTCCCCCCCCCCCCCCCAAGGTTGGCCCTGCTGTGAGGCAGAGTGTGGTGGCAGATAGATGGCCGTTAAAAAAGCAGTAGGGTATTAGTTTAATTAATATTTTGTTGTGTGTTTGCCACGGGGGTTGCAACGTTTGGAAGCTGGACTTCAGTTTCCAAAATATCTTGGGCCATAATTTTTTAAAAATACGGCTACAATTCTTCCGTATTATAACATTCATCAGCTAGCTGCTCTAGGCCTGCTGCCACACAAGGTCTTGAATCTACTTTAGTGACCTGGTGCTCTGCCGATAATTGTGGAATGCAGTGGATCTTGCTTTATTTTAAGCGAGCAATGAGTGTGTTGTGTGCACGGGTTTTTTTTTTTTAAACTATAGAGGGGCCCTGTTCAGAAGGCACCTTAAACCGTGGCAAAAAAGCCTTATTCACTGTGGTTAAAGCCGTGGCTTAAGGTGTCTTCTGAACAGGGCCAGTGAGTTTCTGAACATTTCCTCAGCAAAATATGTGGATTTGAACGTGCCCTGTTTTTCCATAATGTTTCATTAAAGGTCCTCCAAGTTATGTACCTGCAACTGCCTTTCTTCAGAATGCTGGCCAGGCTCACCTGATCAGTCAGTGTGAGCAGCTAGAGGGAGAGGTTGGTGCTTTCCTTCAGCAGAGGCGCTCTGTGCTACGCGGATGTCTTGAACAGCTGCACAACTATGCTACTGTATCTCTTCAGTACCCCAAAACAGTGTTTCAGAAGCACCGCGTTGAGCAATGGAAGACCTGGATGGAAGAACTCATTGTTAACATGACAATAGACCGTTGTCAGGATCTTTACCGGAAGTAAGTTGTGAGTTGAACCTGTTTTAGTGTGCAAGGGGTAGGACACCCACCGTTAATGCTAGGCATTGACCAAGCTTCATATGACAGAAGGGATGTTTCAGGGCATACATGCAACATTTGTCATGTTATTGTCTCTCAGGTATGAAATCCAGTACGCTCCTCAGCCCCCTCCAGTTGTATGCCAGTTCATAACTACTACAGAGATGACTTTGCAGCGATATGCAGCAGATATAAACAGCAGGCTTATCCGACAAGTGGAACGGTTGAAGCAAGAAGCAGTCACTGTTCCAGTGTGTGAGGAACAGTTAAAAGAAATTGAGCGTTGCATTAAGGTCTTCCTTCACGAGAATGGAGAAGAGGGTTCACTGAGCTTAGCAAGTGTCATTATCTCTGCTCTGTGTACTTTAACTAGGTGAGATGCTTGCAAAATTTGGCACGGCTGTTGGGTTCTTTTTCATTTGGCCTTTTCAGAAATACATTTTCCTAAGGGTTTCTTATGTATCTCTTTTGCTTCCTGTCATAGTTAATAAAAACGTGGCGCCTAGAAATTTAGCTTGGTTTTGCTAATGTCTGAATTAGTTTTAAAAGATTTGAGATGCGTTAATTGGCACGCTTACCTCTGTTCAGTGACGAACTTAACTTCTTCGTTTAGGCGCAACCTTATGATGGAAGGTGCTGCATCTAGCGCAGGAGAACAGCTGGTCGACCTCACTTCAAGAGATGGAGCCTGGTTCTTGGAGGAGCTATGTAGCATGAGCGGCAACGTCACATGTCTTGTGCAGTTACTGAAACAGTGTCATCTGGTCCCGCAGGATTTAGATACTCCTAACCCAGTTGAAGCCTCAGAAGCGATTCACCTAGCCAATGGAGTTTACATCTCACTTCAGGTGAAATATATCTGCAATATGTGTGTTTAATAGTTCGTGTGACTATTCAAGCCCCTAATAAATGGACTTTGCCACAAAGTTCTTACGTGAGAATTAAGAACCATTGAAATATTGGGATGGACTTCTGAGCAAACACGCATAGGATTGCATTGGAAGGGTTTAATGTTCCCATAGCACAGCCAGTGAAGGCAGATTCAGTGCGAGATACTCCCTTCGGGTTTACTGGTTGTTATTCCAACTCAGAACCAGTGAAATGGTTGATCCCGGAAGAGTATGTGAGCAGTTCAGTTTTAAAAGGCTCAGTGGATGAAGTCTTCCTCCTCATGTGACGGAGACATGAGCTGTAATGTAATATAAGTATTTTTGTGTTTCTGACTTCTTTAATATATTCCAACTGTTTGGTTTTGAGTTTCTCTAAGGAAAGTTCCTGCACTAAAGATCTATGGTACAAATGCGTTAGAGCTGGCAGTATAATTTCACTGCAGCATCTGGATGGCCAGCCATCGCATTTACCTTTTTAAAGCACATTCTCATCCCCTCCCACCGTTTGTGTTTTCAGCCAGAAGGGGAATGAGCTGCCGAAATATCTGCAATTTTTTTTTCTCTAGAAACACACACTTAAAACCCTCTTCTCAATTTCAAAGTCCATGTAGGTTTTTTGTTTGTTTTACAGGGATGAAGTTCTCCTAGGTTAAACATTTCCCAAGTGTGCTTTGTCATTTTTAATATGTTATAATTTATTATATTTTGATGTTTTTCTATATTAGTGTTTTGGAAACTGGCCTGCAAGCATTGCTGGAGGGCAGTATATAAATCTTCTATAAAGATAAAGTAAAAATAATTATATGGAAGGTGCACATGTATGGCATGTTCCTTTGCACAAATGGCTCTGCAGTTGTAAGAACTTAAGAAGAGCCTTGCTGGATCAGACCAAGAGTCCATGTAGTCCAGCATTCTGTTCATATAGTGGCCAGCCAGCTGTTGATCAGGAACCCCCAAGCAGGACACGAGTGCAACAACACCCTCTTTACAGTTCAAAATAGTTTTTTTTGTGATTTGTACCATATGATGAAAATCACCTTGTGTCTCAAATAAGTTGCTTTTCATTCTGTGCATTAGTACTACAGTTTTCTGACTTTAGTAACTAACTTTGGTAAGTCCTATAAAATGCTAATCAATACCTTTTTTTTATTAAATTCTTACTAAAACGAAACCGCATTTCACTGTTTGTTTTTCTTTCTACTAACCAGCAGCAGCCTTTGAAAAATGTAATAATAATACAAATGTAATAATAAAAATCGAATAAAATAAATCTATTTTCTGTCTTGATGCTTATGTATTTATTCTTCCAACAGGAACTTAATTCAAATTTCCGTCAGATCATTTTCCCAGAAGCACTTAGGTGCTTAATGAAAGGAGAATATACCTTGGAAAGCATGCTTAATGAATTGGATAGCCTCATTGAACAAATTACTGATGTTCCTTTACAAACTCTAGTTGAGTCGCTTCAAGCTTACTTAAGAAATGCAGCCATGGGGCTTGAAGAAGAAACACACACTCACTATATTGATGTTGCAAGGTAAATGACCAGCGCGTCTGTCTTTCGCTTTACATTGAATTAACTACGTCAAGGTGAAGCTTTGTTTAATTGATGGGTAAGCAGTTTCATGTACATTTTTAAAGGCATGGACAACATTTAACCCTGTGTTGACCCCATAAGCCAAATTCCAGGGGTTTAAAGCCCCAGCACCACCTTCTGGAACCTGCCATACAGGTTGAACTTGGAAACATCACAGATTCGTAACCCCAGCCTCATCTTGGTGAGATGGCTCAGGTGGCTACCACGGTCAATGGTATTGGAAGCTGCTGGGAGGTCTAGCAGAACCAATAGGAATGCATTTCCCTGTCCAGTTCTTGGTGTAGGTTGTCCACCAGGGCAACCATAGCTATGTGAAGTCCCAAAACTAGATTGGAAGCCAGACTGAAAAGGATCCACATTATAAATCTTCACTAACATGCCATTAGAATGATAGATAGTCCCCAGAATTAGCCCTTTTGCACATGTTCAAAGATACCAATGAACTTTTACTAAAAAAGGCTTTAATAGGATTCTTGCTGTTAGCAGCCAAATTATTAATAGCCAGATGCTAGAAAAATGCAACAGGACTGACGATACAAAAATGGTGCAGCATAGTTTTTCTGATAATGCAAGCTCTCATACTAACACAAAAAATAAGAGCGTCGAGGGGACAGGAAAAAAGGGAAACATTCACTGCTGATTGGTGGGACTTCATTAAATACACAAATCAAGATGATGTGACAATATAAGTCCCAGCCGCCTTTCAAAACTTGTGGTTACAATGAATAAGAAATAAAAATGTATATTGATAACAAATTGAACTTACCTGCATGAATTATTATTATTATTATTATTATGGGTATATTTCTGTATCTTTTTTGCTGAAGTTGAAGAACATCATAGCAAAATGTATTATATTAATGGTTTGGTATACTTACCCATGAAGTTGTGTTAAAATTGTTTGTAAAGTTGTTTTAATATTGAAAATCTATCATCTATCTAAAGATAAACAGTAACGATTTGCTGCAAAATGGGATGTGAAAGAAGAATTTAGAGGAATAAATAAAATGGTGTTTGAAGAAAGTGGTTGAAATCTGAAACGGTGGAGGGATTAGATGCCCCTTTAAATGAAAGAACTTTCTTTCACAGTTCCATTCTTGGTCATTTGAAAGTGCTAGCAAGTGCCGATTTCATCACCCCAGGGCTCCATCTAATTAGAAATTTTCTCCCCCACTTAGCTTTTTAATAAATCCATATGCAGATGTATGCAGGATGAATCGGATGATAGCCCTACTTCTGTATCTACCTTTAGGTCTTGAAAAGCTAAATAATTTTAACTACCCTTTCTACTTTTTCTTTAGGATGCTTCATGCCCAGTATGGTGAATTGATTCAACCAAGAAATGGCTCAGTTGATGAAACACCCAAAATGTCAGCGGGCCAAATGCTGTTGGTAGCATTTGATGGAATGTTTGCACAAGTAGAAACAGCATTTGGCTTATTAGTTGAAAAGGTATAGGCTTACTCCTAAAGCTAACTTTAGAAATAAGACATGTAGAAGGCAAGCAAGTTAATCCTTTGCTTAATTTTCATTCAGCTAAACAAGATGGAGATACCTGTTGCCTGGCGCAAGATTGACATAATCAGGGAAGCCCGCAGCACCCAAGCTAACTTTTTTGATGATGAGAACAATCGGCAAGTTTTGGAAGAGATTTTCTTTTTGAAAAGGCTGCAGACAATAAAGGAATTTTTCAGACTCTGTGGCACTTTTTCTAAAACTCTTTCAGGTAAATGAATACAACACCCCTAATTCCTTTACCATTAAGTTCCTTAAGTATTTTTTCCATCCTGAGCCTTAGAGTAAAATGCAGGGGCGGGGGTGGGGGGGGGGGGAAGAATCCAAATTACAGTAAGTGGTATGTCTGAAAAATAAAATAAAATTTAGGTTCGGAGGATTCTTCTGCCATGCCAGCAAGGTTTAAACTGTGATGCATTGACTTACAGTAGCAGTATTGCAACCCCTTATCAAGTTACATGGGTGCTACACTATACCAGAATTGGCCACAAGTAGTAGAAGTGTTGTGCAGTTATGAAAACTATTGGATAAAGATGCAGAAGACAGAAACCAATAAACGCAGGGCATTTATTTCCATAATTGCACATGCCAGCTTCTTTGTGTGAACTTTGCTTTAGTTAGTTAGTTAGTTAGTACTCGCCTTTCTACCAAAATATGGCACTCAAGGTTGCCTCAACGGAGTTGTCTTTATATTTGTTTCGTACCGCTTCTTTGCCTTCCCTATTATTGAGCAACTCAATATTTTGAACGTACTGGCTATTACATTCCTTTGGTGTAATTTGGAAGAGAATAAAAAACAGACTGGATATTTGCTTCCATATTTTAATGTCTCCCTAGGAAAGAACCTGGCACACTTGAAATGCCTCTAGAATGATCTTGACAATAAATAACTTTTTTTGTACCCATTGGTTTGCATCTTCGGCACAATTTTGCTGCGGTGCAATTCTACCTCCCTTTTGTATGGAGAATTATTGCATGCCATAGAAATAAGCACAAATGATGAGCTAAAGGAGCAGATTGAGGGAATACTGTAATCAGCCCATTGTGGAGCTAGCAACATCAGTGCATGCCATGGATGTAGGGCCATGTTCTAAGGGGTTAATAATTATATCACGTTGGCATGAACCTGATCCATTTTCCTCTTACAAAATCCCTTTGTAATCCTATTGTCATATTACCAGTGTCTGCTAGATTTGAGAGAAGCAGCAAATATTGCTGCCAGTATAATTTTTAAAAAATCTATTCGTTGTAAATCTGTGTGGTCTTCTTTATCCCCCCAAAGGTGTAAGTTCAGTTGAAGATCAAAACACTGTGAATGGACCAGTGCCCATCGTCAACATGAAAACCTTGTATCGGAATTCTTGCTTTAGCGAAGACCAAATGGCCAAACCAATCAAAGCCTTTACCGCTGACTTTGTCCGACAGCTTTTGATTGGCCTTCCAAACCAAGCTTTGGGACTTACACTGTGCAGTTTCATTAGTGCTCTGGGTGTAGATATAATTGCGCAAGTAGAGGCGAAGGATTTCGGGGCCGAGAGCAAAGTTTCAGTGGATGACCTGTGCAAGAAAGCGGTAGAACACAATATCCAAATTGGCAAATATTCACAGTTGGTCATGAACAGAGCAACAGTGTTGGCCAGTTCATATGATACTGCATGGAAGAAGCATGACCTGGTGCGGAGACTTGAGACTAGTATATCTTCTTGTAAGACAAGCCTTCAGAGAGTGCAGCTACACATCGCGATGTTCCAGGTAAATCTCCAGTTCATTTCAGAATATTTCCTGTAGACATGGAAGCAGTATAATAAAACTAAGTCGTTGATGAGGGATGATTTGAGGCATACTTGCCTAAGTTGAGGAGATCAAGTTGTCTATTGAGATTTTAATGCACAGTCTTATGCTTTTAGAAGTAGTTTCATTTTATGTCCCAGATTCTCAAACTGTGAAGTAAGCCTATCTGAGAGGACAATGGGGGTGGGGAGTTTGAGGAATAGTGTCCTGAAACTCTAGGAATGTTCTACCAGAAGACAAGAAGTGGCTGGGGATTACTCCCTTGCGTTGTTGCCCTTCTTGGTAGCCATTCCGCCTCTTTATAATATTTTTATCCCATGCTTCCTCCAAGGACATGGTGTAATGTACATGGTTCTCCTCTCACTTCTTCCCCCATCCCATTTAATCTTCGCAACAATCATGTGAGATGAATGTCGCGGCTGAATGGGGATTTGAACCTGGGTCTCTTCAACCCTAGACTGATCTCTTAACCACAATACCGCACTAATTATAGGGGTACCTATAGAGCCTGTAGCATAGACCTGGAGCCTTTATTTTACCATTTTTGTCGACTTCCTGTTCTTACCCCCAGCAATTTCACTCTGTCCATAGAAAAGCCCAGTTGGTGAGTTACCTGGGCTCGTTTTGGCATATCTTTCAGCAGAGCATGTGCCAGGCTACCTTTATTAGTCTTGAAAATTATAGCTGTTACAGCTGATAGGTTGAGTGTGGAAACAAATGATTAGTAACTTCATAGTATTTATCCAAGAGATCAGTGTATGATTAATTTTAGTTCTGCAAAGCCCAGTAAAAATTCTGATGTACTATTTCCTAAAATAATAAATAAAATGAAATGTGTGAACAGCACACAATACGGAATGCTCTGGCATTCAGTGCACTCAAGGAGTTTAAAAGCATGATAGTTGTAATACTTCAGAAGAGAGCACACTGCAAATTACAGATGGCTTTAAACTAAGAGACAGTATTTGGGTCTGTTATGTTATTGCATTCAGTGTTCTTTATGTTAACTGTTTATTGCTCGTAAATGTTAGCAGTCATTGGAAACTTTGTATGAAACAGATCTTGTCATGAGACTTGTACTATTTTTCTTGTAGCTATAACTCACTGATCCTCTCCATCTGTTCGCTTATCATAACCTTGAACTCTTTCTCTTTCAAAAGTGGCAGCATGAAGATCTCATCAGTCGCCCACAAGCCATGACAGTCACTCCTCCTCCTCGCTCCGCAATTTTAGCCAGTATGAAAAAGAAACTTCATACACTTGGCCAGATTGAAGCTTCTATTGCAGCAGTTCAGGTACGTTTCTTCACCATTCCATGGGGGAAATCCTCAAGTGCTTCAGCACATAGAAGCTAAGTGACTAAGTAACTAGTCCTACAGAATTTTGGGATCACTGATCCTCCAACTTCACTGTTGCCATTTATTGAAATTGCAGTGGTAACCACATTTTGCAAGTCATAAATTTCCCCCCATTTGTAACTGAGTTTGAACCTACAGAGGCATGGGTCTTTCACCATTTTGAAAAGGGCACTTTATCCTCCTATATTGCTGGTTGCATTTAAAAAACAGACAGTGGGAGTGTAGTAGAGGTTTTCCCGGTTCGTTGCCTCTTCAGCACAATGAAAAGGCCACTTCTTCCCAGGCATAAACCAAAATGTTAAGATTTAATGTTTTTGATTTTCATTCTATTTACTCAGGAAAAGCTGGCAGCACTTGAAGCAAGTATTGAGCAGCGTTTGAAATGGGCAGGAGGGGCTAATCCAGCATTAGCACCAGTTCTTCAAGATTTTGATGCCACTATAGCTGAGAGAAGAAATCTTGTTCTTAAAGAAAGTCAAAGAGCCAATCAGGTACTATGAACAACAAGATATATTCCTGCATTGAGCAGGGTGTTGGACTCGATGGCCTTATAGGCCCCTTCCAACTCTACTATGATTCTGTGAAAATCAACTCAGACACATCACATTTAGGCAATCCAGTATCTAGCAAGAACTTTATCAAACAGATGGGTATTTACTATATCTGCGGAGCTATCGAATTCTTTTGGAGAGAATACTAATGAAAGACCCCTGCCTAAGAGCTATTGCTAGCCAAAATAGGTTGATAAATGTCAGAGGGTGGTATAAGGCAGTTTCTTAGTAATTCACTAAATTTATCCTAAATTATAGCTGAGCTAAAAAAAATGGTGGCTTCTTATGGGGCAAAGTTAACATCTTGTCCCATTTTGCATTATTTTAAAAAGCAAAACCAAATCCCTATAAGGTCCTAATAATAGAAATCAAATTGCGTATCAAAAACCACTGTTTCCATCAGCAGAGGTCGATTTAGATTTGTATGTAACATAATGCCCTTCTGATACTTGGACTACAAAAGATTATATTCCACTTCCAGACTGGGTGACTAGAAATAGCCCAGCTGTTTCTACTCCAGAGAGGAAGAGGCTGTCCTGGCATAACAGTATCTTGAAAATGCCTGGAATGCACAACAGCTATCGTAGCAGCTAGATAACCATGCCATTCCGCTATCTCTTGCTGCATTTTGATACACTTTGCATGCTAATGTAATGCTCTGAATTTGCCACTTAGCAGAGTCTGCAGATGGGAAGTGAATGGTTGTGAATGAGTGGAGAATGGGTTTCAGTCTCTATTGCAATTAATTGAGAAGGTAATAAAACTTTACCTTTTAGAACACATTTTGGTCAAGATGTATTTAACACTTACGAAGCTTCAAAAATGATTGTTCTTATTTTTTTTTAGATCCTATAGTTTTTCAACCCATTGTAATAATATACATATTATTAAATAGAGCTCAAAACTAAATTTAAATTGCCCAAGGCAAAGATGGAATTGGGATTCAGGCCAAACTCCTACCAGCTAATGGGCAGCAACCCTCAAAAACATGTCCCTGTGTACTAAAGACAGAATGATTTGGCAAAAAGCCCTGTTGAGGGCACTCTTGGATCCAGATAATTGGGGATATGTCTGAAGAGAATTGCTAGTGCTGATTTAAAAAAATATATAGAAGAAGGAAGTATTCTGTTTCTGGCAATCTTCCAGTGCATTTTTTCAGAAATAAATCTTTGTATGAGCCTTTTTGCTTCCTGTCTTGTCTTGCAGGTTACTTTCCTCTGTAGCAACATCATTCATTTTGAAAGCTTACGTACCAGAACAGCAGAAGCCTTAAACCTTGATGCTGCCTTGTTTGAACTTGTCAAACGTTGCCAACAAATGTGTTCGTTTGCATCGCAGTTTAACAGCTCGGTTTCTGAGCTGGAGCTTGGTTTACTTCACAGAGTGGTAAGTGTAAAAGCATACAAACAAAAAAAGGGAAGTGGGGGGGCAGGATGAAGGTAGCTCATTTTACATGTAATGGCCAACTCAATTAAAATTGTGCCTTGCACTCATTCACTCCCCTCCCCCACTTGAGCATTCCAAATCCCTCTCTTGAGTCCTGGTTTAGACAAATGATGGTTTTCCCTCCACAGTAGAATGGGAAAGCTAGATGCTTTCATAAACCGCAGTTTGCTTGATTTGGATGTCACAATAAACTGGCTTGCCTGAACAAAGAAATCTGGCTGGAAGTTGGGAATGCACAAGGGGAGCATTCCCAACTTTGCACTATATGGTATAGATTCATTCAACAGACGTCACAACCGGACTTACAACAACACATGCCCGCTTCAGCTTTGAGCATTTGGATATTATAACAACAAATGAAGATCACACAGCAGACTTATTAATTAGTATAATTGTTTATTTAGTTATTGCTTTCTCCCCCCTTTTCCTTTCCTTCCTTTGTATTGTTCCCCCCCCCCCCCCCAAGTGTATTAATCCTTCTTTTTCCTTTATATAATAGCTGTTTAGACATAAATTGTTAGGGGATTGATCACTTTTGGTTATATTTTAAAAATAATTAAAAAAATTAAAATGTGTATGTTTTTAATAATGTATTTGTTTTTATCTGTTTTAATGGTTTATCTATTTTATGATTTTTATATTTATGTTTATTGTTGTTCCCCGCCTCGATCTGGATGGAGAGGCGGGTTAGAAATTATATAGGCTGTTGTCCATTAGTTGAGCCATTTAACTCAGTTTAGATACCATGCCAAACCATGTTATCTAACCATAGTTTACTACCCAAATCACAATTTAAGCTTGCAAATGTATAGGCAAATCATGGATTATTGCTTCTCATTGGTTTTCATTTTTTGTCTGCTCAGCACCACACCTCTGGGCATAGATTGGGTTCACACAACATGCTAATAACCCGTGATGGTTTATTTTCTGAAACAACCCACAATGGGTTAGCATTTTGTCTGGGATGCTTTTCCTCCCCGGGGTGGGTTATTTCCCCCAGATAAGCCTTCATGAGAATCCACGGTCTGCAGTAAAGGTTATTTTACCAATGGTGAGTTGGCATGTTGTCTGTCATGCCAGCATGACTTACAGAGATCACCTACAGTGCTGTTCAGCAAGAGCAACTAGAAATGCTGTTGTCTCTCTGCTCCTCTCAAATAATCTCTATTCCTGCCACAAAGGAAGCTGGGATACCAGCCTGCCTAGGGGGAGGAGTACAGGAGGAGTTGGGGTGAGCAGGGGTGAAATAAACTAATTTGTGTAGTTTGTTTTCCCGATTGTCTGAGGGGAACACAGTAGATTGCCACTCACAATGGGTTAGCAGCCATAGTGCCCTCTGGGTGGGAGCAATAGCTATAACTATGATTTCTCAATGCAGACACTACCCTAAACATAGTATAAACCATGGTTTGCAAATACACTTCAAACCATAGTTTCTGATTCTGATTTGGTGGCTGATTGTAAACCATGGTTTGTTAATTAAGCCATTGTGCCAAACTATAACTTCCTTTTTCATCATGGTTTGCCATGATGGCTGAATGAGCCATTGCAAATTATAGCAGTAATGCACATTTTAAGATGTCTGTATTTTGTTTCAGATTTTAACCAGGTTTGAGTTTGGGATGATGGGGAGTGTTACACTTTATGGCTTTAAATGTACTTGTTTTTATTTGCTACATTCTTCCCAGAAGCTTAGAGTGCCATATTTTGGGTTGTCCTTTCTTAACTTCTCAAGAACCCTGTGAGAGAGGCTGGGTTGGTAGATGGTAACTTGCCCAAAGCTACCGAGAACTGTAGCCGAGAGGGAAAATTGCACTGGCCAGATTTGCAGGTGAATTTAAAGAATTTGACTGCTATTTGAAAACATTCTTCACTTTAGGGCACCAACCTTGATCATTCCATTGGTACGGAAGAATGGCGCATTACAGCTCACAAGCAACTGACACAGGACACGTCTACCCAGAGGACTATGCAAACGGAGAAAGAGCAGCAAATAGAAACTGTGTGTGAAACCATTCAGAATCTGGTTGATAGTATTAAAACTGTGCTCACTGGACACAACAAACAACTTGGGGATGTCAAGCACCTGCTGAAAGCCATGGCTAAGGTAGTACCCTAAGTATTTATTAGCATGGGAATAGAAGAGAAAACATTTTGATGTTCATGGTAGCGTATTTTGAAGTTATGAAGGGATAGACATATAGTCGGACTAATGGTTTCTGTAAGCTTTGCAGTTGCATGGAGCATTTTGCATTTAAAATGTAAGAATGGATACTTGAATTTCTGAGGACTGCAGGAGACTTTGAACACTGTACAGGCACACAGACTTCTGCACACAGTACTGAATCCTTTTTTGTGCTGTGTTCAGTAGTAAAACATGTCCACATCTAGTTAATTCCAAGCCTTACTATAAAAGAAGCTAGGGCAAGTTTTCTACCAGTAGGTGAGATTTGACCAGGAAGCAATTAATTTACCCCGGGGCAAATCCTGCAAAGATATTCGTGATGCCAAGATATACAATAATATATCCAGGAAAGTAGAGGGGAAGGTCACAACTGGCCATCAGGAGAAGGAGTTCTGAGGGAGCAGGTCCCAGAGGATTCCTAGGAGGAGGGGGACTCTTGCGTTCCACCAGAATGTTAAGTGACAAACATTCAAATTGTTGCACTGCATTGCAGGTGCTGAACAGTAGGCTCTGTGTTGATGCTCTTTATTTGGTACTCAGATACACAAGCACTGGGATAGGGAAGGGTAAGGAGAGACCCTCCTAACAACTGCCCAGTCCTCTTATTCTCTCCGTCAGCCGCTTCTGAAAGAGAAGTCATAATGAATGTTACTTTATTACAGGATGAAGAGGCAGCTCTGGCAGATGGCGAAGATGTTCCGTATGAGAATAGTGTTAGACAGTTCTTGGGTGAATATAAATTATGGCAAGACAATATTCAAACCGTTCTGTTTACATTAGTTCAGGCTATGGGCCAGGTCCGCAGTCAGGAACATATTGAAATGCTGCAGGAAATTACTCCCACCCTGAAAGAACTGAGAACCCAGAGTCAAAAGTAAGTAGACATTCTTGTTCATTTTCAATCTTATTCAAAACAAAGACACACTTTTCTCTAATGGAGACATTCTAGTTACCAGAGGCACAACGTCAAACAGAATCCCCGGTACAACTTTGATGTTGCTCTCTTTATGGCAATCATTTGGAAGTCCCTACAGACAAAAAATCCAAAAAAGCCCCTATCTCAAGATAGGTTGATTTTAAGGAGAATTTTGCAGCACGTCAGATCCAAATGTGTAGAAAAGTAGTCTAGGGAGCAATCGTATGCATGCTGGCTGGGTAATGTTAGGAGTTGTAGGATTTTTTCTTTCTTTCTAACCATGCATAGGATTGTGTTCTTAACCGCCTTCTGACTTCCTCAAAATGTGCCAAAATAGTTTTGAACCATCTTACATTCTTATTCAGATTTTTTCTTGGGGAGTTTCCAGCTCTAAATTCTTCATTATCATTTTCCTTATTTTCCCTAGTGTCTACAATAATCTAGTGAGTTTTGCATCACCCTTAATCACGGATACTCCCAATGAATGCTCAAGTCCAACAGCTGCTGCTACTTGTCAACCAACATTCGCTGCAGGTAAAATCTGGAATACACGGAGTCTCTAATTTCTGTGAACTTCCTAAAGTTAATTTACCTTAGGATCCAAGCCTATGGTCTTCATGTAGCCACTTACACTGTTCAGATTGTAAAAAAATATATATTAGTACGTAATTACAAATTAAATTTATGCATGTTATGAAATATTTCCTCTCTGCTACTAGAAAAGCAAGTTTTAAACAATATCCAGACTTCTCCGTGTGATTAAACTGCAATTTTTTGTCAGTAGTTAAGAAGTTGTTGGCTCATTGGCGGGTAAGAAATCATCTGGAATCAAATCAGTGGTGGACAAACAATGTTACAGTTTATTGAGATGAATATCTGCCAAGTTCATATAGACTAGGTGCTATTATTATTATTATTATTATTATTATTATTATTATTATTATTATTATTCTTGCCCTTTCTGTAACTTACTCAGGTTCTCCACCCCCGCTCCACCCATTTTATATTCACAACAACCCTGTGAGGTAGATTAGGTGCATGTAACTGACCCACAATCACCCAGTGAGCTTGATGCTTGAGTGGGGTTTGAACCCTGGTCTCCTAGGTCTGAGTCCAGCATTCCAACCACCACACTCTGGCTTTCTCACGGCACCCTCAGTCTACTTCTTAATTTGTAGACCGCTTGTATATCCAAATGTATCTTAAATGGGGAAGTCACAGTACTATATTAGGATCCTTCTACTCTAATGAACACAAGAAGAGGGACTCCTGTTTTCCCAGACCTGTGCGGTCTCAGTGGTGGGAAACAGGGTCTTTGGGGAACTCACAGTAAGGCAGCTCAGCATAAAGAGAAGAAAACAATAGAATATTTTTCTCCTACAAGGGACCCCAAACAAAAGCATGCTTGGAAAGGGTAACACGTGGGGTGTTATTCCCCCCCACCAGGCCAAAGCAATTTTCATTCCCCTCTCCTGTGACCAAGAGCCCTGGTCAGTGCCTTCCCCAGTTTTTGATTGTGTGTTCTGTTGCAAAACAAAACATTCAACATGCATTCCATACATCCTTCTCCTTGATTATATATAAAAAAGCTATCTCAGATCATTTTATGGCATTTTTAATATTTCCTTATTAAATTGTGTTTTTGATAGCGGTCCGTAGCAATACGGGGCAGAAGACTCAGCCAGAGGTCATGTCACAGAATACAAGAAAGCTAATTCAGAAAAACCTTGCACCATCAGCAGATACTCCTCCAGGCACAGTTACAGGAACTGGAAAGAGTGTTGTTACTAGCCCTAAAAAGGCCATCAGGGACCCTAAAACAGGAAAAGGTAAGTAGCAAAATGAAATTATCTAGAATATTCTGCTTTACAGTTAAGCAGAATGCATCTAATGGATTTCATCTAATATGTATCTAATAGACTTTGAATAGATTTGATGTGTGTTTGTTTGTTTTTAAGCTGTGCAAGAGCGGAATTCATATGCAGTAAGTGTGTGGAAACGTGTCAAAGCCAAGTTAGAGGGCCGGGACTTAGATCCCAACAGGAGAATGTCTGTTGCTGAACAGGTAACTCCGTGACCAAAACCCATTTTCTTCTTGAGTTCTCCTGAAGTAAAGTTTTCTTCAAATAATGTTGCTATTTCAGTTTTGTGTGGCTAATGTTTTAAAAACATGCTCTTATTTGGTGCTGGATGTTCACTAGGCAAATAAGAATAAGTATCTAGTTTTCTTAAAGCCTTTTCCCCAGGCTAACATGACCCTGTTGTCTCCTTTCTGCTTTGATCTGCTTGGCTCATGTCACGAAGATAACTGTATGCAGGGTCCAGATCATATCTGGTCTGTACGTGATTGGCCAAAGGAAAAAAAAACCCTCTTAATTGCTAAGCTGTCTGTTGCTTTGAAAGGCATCCTGATCAAGAATTTATTTCTTCTTGGGGAGACTCACTGGGCTGATTTACACATAACAGAAAAAAATGGTTTGCTGTTACATGATCGGACCACAGTTTGTTGCTGCTGAACTTGACAAAAGGTGGTTTGTTCAACGCAGTTTATCAAATCTGGTTATTAAACCACGATCCTGGTTGGATATTCTGGTTTGTTAACCACCTGTGGCTTGAACCACCCACTGCTTCCCAAGTTCAAACGTAGCACGAAATTGCAGTCTTTTGATAATCAGGAATGGGCAGGATGGCCTTCAACCTTCTTCCTTAGGGCATGTGTGAACCTGAGGCTCATGCCAGCTTGCTAATGTGGCACTATTACATTACTAGCTACTGTGACATAGTTTAGTATCCCCTGCTGTGAATGTTGCCTGTAAACATTTACAGGAGTGAATCTCGGTCTTTCTAAAACAGTTCCTAAAATTGTTTCTAATGAGG
Organism: Anniella stebbinsi; assembly: GCA_029215795.1. Taxonomy (NCBI): domain Eukaryota; kingdom Metazoa; phylum Chordata; class Lepidosauria; order Squamata; family Anniellidae; genus Anniella; species Anniella stebbinsi. Next base: position 51,262,282 of record JARDYH010000007.1, on the reverse strand, counting down.
GCTTTTCATAAGGAACGTTGAACAGGTCCATTGCTCAAGTTTCTGATAAAGGCGTTCTCAAAACTTTTCTGTGTGTGGATACAACCTGAAAGCCCTAACTTCTTTTTTAAATTGCCATTTCTTAGGTTGACTATGTGATTAAGGAAGCAACTAATCTAGATAACTTGGCTCAGCTGTATGAAGGTTGGACAGCCTGGGTATGAACAGGAAGAGAGCAGGTCAGTCTGGTTCAGCAAGGTCAGACATCCAGCAGAATCAACTCGGCCTCAGGCATCCATAGCAGCCGCACCACAGTCGGTGGTGACGCCTTTCTGGGGCAATCTCGGTGCACTGGGAAAGTGAGTCCTGCAGAGTAGCTGCACTCAGGGATACGCTAAACACAATGGCCTGGAACCCCCCCAGGGTCAAGGGTTGAAAGCTCACACCGCCTGCACCACACGGCTGTCTTTCTGCTACAGAAGAACTGCAAACGTGTCGGGGGGGGGGGGGGGGAAATAGCTGCAGAAAGGAAATTGGGAATGCTACAGACCGCAGAGTGATTTGGAACCCAGTTCCACCTGACCCTGTGAACAATCCAGGAAATACCGAACCCGAAAAAAAAGGGGGCCGGCTGTGAAGAAATCGCAGCAAAGGAAGATTTGAGAGATTGAGTTTCTTGAGTCGCTCTTGTTGCTTGGCAACAATGCTGGTTGAAGTTGACCAGTGAGTGCAAACATAAAAATAAAAATGCTACACGAGATGAACTTCAGAAACGGACTGAAATGCAAAGCTGTACGTCAGCTATGTTGGAAGAACCCTCTGAGAAGAGAGAGCCTTTGTCTTTTTTTTGTTTTGTTAGTTCTTTTCCCACTTCTGGTTTAATCTTGTAGCTTAGGTGTATTTCCAATACGTTTTAATTTCAATCCTTGTATTTCACTGTTCAGTCAAATTAATAGATACATATATTTTTGGCAAACTGAGTTTCCAGAAGCACAGGGAATGCTGAACATTTAAGCAATTACCTTTTGAGTTGGGTGATCAAATGCAGATGGGTTTTTGTTTGTTTTATAGTGATTTTTTGTGTGTGATTCTATCATGTACAGTTACTCCCAAATTCACTGTGCATTTCAAAGTAATGAATCTTAACAGGCATTTGATTCATGTGCACCTCCCTTTGTTTTCCAGTGTATGGTCCTTTTTGTAATTCCAAACTTTTCCTCCAGAGTTCATTCTGTTGTGATTTGCTGTAGTTTCGTTTGTAAATGTAGCTACTCAAACGTAAGCTTTACCTTTTACAAAAAAAAAAAACATGAATACAATATCCTAAGTAGACTTTTACATTGTTGATGACAGAAAATCAATAAAGTGAATTTCTAGTGGAGGTAGTTTTATGCTGTTTGATTCACTTCAAATTTTGATTTTACACTTGTAAATGTATAGTGTTTCTGTTCAATCTGGGGATTTAAAGATGCATATAAAGCTAAAATAGACTCTTCTTTTGGTTTTTGCTTTGTTCAAGTGAAATTGTATAAAGATCTGTGTGAAGTTATTTTTCCATATGACTTCCAATAGATGGTGTTCAGTAATACATTCATAGTGAATTTCTCAGCAGGTTTTCCGAAATCTACCTTGCACTTTTGAACAGTCGGTGCGAGAGAAGTTGCTATTAAAGTGGCATTTTAAACCAGTTGGATTCAATATGTCTTCAGTGTTTTACTTGCCTGTTGAACTAAAATTTTCAGTAACTTAATGGGCTTGTTTTGGCTTTGTCTTAGGAAAGAACAGTCTGTTTCCAGACTCATGCATAATACAACTATAATTTCTTGCTGTTGTGCTAAGATAGGCACCACTTGATTTTAAAGATTCAGATTGAACTTGTGGGGCTAACAGCTCCCCATGTTCCCTACCCCCACATCTCTTTATATGTGAATTTAATGCATTTGTTATGAAAACCTTTAAATGAGGACAAATCAGGATTCCCATCATATCCTCTTTAGTCTCTTTTGAGGATTTTTTTTAAAAAAAAATCCATTGAAACAGTAGGTTATTTACTCTTCAGTAATGCAGCCTTTTTATCTAAGAGAAAGCTGAGGCCTTTTGTTTAGAAGAGTGGCTATCAAGTATAAATCAAGGCCCAACCCAAGGAATTATTGCAGTGTTTTATAATGTGGAAAAACTTGGCTTCTTCAAAAGTATCTGATAAAGGGGCAACTTGATGCTGTTAATCAATCTTCCACATCAGCTCTAGCTAGTAGTCTTTCATTTTGATTACTCGTCCTAGATGGGTTGTGTGCACTGCCTCCATATTCTCATGTTTGTGAGTAAAACGCATTCCAATCCAGTACACTCTTGAACCCTTTGCCATGTATTGCGAGAGTCAGTGCGAGGGAAATTCAGCTATGACAAAATTCAAGGAGTTAGTGAGTGCACTTTTGTTTTATCTTCCTGTATGAAACATCCAAATACAATTGGGGGGAAAGATGGTTAGGTATTTTATTTCTTGGAAGCTGAAGATGGAGCAGGAAGGGTGCACCTATGATTCATGTATTAGTATACTTCTAGCCAGAAATGAAACTTGTATGGAGATGGGATCTTAACTGCATAATGTAATAAAGCTCAAAAATCTACTTGTATTCTTAATTCCTTGTATGACATTCATTTATTTTATCGCAACGAGGTTCAAAGTGTTAGATCTTTGTTTTAAGAATGTGTAAGGATCTGTGTAGTCCCTGAATCAAGCATGTGTAACTTCTGTATGTGTTGGAAAGTTCACCAGTTCTCTCATGAAGACGATCACCCTGGAAATAAAAGTTGAAGGCTGCAGCTACTGTCTATCAAGCCCACTCTGCCCACAATCCACATGAATGTGTGGGGTGCCAAGCCGTAATTGCAGATATTGACACTTCTGCAGTATCCGTTTGAATCCAATCTTAGATTTCCAATGTGGAAATTGGCTTTGAGTTTCCTAAGCATTTAGCACATGCCACCATTCATTTAAAGGGAGATTCTCCTTCAGAGTGTCTCATAACAAGTAGGCATAGCCCATATATGCCATGGTTGAATTCCTCTTTTGCAATTTGAGAGCTTCCCACTGCAACTCAAGTGTCCTTCATAAAACCAATCTTAAATTGGCTTTAGCCTGATTAAAGAGAATAGGATTGGGAATGAGCCATTGGCTTACATGATTTCTGCTTCCCTCTGTGGGTTCTCTTCTAGTTTCCTGTTTAGCGCAAACCCTAGTTTGCCTTCATGTTCAGATCAGCTGACTGAGTTATGCTGGTCTTCCCAACCAGTTTGTAAAGCAACTTCAAAGCATAGTTTCCCATTCTAGTTTGGAGTCCAAGCGCAAACCATAGTTGGTTGATGTCACGGCAAATCATGGATTGCTCTAAACAGGAAACAAAAGTGAAGCTGTGTACAAGATCAGTGGTTCTCTATGTTTGTCTAAACCAGGCAGGTGACATAATTCTAATGGGTGTTTAAACTTTTTTTTAAAATCACTTTGATGCATTTCAAGCATGAACTCAAAGTGAAAATAACCAGTGCAACATCCTCCTATATCTAATTTAGAGGTATTGTGATGTTCAGATGGGCTTTGGCAAATCCAAAGCCCATGTGAACATCCTACACAGGTTTAGGTGGTAAGAATTTTGATGTTTTCACTAAACACTGAAATGTTCTCCCGTTTGATATTCTTGCTTCTCTCCCCACCCCCTTCCGGGTTAGGCACAACTTGTTACCAGGCTGTTATAAAGTTTCTCAACAATGTTGGGGCAAATCATCTATCATGTACATCACAGTTGCAACACTTGACGTTCAAAGTTCTTTCTTTGGAATGGCCTTTTTTGGCACCTTCAAATGTAAATGATCAAAAGCCTATTTTAAGCTGAGAGGGTTTTTTAAAAGTTATTTTAAGTATCCCAAGGGCTTGTTTTTGGCTTTCCCCCACCTGCCATTTTCCCTCTTCATTCTGGCTGGGGAATGCTGGGAGTTGTAGGACTTTTCTGTCTCAGCATGTTTAGGATTGCGCCCAAAATTATTTATTTCACTTGAAGGGATTTAAAGGAATTGGTTGGTTTTGCCTTTTGTGCAGTGTAAATAAGGCCTCGTAATCATGTCTGAATGTGCACGTAGAGAAATTAGCATATGCAAATGTTATGCAGTTTTGTGTCCTGGTCTGCCACCCCTTCCCCCACCCCCTCCCCCTCCCCCTCCCAATCTTTTAAGCACCTAGCAATACCCTTGCTTGTATATAAGCCCACCAAAGTTACTTTCCTGGGGGAAAAATACTACTACCCTACTTGGGGAGTAGCAAAGGAGGTAAGGAAGAGGAGGGTTTGTTTTTAGAGGATGATGGGAGGTGTTTTCCTTTGGCAGCCTGCTTGGCTTCTATGCTAAGCTTATGTCACAAGAAACCATAGCCTATTTTAAGGGTACAATCCTATGCAGGTTTAGACAGAAATAAATGCTTGCAACTTTCAGCGTGGCTGGAACATGCTGGGGGGTTGCAGGCCTTTTTTTCTGTCTACACTTGCATAGGATTGTACCCCAAGGAGGAATTTTATGCATGTGTAGATAAAAAAAAAAAAAGACCTACAACTCCCAGCACTCCTCAGCCAGCATGGCTGGCTGAGGAATGCTGGGAGTTGTAGGACTCTTCCCCCCCCCCCCCCCCAGCTAAACATGCGCAGGACTGCGCCCTTAATTTTTGACAAGGCTGTGTGTTTTTTGCCATAAGTTACTGACATGGTTTCCCCTCAGGAATTTGTCTACATAGGGCAGCCAGTTTGTCCGACCATTTCCTTTCAGTAAGTGCAAAAACCGTTAAACGGTTTCTGCGCTGGCGGGCAGGGTCGAGGAAGAGCGTGCGCGCGCACCTTTTTTCCCTTCCTTTCAGGATTATCTCCACCCCACTCCTCCTCGAGAAGCGGCGGCAATTGGTCCAAATTCAAACCAGAACGGTCCGCAACGCCGCTGATTGGAGCCGAGAGCCTAGAGGTGAGGATCGACAGATGGAAGGTGGGGGGGGGGTGTTGGTCACTCCGGCCCAATGGAAAGCGACGAGGAGGGCGGGCAGAGCGGAGGCGAGTTTATAAAAAGGAAAGTGCTGGGGACGGGTGGTAGGAGAGTGGCTCGACGCGTGAGGCGGGGGGAAGGGGCTCTCCGGGTTAGAAGGGGCGGAGCTAAGGCGTGACGGTTTGAGGGGCGGGGACGCGAGGGCGCTGTAGCAGCAGCAGCTGTCTGGGCCACACAAAATGGCGGAAGGCGACAATAGGAGCACCAACCAGCTGGTGGGTGAGAATTGAGGGGAACCGTCTTTGCGTGCTCTATTTTCACCTTTTGGTTTGAACGACGGTTATGCCGCGGTCTCCCCCTGGCTAATACTCCGGCAGCTCTAGGGGTGTCTGGGGCGGGGAGCTGTGGCTTTTTTTTACGCAGGGAGAGGGAGGGGCTGGCCCTTCCGTCTCTATACTTGCCCCCTATGTGTTGTGTGTGTGTGGGGAGCAGATCTTTTGCCAACTCCACCCTTGCCCTGCTTTAATTTTTCGTTAAGTTGAAGGGGAGTGGAGAGAATGGTTCGCGACCCTTGTGTGCTACTTCTTCCGAAGAGGGTGCTGGTGGTGCTGGGAAGAGGTTTGAGACAGGAAGGAAGGGGCGAGCTGCGTAGTAGGGCGAAGGGCTTTTTTGTGGCGCCTTCTATGGCCAACTGGGTTTTTTTTGTGCGTGTGTGGCATTTTTAGGGACTGGAGACCGCATAGAATCTTATCCGTGTGTGTGTGTGTGTTTGCATGTGTGAGTGTGTACACACGTGTACACACACACACTCATCGGGATGTATTTATACAATGTGTGAAGTGTCGTCCGTCACTATGTATCTTTATGTAAACATGTCAGCATATGTATGTATAGGTAAGTATATACCTGTACGTGCTCTGATGGATGACACTTCATGCATCTGATAAAAGCAGGCCTCATTCTGCAGAAGTTTCTGCCGCCATATATCTATTGGTATTGAAGGTGCCACAAGGCTGTGTGTGTGTATGTGTTGAATCAAATTAACACAGCGATCTCTCTCTGGAACTTAAGTTACAAGGGATGCTTTCAACTCCATCCTAGTCATGGTTGTCTCATAAATAAGGCCTGCTGTGCTCACCCTTATTACTAGGTAAGGGTGCATCTCTGATTGTGGCTTTTAAGAACTCTGAAATGATTAAAACTCAAGGGAGAAGCCATTATAATGGGCCAATGCACGAGAAGATAAAGCCTGGTTTTTTGGGGGGGAGACGTTTGTGCTTGTCAGCTTTTCTGACAGCAGGACCTTCTGCCAAATGAGTGTGGTCTAGAGAGCCCTCCCATGCGTATGGCTAGTTCCTCTGCAAATCTTGTCGCTGACCACATTGCGCATGCTGTAACCTCTTTCTGCCACTGTCGTCATTGTGCTTCGTCTCTTTTCACCACCAAGTGGTGCATCCAAAAATGTTTAGCTTAAGCTGCACTAAAAGCAATTATAATAAATGCGTGGTTTTTTTATTTTTCTGTCTCTCCAGCAGAATTCTGCATTGTCACCTTCCTCCTTGGAACCTGGCTCGCCTGTTTGCCTGCGATGCTAATAGGAGCAAGCGCAAGCAGTGTGCTTTGTTTAGGCTGTCAAATGAGCTGCAGTGTTTCAGGGGTAGCCAGGTGGAGTCAGACACGCAGCATTGAGCAAGATGGTTGCTGAACAGTGCTGTGCTAATTAGTGTACTTGGGTGGGGTGACTCCAAGAGTTTGCAATGCAGATCACCTCTGTCCATTCTGTCTGCCAGATCTCTCACCACTGTCATGACCCACGTATCTTAAAAGTTGGCTGGAGGCGATTTTGGCTTCAGGCGATTTTGTTTGTTACTATTTATCAAACGTCTGAGGAGTTCAGGGCAGAATCCTAATGGCCAGCCCAATACCTAAGGCAGGCTAACTTATTTTAGTAGGGAGAAAATCCCATGACCACCAAACATAATTATGGTTATCAGATCTGGATTCACTACAAAACAAATAAATTAATGTTTTCTTCTTCTATCCAAGCCTTTTGGAAAAATCTAACAAAATAATAAAAGCTGGTATAGGAACAAGTCCCAGAGCATCGTGCTCGCCAGATTAGTTTTCAGTCATTAATGGCAGGTAGGAAAGATTTTCATTATGGAAAATACTTAGAATGGGATCCAGAGTTGCCCTTCCATGAACAGAAGGGTTCTTTGCATTTGCAGAAAGGGCCGAAATCCAGCATAAGCTGCAGCCGGAGAAAAGGCTTTTGGGGTGATGTTTTTTTTTTACCGGTTTACACCTACTGCTTCTTCAGTCATCTCCCACACTGTTCTTTTGGGTCCCCAAGCTCAACAGCAGCTTTTCAGGGGATGTAGGTGAAAGGAGAATCTGGCCAAAAATTATCTCCCCCGCCATTCTTCCTCTAGTGAGACCATCCCTTGAATGAATTGAGTCTCTAAGCCTTAATATATCCAATTTAGTATTCTGAATCCATTTATCTACTCGGGGCCAACCAATGTAGTATTCCCAATCCATTTATTTGGTTGGGGGTAACCAGGTCTTTAGCATTTTGTCACATGAAAGCCCTCCTTCAAATTAAAAGAGAATCTCCTACGGAAATATAATTGTCCACATCAATAAGATTCCTCTACTTGTGCAAGTACCCTGCGCACTCCATAAAGTATATCCATTGTGTAAACATTTCCTGCCTGTAGCAAGAACATGTCTTTAAAAAGCTTTTATTTACAGGCTGCAGAGACAGCTGGATTGGAAGAGCAGTTGCAAGGATGGGGTGAAGTGATTCTGGTAACGGACAAAATCCTTCGCTGGGAAAAACCATGGTTTCCACCCGCTATGATTGCTGTAGTTTCCTTCATTTTTCTGTAAGTTATTGCAGACGGTGTTACATTTCCTTCTAGCCTATTTTCTAACTGAATTGCTAGCTACTCTTCAGGAAGCAATTGGCGCTGTTGTGCTGTATGAAAGATACGAGGAATATTTTATGTAGCTGGAAGCTATTTTATGTAGCTGGCTGTGACATACAAAAGAAAGGGGAAGGGTAGGGAAGAGAGAGAGAGAATAAGACCAATTAGTTATCACAACTAGCTGGGATGGAAACAGTTCAGGTAGCCTTCTAGGTGACATTTGGGAGTGCGGAGCCAAAGGCAGCTGGTCTTAGAGTTGATGGAATAGCACCAGTTGTTTTCTCTCACTCTCCTCTGCAGCTTGATGGAAAGGCTGTTACTGAGTGACAGTTGAGGGAGAGACAGAAGCAGTTGGTCTCTCAGCAGAGGCCATGGTATAGACCTGCTTTTCTTCTCTCCCTGTTCTGCAGCCTGATAAAATGGCTGCTGCCGAGGTGACAACTGGAGTGAGCTTAAAGGCAGCTGATCTATGGAACTATGCATGACTGATGTCAGAAATGAGAAAGATTGGGTGCAACTCCCACACAGCCCTGTGGAAAGAATAATGCTGAAGCCTAGGAGACCTATTAATAAAAATTAATATGATGTCAATCTGAAATCTTAAATTGTTTGTACTGTGACTAGGAAATCACTGATTACCCTTTCTAAATTCCATTGTAGCTAGAAGCACTAGAATGTGATGATGTGTATTCTTTTAGTATCATAGAATAGTAGAGCTGGAAGGGGCCTATAAGACCATTGAGTCCAACCCCCTGCTCAATGCAGGAATCTACCTTAAAGGATACCTGACAGCTACCTCTTGAATGCTTCTAGTGTGGGAGAGCCTAGGCTAAACATGCCCAGTTCTTTTAGTCTCTCCTCATGGGGCTTTGTTCCCAGACGCCTGATCATCCTCGTTGCCCTCCTTTGAACACACTCCAGCTTGTCTGCATCCTTCTTGAAGTGTAGTGCCCAGAACTGGACACAATACTCAAGATGAGGCCTAACCAGTGCCAAATAGAGGGGAACCAGTACCTTGCGCAATTTGGAAGCTATACTTCTATTAATGCATCCCAAAATAGCATTTGCTTTTTTTTGCAGCCACATCACACTGTTGGCTCATATTCAGCTTGTGATCTACCACAATTCCAAGATCCTTCTCAGTTGTAGTATTGCTGAGCCAAGTATCCCCCATCTTGTAACTGCATTTGGTTTCTTTTTCCTCGGTGTAGAACTTGACATTTATCTCTCTAAAATTTCATTCTATTGTTTTCAGCCCAGTGCTCCAGCCAGTCAGGGTCACTTTGAAGTTTGTTTTTGTCTTCCAGGGTATTAGCTATCCCACCCAATTTTGTGTCATCTGCAAATTTGATAAGCATTCCCTGTGCCTCCTCATCCAAATCATTAATAAAAATGTTGAAGAGCACTGGGCCCAGGACTGAGCCCTGCGGTACCCCTCTCATTATCTCTCCCCAGTTTGAGAAGGTACCATTGATAAGCACTCTTTGAGTCCGATTCTGTACCCAACTCTGGATCCACCTAATAGTTGTTCCATCTGACTCACTTTTAGTTAGTTTGTGAATCAGAATGTCATTGGGGCACTTCGTCAAAAACTTTGCTGAAGCCAAGATATATTATATTCACAGCATTCCCACAATCGACAGTGGAAGTTACCCAATCATAGAATGAGATAAGATTAGTCTGGCAGGATTTGTTCTTGACAAATCTATGCTGGTTTCTAGTAATCACTGTATTGTTTTCAAGGTGCATACAGATTGACTTTATAATCTACTCCAAAAATTTCCAGAGATGGATGCCAGACTGACTGGTCTGTAGTTCCCATGTTCCTCCTTTTTGCCCTTGTTGCCCTTAATTTCAAAATTAGCCCTCCTCCGGTCATCTGGCACTTCACCCGTCTTCCATGATTTCGCAAAAATAATAGACAGTGGTTTTGAGAGTTCTTCTGATAACTCCTTTATAGGATGCAGTTCATCAGGCCCTGGAGTTTTGAACTCGTTCAAAGAAATTAGGTGTTCCCAAACTGCAATCCTGCCCCTTCAGCTTGTACTTCACTTTTTCCGGGGGGGTCATAGACCCACTTTTGGGAGAAGACTGAGCCAAAGTAGGAACTGAGCACTTTGGCCTTTTCTTTGTCTTCTGATGTCAATTTGCCATCCTCGTTAAGCAGTTGAACCACCATTTCTTTCCTCTGTCTTTTACTATTCACGTATCTGAAGAAAGCTTTTTTTTAAATTGTTTTTAGCATTCCTTGCTAGTCTCAGGTCATTCTCAGCTTTAGCCTTCCTGACACCATTTCCGCACTTCTGTGCTACCTGTTTGTACTCTTCTTTTGTAGCCTGGCCTTCCTTCTACTTCCTACATATATACTTTTTGTTTTCAGATCATCTCTAAGCTTCTTGTGGAGCCACATTGGTTTTAAATGATTGCAGTAATATATAAGTTAGGAGGCAGTCCAAGAACTTCGTAATAGTGTGTCAGCAACTCCTCAGGCTGAGCTATCCCAGCTTCCTGCTACACCAGTGCCAAACAAGATGTGATGTAATTGCTTGACTGCAATTAACATATGTAATACTAAAAATGTAAATAGCAGCTTTGGGGGTTGCTTATTGGGACTGTGGGAAGTATTTTTTTAGCCCTTTCCTCCACAATGTTAACAACCTCTTCCTGAACATCCACACAGTTGCTATTTAAAATGAAACACATTAAATACAATTGCACAGTTAACTTGTCTAGTTTGGCCCCCAGCCAGGTGTGTAATGCATACCGGTAATGTGATTGCTTTTTCAGGATTAGAAGAGAGGCAGGAGTAATTGATGACAACACCTGAGGAGGTTTTTATTTTTTATTTTTACTAATTAAATTTACAATGCTGGTGAACACCTGCTTGGTCACTGTGTGAACACGGTGCTGGACTAGATGGACCCTTGGTCTGATCCAGCATGGCTCTTCTTTCGTTCTTACGAGTTTAAAAAAAAATTACACCATTTGATCCTATTCTGCCCTTCTTTTTAAACTCTTTAGTATTGCAGCCAGAGTGTTGAGACCCTTTTAGCCCAATCTCTGTCAATGCTAATAGGAACCTTGTGGGCTTAGTCTGTAGCTCTGTCTTCCCCATCACCCTCAGCATGATCATGGGACTGGAGTTACCATAGTTCACTCTTAGTATTCTGTGTAAGTTGATGGTCAGCTGATATATTCTTCAAGGTGAATTCTGCTTTTTCTTTCTCTTCCCCCAGCACTCTTTCAAATCCCCCTCCCATACCGTCTCCCGTTTCCACCTTGCTCTTCCATTGGTGAGGTGAAGATTCTATTGCAGAACTAAATCAAGGCAATACAGATGACCCTAGAACACAAACAATCACCATTTTATAGTTGATTTGTAATAAGTCTTCTTTCTTCGGATAATACAGATAGTCAGGCTACCTTTGCATGTTTAGACAGGGAAAAAGTCCTAACTCCCAGCGTGTCCTAGCCAGCTATATAACAACATTTTTTTTCTTGTCCCAACAGGATGATCTACTACTTGGACCCATCTGTTCTGTCAGGTGTTTCTTGTTTTGTTATGTTGCTTTGTTTGGCTGACTACCTTGTACCTGCTCTTGCTCCTAGAATTTTTGGCTCCAGTAAATGGTAGGTCTGAGGACTAAAGCTATTTGTTTCTTTTTTATTATTATTTTATCCTCTGTAGTGTAAAATCTAGTAAAACTAGAACTCCATCAGTCCTGAAATTGTATTGCCTTTCACTCTTGAATGAATGGTATACCATACAGTACAAAGATAGAATTGTGTGGATTCATGGCCTAATTGTTCCATTACCTTTGTGTCTCACTCTGTTTGATATCTTTGCCTGTACAGTTGACATCTAGATTGTAAAGTTTTGGGAGCAGGGACCCATCTCTCCCTTTTTTGTTTATAAAGCACTATTTACTTCAACAGCACAGCAAACACAGGGCTATATCCTTTAAGAAACTAGTTGACGATGTTTCTTGAGGTATAAGCATGTTAAAAGCTACCATCTGTGAACGTTCTGAGGCAACACAAGAACCTCACTGGCTAAAATAGTGGCTTGCTATCCAGTTGTTCCTACAACATGCTAAAAGATGGTCTGTGAGATTATAGCTTAATAAAACTCAGGTTTGCAGTTCATGATGAATTGTTCGTAGTATCTGTCGTTCACAGTGTGTGTTCCAGCTGTAAGTTAATGAAAATGTTGGTCCATTAAAATTATACACAAGGTACATATTTCCTCAATCCTCTGTCTATTTCATCTATAACTATTTGTTACGGTTAATATATAAATACACACATATACACAAATGAGTCAAGACAAAAAATGTATCAATAATTTAATTTATGGTGGAAGGTGGGACAATGAATGTTTGAAAGTGTATAATAAGTACTCATTTTCGGAACATGAAACATCGTGATAAAGATTTTTGCTTAAAATGCTTTTTTTTAAAGGACTACTGAACAACAGCAACGATTCCATGAAATCTGTAGCAACTTGGTAAAAACACGACGCAGGATTGTTGGCTGGTGGAAACGCCTCTTCACATTTAAGGAGGAAAAGCCTAAAATGGTAACTTAACTGCTTCTCCGAAGAGGTTTCAGCTTTATTGCAAATGTATTACTTCGTAAAGTCTTACATTTTGGGAGGCAGAAAAGGCAGCATCGTTTAAATGCCTCCTGAAATTAGGGGTTTTTTTCCACACCGGCTTTCCCTGTGAAAACTTTTAAAATATTTATATTGTGTCCTGTCATGATGTATTTTATAGGGGTGTGCGCTCCGCAACAAAAATGGGGGGGGGGGTGTCCGACGGTGCTCCGATGAAGGTCCGATATTGAGGAGTGGATTGTGGGTGGTTTCAAAACCGCTGGAGAACTTTGGGGCGGAGCCAATGGTTGCTGGACCCCCAACTGCCCTGAAAGTGTCCACCCAGCCGCTCGGTCGCTCGTGAGGGGAGTCAACGGAACAGTTTCCATATAAGGAAAATGCACAGATTTTATGTTTGACCTCTGTGGCTAACCAATAGCTGTTAGCCACAGTCAGTCTCCTGACTGCAACCCCACTCCGATTCATGTGCTTAGGGAAGGGATTGCAAATGATAGGGTCTCTCTGAGGCTTATATTTCCAACGGAACAGGTCTCCATATAAGGAAAATGCGCAGGTTTTGAGAGTGACAATGTGTGGCTAACTAATAGCCCCTCCCTTTCCCCCCTCCAATCCCAATGCTTACAGGGCGGGGTTGCAAATCATATAACCCATGTCTCGTTGCACTCTGGAACTCATTCCTTGCTAGCTGTTCACAGCGTGTGTTAGGAGAGAGATTAGTCAGAAAGAGAGCACTCTGTAGTACTAGGTTAGTTTAGTTATTGTCCAATCCCTACCCCTCCCCAGACTCCCTGTTTGTTGTGTGTGTGTGTTCTTATTACCCCCCCCCCCCCAACCTTACCTGTGTGCTGTTCGCTGCGTTAATTTAGGAGGAAGGAGGAGAGACATGGAAAGAGATTCAGAGAGAGTTCTTCTTGTTGTGTATTCCAGTTCCCCCCAAGTTTTTCAGCCTTTGTGTCGTGTAGTGTGAGTGTGTGGGGTGGTCTTACTAACCACCCCACACTAAAAACTTACCTGTGTGTGTGGTATAGTTCTTCTAGTTTCATTCCACTCTCCAAGTTCCTTCCTTGCATCTTAGACCCGTGTTAGAGTGTGTGTGTTTTACTCTCAGTCACCCTTACATTTCACCCCACACCCGCAGTGCCTGCTGTTAGTATGTGTGTAAAGTCTACTCCCCCCCGCTAAAAATCTTTAAAAATACCCTCCAAAATATAAGGTCTGCGTTGTTACAGGGGTTTGTCTTCTAGTTTGTGTGTTTGTGTTGTAGTTCTTCCGCACAAGCACGTTTTTTCAATACTCCTAAGTTGTGCCCAACCAGCACATGTTTTTTTTCCCTCAATTAATAAAGTTTGCCCCATCATTACATCATGAAACTTGCAACGGTTGCTGGCTCTGGCTGTGGAGGGAGAGGGTTAGGGCCCTAAAGCTTTTTTTTCCCCCAATGTGCCTGACGTACCTGTCTCGCCTTGCAGGGCTGGTTGCATGTTTCTGCTCAGACTCCTAGAAGTCAGCCACAGTGTGAAAGTGCTGCTGGGCTGGCATCGTGAGTGAGTGAGCTTCTACACCTGTCTAGAGTCAGGCAGGCCCTTTATTTCAGTTAAAATTATTATCAATTACTCCTATCAACATTGGCTGGCTGGGTTTCCAGTGCAGCGTGGGGTGGTGGTGTCCTCGTTCTCCTCTTCTTTTGAGCCTCGTTGCCTCCTTGCATATAGCTGACTACAGGGAAGCTGTTGTTGCCTTGACTCACTCCAATGTGACTGACAGTGTCGGGGGGCTGCCTCCTCCTCCTCCTGCAAGCCTCCTGTCCTCTCTGAAGATGGGCAAGCTGTGTGCTGCTGTTGTGGCATTCGTTTCTTTCTCCCTCGCCATACAGATCAAGGCACGAGAGCTGCCTGAGTGGGCATTTGAGTTTGGACTTTAAAAATTCCCTGTAAATCACTGCATGCAGGGCTCGGCTCTAAATTTGGCATGACTAAAAATCCTCTTTAAAAGCTGTCACGTTGTAAAGTTTCATGTGTTTATCTTTAAAACTGATGGAGCTATGAGCATATTAGTTGATTTCCATAGGTGATAATGAAGCGGTAATCCAAAAAAGGAGCGGTTTTAATAATAATAATAATTATTATTATTATTATTATTATTATTTATCACCCGCCTCTCCCTCTGGATCGAGGCGGGGAACAACATCAACATAAAATACACAAAAGTGATTACAAGCACATAAAACCAATACATCATTAAAATGCCAATAAAACACCAATAAAAACACTTCTGACAGGAAACCTGCTGGTGAAGAGAGACAGGCCAACCCCCGAAAACCAGAGCGGAGAATCGCCTCAATGGAGCTCCGCCCCAAATTTCGGGACAGAGAAGACCCACTCTGCAGGTCCCTAGACTGCACTGGCAGGCACAGTTTCGAAATGCAGATTTTAGAAAGTGCATAACACCTGATCTGACCTCTATGCCATAGTATTTTGAGAATTTGACTGAATTGTTCCCTCCTGAACAACAGGACTAATTAATTGTCTGGTCTCTCCTTTAGTACTTCACGACAATGCTGTGTTCATTATCTGTGATTGCTTGGATAGGACAGCAAGTTCATAACCTCTTTCTCACCTATCTTATTGGTAAGCAGTGTACAAGGTGACGTACTGTGTTTTTCCATACTAGAGAATGGGGGCAAAGTTTGAAAAGCCTACAGTGACTGGGTAGAAAATAAACTCAGTGACCGAATATGGTGGGTGATGTTTTACAAGAGCATACCTGGTGGTAACTTGTTCTTATTTTTATTTTTCAAGTGAGCTGCTTCTTGTTGTTTCCTGGGTTAAACAAGCATGGGATAATTTCAAAATACGCTGGGATGGCGAAAAGGGAGATCAACAAACTCCTCAAGCAAAAAGAGAAGAAAAATGAATGAAGCTTTGCTTGCTCTTTCACTCCATAGTATAATTTGTGTTCTGGGAACAATTCAAAGAATTATTGTATGTTTAATAGTATAGAAGTGCTTAATTTCAGTCATTGCCTTTTAACTTTAAATGGCCCTCCTTCTTCTGCTGTTTAAATAGGAACTGTTTGGTCCCTCAATCACACACTAATACAGTCTGCTAACATGGACAGTCAATCTTAAGTGTGACTAGCAACTCATAGTGTGATAAGGTTGTTGATCACTAATAATTGGTGGCGGTAAACTGATTATATTTGTGTGAAAATGTTCTTTGTTACTATTTTTGGTGGAAAGACACCAGTTAAGATTCTCCATTCCCGTTAAGCATTTTGAGGCTCACTGGACTGTCTAGATTTTACTTCACGATATCCTCATAATTAATCTGTTAAACTTCTTATGAAGTTGTGGCAACAGGTGATTTGAATTAACAGGGCTCGTAAACTCTTGCATCCATTGTCACTTGCTCTGTAGTACAACTTACTGCACTGAAACTATGGAAAACTGAAGTTTGGATGCACAGACAGTCAACTTCCTTGTTTCTATTATTTAAAATGCTGTAGTTTTGGTGTTGTGCAAACGTGTCTTTCGTTTTTTAAAAATGGTCTGTATACAAAATCATGTTGAAAATACTTGATGCATCTGTCTTGTCAACAAGTCTGTCTCTGGAGTAATTTGTGTTTTCTTAATGCTATTTTGTTTTTACTACTAAATGTTTCATAAGTAAAAAAAGTTGTAGCCTGTTTAAAAAAAATAGGTATCTTAAATTTGCGTTTAAAATTGCAAATGGATGAACAGTGTTATTGTCAGTTTGAAAATATAGACTTGAGAAACCTTGATGTCTTGCTTTTTTTATTACCTTTAGGGTATTCTTATCTCTTGGTAAAAAGTGTAGCTGCAGACCTGACATTTATGCTAAAGTTTTCTATGAAATACTGTAGAACAGTAAACATTTAGGGGCAGGGGGAGAGGACACAGTTCCTTTAACTATCCTTCATCTTTTGTGACCCCAAACTCCACAATTGCATCAGGAACAATTGAATATGCTGTAGCTACACCTGCCTAGAACTAACATGCACAATGACTGGTGATAAAAACAAGAATTAGAATCATAGAATAGTAGAGCTAGAAGGAGCCTATAAGGCCATCAAGCCCACCCCCCTGCTCAATGTCCCATATCAATAAAAACTCTTCCCATCTGCTTATACACATCAAAAAAAGTTATGATTCTCTTCCCTGTAGCCAAATTTTACTTTATTAATTTTTTACTTTACTTTTTATTTACCATATTTCATTACACCTTCAGTTTAGCCTTTAGAATTAGGGCTGTGCGTCGCTTCGGATCCGAATCCTGAATCCGAAGCATATTGGGGTGATTCGGATCTCCCTAAAACAGATCCAAAGTGGATTGGGTGAGGTCCGAATTGATCTGAGCTGAATCGGTTTGGTCCGGATCAATTTGGTGATTCGCATGCCATTTTCAGTGTTTTTCCCCATAGGGTTGCATTGGGGGAAAGAAATGCCTATAACTTTTTTATTTTTAAAGATAGAAACATGAAACTTGGGCACATGGCAGATGGCCTGGAGCTACTCATGTGTGGCAAATATCAGACAGAGGTGCATGCGTTTTGTAGCTATGAATTTTTGAAAAATTGCATTTTAAAAAAATCCTTGCAAGTAAATGCCTGCACCTATGTTTCTGAAATTTGTCACACGTGAGTAGCTCCAGGCCATCTGCAAGGTCCCCAACTTCCATGTTTCTATCTTTAAAAATGGAAAAGTTATAGGCGTTTATTTCTCCCAATGCAACTATTGAGAAAATGAGTAATCCAAAACTCGATTTGGAAGTCCGAAATCTCGCTTTGGATTCAGATCCAAAGCGAATCGGGGGAGGTAGGAATCGACCCAAAGTGAATTGGGCCTGATTCAGAAGTGACAAATCGGGATCCAAAGTGAATCGGGTGGTCCGTGCACAGCCTTATTTAGAATGTAGCACAAGGATCCTGCAATGATGACTATTAGCTGCCGAGTGAATTATACTTTGTCACTGGAAGTCTGTGATGGTGATTCATGTGCCTATCAGTTATACACACCAGCAACAAAGAAGCATGTATTGAAGAGAAATTAAAACTTTTAGTGAAATACAAAAACAACTTTGGAATGCTTTAGTGACAACTAAGAATGAATTGTTCAAAATGGTTTCTTTCAAAAAAATACACCAAAACTTTTATCTTCCCCTCTATCCTACCTGTATTTTCTTTTCTTTTGTATGTCTTATTTTAGACAGGATATCTAAACCTTCAGTAGGAAAGCTGTGTCTTATGTGAGGAAAATAATGTTATAGAGCGTAATGGGGTGTAAAGGTAGAGAAGGGAAAACGCTGTTGGAGGGAGGAGAAATACTTTTTGCATACTTGCCATTTTTTGACTAAGTTGCTGCTTTTTAATGCATTGATGTGTAATATAGACAGATGGTAAATGTATACCTAGAAAGCTAAGAGTTGAATAAAAACGTTTATAGGAGAAAAATTGACAGCGAGATTTTATTTAATGTGTATGCAAGGCTCCGTCTCCCTGTTTTCTCTCTTAACGCTACCCAGGAAAAGTAAATCGTCACCAGCACTGCCTTAAAGGCTGCTGCTGAAGTTATGAAGCTCCCCTTAAGTTATTTTCCATCTTGTGCTGTGTTGTGTTTTTTAAGTTGCATGTTGTCTATTGGCAGAACTATCTGCTTGGAAAACACCTTATGCATCAACCTTGGAAGCTGAAAATATTTCCACATCTGATTCCCTTCCCAAGAATGTGGGCTGCAACTTTCCTCAAGTTTATCTTGGCAAGGTTACACCTTACAATTTGGCAGACAGACAGAGGAGCTATGTTCATGGCCCTTCAGACATCCTAAATAAAGGGTTGAGAAGACGTAACATTTTCCAATGGGGCAAGTCCCCTTTGCAGCCATTTCTATCCAAAATTTGGGCAGATTATCATTCTAGTGCAAAGCAAGCCTGTAGTTACGCAGGCCTGTATCCAGTGACTCAGTGGAAAAACAATTTGTAGCTGTGTGATTGGAATTGGCTTAAGCAAGAGAGAACAAAAGGACATGATGCTGAAAAGTGATGGCCAACAACCATGTAGCACTGTAGAAATTAGGCTTGTACCTGTAACTGCTGGGTTGAAGAAAGGGCATCCTTCGCTTGAAAACAAATACGAAAAACCAAAAGGAGAGCATTCACTCTGCAAAAAAAAGGGAGAGACGCAGGTTCTCCGAATGCAGAGATACTTTGTTATTCACGCCCAATGCGTTTTGGCCTATGTTGCTTTTTTAAGGCCTTCAGGGGGTTGATGAGAGAAGTCTGCAGAAGCTCTTAGCAGGATGATAGTCTCCTATGATATTCACTGGCGACTAATATCATAGGAGACTATCATCCTGCTAAGAGTTTTCTGCAGACATCTCTTACCAAGCCCCTGAAGAAGGCCTTAAAAAAGCAACATAGGCCGAAACGCATTGGGCGTGAATAATAAAGTATCTTTGCATTCTGAGAACCTGCTTCTCTTCCTTTCTTTTACCCTTTGCTTGACCGGTATGACCATTTTTTTTTCTTCCTAGATTCCTACGATACTGGTTAGTCGCGGGCTTTAACCAGAAAGAAGAGAGGAAACATTGAGGCATTAATGTAGAACGCCTAGGGTGCCCCCCTTATTGCTTTTATAATTCTTTGCCTCCAAGCGGCTGACAAAGATCCATTGTGATATGTCAGTCTGTAGGAACACCTACCTCGAAGTGAACGGATTTTATATCACCTGTAGGTGGAACCTGATTCTGTGAAAGGGACACGCTGTGCGTCTACATGCTTCACCAGGAGAGTCGTTTACCCATCTCCTTTCCGGAAGCATTTTGGTTGCTGCTGGATACCAGGACTGAAAAGACAGCTGGGTGTTTGTTCACCAGAAGCTCAGCCTCTTCCTGGCGCCTTGGTGTACACCACAGAGATAGAAAAAAGGGATCAGTGAAACTTGCCATAACGTCCAATAACATTTAGAAAGCTTCCAATGAGATACTCTTTATAACTCTAGCCCTATTCCATTATATATATATATATATATATATATATATATATATACACCCCATATTTCTTCAATTCTAAGACACCATTGATTGTAAGTCGCACCTTGACGCACCTTAATTTCTGTACCCCCAACGGAAAAAAAGCTTTGATTCTAAGAATAAAAATAAAACCTTTGCCTTGCGCAAAGTGTGGGAATTTTTTTTAAAAAATTGTGATTCTAAGACGCAATCAATTCTAAGACGCACCCCGTGTTTAGAGATGTTTATATGGGGGGGGGGGGAAGTGTGTCTTAGAATCGAAGAAATACAGTATATGAAATTGCTTTTTTGTTTAAAAGTTTTTAAACATTTAAGGCAGGGATGGGGAAAGTTTAGCTCTCCACATGTTTGACTGCAGGTCCCGTCATCCCTCTTCATTGGCTAGGGTTGATGGGAATTGAAGTCCAACAACATCTGGAGGGCCACACCTTCTCCGTTCCTGATTTAAGAAATAGCCCTTCCAAATCAACTTCCAATGCTAATAGAGTCCATTATCCCCCATATTGTAGATTGGGTGGACTTTGGCTAGGAGAAAACGGAGTTAGGACACTCCTGTCCTGCAGCACAGTTCACTCTGAATATTGGGGCGGTGTGTGTGTGTGGACAAGGTAAGAGGGTGATTTTCAACAACTTGGCAATGTAGTCCAGTTATATAATATCCCTACTGGAAATTGAGGGTCAGGCTGAAGCTGGGAGAGTAGCATACAACAACTTTATAGTGTTGCTGCTATCTTCCAAGTTGCAGGTTAGGGCTTGCGGCTGAATAAGTAGTCACATCATGTAACTACTCTGCTATATAGTCTACTTCCCTTTTTGCAGGTTGGGTGTTCTGTGCTGAGGGAGAAATGGACGATGATGTAGTAGAGAGTGTTGGACTTGGGTTCACAGCCTCACTCAGCCAGGAAGCTCACTGCGGGACTTTGGGCCAGCCACTCTCCCCTCTCTCACACCCCAACCTCCCTTACAGGATTGTCGTGAGGGTAAAATGTGGAGAGAGTAACCATGTACCCTGATTTGAAAGATTTCAAGGATAGGTGGGATAAAATAATAATGACAGCCCTGCAAGGTAGTCCACTGTCATCTCAGATTAGAAATGGTCTAAGGCTGGTTTGGATTCCCAGCTAAAACTCCTCCATGGGAAACAACCCCTGGGCTGCAGCAAAGCTCTGTTTATTTAAGTGGCCTCCTCCCAGCCCAAATCCATCCCTTATTTGCATACTTGCATGTAGGAATGTTGTGCTTTCAACTACTTTAAAACTCCAGAAATGCCTCTCATAAATCCAGATCTTGGTTAGAGCATGTACCTGTCTCTGTTGCTACGTTCTATTTGTAGATGGACATATTGAAGCTCAATTACAGCTATACTAATAATAACAACAGAAACAATAATACACATCCTTAGATTTTTCCGGTAATTTCCATGGGCAGCTTTATTTCTACTCCGAAGGAGGGAGGGGAATAGTCTAAAGAACCAGAAGTTCAGGCTTGTATGTTGACCTAAAAGACATTAAGGGCACAATCTTATGGATATTTAGACAGGGGAAAACCCCCCTATAATTCCCAATATTCCCCAACCCTAGCAGTACAATCTGTACTTGTCTACTCAGAAGTAAGCCCCACTGAGTTCAATGGGAATAATTCTCAGGTAGGTGGGGCTAGGATTGCAGCCTGAAGCTGCAGTTCTATAGCTGAGAGTAAATCCCACTGAATACAATTTGCTTCAGATTACATAGGATTTTACTGTCAGTCTGGTTACTCTACACCTTTTTTAATTATATGCTCTATGGTCTTCTAATACTCCCCATCCCAATGCCTAGGAACGCGAGCAGGGTAAGATCTCGCGAGAGCCTCCCTCACTTCCTTGTTACCTCGCCGCCTGGGTTTCCCATAACACCCCGCGCGCGCCCGGCCGCCTTCCTTTTTCCGCCATCTTGCTGCGCTGGTGAGTCGCGAGCTGCCGCCGGTCCCCGCGAGCATCCGCCGCGTATCGCATCCATCCCCTTCCCTTGGGCCGCGGTCGCCCCGGTTCCTGGAAGCTGGGGCTGCGCACGATCTGTGCAGCTCCTTCGGGGGTGGCGGCGAGGCCCCTGGTCCTCGCGGGGGTCGCATGAATGGTCCCTGGGCGGGTGGATGGCGGGGTCGGGAACGGAATACCCAGGGGAAGCGCTGGCCTGGGTGGGCCGAGGGGAGAGGCCTTGGGCCAGAGGCAAGCGGGGAGGAACGGTGGAGCTGCCTCGGGTAGGGCAGGCCTGCTCCGGCTGCGCCAAGTATCCGTGGCTGCGGCTTCATACGCACGCGCCTTTCTTTACCTGGAAGTAAATCCCATGGAGGAGAGGAGGCCCTTGCGCAAGAGCTTCCTCGTATAGAAGGCGCCGGGTTTGATCCCCGGCATCTCCACTTAAGGGAGGAGGAGAAAATGCCTGAAACGCTGGAGAGATGCTGCCAGTCAGTGTCGGCAATACTGGGCTAGATGGACCAATGGACCGACTTAAGTATAAGGCAGGTTCCTATTGCCGGGGTGGGGGGTGTCCGTGGGGGTCCCGGTCTGCTCAGTTTTGCATTGCCAGTTAAATAGGGTGACCCTATGGAAAGGAGGACAAGGGCTCCTGTATCTCTAACCGTTGTATAGAGCAGGGAATTTCATCAGGTGTCATCTGTATGTATGCATGCAGCACCTGGTGGAATTCCCTCTTCATCACAGCAGCTCAAGCGGCAGGAGCCCTGCACTTTTTTGTATCTGGTCAAGAGGGCAGGGCTCCTGCCGCTTGAACTGTTTGATGAAGAGGGAATTTCACAGGTGCTGCATGCATACAAATAACACCTGTTGAAATTCCCTTTTCTATGCAGCTGTAAAAGACACAGGAGCCCTGTCCTTCTTTTCATATGGTCACCCTAATTTAAAGTACCAGATTACTGGACCCCTCCCTGGGACAGAGAAGTGTGGGAGTGTAAAGCGTATAGAGTGTCCAGCTTCAATATTTAAAGAGGGAGGTTGGCATTATCACGGTGTGCTCAGGATCCGTAGCCGTGTCCTTCTGTACTTGATGATTTGGGCAAAGTATTGGCGCACAGTGTGGTTCTAATCCGGGTGGACAATTTCCAAAGGTTTTGGACTACAACTCCCATCAACCCTCATCATGGACTATACAGGCTAGGGCTGGTGGGTGTTGTAGGCCAAAACTTTTAGAGGGCCTGCAAGTTGCTCATCCTTGGTCTGTCTGTCCTCACAGATTGGTGTTAGTCTTGCAAGCTGTGTAAAAGGAGACTAAATCTATATCGTGTGGGAGTTTGAATGTGAAATTAACAGCACAGCTAACTAAGCTGTGTTAAATCCCAAATGTGTGGCTGTGTTGGTCTGTGGCAGTAAAAACACTTTGTGGCAAGTGAGAAGAGCCCTGCTGGATTAGACCAGTGTTCCAACATGTCCAGCATCCTGTTTTCCTCAGTGGTAGCAAGGCTTCAAGCCAGTTGCTCCCCAGGATCTAGTATTCCAGACTTGTGCCCCCCCAGATGTTTTGCACTACACTCCCATCAATCCCAGCTAATATTTCCAATGATAGGTGTTGAAGCCCAAAATATCCGGAGGGCACCCATTGGTGTTCGGAGTCTGGACATATCATCAAGAGTATTTTCCTAGTGCCACAGCTGATCAGCTAGACTAAGGTGCCAATGAACAATGTTGTCTTAGCCTTATTTAACTTCTGTGTTAAGTGAACTTGATTCGGGTGAGAAACCTGGTATCCGGGGCTTTGTTTGGACTATGGCCCTAGGTCTTGTAAACGGCTATTGGCTTCTGTTTTAATGGTGCCTCTTTCACTCCTATATAGTCTTAACAACTAGATGTTAGGGTCTGTCTCAGGAGAAAATATGACTACATCCGAAACTCAAACAGCTATCTGCATGGTCTTGGAAGATACTTCTGATCCAGTCCCTGTGTCTTGATACAGGGTAATTTAATTATTCCTGACGTCTACCTGATAATTGTCCAGATAAAGCAATTTCACTAGTCATCTTGTTTCATGTGTGAGAAGCGCTTAAGTTTTAAATAAACATTTAACTTGTTCTGCAGTGTTGAGGGGCAGGTGCATTTGAACAACCCTGCACAGTCTAGGCTTGTCAGTAGTTACTCTCCTGGTTACATCTGCAAGAATAGCCTTCAGGCAACCAACTAGGCTAGCTCTTGTAAATTGGAGGCACTGGTCCTTGATTTCAAGTTGTTTGCATACTAGAGATAACTGTGAAAGCGGGAGGGCTAAATAAACTCTTGTGGACTTGTTTGCAGGGCTGGTCTAAATCTACATTTTTGTCATTTTGGGTTGCTGGAACTCTTTGAAAACAGGTTAACACCTTGTTATTTTAGTCTAGAAGGAGTGCACACATTTTCTAATGTACCACCTCTTTGTTTTATGGCAGGGGCACAGAAGCTCTCGGAGTGCTGTTGAAGGGTGCATTCCAATGGTGGGTGGGGCCAAAAATGCCCCCAAATTATCTGGATGTTCTAACATGTGCCTCTTGCTGCTAGTAATAAGGTCTTAGGAGAAGCATTTCAGTCTTTTAGAATGGGGAGAAAACTGTGGGGGGGGGGGAACCCTGGGAAACCTCTCAACAATTGGTATTTGGGGGAAGAGAGCATTGTCTTCTGGGGACCTCTGGAGAGCCAGATTTCTCCCCTGGTCCTGAGATTCTGCACCTCTGTTTTGTGCTATTCATAATGTAACAGTGTACATGTCTTTAAATTCACCATTCCTCTGTTGATCTTGGGCACAAGCCAGCTAAATGTTTTAAGTCCAGCTGAGGTTGGTGAATGTAATTTAAGTGCATGCCTAACCTCCCCCCATTTCCCTTATTGGAACTGGTGGAACTGTGTGTTTAACTTGGGCTGGATCATATTCATAATAATAGTTTATAACAGAGGCCCAGATGGATAAATCAGTGCTTCCATTTTGGATGCTGAACATGAGAGATTATGGATTGAATTGAGCATCACATGAAAAAGAAAGCCCTTCCTTGAGGTCTGAAGATTTGGCACAGTAAATCAGCAGTACTGTTTGAATTTGTTGCCTGGGTGGCTAAAATTGGAATTCATTAATAGTTTTTAAGACAAGATGCTTTTTAGGAGTCTGTATTTGCAGTTTTCAATCTGCAAACAGTCTGCAAGCATTAACACTGCTAAACGTAATAGCTATGTACGCAAGTTGCTGGGGAACATAGGCAGGAGGGTGCTGTTGCACTTATGTCCTGTTTGTGGGTCCCTGGTCGACAGCTGGTTGGCCACTGTGTGAACAGTATGCTGGACTAGATGGACCCTGGGTCTGATCCAGCTTGGGTCTTCTTAATGTTCTTATGAGCTTTTTGTATCTAAATGTAAACAGTACTCTTGCAATATAAGATTTGCTACAGACAGTTCATTGTCTCTGACAGTCACTACTTGCTGCAGTTGGCCATGGCTAAGCTATTCTATCATCCACTTACTACCTTACATCATCCACTCATTACCCTCACAATCACATCTTAGGAAGAGCCAAATGGCATGAAAGCTTGCAAAATTAAGTAGCTGGTTGACTAAAAGATGTTGACTTGTTCTTTATTTGCAAACGAGGGTGGGAATGGTTGCACAGCGATGATGGATGATACTGATTTTCAGACGTGAGGATTTCCCCCCCTTTTTTCAAAAGATGCATGTTGCTGACCCTTTTAATTAGTATCCTATGTTTTGTGCTGCTTCCAGCATCTGTAATCAGTCTGGTAAGCCACCAGCTGACGATGACTGATGTATGTCAGGGATATATGGCCTCTCACTTAAGCATGTATATTTTATCCATACAGGCATCATGGTGCGCATGAATGTTCTGGCAGATGCTCTTAAAAGCATCAATAATGCAGAGAAGCGTGGAAAGCGTCAAGTTCTCATTAGACCCTGCTCCAAAGTAATTGTCCGGTTCTTAACTGTGATGATGAAGCATGGTAAGTCCACAGAATGGATGGGGAAGCCTTGGTGTAATAATCTGGAAAAGATCCAGATCCTTGGCTGGAGAAGATGGTAGTGAACGCAAGATATTCAAATTTGAATGTGAATTATGTTGAAACTAGACTAAACTCTTTAGAAGTAAAAGTGGTTCAGTTGAGAAGACCATGGTGGGTGGGTGGTAGCATATTGTTTTTCCAAGAAAGCAGGTCAGAATACTTGGGTGGGTAGGCAGGGAGTGTTTAATAAATTAATTTGCTTCTTCAGATTGTACAATGCAAGCAGTATTTTTTTAATA
Organism: Anniella stebbinsi; assembly: GCA_029215795.1. Classification (NCBI taxonomy): domain Eukaryota; kingdom Metazoa; phylum Chordata; class Lepidosauria; order Squamata; family Anniellidae; genus Anniella; species Anniella stebbinsi. The sequence continues at coordinate 51,236,434 of JARDYH010000007.1, read as the reverse complement.
ACCACCCTTGTGTCCTGTCTGTCCTCTGGGTTTCAGGGACCTTCCATCTTCTCATCATGAGTTGATTGTTTAGCTGGCATGCCCCCTTCCCTACCTGCCTTTCCCTGGAAATGACAAGCAACTATAGTTTTTGGCTTGGCTAGCAAAACCAGCCAAAAATTGTAGAACCCTGGACTTATAAGGGCAAGGAAAAACATAATCCTGCGTGCATAGAATTGTGCGGTTGAATTTACCGTTTAAAAGTGATGTTTAACAAATATTGGTGACCTTGTTCAAGAAAAAGGCTAGAAGATGTTCCCTTGATTTCACATAAAAGCGACAACACGTAATGAAGAGGACTCAAATTTAGAAGCTTGCTTTGTATGTTTATTCCATAGTGGATATCTAAGGTCACTATTTGCACTGTCTTCAGGCATAATAACATGAATGTCTTTCCTAGTTTACAGGAAATAAGGTCTAGCAAGCAGACCTTGTATCCAAGAGTTCATTTAAACTGTCCATATGACCATTACAATTGAACAGCACAATTTAGGAACTTGGGTTTATTTATGATAAGTTACAATCATAGATGAAAGCATCTCCGTCTTTGTGCAGAATATTCATGGATAAAAGCTTGCAGGCAGTTTTTGAAGTCTATTGTGATCTAATTTAAGGTTTTGTTTTATTAATAATTCAGCCCCAATACTATGTCCTATAGTTTGTTCCTGTCTGCAGATTAAAAAAAAAAAAGGAGTTGGCATATTGGAGATGAGATCCAAGAAACTGATTTAAGCAATCCCAGCAAGTTGTCTGTTGCTGAATATCAGAATCTTGTATTGATGGAATGGATAGATTTTTGGAACATAATTTGCTGCTGTCCCTAAAACCACTCTCAGGTTGTACCATAATTCAACTTGCCAAGTGGTGCAAGAATTCCATCCGTTCATCTAGAGCAAGGTGAAGTCGGTAAATAAACCAGGGAGGGATTGATAGTTTTGAGTTACATCCGAACCCAGGGTTATGGTTAAGTGCACCAAGATTTGTAAGCTAACAATAAACCCTGATTTAATGCTTGCTTACAATCTTGGCTTGTTTGGGGGCAAATAATCATAAATCCAGGTTGGAATGTAACTCAAAGCTTCCTGCTTAGAAAGGGAGGGGGGAGAAGCAGGAATGAACAGGCTGCATGCACTAGCTTGCTGCTTGGTCACATTGTGGTTTATTAAGCCAGGAATCCTGGTTTAAGATGATGTCCAAATTTGGCCAATGACTTGTGATCAAGCGGTGTGGCAGGGCAATAGTCCAGCAGTTCCTGAAAGGAAACAGTTTTTTTTAGGCTATCCATTTGGTTCTCGTTTTGGTGTTTAAAGTTTGAACAGTGCAAATGTTTGCATATACCGAGTCCTTTTCTTTAATTCACAGGTTACATAGGTGAATTTGAGATCATTGATGATCATAGGGCTGGGAAGATTGTTGTTAACCTCACAGGCAGACTCAACAAGGTAGGATCTGGCTTCTGCCATTGAACTTAACTTGGAAGATACGATTATCAGATATACTTTTTTAAATGTTTTATTGTGAATATCAACAAAACAGAACAGAAAATACACCATGAGAAAAAAAGGAAACACATTCACACTATATATATATGTGTGTGTGTGTGTGTGTGTATTTGTATATTTGAATATTGTCATTTGCCATCATATGTATCATTCATTTTTTTAAAAAGGGGGGAGAGAGTTATACATAGGTTTCAAGAAAAGCAGACCAAATATCCGTGTATTTATCCACTTGCAAGTTGCGTCTATATAAAACCCATTCCAAAGGTGATCATGTTATTAGGTCCTCAACCCATTGCATTGTGGGAGATGTGGATCTGTCCTTCAATTCCAGTGTCTTTGGGGTCTTATGGTAGGTTGGGGTAAATGCGGGATGTCTTGTCTGGAGGCAGAATTTCTCGGAATCTGATGGACGTAGTTTCTCCTCACGATTGTGTAAATGGGCATGTGGAGGCTTCTGTTACATGGAGGTGGCTGCAGCAGATTCATGATGCAGATGGCTTGAGAGGCAGTTACTGTGATCGGCGAAGTTTAAGGAATGCCAGTGGGTCATTGATGTTGTGAACTGTCCTTTTTTCTAGGATTGTTTAGCTTGGAAAAAAGGAAGCTAAGGGAAGACCTGATAGAGGTCTACAAAATTATGCATGGTGTGGAGAAGGTAGTTACAGAGACATTTTTCTCCCTCTCTCCTAATACTAGAACCCAGTGGGATCATCCCATGTAGCGGATTGGTGGGAGATTCAGGACAGATATAAGGAAATACTTCTTCACACAGCACATAGTTAAACTAGAATTCACTGCTGCGAGATGTGGTGATGGCTACCAATTTGGATGGCCTCAAAAGTGGTTGGATAAATCCCTGGAGGAGAAGGGATGGCTAAGTGCAACCTCCAATATCAGAGGTAGTAAGCCTGTATACACTAGTTGTTGGGGAACGTGGGTGGGAGGGTGCTGTTGCACCAGGTCGTGCTTTGTTGGTCCCTGGTCGACAGCTGGTTGGCCGCTGTGTGAACAGAATGCTGGACTAGATGGGCCCTTGGTCTGATCCAGCATGTGTTTCTAAAGTGGTCAGTCTTTGGCCTTGTCTGTTCCAGTTTGTGCAAACATGTCCCCCCGCTCTTCCTCGGCTTCCTGGTTGTTTCAAAATTTCTAGAATTTTCACATCTCAGCAATGAAACAATACTCCTTGATGAACCCTGAACAGATGTATGAAGAAGCATGGAGTCTTGCAGTCTTGTTTAATATCCTAGTCCTGTTTTTGTGTCCTGCTGGGAGGCAGATTTCTCTCCTCTGGCTTGATTGCTACATTTAGAGGCTGAAATGACTTCTTTTCTTACTGTGGTTCTCTGCCACTCAGCTAGAAGACTTTTTTCAGAAGTAGTCAGTTTGTTTCATTGCCTTCAAAGCAAATCAGTTGCGTCAATTCCAGACCTAATTTTCTACAAATAAACGCACGAAACAAAAATCCAAGTGTGGACAGGGTGAAATTCAATACATTCATGTCAAGGTATTGAACCATTTCTTATTGAAGTAATAGAATCTAAACAACAGCAAGCAAAATACCTTTATTGAGACCAAATGAAAGCAACAAAATAGGGAAGCCTTTGAGTCTCCCAGAACTCTTCTCAAGGCAGGATGATAAAATATGGAAAGAGCACTGAACCAGTCACATCTTTCTCTCTTCTTCCCATCCTTCCTCCCCCTTTTTAATAATAATAAAAATATTTATTTCTTCCCGGCTCTCCCTCTGGATCGAGGCGGAGAACAACATTAAAAGCAAATGATAGAAAATACATAAAACTGATTAAAAACATATAAAAACTAATACATTATTAAAATACCAATAAAACTCTTAAAATTTGACTGGGTAGGCCTGCCAGAAGAGATCAGGCTTTATAGCTCTATAGCTTTTTTAAAATCCAGAAGACTGTTAAGTTGGCGACTCTCTCCCAGCAGGCCCTTACACAGTCAGGAAGAGCTTCATAAAATCCCAAAACTTCACTATTCTGTTCCCAATAGAAGTACTGCACAACCTTCATAATCCAGCGGAAAGCAAAGGTGACTCAGTTTTAACGAGCCTAAGCAGAAATTGCTGTTGATGGTACCAAATGTGTGGGCAGGCCGCGCCAAGCAAAAACCTTGTTTTGCTTCAACCTGTCCTCCGAATGGAAAGTTCCATGATGAACTAGAAATTGAATTCTGGGATAATTTTGGAATAGTTCTCACCTCTAGGACTGGGATTGTGCTTATGAAATTTAAAATGTTAATATCGCTGATGAAACAAAAGGAGTACAATGGCTGTGTAAATAATAGTGTCAATGTCTCTCTCCCCCCCCCCCCCCCTTTGCTTTGTTTGATAGTGCGGTGTGATCAGTCCCAGATTTGATGTCCAGCTGAAAGATTTGGAAAAATGGCAGAACAACTTGCTGCCCTCACGTCAGTTTGGGTAAGTGTTAGCTGTGCAGAACTGAGCTGCTGAAGCTTGTGATGAGGATGTATTGCGAATTCTGCCCTGGCTACTCCTCTGTTATCAGCTCCACAGGGCAGGAAAGCAATGTGTGTGGCTGTTAAAAGGGTGTCGATTCCATCCGGTAGCAAGCACTGTCATGGAAATTCATCACTTTGGAGACAAAGTCAGCCCAATTGACGCTTTGTTGCTTTTCGTTGAATCCGTATGCCGGCGATCTATGATCCTATAATTTAATTTCCACGTTTGTCAAATAGCTGGCTTTGCGAAATTCAAATTATGCATTTAGTGTTTGAGCTGGGTGTATTTTCTGAAGCGAGGTTGGAATTCCTCTTTCTGAATTTGCATTCTTCTTCCTCTTTTCATAGGTACATTGTGCTGACCACATCAGCGGGCATCATGGACCACGAGGAAGCCAGGCGGAAACACACAGGAGGGAAAATCCTGGGATTCTTTTTCTAAACTTGTAAAAAAAACAGGCAGACTAATAAATAGTTCAAACGGACTGTTTGCAGGCAGCGTCTTAAAAGTTAAATCTTTCTGCTGTGGCCACTTGGCAGGTGCACGCAAAATCTTAAAATATTTTCCGGCAGGTATACAACCTGGATTGTCTTCTCTGTCGCACTGCTTATATAGAATGAACAAACATGCCTGTGTTCCAAAACATTAAGAGAAGAATGATACGTAGTGTAAGAATAAGTCTGCGACTTGGTTTCTATAAATTTTGCAGTTTCTGGTCTTTATCTGTCTCTCTCCCCCCCCCAATAGAGACACACCTTTCACCCCACCACACGTTGATGTAGGGGTCGGCTGAGAGGTGACTGCCTCCAAGGACACCCAATGAGCTTTATGACAAAGGATGGAATTGAGTCTCAAGTATTCCTGTTCAGAGTCCACCCTCTAATCTCTTGACGCCGCATTAATTTGGTTGGCAGAAATGGCTTCTTGCGTTGGAGTCTGAGGAACACTGACAACTGTGTCACCAAAACTTGATATGTTTTCCCTCAAACTCTCAATAAGGGAATCACTGGTGTAGGGAGAGAGAGAGTTGGGGGTTTAGTTCCATGATTGGAAGTTCTAGATCCTCCGGGATCGGTTTTACTATGGCTCTGCCAGTATGTCATAGGACCGATGCAGGGTCTGGTGCGCTTTGTTGGTTTTCTCTCCCAGGAGCAGAGACGATGGTTTGGAAGAGTCTGGGGGACCTGGGGGGGGGGTAGCATTGAGTGCTTGTTTGGAGAATGGTGGATGTTCAGGTCCTCCCTCTGGCTCAGTATGTTTCATATCCATCATGCAGCCCTGTCCTACTGCCCTTTCCGTGCCTGGTGCCAACCGAGCTGAAAACAAAGCAGTTTTAAAGCGTTTTTCATTCGTCATCGCTCGTTAGCATCCTAAAATTATGCAGGTTTCTTGCCTATGGACACCTCTGTGACATGCTCTTTTCATGCAGGAGACTAAAACTCCCAGGGAAGGGGGTAAGTATCATCCAACTTGAACAAACGGGGGAAAAAATGTTAGCGCCATTTGTGGATTTCCAGGAATAGTCAACGGGAGGCACGAAGATTGGATTTCCAAATCGAGATTTGCGTCGGAGTTGAAGCAGGCAGCCTCCAAATCAGGCGTTTTCTGCATTGAATCTCGTGGCAAGTGCATACCTCTAGTTTGCAGCATTGAGAAAAAGCTGTAAAGAGGTCGGGTGGGGGTGGGGGAACCTTCAAAACATCCTAATGAGGATTGAGCATGCTCAGTGGCCATTGAATGTTGACTTGCAGTTGTGTGGGGGGAACCTGGCGAAGGGGAACGGATTGGAGTGTCACAGAGGAGGGCGTGGCTGGCTGGAGTGCTCCACCCTGCAGTACTAAATTTCCAGTCCTGCTTATTCACAGTCGCGATTCAGTTCCTAGAACCAATGAGGGGCCAGAGAAAGGCCTGAAATACTGGCTGAATTCAGACAACACAATAAGCAATTGGGGGGGGGGGGGGGGGACAATCGTCAGTTGTATTGACTATCATGTCCGAATGCTGCCATAGTCAACTCAGCGCTGATCCTAATCCACACCACGGTTGATTATTTATTACCATGTTGTGTGGGGAGTACCCCCTAGATGAACAACCGTAAAGTTGATTATTACCCCACTATTGACTATCGTGTTGTCCAAATTCAGCCACTGTGCTTCATGACAACATGGCAAGATATTTGATGCTTTTTCTTTCTCCTAATCTGATTGCCTGTTAGCAAGCACTGTCCTAAAAAACCCACCAAAATCCTTGTCCACCTGTTCATAGTTTTTGAACCTTGTCCGGATTTGAGCCTGCTTTTGCTTCCAATTCTGCTTTCAGGTCTGCCCTAAGTGTTCTTAAACCCTGCCTGTCTTGGATCCGATTCTGTCCTTCATGTGATAGCTGTATTTATTTATTTATTTATTGCATTTCTATACCGCCCAATAGCTGAAGCTTGCTGGGCGGTTTCCAAAAATTTAAACCATGAAAACCATTCAAAATACAAAACAACAGTATAAAAAACAGTATAAAATACAATGTAAAAGCACAACCACAATAAAATTGAGCAGCAATGCAGAATACCGATTTAAAATACAAATTTAAAACAGCAAAGTTAAAAATTAAGTGTTAAAATACTGAGAAAATAAAAGGTCTTCACCTGGTGTCTAAAGGAGTATAATTGTAGGTGCCAGGTGAACATTTCTGGGGAGCTCATTCCACAGCCGGGGTGCCACAGCAGGGAAGGCCCTCCTGGTAGTCACCTGCCTCACTTCTTTTGGCAGGGGCTTACCCAGAAGGACCCCTGAGGATGATCTTCGTGTCCGGGCAGGTACAAATGGGAGGAGGCGTTCCTTCAGATAGCCTGGCCCCAATTCGTTTAGGGCTTTGAATGTTAATACCAGCACTTTGGATCGGGCCCGGACCTGGACTGGCAGCCAGTGAAGCTGGAAAAGGACTGGCATGATGTGGTCTCATTGGCCAGTCCCTGTTAGCAAATGTGCTGCCCTGTTTTGTACCAGCTGAAGTTTCTGGACTGTTTTCAAAGGCAGACGCATGTATAATGCATTGCAGTAATCCAGACAAGAGGTTATCACAGCACGGATAACTAGCTAGGCTATCCAGATAAGGGCATAGCTGGTATATCAGCCTAAGCTGATAAAAGGTGCTCTCTGCCACTGAGTTCATTTGCGACCCAAGTGACAGTTCTGGATCCAAGAGCACCCCCAAACTATGAACCTGATCCTTTAGGGGGAATGCAACCCCCTCCAGAACAGGTTGAACATCTAGCTGGACAGACGAACCACCCGCTAACAGTACCTCCATCTTGTCTGGATTGAGTCTCTGTTGGCCCTCATCCAGTCCATTACCGTGCCCAGGCACTGATTCAGAACAGCCACTGCCTCCCCTGAGTTTGATGAGAAGGAAAGGTAGAGCTGGGTGTCATCTGCATATTGATGACACCTCAGCCCACATCTCCGGATAACCTCTCCCAGCGGTTTCATGTAAATGTTGAATGGCATAGAGGATAAAATAGAGCCTTATGGAAACCCATGGCCTAGATGCCATGGCACAGAGCAATAATCCCCCAGTACCACCTTCTGGAATCGGCCATCCAAGTAGGAGTGGAACCACTGCAGCGTAGTGCCTCCAACTCCCAGCCCAGACAACCTATCCAGAAGGATACCATGGTTGATGGTGTTGAAAGCCACTGAGAGGTCCAAGAAAATCAACAGGGTCGCACTCCCCCTGTCCCTCTCCCGGCAAAGGTCATCCCACAGGGCGACCAAGGCAGTTTCCATTCCAAAACCAGGCCTGAAGCCTGATTGAAATGGATCTAGATAATCCGTTTCATTCAAGAGTGCCTGGAATTGTCCTGCAGCCCACCCGCTCAAGCACCTTGCCCAGGAAGGGGCTGTTAGCCACTGGCCTATAATTGTTATCATCCTCTGAGTCCAGGTTAGGCTTTTTCAGGAGTGGTCTGAAGAGCACAAGCGTTGCATGCAGAAGGTCCCAGGTTCAATCCCAGGCATCTCCAGGTAGAGTTGCGGAAGACTTCTGTCCAAGGCCCGTCTTAACAGAAATTGAAGGGAAAGGACGACAGAGTGGCTAAAAGTCTCCTCGAAGCCCTCTTGGCTTTCACACATCAATCTGGTAGCATGGTTCTTAGACATCCAATCTCATCTCTGCTATGGATAGTCTTGAACATTCACCCTCCACCACAGCAGGAAACCTTGTTTTGCTTATGGATGAGCAACAGTGAGGAGATGTGATTGTACTTTGCTGTAGATTGGAAACCGATACTTGTTTTCTTAGTTATTTTACATTTCTGCCACTGTGGGGTTCATCTTCTATTGGTGACCCTTCCACTCAACCCCTTTAGCTAACTGCTTCTTATTAACATGGGAAAATTGTGGATTTCAAAAATTCCGCATATTCTTTTAAACCATTTATACTCCGCCTTTCTGAAGGATTGCTCAAGGACGGTAATGGATAAAAACCAAACGTGGCGTGAACCATTTCAAACAATGCTTCCGACGCGATACTCAAACGGCAGCAGAAAGCAACAGAGAACATAAGAGCCCTGCTAGATAAGACCGAGGGTCCATCTAGGAGTCTGTTCAACTAGCTGTCGGCCAGGGACCCAAAAGCAGGACACGGTGCAACAGCACTCTCCCACCCATGTTCCCCAGCAACTGCGATATGCCTCTGATACTGGAGGTTGCACTTAGCCATCCGATTCCAAACAGATGGCTCAAACCCCCCCAATTTGGCAAGACGACCATTCAGGGCCCTGATGCCTTCTGAAAAGGGAAGGTTTTTAACCAACTTGCAGAAGTCCGTTAGGCAGGTGGCGAGATGGTCTTTCCTTGGAAGGATTTCCAAAGCCTCAGCAAAGTTTCTCTAACCGTTCATTTATCACAGTCCATATTTAAAAATATCTTTAAGTGGTGTCTCTAAATAACGTACCTTAAAATATCTCTAGTTTCTGCTCCCCTCTGTGGGATTGGAAGACACCAATCCCCTCTTTGCTCTTCTTCTTCATACTCCAAAGTACCGGGAGGGATACCTCATTGCAGAAACGACACGGACCTAAGCCAGAGGAGCTCTTCATTCCAATCATACCCATTATCACCCTCTCATAGGTTGGAATGCAGCCTGTTTACTTTCCGAATGACTGTGTGGTTTCCCCTGGTGATCTTTGGGACACAGCTTCTGGGGTGATTCAAAACTAGCCAAAGCGAAGAGACTTGATAAATATATATCAGGAGTAACCTGTCATTGGGAAGTACTATGCAACCCTGCTGCCAAACAGGTCCAGTTCCAGCTGCCAAACAGGTCCAGTTCCAGCAGAGGGTGCTCTCGGCTTATAAAAGGGTCTGAGAAAGACCGGGACTTCCATATTTTTTTGTGCTAGAGGTGACTTCAAAGATTTTCAGCTGCTTTCCAGGATCCGCCATAGCGCTGAGTCCAAAGCTCGACTTCGCAAAATAACAACAAAAGGGTCATGCTTTTGTAGAGATCAAAGAGGTTTTTGTTCAAGCAGGGTTGGACCATATATAACCGAAATCCCCTGGTCCAGATGGAGATGAATCTGCTTACTCTCTTCAGTTCTTTCCATCCGCTGGAGAATCCAGAGTTGTCCTTGAAGTCTGTAACCAGATTTCTGTGGGCTCTTGAACGAGGCAGCATCAATGAGCCCCTCTCCATTTGTGAGTCCACCTTCTCAACATCATTGTTTTATCAGAACTCTGCTTTAAAAAACCCCCGACTCTTTTATTCTATCTGTTGTTTACTGCTTTGAAACCTTTCGGATGTGGAGTGGTCTATACATATTATAAATAAATACATTGTCACCAAAGGCTACTGCTCCTCGGTTTGCATATAGCACTTTATTACAAACCTAGAAAATATCTGTAACCAGTGGAGAGTTAAAACAACAGGATAGATATAGATATAGATAGATAGATTTGCTTGAATGGGGACTAAACCCAGACAGGCGGTGATTCAGATCATTAGGTAAGGTTTAGCAATGTTGCCTGTTACAGAAGGATGAAGTTCCCTGAAATAATCCAGACCTGGCTACCCTCTGAGTTGTGGCTTCCAAATCGTGCCAATTTCTCTCTCGGTCCCATAGTCTTCATCGATAGTGCATTCCTTTAAATGTCACTCAAGAGCCAGAAGGACGCGGTACGACCACAGGGGAGGAAATGAATGATCGTCTCAAAGTTAAGCACAGAAGAGTAGAACGAAAAGAGCTGATGTCATCCCGTGAAATTTCCTTGTGCCATACCTACAGATCAAAGCCCCTCAAAGAGAGGGTCATCTTGGTCCAGGAAGACACCAAAAGGGAAGCTTATTGAAAAGACTGATGGTGGGATGGGTCAAGAGGATTGGGATCTATCTATAGATGTGGATCCAGTCTCTCATGAGATTTAAGTTGCCCTACTTACCAGGGCAATCCTTATGGAATGCCATACAGTCCAATACTGACTGTATTGGATTGCATTGGATTTTACTGCATCGTTTGAAGTTGTGTATCTCTTTTAAGAACCATGATGGACCAATTTTTTAAAAAACAGTGATTTAGAAATACCTTAAATAAATAATGGTAAGTAAATAAACTTGCCATATAGCCCTGTTCAGGTGTTTAGAATCTGAGGGTGCTGGAAGGGTGAAGAGGGCTATTGAGAATGTATGGGGTAACTCTGCTCCTTAGATGCTGATACACATCCTGGTCTTGTACAACTCAGGACCACAATACCTGATGGAGTGCCTCTCCTGGCAAGAACCTATTCCTACACTATGCACAACATCTGAGTGCCTCTTCTGAGTGAGGTTCGGAGGACGGCAGCAAGGAAGAGTACCTTCTTGGTGGTGGCCCCTCTGATTGTGGAACATTCTCCCCAATGAGGTCCACCTAGTGCCAACATTGCCATCTTATTGATGTCAAGTGAAGACTTTCCTCTACTCCTAGGCATTTGACTGCACATGACGGGGCTTTTTATCAGTAGCCGTTTCATCGGCTCTTGGTAAGTTGATCGTTATCTGTTTTTAGCCATTTCAATTTTTAAAAATAGTTTTATATGTTAAAAGTTTGATATGATGTTCTACCATGTTGCATTTTAGGGTTTTAATTTTTATGAACTGCACAGAGAGCTTTCGCTGTTATATAAGAGCATAAGAAGAACCATGCTGGGTCAGACCAAGGTTTCATCTAGTCCAGCGTTCTGTTTACCTCTGCATTGTCATGGACAGACCATTTTCTGGTCAGGGTTAGTATCACGGCTACCACCCACCCCTGCAGGGGTGGTGGACCTATTAAGATGGTCCACCCTCGAAGGCTGATGGATCCTTTTGGATTCCAGAAGGCCTTGGAGGGATCTATGGCAGGTATCGTCTACGATCCTGTAGAAGCCCTGGTCAATAGATGGAATCAAGACCTAACTAGGGCTATCGACACGATTGCCCCCAAACGTCCTCTCCGGCCCGCTTCTAACAGGGCGCCCTGGTATACGGAAGACCTCAGGGAGTTGAAGCGGAAAGGACGACGACTGGAGCACCGATGGCGGAAAACTCGACTTATATTCGATAAGACACGACATAGAGAACATCTTCGTTCCTATGGGGTGGCAATACGTGCAGCGAAGAAAGCTTTCTTCTCTGCATGCATTGCGTCTGCGAATTCGCGTCCAGTAGAACTGTTCAGGGTGGTGAGGGGTCTAACCCGGGCACCCTCCCCCCTGAACCCGATTTTAGAGCCTTCGGTAGTTCGCTGTGATGCCTTTAACGATCATTTCACAGATAAAATCTCTCGGATAAGAGCCGACTTAGATGCTGTCATTATAGCAGAAGCTGACAATGGAGTGTCCAGCAACTCCGCGAGTAGAATTACACTGGATCAGTTTCAGTCGGTTAGTACCGAGGACGTGGACAAGCTGCTTGGTCGAGTGAGGAGGACGACTTACCCTCTCGATCCCTGTCCTTCTTGGCTGGTCGCCCAGGGAGGAGATGCAGTTAGATCACAATTACAATATATTATTAATGCATCTCTCAGGGAGGGGAGTTTTCCATCATGTTTAAAAGAAGCGGTAGTACGGCCGCTTCTAAAAAAGCCCTCCCTGGATCCCCTGGACTTTAATAACTATAGGCCAGTATCAAATCTTCCATTTTTGGGCAAGGTGATCGAGAGGGCAGTTGCCTTCCAACTGCAAGCAGTTTTGGATGATACAGATTTTCTAGACCCATTTCAAACTGGCTTCAGAGCAGGATATGGAGTTGAGACTGCTATGGTCGCCTTAGTGGATGATCTACGCTTAAGTATTGACAGGGGGAGTGTGTCCCTGTTGGTACTCCTGGACCTCTCAGCGGCTTTCGATACCATCGACCATAGTATCCTTCTGGAACACCTGAGGGAATTGGGATTCGGGGGCACTGTACTTCAGTGGTTCCGGTCCTACCTCTCGGGCAGGTTCCAGATGGTGATGCTTGGGGATAGTTGCTCTTCAAAGAAGGAGCAGCTATGTGGTGTACCACAAGGTGCCATCCTATCCCCAATGCTGTTTAACATCTACATGAAACCGCTGGGAGAGATCATCCAGAGTCATGGGGCGGGGTACTATCAATATGCTGATGACACCCAAATATATTTCTCTATGCCTTTGACAACAGCGTCAGCTAAGGATAGTGTGTCTCCTCTGAATGAATGCTTGGAGGCGGTAATGGGCTGGATGAGGAAAAACAAACTGAAGCTGAATCCAGACAAGACGGAGGTGCTTACTGTCAAGGGCCACAACCTGGGGTTGGAGGTGTGTCAACCAGTTCTGGATGGGGTTACACTCTCCCTGAAAGGCTGTGTTCGCAGCTTGGGGGTGCTCCTGGATCCGTCGCTCCAAATGACAGCTCAGATAGATGCGACTGCCAGGAGTGCCTACTATCAGCTTCGGCTGATATGCCAGCTGCGCCCCTTCCTAGAGTTGGAAGACCTAAAATCAGTAGTGCACATGCTGGTAACTTCAAGGCTCGACTTCTGCAATGCGCTGTACATAGGGCTACCTCTGTACCTAGTCCGGAAACTTCAACTAGTTCAAAATATGGCAGCCAGGTTGGTCACCGGTACATCTAGGAGTGACCACATTACACCAGTTTTAAAATCTCTTCACTGGCTGCCAATCAGTTTCTGGGCAAAGTACAAAGTGTTGGTTATTACCTTTAAAGCCCTACATGGTTTGGGTCCAGGTTACCTACGGGATTGCCTTCTCCCATACAATCCCCACCCCGCACGCTCAGGTCCTCTGGGAAGAATTTACTACAGTCAATAAGAACTAGACTGACAACCGTTACCCAGAGGACCTTCTCTTCTGCCGCTCCCAGATTGTGGAATGACCTGTCGGGAGAGATTCACCAGCTCACCAGTCTTCAGGAATTTAAAAGATCTATAAAGACTGATCTCTTCCGGCAGGCCTACCCAGATGAATTTTAAAGTGTTTTATTGGTATTTTAATGATGTATTTGTTTTATTTGCTTTTAATCAGTTTTGTATTTTATGTTTAATGCTGTTCCCCGCCTCGATCCGTTGGGATAGGCGGGTAATAAATATTTATTATTATTATTATTATTATTATTATTATTATTATTATTATTATTAGCAGATCCACACATCCATACTCACCTTGCACCCATTTACACATCAGCTGGAAGCTGATCTCTGGAACCCTGGAATCTCCTCCATGCATTCAGTAGCTATGGGTGCCAAATGCCTGAATAGGGCTACACACTGAGGTACATTGCAAAGAATTGGATTCTTAGAGCTGATTCTGCAAGGCAATTTGTATTCTTATGACCATGAGCTGAGGTTTTTTTTTTTTTAAAGAAGTGATGATTATTCTGCTCAATTATTGCCTATCTATCTTAAGTCTAACATTCATTTGGATTCAGTGTGTGTGTGTGTGTCTTAAAACCATTTCTAATTGAGGGCAAAATCCATTGTCGGTTCAGGATACAGTTGGTGCAATTTATCTTAATCGGTAAAATGTTCATCCAGGATAGCATTATGCTTTGTAGTATGCAAAGAAGATGCGTATTAAGCATTGAAGCATTGATGCCTGGCCTATAAATCCACAACTCTGTTGATATTTGGGTAGGGCAGATGTTTCTTTAGGAAACAAGGAAGGAATTGCTTGGAAAAGCAGATGTTGATAAACGTGCAATTTAAGCATCCTACAAGGCAGCTTCTTAGCTTGCTGAAGTCCATGGTTTTGTTTGTGTTTAGGATTTGAGCAGTATAGTGCAGGTTGTACAACCTTAGGCTGTGGGGGCCAAATCCGTCCCTTCGTTGTGCAACGGATTGTCAAGTGTTTTATCGCCTTTTCTTCAGTCTTTTCCCCAGGCTGGTGGTTGTATCATAAAAGCCTCATCTTGAAGTACCCAGGGGGTCATTTGCCCCTGCTTTGTTTCCGTATAATAGCAGCATAATAGTCACTGTGTGAACACACTCTCTGTTTTAGCACTAGTACAAGCTGATTTGGGTTTGCCTTCAGAAAGTAAAAGATTATAATTCAAAATTTTGTTGTTTCAGCTGATTAAGGGGCTCATTCTCTAAGCAGCGGTGAACAGGTGATTTTTTAAAAATATATATTATTTTAAGGAAGTGTTGCGTCTCTTCCAAAGAGCATTTGTCACATACTAACAATCTGAATTTGCTTAATTCTATCTTTTTCTGTTTTTTTTTTCTAGCACTACTTGCCATTATATAAAACCATCACGTCATGTTATAGCTGTTAAGAAATCAGGGCGGCACTTGGCTGAATAGCTTGGGATACGATGATGACAAACGGCAAATATATCCGTCAAGGCCTTTCCGCAACTGAAAAGAGAGTGAGGAAGTTAAGACTGTTTCATCTCAACAATGCTATTGATAAGCGAGTCTGTATCAGAAGGACGCAGGCCAGAGAATTGGGAGAAGAGACACATCAAGGGAAACCCAGTGTTTTTGATTAAAACGGCATGATTGTTGCATCAAGTGATCTCTTTTTTATGACTTCCCCGAGAAATGAAAGAGATAAATGCTATAAATGGTTGCTCCTCTTCTTCAGACTGGACCATCCACAATGCATCTCTGTTAAAAGATAGTCATGATGAAGACGGGCATAATGTCCTACTTATACATTAGAGGGGAGGAGGGAGAAACACAAAATTATGCACACTTGAAAAGATGACACCTAATCTAATAAACCGCTTCAAATAAGTATTTTATTTAACTGTAGTATGCATTGTATATACAGCTTAAACGCAGCGTTTAAACCAACTTGTGGCCTTCCAGATGTTTCGGCCTACAACTCCCACAAGCCCTAGCAACGTCGACAATGGTGCGGGATAAAGGGAGTTGTAGGTCAAAACAGGCTGGTCATCCCCAGTTTAAATTATGTTTAAGACCCGGTGCAACAAACTTTATGCAGAAATAGCAACCCATAACAGCCTCAACAATCAAAATTTACCCTCCACACTGGAGGACTTGTTGCGTGTCCCCTCTCCTAGAGAGGTGAGGTTGGTGGGTGCTTATAACAGGGCCTTTTGCGTAGCAGCACCCCAGTTATGGAATGCCTTCTCCTTGAAGTCCTTTAGACAGCGGATGAAAATGATATTGTTCCATGGAACTTTTAATTAACTAATTTGATTTATACACCACCTTTTTACCAAGAAAATAGCACACAAGGTGGCTAGTAATTAATGATTCTCTTTGGTTTTTATCATTGACTTCTGATGTATATGTATTAGGGATGTGCACTGGATCGGACCCGATCCACGATCCGAGTCCGGTCCAGTGGGAAATCGGATAAATTATCCGATTTCCGATCCCGCAGCTGGATCGGCCGATCCAATCCGAACCGGTCCGAAAAAGCTCCGAACCGGTTCGGCGGATCGGCGGATCGGCGGGCGCCCACTGGCGCCCACCGCCGCTTCCATTGGCGGGCGCCAGCGGGCGCCCGCCGATGAAAGTGGACAGCGGGGGGGGGAGGAGGGGGGCACTTACCTTCTCGGCCCGGTGGCTCCCGTCCGGCGCCGGCGCCTACTACTACTAGCAGGCTCCGCGGCCTGCTCTAGGGTGGCGCGCCGGGTGATGTCATCACCCGGCGCGCTACTCTAGAGCAGGCCGCGGAGCCTGCTGGTAGTAGTAGGCGCCGGCGCCGGACGGGAGCCACCGGGCCGGGAAGGTAAGGAGGGGGTGCGTGGAGGGGAGGAGGGGGCGCGCGGAGGGGGGAGGGGGGAGGGGGGCCCTTACCTTTCCGGCCCGGCGGCTCCCGTCCGGCGCCGGCGCCTACTATTCCCAGCAGGCTCCGCGGCCTGCTCTAGGATGGCGCGCCGGGTGATGTCATCACCCGGCGCGCTACTCTAGAGCAGGCCGCGGAGCCTGCTGGAAGTAGTAGGCGCCGGCGCCGGACGGGAGCCGCCGGGCCGGAAAGGTAAGGAGGGGGTGCGTGGAGGGGAGGAGGGGGCGCGCGGAGGGGGGAGGGGGGAGGAGGGGGCGCGCGGAGGGGGGGAGGGGGGAGGGGGGCCCTTACCTTTCCGGCCCGGCGGCTCCCGTCCGGCGCCGGCGCCTACTACTACCAGCAGGCTCCGCGGCCTGCTCCAGGGTGGCGCGCCGGGTGATGTCATCACCCGGCGCGCTACTCGAGAGTAGGCCGCGGAGCCCGCTGGTAGTAGCCGCCGGCGCCGGACGTGCCGAGAAGGTAAGTGGCGGGGAAGGGGGCTTACCCCCCCCCCGGAGCCGTCCGCTTCTATCCGCTGGCGCCCGCGGGCGCCAGCGGATGGAAGCAGGCGGCCCCAGGGGGGGTAGGGAGCGCGGGGGAGGGGGTTTACCTGCCGGGGCCGTCCACAGCGGACGGCCCCGGGGGGGGGAGGGAGTTAGGCCCCCCCTTACCCACCCGCCGCCATTTTTTCCTCATAGACTTGCATTGCAATGCAAGTCTATGGGGAAAAAAATGGCGGCCGATCCAAAAATTTCCGATTTTTGGATCGGGATCGGACTCGATCCGGTCCGGGGGGCCTCCGATTTTGTCCGAACCGGTCCGGGACAAAATTGGAGGTCCCGATCCGGGTCCCGATCCGATCCGGGGGGTCCGTGCACACCCCTAATATGTATGTGTTTCTTTTATGGTACATTTACCTCGAGCACTTGTTGATATAAAAATATCCTAAATACATAAATATGTATCACACTCATACGAAGAACAACCCCTTAAAGTGCAACCCTAACCTCTCTGTTCAGAAGTAAGCCCTGTTGAGGTCAATGGGACTTACTCCCACGTAAATGTATACAACAGAATCTCTTTCATTTCTATTTCATATAAGTTTTCAGGGGTGGACGGAGTCAAAGACAAAAGTACTACTTTGGATTGTGTCTGTAGCCATCCCGGCCCCTTCATAAAGCGGTCTTTTTTTTCCGATTCCTTTGCCATCAACAACACACAGTGTCTTTTGTCTCCAGGCCTGTGTGAAGTATTTGACCAGCTAGCCTGACCTTTCACTTCTCTCACGGAAAGGGTACTGTTCCTCAAGATGCTATTGCGGGCAATTTTCTCCCAGTCAGGATAAGTGGGACACTACATGCCAGATGAAAACAGGCAACCATTTGATTGGTTCTTTCAAACTCGCGAACAGACCTGGCTTCCCACGGATTCTTATTAACCCTTCATTTGATATGGAGAAGTCTTCACGGAAATGTACACTGCTGTCAAATTTGGATAGGGTGTGCCAGCCTGGTTTGATTGAAGCCGTAGGGGCTAGTAATGGCTCCTGTCATGGCTTCAAACTGAATGGGCTGCAAAGCTCTGTGTTGGTTAGAGAAGTCTGCCTCTAGTGGCAGGTGTTGTAACTGCAGGCTTCAACCACATGGACACATTAAAATGAATTAAAATGCATTATTGTATTTTAAAAACAAAATAACCCCAAGGTGCACACCTTTACAGTCCCCTTGGTAAGCACACCATGTTTCAGGCATCCGGGTTTCACAGTCTCAGTTTTATGGCGCTAATGGCTGGCCGGCTGGACTGAAAGACAGACAGACATCCTAATTTAAGAACACAGGTGAAATTCTAGAGGAGGTGGGTTCATTTGCCACAATGCAAAGGAGCGCCATGCATGTGAGGAAAAGTTACTTGCCTGCGAATCTTGATTCGAGGCTTTCATGATAGCAAAACAGCGGGTGACGTCAGGTCAAGCCAGGTGTATTGATACACCCCCCCCCCCGTTCCTGTAATTACTGCATTCAAAGTGGGTTCGCAAGGGCTATGAAGGCAATCATATTCTGAAACAATCCAGTTCATCACAAACATGAATAAATCATCAAAACCAAATTACCGAAGAAACACTTTCAATAATTAATACAATAATGCTGAGTTCCCAACAATCCGTCGTGGTGCTAGAATCAGACAATAAGGATGGATCGAAAACGCGAAAGAGCGAGTCCAATCTCTTTGTTTGGAAACAGTGTCATTTGTCTCTTGCCTGAAGGGGTGGGGGCATTTTCTGAGACTTTTTTTGGGTGGGTGGGTCGGTGGGTGGGAGAAGCGTAAATAGATTTTAGGGTGCCGACTTACCGTGCGAGACGGGTGCAGAACCTCTTCGAAACCTGGGACCTTCTGCATGGAAAGTGGCCTACCATTTTGGGGGCCACCTTCCAGGGGTGTGTGGGGCCGCAGGCAAAGTGGGTGTGGCCAATTGCAGAAGGGGCAGGGCCAAAACACCACAAATCCCAGCGTGTTAGAACAGAAGAAGAGCCCTGCTGGATCAGATCAAGCCCCATCTTAGTCCAGCACTCTGTCCCACAGTGGCCAACCAGCGTTTTAGCTTTCAGCCCTCTCTGCCAGTAATCATGCTTTGGAGGAGGCATTTCAATCATTTAGAAAGGAGAAAAAAATTGTACCGAAGTCAGAAAACCACAAAATGATTGCTTTTTGGAGAAAAGGAGGTGCGGCCGAGGGAAAGGGGTGGTGGCTATTTGGGGACCCCAAGACGGGCAGGATATGGCCTTCAGTGCTGAGATTTTGCACCCTGGAAATAAGACAAGGAAGCATTTGTGGTCTTCCTTTTACTTAAAAAAAAGAAATCTTCAAGTGGCGGTGATGTAAGTAGCAGAGGCAATAGATGTAACAATACATCATGACCAGCATTTATGGCTGGACAGCCCTCTTTATTGATTTATTTATTAACAACCCAGCTGGGAAAGATGCTAAGTCACAATGTGGCATCGTCCCCCTGGGGACATTCTATTAGCAGTTAGGAATGGCGCCAGACTGATGCTTATTTCAGCTCTGCCAGATGTTTTTAGTTAAAAAAAAAAAAGACTGAGAATAACCTCTGCCACCTTGTCTAACATGGTAAGCCTGCCCTGCCAAAATATTAGGATCCGTTGCCTGAGGTGGCTGCCTCACTCTGCCTAATGGAAGGGCTGGCCCCAGCCAATGCCTTAGAGCTTAGGCAAAAGTACTATGCTCAAAGGGCTGTGCTGCAGTTTCAGGCACGAACGTGGAATCTGAACTGAAGAGGGCTGATTTGGCCCACTTTGGTACAAATCTGGGTCGGGACCGAACCGGGCCGAGGCAGTCCAGAGCAGATTGGATTGGGTCTGAAGCCATTTGGGCTGCCTTGGCCCAATCTGGGAGGATGCTGACCTGTCGACCCCCACCTGCCCATTGGACTTACCTGACTCATCCAGCAGCTGCTCAGTGGGCAACCAGGAAAGCCAGGGCGCGAAGCTGACTGGGAGTCCTTTGGACTCCCTCCCTGCTCACCCCCTGACCTGGAACCCTCTACCCCTGCCCTCAGGTTGTCCCAAGCCTGAAGCAGCCCAAGTCAGATTGGGGCTGATTCGGAAGCTCCGAATCAGCCACCGAAGCAAATCAGGCAATCTCTGCACAGCCCTAATGCTAATGCGAAGTGAAAAAAAATAGCAAATTTTACTTGCTGATACTTGATGAGTGGTGTTTCATTCTTTTAAAGCACAGTGAACTAATGGCTCTGTGGTTGTGTATAACAAGGTTAGGAGGATAATTAACAATACCCCCTCATGAAGGAGCCACACAAAGATATGCAGCCCTGGTAATAAATGAACAGAGAGGTAAAGTAACTTTTCACAGTAATTTAAGCATAGCAGTGCTCTGGCCCCAGTGGGAATTTTTAGCGCACATATTTCGGAGGGGAAAACAGCCCAATCAACGGGAAAGAGAAGAGACCGTGCGCCAAGCCAGGCCAAAGTGAAGGATGACATTTTGAAAAGTGAATAGGAAGAAACCATTCGATGTAGGAGAATCAAGAAGACTATATTTGTCCGAAGCTAAAATAGCTGCCTTTGATTCATATCAAAGCAGATGCTACTGAGTTGTGGAAGATGGCTACATGCGTTGGATATTTTTGCCGTTATAGTATCTCTTTGAAGCAATTGTGAGAAGGGGAAAATCCGATTAAATTGTTAAAAGGGAGACGGAGATGTAGGAAATCTATTAATATATTGATCTGAGAGACTGGCGGTGCAGTCTTATACATATCGACTCATGTAGACAGTGGAGGCTGGTGGCTCCTATTTTGGTTGGGCTGTGAATCTATTCTGCGTTTCAGTCAGAACCAGCCAGAATTCTACAGGAGCTGTGCAAGGTGCTGAACCTATTTTGGGGAGGTCACTTAAAGCCATCAGGACTAGTAGCTATTGATAGACTTCTCCAAGAATTTGTCTAACTCGCCTTTCAAGCCATCCAAATTGGTGGCCATCACTACGGCCAGATGTACACCAAGCAGGATATGACACTTTGAAAACAGTTTGACAACTGTATATGGAATGTGTCCTGGGCCCCAACAGTTGTCACTACTATTATAAACCATTTTAAACCAGTAGTGTAGATCCTGCCTTCGAATTGTGACAGCAAATTCCATAGTTTGACTCTGCATTGTGCGAAGAAGTCCTTCCTTTGATCTGTCCTGAATCTTCCACCAAATCAGCATCGTAAGATGACCCCATTGGGTTCTAGTAGTATGGGAGGGGGAGAAAAATGTCTCCCTATCCACATTCTCCACACCATGGTGTTCCCTGACCATTTGTTTATCAATCTCAAACTGCAATCCTTCCCCTTCAGCTTGTACTTCACTTTGGCCGGGGTGGGTGGGTGGGTGGACGTCACAGACCCGCTTTTGGGAGAAGACTGAGCCAGAGTAGGAATTGAGCACTTTGGCCTTTTCTTTGTCATCTGTTATCAATTCGCCATCCTCTTTCCTAATTATTCCTAACGTGGAGTTTCCGTTTTTCACAGCAACTGCACCCTGGGTTGACATTTTCATGGAGGTGTCCACCACAACCCCAAGATCTCTTCCGTGGTCAGTCCTTGCTAGCTCAGATCCCATCAACTCATACTTGGTTGGGATTTTTTTGCCCCAATATGCATCCCTTTACACTTGCTTAGACTGGGGAGTGGCAACCTTGGTGAAGAGGAATATTGTAAATAAGAGTTCTATCAGAAGGACAGCTGGGAAATACAAAAAGTCAGTGATGCCAGCAGACATCTCCTTGGGTTCCACTTCCATCAATGAACAAAGAGTGGCAGAATTCAGGGCAGTGGAGGCTGGCGGCTCCGATTTGGTGGGGCAGTGAATCCATTCTGAGTTTCAGTCAGAACCACCTAGAACTCTATAGGAGCTAACCAAGGTGCTGAACCCATTGTGGGGATAGGGTTTCGCACCAGTGTTGGCTCTTTTCAAGTTCTGTCTGGTTCTAATGGAAACCCAGAATGGATTTCAACCCCACTGACTTTATAGCCACAAGCCTACACTGATTCAGGGTGAGGGGGCCGTCTTTCCCAAGGACCCTCAGAACCTGGTACTGGTACTGACCATGTCAGTTTAATGGCCGTTGCTGAAAATTAGGAGGGAAGGAGGCATCGAGTCAATATCCAGAGGATAAAAGTTGCTGCATCTCTATTCTGGTCACTGGCCACAAGGAAAGTGCCCCTGCCAAAGGAAGATTAAGGTCTTGACCTTTGAACCCATTGAAGTAGACGACAAAAGTCACCATTGATTTTCACAATGGAGGATCAGGGCCTTAGAGACTCAGATGTCAAGATGAAAAGCATTTTGGCTTAATCATTATTCTTCTTGCATGTTTAATTTATTCTTCAGTACATTAAGTCTTCTTTTGTATCTCGGGTTTATTTTTACCCTTTTGGTTCAGAAGACACCAATTATAAAATCATCTGAAAGTCTTTTTATTTAACGTGGGGTTTTTTTCCTTTTCGTTCTTTCTTTCTGCACAAACAAGGAACATATTATATGTGTTTAGTGGTGACGGGACGAATCCTCGTATATTGAAGGCTAGAGTGTCTTTGGGTACTGAACCAAGGAGAGGATCCAGACAACATAACAACCCATGCTCTACCTTGAGTGTGGGTTGTCATTGAACCATGGGCTGTTATTGAAAAGTGGGTTGTTGGGTTGTGTGAACCCAGTTGCACTAACAAACCATGGCTTGTTAACCACAAACAGCCCATAGTTCACAACCCAATAACAAAGTATTGGTTCTCTTTGTGAGTTGTTTGTGGTGAAACTAACCATGGTTTGTTAGCCTGGGTGGCTTCATATAACAGAACAACCCATGGTTCAGCAACAACCCCCAGTTCAATGATGACTCACACTTGGCCCATACTTTGAGTATGGGTTGTTGTGTTGTGTGAATCCAGCCCTTCTCCATGTTTAGCATGACCACTGCAGTCTGCTGTGGCTTATTTAAGCCATCATGGCTTGCATCATGTCCTGGGTTACTTTTGAATAGTAAAGCTGTGACCATGGCAGCCGCTCCGTGAATGGGCAACCCTTCTATGGCAGCCATTTTGTGAAGCATCCATGACTCTCTCTTAAAATTCCAAGTCTGCCCATCAACCCAAAAAGGTTGGGGACTCTTGGTGTAGGGTGGACCTTGAGGGAACTGGTGGGTGGATTGATGTTTGGTCCCATCCAACATTGTGTTCCAGAAATATCACTTATTATTCTTATTCTTAGATTTAGGAATTTCCTGACAATTGAGCATATTTTAATTATGACTGCTTTCTGGATGTTGGTGTGGGTGTATTTTGGTAGGGCCAGTTTCTGAAGGTTTTCTGCACAGTGTTTTTTGATGTGATGTCGGTGACTGATGTGACTAATGGAATAATCATGACCTTTTCCTGTTGCCATAGTTCTTTGACTTCCATGGCCAGTGGTGTATATTTGTCTCTCTTTACTTATTCCTTTTCTACAACATTTTTTGTCATTAGACATTGCTGTGTCAATGAGGTATGTGTGTTTTTTCTTTTGTCTATGACCATTATGTCTGGTCGGTTGCAAGGTATTGTCTTGTCTGTATGAATTGTTCTGTCCCAGTACATTTTATGATCTGCATTTTCCAAGATTGTTTCAGGTGAGTATGTACAGTATGGTGTAGGTTGTTTGATGAGGTTAAATTTGATGGCCAGTTGTTGGTGAATTATTTCTGCAACTGTATTGTGTCCTTCTTCTTCTTCTTCTTCTTCTTCTTCTTCTTCTTCTTCTTCTTATTATTATTATTATTATTATTATTATTATTGTGCTCTTCAAGCTATGGCTGCACTTCTACTTCTGTTCTGCTCTTATCTATTTGCAACAGCAATTAACTCTTGTATTCTTCCGGTTTCAGGTCAGTCTACTCCATTTATTCTAGTGCGTTTGACAAGGTAGCCCTGGGTCAAGCAATGAGCCTTAACCATCTCTTTCTAATTCACTGTGGTGGTGGTGGTGGTACAGGGATCTACACGCTGCCAGTCATCCGCCATATTGACGAGATTAGCTGGTAATTAAAAAGTCAGCCAAGCCATGCAGAAGGGGGTGGTGGTGGGGAATGACTCAATTAGCAGAATGTCACTGAATCTAATTTACTTTGCTTACCACAGATATATTCTCTAATGAATTAGAAAAGAAGAGTAGGACACTTTCAGAGGGAGATCTATGGGCTTAAAGGCTTAAATACTTTTAAACTTATTTAGACATCATGGTTTTGTTCACAAGAAGAACACTATACAAGCTAATCTCACAGAAGGGCTGGTTATACATAAAAAGAAGTACACCGAGATAGCATGGAAAGTTTCTGATTTGGATTAGGCCTCTTGGTTGCTACATTTCCCCCATAGAATTGTACAGTTGGACAGGTCCTTGGAGACCATCTAGTCCAACCCGCTGCTCAGTGCAGGATCTCAAATACAGGGTGCAACTACAGCATCCTGACGTCTTGCTCAGAGTACATCTCTTTAGTTCAGAGTTGGCAAATATGAATGGCGGTCGTGGCCGGGGGAAAGAAGTGTTAGTTGTGTGCTTCACAACTGAAAAAACACACATGGTTGTTTAAAGCACCCCCACCCCGGCAATAAGACTGTGCAGGGTCTAAAATTACCTAGCTGCACCACTATCAAAAATACATTTTGAAATACGTATTTATATACCAGTCTTCATGCAGACTTTTCCCCCCAGCAGATTAATGCGGACTTATTAATGAATTCATCCGCAATTGCCATGGACAGGAAATAGACCGATCTGTTGTCCGTCCTTTATTGTCTTCCGCCTTTATGCCACACGAGTAGCCTTGTACGCTTTTATGGGGACTGTGTGAGCAGTATGTAGCATCGTTGGTCATGACAACGACGTTCTCTTCCGCAGACATTGTCTGCTCTTGGCATGTTCTGAGCTTTTCAGCTCTGCGAGGAAGTTTTAAAGCATTAAGGAAATTACCATGGTGATAAGGTGCTTCACAGAGAGATGTTTTTGGAGATAAGAGAGGAAGGCAGTGAAATGCCTTCACTCTGCTCCTGGGTTGTGACGCCGTCGAGCTGAAATTGGGCAATTTTCTTGACCAAGTAGGTGGGTGCCGTTCGTTTCATCGTCTGGAGGCGGTACCTAAAATGGTGGCGGGGCGCCTGCACGTTAGTGTAGGGTCGTCAGAGCAGGGCCTGGTTCTTTGCATTGTGTGTGCGTATCTGCGGACAGAAAGCTTTTGAGGTATTGCTGCTTTCCAGGGAGAGAAGGAGCTGGACCCCCTGGAAGGCGACGGTAGCAGGATTCACCCCCTCTCAGCATTGGGCCGAGATTTGCTGGAGGAAGCTGCTGCTGAACTCGGAAGAGCGGATCAATGGGGTAATGGGTTTCCATCAGCCAGAGGTGGAAGATGACAGCCATTCAGAATCAAAGTTTCAGCTGGAGCAAGATAAACCAAGCCCCTTTCCTGCTCTTGCTTCCACGTGGGCTGTGCTTGGTGATACTGCCTGCGGTTTGGCAGGGACAGCCGATCATGCAAGTAGTGTGGTAGTGCAAAAGGGAGGGAGAAAGGACTCGTTTAGCAAAACCCGAGGTTGGGAGTGATGGCACCTGTGAACTCCGGCAGCGCGGTAGAGGGGACAAAGTAGGTAGTGAAATAACCAGCTGTGGCTGCACCTTTGACGGCAAGTGGGTTGAGGGGCAGAGGAAGGACCAATGTAAGTGCACAGATAGGACAGTGTTATGGGAGGGGAGCGTAGGATGCTGTCTTCGTAATTAGAACCTTGGTCCATCTAGCCCAGTATTGGTGACACCAACTGGCAGCGACTCTCCAGGGTTTCAGGTAGGGTTCTTCCCTGGTCTCCTACTTGTAGACTGACCATATGAAAAGGAGGACAGGGCTCATGTAACTTTAACAGTTGTAGAGAAAAAGGAATTGCAGCCGGTGTCATTTGTATGCAATTAGTTCCTGGTGAAATTTCCTCTTCATCACAACAATTAAAGTTGCAGGAGCCCTGCCTTCTTTTGTATATGGTCACTCTAGTATAGTGCCTGCACCTTTAACTGTTGTGATGAAGAGGGAATATCACCAGGAACTAATTGCATACTAATGACACTGGCTGAAATTCCCTTTTCTCTACAACTGTTAAAGTTACAGGAGCC
The DNA here is from genome assembly GCA_029215795.1 of Anniella stebbinsi. NCBI lineage: Eukaryota > Metazoa > Chordata > Lepidosauria > Squamata > Anniellidae > Anniella > Anniella stebbinsi. The sequence goes on along the minus strand of JARDYH010000007.1, from coordinate 51,210,469 downwards.
CTGTCCTCCTTTTCATATGGTCAGCCTACCTACTTGGAGTTGCTGGAGATTGAACCTGGGACCTTCTGCATGCACAGCTGTATGCCTGAGCTACAGCCCCTGCCCCTCCAAAGCTGGGACACACCTGAGCGGTGTCTTGATGGCGTCACTCTGCTGCTCCTTCCTTCAAAACCCTGCAGCATCACAGCTGTGGGGTGGGAATGGCAGATCCCCATGGCAGGAGGGAGTGTGGGCTTTCTGGGCAGCGCTGGCAGCCTTTCAGCAGATTGAGCTCGCCCCCTGCCCTCTGTCTGGATTTCCCGTGCATCCCCTGGACCAACCATGAGCCTCAATCCACCCCCAGAATGCCCCCAGCCTCAATGTGAAGCGAGGTCACTTTTATTGTGCAATTGTGATTGTTCTCTCAAGGTAGTTTGCGGATCCTTTACATGACATCCTCCTCCTCCAGGGCTTCTCACGTGCTTTACAACCATTATCACAGGTTTTTACCCTAATGAGGAAAGTGTGGCATTTTTTCCCTGAATGCCGTTATGAAGCTCGGCCTAACTGTGCAATTCTGCTATACCACAGCACCACCTAGTGGCTGTGTAATGGAACATATAAAAAAGGCAGAGAAAGAAAGAAAAACAAACAAACCAGAACAAGCAAACAAACACATGTAAAGGAGCCAATTTTAACTCCGCAAAGAATCCAGAAACAGAAGCCCCGGTAAAGGTGCGGGATAAAAGCTTAATGTACAAATGCCCTGAGGCAGCTACTTCAGGAAGCTGGTTTTGGAAGTCATGAAAGGGCAGTGAGTTGCTGGTTAAACGATTAATATTTTTCGTATTTTTGCAGGCAGACGGGGCGGGGGGGAGAGGAGGCATTTGTGGGATTTTCTGCCTGGGGTGCCACAAAATGCACCAATGGCCTATGTGTCTTGACTTAGATAGGGGCATGGGCTGGGAACCATGGACTGTTCCATCTCAGACAGTGAAATGTCTTAGACCAGCCCTGCTTGTAGGAGTTTGATCTGTTTGGCTGTCTGCACAGCTGTACAGAAACTCTGAAGTTAAGTCTGTTGTTGTATCCAATTCCCTTCCAATCCCTGCTTCCATTTTTTCTTTTACAATGCTCTAATGTGCTATTGTCCAACCGTGTGGATATTTTAAGTGGCACCTAGTGAGCAATAAATCTGTTGGTAATGCTTTGCCAAAGTGGATGCTCCGGCATTTCAGAAGATGAATTCTAGGTTTGCACATCAGCCTATCTCTAATTTTAACTTTATCGCTTAACTGATTTCATGGTTTCAGCTAGTAAGATATTATATATATATATATATATATATATTCTCATCTCCCTAGCACTCCAAATTAGTCTCTGAGTAGAAACATGCACACACCATCCCCAAATTAAATTAATCCAGAGGATGTGACCTCTCTCGTTTCCTGAGCAATTCTGAAGAGGCAACTGACAAAATTGCGTAATTAACGAAATAATATCAAGTTGGTGCTCCTTCCGAGCTGTTGTGAATGCAGAGCTCTGATTGCCAATGCAAAGGGCGTGTTTCACCATCATTTATGTGATGCATGTATTAATGGTTTAATTTTTGTTTTGTGTATGGGTGTGTACAGTTGTTTTTTCAAGAGGACATTTTCAGGTGGGTAATCTGCTACCGATCTGGCATCAGCGAGCAGCATCTTCAGGCAGGTTTTAGGAACCCGTTCAGTGATGCAGTGGAGACAGGGCTCACAGGATTCAACTGCTGGGCCCTTTTGATTCACAGGGGTGCAAATATCATTGGCTACATGTCCCCTCCTTGGCTCCCTTTTTTTCTCTGAGCTTAGCTGCAATTCTCACAGGAGCTGCAGTGGGGTACGTGTGCTGGGTTTTCCCAGCGACGATATAGGGTTCCCTGTTGTATTTTGGGCTGCCTTGGAGTTGATTGGGCCACTGAGGGAGCAATCCTATGCCCCCTAGATGGAGTCGGGGGGGGCACAGGTTAGTTAGGATTCTTGGTCGGAGGCATCGCTCCAACCTCAGAGCCAGGAATCTGAGCTCTCCGCCCCCTCCACCTCACAATTGGCATGGAGAGAACTGCACCATCTGCCTCTCTGAGCTTGCAAAAGTGATATCAGCGAGGAGGGAAGGGAGGGGACTAGGGAGGCTGGTTTATGCCGTATCCCCAGGCCTCCTCACCTTACTTTCCTCCCACTCTGCAGAGCTCCAGCTAGATGGGCAAACAAAGCCCATCTAGCACAAATGCAGAGTGGGACAAACATGGAGGTGAAGATCACTTCTGCTGCTCGTCCCGCTCTGCATTGGATGGCCATAAGCCTCCAGGTTCGGAGGCTTATGCCCATCCCAGTAGGATTGTGCCCTAACCTGGCCAGTGGTGAGGAATGATGGAGTAGTGGTTCATCGGCAACTGAAGGGCCACCGACCCCCTAAGCTTGTTCGACAGGAAACCTCTAGTTTGCATGGACTACATGGAGAAACCCAATGGCTGGATCGCAATGGAAGTCATATTTAGAGCAGACCCTTCACAATCAATGGAACTTAGGTTGGAACTTAGGTTAACTGGAGTCCCACTGATTTTAATGTGCCTATTCTAAGTCTAGCTAAGTCTGGGATCCAGACGTCTGTATGTGAACTGATTGGTTACCCATTTCTCCAATTGCACAGCCATTTCATCCAGGGCCTGCATCAAGCATAGGCACGGCCTGGCACCCACGGAGGGCCCACACCCCAGCAGGGGCCCACGGACAGGAGCCCCTCGCTCTTCACCATTGCAGCCTCTTGCTTTGGCCCAGACAGCAACGGTGGTGGTGAGAAGGAGGAACTGGAGATGCCGCAGCCTACTTGCCTACTGGCTCTCCGCCTGTCACGCAACCAAGAGGTAGCAAAGATGAGGAGCAGCAGCTGGTGACAATAATCGTGAGCAGGTGGACTCACTGAGGGACAGTGTCATGTCCAAAGGTCCTCAAACACCCAGAGCCCACACTGGAACTCGTTTCAAACCCATTCAAAATTTGCTCTATAAACGGGGCCAGAAATTCCACACGCCTTCTTTCTGTGCAGCGTCCTCGAAATAAATGAACGTGATGACGAAGTGACATGAAAGACAGAGGATGTAACCCCTCCTCCAACGCGAAACAATAGCAAACCTTCGTGTTTGTGATTATATAGTAACTGTTTTTGGGATGTATAAGTACTATTCTTGATTCACGAGATGGAACTATCAGCTCATCTTCTGAAGTCTTAGCGTCGTGTTTCCTTGAAAAGGATATTGTAACTCTTCCATGTTCAACACTGATTAAAACTTGAATGCCTCTTGTTTGCTAGATTTGCTATTGAATGCAACAATGGGCCAACAAAGCTATGTTGCGGTTTTGCTTGATTAAGACAATCTCCCCTACTAACATCTGAGCAATTTTCAGCCACCGTATTAAGACAGGAACTAAAACAACAATCTGAAGCGCCTTTCAAAGCCCTATTGTTGTCTCAAACAAATGCTTTTGATGGAATTAATAGACTTGTGTTGTTCTTTTCCCTTTCTTGTCTTTTCCTTTTCTTGTCTTCAGTTGTCCTGAAATGACTCCTTCTCTAGGCCATGTCTTGACGCTGATGCTTTTTTCCTCGAAACCCCGCAGCTGCCAGGTGGGACTGCTAAATCTTGATGGGAGGAGGGAGTGCGGGTTTTCCATCCAAAAAAGCACTGACGGCCTATTATTATTATAGGTAATGCCTTCTACCAACTTCGGTTGGTGGCCCAGCTATGTCCCTATCTGGACAGGGATAACCTAGCTTCAGTTGTCCATGCTTTGGTAACCGCCAAGTTAGATTACTGCAATGCACTCTACGTGGGGCTGCCTTTGAAGGCAGTTCGGAAGCTGCAGCTTGTGCAAAATGCAGCGGCCAGATTGATAACTGGAACCAGAAGGTTTGAGCATATAAGTCCTACTCTGGCCCGCTTGCATTGGCTGCCTGTATTTTCAGAGCCCGATTCAAGGTACTGGTTTTAACCTATAAAGCCTTACACGACTTGGGACCACAATACCTGACGGAATGCCTTTCCCGACATGAACCTACCCAAACACTACGTTCAACATCTAAGGCCCTCCTCCGAGTGCCTACTCCGAGGGAAGCTCGGAGGTTGGCAACAAGGGAGAGGGCCTTCTCTGCGGTGGCCCCTAATTGTGGAATGATCTCCTTGACGAGGCCCGCCTGGTGCCAACATTGTTATCTTTTCAGCGCCAGGTCAAGACTTTCCTCTTCTCTCAGGCATTTGGCAATATCTGAGGAGCCTGGGTTTCTTTTTGTTTTAGTAGCTTTTTGGGTTGTTGTAGTGGTTTTAAATAGGGGTGTGCATCGGATCGGATCCGATCCACGATCCGAATCCGATCCGCCCCAAAAATCGGAAAATCCGATCCGATCCGATCCGATACACCATCCGATCCGATCCGATCCGATCCGGCGAGGTCCGATCCGGATCGGATCGGATCGGCGGATCGGACGCCATTTTAAATGCGTTTTTCCCATAGCAAAGTATTGTTGTTTTACAAAAACGCCTATAACTTTTTCATTTTTAACGACAGAAGGATGAAACTTGGGCACATTGTACACTGGTTAGGGATAGGTATCTGTGAGAAATTTCAGAAAGATTGGTGCATGCAGTTTGTGGCAATTAATTTTTTAATAAATAACATGGAATGCCTATAACTCGGTCATTTTTAAAGTTACACACATGAAACTTTGCCACATTGTAGGTGGAACCTTGGGACCCACGTGTGTGAAATCCCAGAACCGTGGGTGCTTGCCTGGTGTGGCAATGAATTTTTGAAAAATGGGTAGTAGTGGGGTAAATGCAGTTATGCCTCCCATGTTTTTATTTTTAAAGATACAAACAGGACACTTCGGCACATTACAGGGAACACTTCCCTTGATATGTGTGTAAAATTTCAGACAGCTAGCTCCAGGCATGTGTTGGCAATGAATTGTTGAAAATTGGGTAGCAGTGGGGTAAAATACAGTTTTGCCTCCCATTTTTTTATTTTCAAAGATACAAACGGGAAACTTTGGCACATTGCAGGGAACACTTCACTTCAAATGTGTGTGAAATTTCCGGAAGCTAGGTGCAACATTTTAGTGGGAAACGAACGTTTATTCATGGCATTTCACATGGGATTTATGGGTTGGTTTTAAGAGCTACAAACCTCTAACTCGCTCACATGGCACAGGACCTATGCCCGCTCAAACGCTGGAAATTTAACAAACTTTGGTGCAATGCTTTAGTGGGAAAACAAAGGTTTATGCATGGCATTTCACATGGGATTTATGGGTTGGTTTTACAAACCTCTAACTCGCTCACATGGCACAGGACCTATGCCCGCTCAAACGCTGGAAATTTAACAAACTTTGGTGCAATGCTTTAGTGGGAAAACAAAGGTTAAACTTTATTATTTTAAACCTTCAGGAAAGGGAGGGGGAGGCTGTGTTTGTGTGTGTGTGTTTGACAGCTTGATCCACCAATTGTGCTTTAGAATACATGACTGAATCACCCAATCCTGTGAAGACTTTCTTCAGCCTCCAATCGCAATGCTGGAGGAGGGCACCAGTATATATTCTCTCAGCCCTGCCCTTCTGGCTCTTTGTGGGTTGAACGTGGAGGAGATTAGGGAGTGTTTTGGAGCTGTGTTGGAGAGACTGTATTGATTTGATTGTATTTGGAGGTGGTTTTGAGGAGTTTCTGATCTTTTACTTCAGCTTTTCTTGTTCTCTCTCTTGGCTTTCCTTTCTCTCTTGCCTTTCCTTTCTTAGATAGCACGTTTGTTTGTCTGTGAGTTCAGTTTGTCTTTGCAGTGAGTGTGTTTGTTTGTTCTACTTTCGCTTTCTGAAAAAAACCCAAAAAAATAATAAAAAAATATTTCTATCCTCTCTCTCTCTCTCTCTCTTTCTCTGTGTGTGTGTGTGTGTGTGCGCGCTTGTGAGTGAGTGTGTGTTGCTGGGCTGTGTAGCCTGCTGCTACAAACACAAAAAAAGTCAGCAAAGCACACACTTACACAAAAATAAATAATAATAAAAATAAAATGAAGCGTGGCACTCAAAGGGGGGGTGCTCCCAAGGCAGCATTTGGGAGAGGCCGCTCTGGGCATGGCGCTGCTGCTGCTGCTGCTGGGACCAGCAGCAGGCAGCCTACTTCCACACCCCCAGTTAAACTGAGGCGTTCTCCACTGGGGCAGCAGAAGCAGGCAGAGGCAACTCAAAGTAGTGCCTGCAGGGCACTCTTTCAGCAACATGAGGCAGGTGCTGGGAGCAGCAGTGGGCATGAAGAAGGAGCACTATATTATCCAGCTCCTTCTTTGGTGGGTGAGCCTGTGAACCCGCTGACTGATCTTTTCCCAGATCTTGTGGAAGTCAGCGAGGTTCAGAGTGAGAAGGAGGACTCTGATGTGGGGCAAGAGGAAGAGCAGGCAGCACCAGAGACTTACTCTCCACAATCCGTCCTCTCTTCCACTCATTCCCTTGCTCCTGAGGTGACACCACAGAGCGAAGGCGCCGGCAGGCCGTCTGTGTCACCCCAGAAGCGACAGGCAAGCAAGGTGTGGGACCACTTTGAGGTGGCAGTGGATTCCCGCTTTGCTGTCTGTCGCCACTGCAAGATGTCAGTGAGCAGGGGAAAAATGCCAGGCCACTTCACCACCACGAACCTCACCCGCCACATGCAGAGGCACCACCAGTCTGTTTTGCTTGGGACCGAGGCGGGCACCTCGCAGCAGACTGGTGCTAGCGGCAAGGGCAAGCAGAAGGCTCCTGCAACTTCTGCCAGCTCTCGACCTCCCATCCCCAAGAGGCTTCGCCAGGCCACCATGGAAGAGATGGGGTGGGGGAAGTATGGAGCCACAAGGTGGCGTTTTCCAGCGCCCAACCAGATCACCAATTGCATCGGTGAGATGGTGGCGTTGGATGACCAGCCATTCAGCCTCGTCGAGAACGCAGGCTTCAAGAGGCTGATGGCTCTTGTGGTTCCATACTACAAGCCGCCGTGTCGCACCACCCTGAGCAGGCGTGTGGTGCCCTCCCTGTACCAGGCATGCAGGGAGTTAGTTCTGGGTCGTCTGTGCCAGGCAGAGGCACAGAAGGTGCACTTCACTTCGGACATCTGGTCCAGCGAAGGAGGAGTGCACGCTTACCTGTCCCTGACGGCTCACTGGTGGGGAGCCTCAGGGCAGGAAGCACCCAGGACTTCTGGGACTGGGAAGGAGGGCTGCCGCTGGGCCCTCCTTCATACCGCAGTCATGGACCAGTCCCACACGGCGGAGGAGATTACGGAGGCCATGAACCGCATGGTGGCAGGGTGGCTGGGCGGGCACCAGCACACCCGCGGTTACATGGTCACGGACGGGGGAGCCAATATGCTGAAGGCGGTGCGCGATGGCGGATTTGAGGGCATCCGCTGCATCGCGCACGTCTTCAACCTGGTCGTCAGGGATGGCCTTGGAGGCAGCAAGGCCCCTCTCCCTCCCCAAATCCGTAATCTCCTAGAGAGCTGCAGGAAGGTGGCTGGGCATTTCCACCACAGCGTGAAGGGCAGTCGGTTGCTGCGGGAGAAGCAGCAGGAGCTGGGACTTCCGCAGCACCGGCTAGTGCAGGACGTGGCAACACGTTGGAACTCCACCTACCACATGCTCGAGCGTATGGTGGAGCAACAGCGTGTTGTCCACGAGATGTTCAGGGTCGGGGACATTGGCATCCAGGCCCCACTGTCCAGGCAGCAGTGGGAGGCCATGTCCCAGCTTCTGGTGGTCCTCAAGCCGTTCCTTGAGGCCACCGAGACCCTGAGCAGCAGCACTGCCCTTCTCAGCCAGGTGCTCCCCGTGGCCAGGCATCTCCAGAATCAGATGGGCGAGTTTCTGGAGGCCGGGGATGCCGTCACCGGCAGGCGCTTCCTGCCAGAGGTGCGGGAAGTGGTGACGAGGCTGAGGGAAGGCCTATCCCGCCGGGTCCAGCCTCTCTACAACGAGAGGCAGTACATGTTGGCCACCATGTGCGACCCGCGCATCAAGGATGGGTTATGTGGGCAGACTTCCCGGGCAGGTTGGGTGGAAATGCTGGTGACGGACGTTCGGGCGGCCCGGGATGCCAGGATTGGGCAGGCAGAGGAGGAGCCCACCGAAGCCCAGGCGCTAAGTCCGCTGAGCACCACCAGCAGCGGCGGCAGCAGCACC